>JAPPVO010000017.1:61986750-62697911 GCA_030407325.1 Camellia japonica
ATCATTTTTAATTTTTTACACGTTTTTTTTAAAAAAAGTCAAAAAAATTAAAAAGTCCAAGGATGGCATCTTCTTATGCCAGAGGAAGTATGTAATTGATTTGCTAAAGGAAATTGGAATGCTTGGAGGTAGACCATGTGATACACCTCTAGACCAGGTCAGAAACTGAGTGACGATCAAGAGGGAGATCCAGTGGACAGGGGGAGATACCAGAGACTAGTGGGCAAGCTCATACATTTTATCCCACTCACGTCCAAACATTGCCATTGTCGTGAGCATAGTGAGCCAGTTTATGCATGCTCCTAGAATCCTGAGATACCTAAAGTCTTCTCTTTGAAAGGGTCTCTATTTCTCAAAACATGACCATCTCAGTATGGAGGCATTTACTAATGCAAATTGGGCTCGATCAATCACTGACAGACGATCAACTTCTTAATACTATACATTTGTGGGTGGCAACCTAGTCACATGGCAAAGTAAGAAACAAAATGTGGTGGCTAAATCTAGTGTTGAGGCAAAATTCAGGGCTATGGCTCAGGGTGTATGTGAGTTACTATGGATTATACTATTGTTGGGAGACTTGAGAATCCATCAGACTGACTCCATGCGACTATTCTGTGACAACAAGGCCGCAATCAACATAGCTCATAATCCAGTTTAGTATGATAGAACTAAGCATGTGGAGATTGATAGGCACTTCATCAAGGAAAAACTCACTAGTGGCACCATATGTATTCCATTTGTGAAGACTGTGGACCAACTAGCTGATGTTCTTACCAAGGGACTAGGGAGCAAATCCTTTCATAGCATTCTCAACAAGCTGGGCATGAGAGATATCTTCGCACCAGCTTGAGGGGAGTGTTAGAATAAGAAATTGTTAGAATAGGAAATATTATAATAGGAAATAATTGGTAGTATTCTTATTCATTCTTTTTTTTTTACTCGGACTATGCCAATAATTGCTCAATTATCAATATATAAGGGGATGAAGTCTAACTCATTCCCTAACTCTTTTTCTTCTCTAAAATTACATTATTATGGTGTTAATTATAACATGTTGTGGTTACTATTTCAATTATGACCAATGAGATCTTTAGTTATGTCTCAAGAGGTTTTTGGTTATGACCCATTATTTTTTCTTTTAATTATGACTAAAAGTGATTTAGTTATGATATTTGTAATATTAATACCACAATTATCATAATTTGCATATAGTGCATACTCCAAAAATACGTGTGCATTGTATGATCCATCTTAAGAATTATATATATACTATTAATTCTTAAATACAAAGTTCAGTGCTACTAACATAATTTGTATCTCAAGTATGGGATAGAGTGTGTACCATATGCGCATTTTTACATATTTTTTTGGTATATATTATGACAGTTTGTGACAATTTTTACGTAATTTTCGGTAGAATTATGAGAGTTTATTATTAAAAAATAAAGTTAAACATTACAAAAAGATCCAATTTTATTTTTGAATTACAAATTATTGTAAGTTTACTAAAAAATTACATGATATTTACTATAAAAATATATTTTAAAAAATACTTGCACCACCTCCATAAGGGATTTTCCTTCTTGTGGGACACCAATTAATAAGCATATGAACTCCACTTAACTATGCCGAATTTACCTAGAATGAAAATGTGTAATTGAGGTTGAATTTGTATAGTATGTGATCCATATGTGGAATATATTTGAATCACAAAATGATAAATGTAAGTAGTTAAGTCTAAATTTGTAGTATTATTATGTTGGATACACCATGGTCGTTAGTCAGGTAGCTATGTGGTTAGGTTTAGTACCTTATTTCACCCTTTTGACTGACTAGTATTTACCTTGTAAAAATATTTTTAGAAGTTAATTTTATTTTCATTTTTATAATTTGACTCAAATTTTACTTTGATCCCTACATCTTAATTCCAATTTCAATTTGGTTCTCTCATCCAAATTTTCGTTAATTTTTTCTCTGTGTACATTTAAAAGACTAACAAGTGTTCCAAAATCGTTAATTTTAACTTCCAATTTAAATAAAAGAACCAAACTAAAACTAGATTTAAAGTATAGAGATCAAACTATTTAATTTGAAATCATAGGGACCAAAGTGAAATTTGGGTTAAACTACAAGAGTTAAAAGTGCAATTAACTCTAATCTAATTACTAACTTGCTAATTTCCTAACTTTGTCAAAATAAAATAAAATAAAATAAAAATAAATAAATATTATCATTTTGCAAACTTATAAACACCTAATTGTAATTTTTCCTAAAGTTTAACCATATTCATTCGTAATGTGAGAAATTGTGTAGAATATTATGTCCTAGCATTGTCCAATTATCATTGGACATGACATAGGTTTATGTTCCTTTATCTTATGTTTGGCCATTTAAAATTAAATGAAATAGAATGGTCATTTAGAACATATATTTTCATATTTGGTGTACTAAAAATATAATATAAAATATATTATAAATAAAATTATTGTTTACTATTATAAAAGAATGATCATTTCATAAAGAGGTTAAGAAATGATTATTCCATTTCAATCTTTTTTTCAATGAATCAAATACTACCTTATCATAACTACTTTTTTCTAAGCTGTAAGATGTATTGCTAAAAAATTGAGTAGTGAAGTTGCCTTCTTGAGTTCGTCGAAACTTGCAAACATATAAATTGGAGTTTTACCTGGAAATTTGGGGCAGAAAGAGCTTTGGCTGTTATGACTGGAATTTCAGTATCATTTACATCCGGGCCAAAACACACAAGACTTGGAAGATTTCTAAGCTTGACAACCATATTTTCTCGCGAAAAGATTTCTTCTTCGTTTTCCCTGGTGACAATCTTTTCTACCTTCTCGCAATGTTCAACTGTTAGATTTTGTAGATTCACAAGAACTTTGGCCATGGAAATTGTGAATATATATCTCAGGTTGTCACAGTGCTGCACTGTTAGAAATCTTAGATTTTCGAAACAATGAGTTTGTTGGGAAATATTCTTCCATATGTGCGTCAACTTGGGCAAATACTTCAATTTCAATTTGCTTAACTGAGTGATTAATGTTTCTTTCTCAGCAACATCAGCACATACCCCTTCTTGGAGACCAAATATCATTTCCAGTGAATCACAACACCATACTTTTAGCCCTTGTATATTGTGCAGCCTTTGCATTAACTTGGATGAGACAACACTTGATAATTTTCCACAACATTGGACCCGCATGAATCTTACTTTGTCAAGGCATCCGACTTCAAGTTGGTTGTGCCATATCTCAGTTGGCTCATCTATTCCTGTGACATCAAGTATTCCCTTGGTGCTTAAACTAAACTGCAATTGTTATCACCTCAATTGTGTTAGTGACATATTTACTAATCCATTGTTTGGTTGAAAATGAAGATGTAACTAATAGTCAAATACACATCATTTTTAATAAAATAGTCTAGAGACTAATTATTTAAGACTAACAGTCCATTGTATTGCAATCCACCCCTATCTATTTAGGACTAACAGTCTATTGTGTTGCAATCCACCCCTATCTATTTAGGACTAACAGTCTATTATATTGCAATCCACCCCTATCTAGTCCGTCCAAACAAACACTCCCTTAGTGTTAACACCATTTATTTGGGAACTGGGAACAATTAACAAAAGAATAATGATATACAAACAGAAAAACATATAACATTTGTATACAGAATAATGTGGTTGCACAGAGACTTGTCCTTTTAAAATCATTTGCTCATTAAAATGACATTTAATTACAAAAACTACCACTGTTACATCATTCTAGAAAAAAAAAATTAGGAAAAATATCAAATCAATGGAGTTTTAAAAAATAATTACAAATTAGTGAAAAACTTTATAAATATTAATAATCAAAATTGTAAACTTTTCAGACTCCCCCCCCCCCCAACATCCACTGGGATGTAATAACCCCAAAAAATTATGTTTAATTTTTATTTTTTAAAGAATGGATTATTTTTCTTCACAAAATCTTTGACCGCATCAATGCTAAAGAGTTTATTCTCTTGATTTTGTGTACCCAACAATTCATTCCTCTTCAAACATTTAGAAATTAGACGTTTATCCTTAATTTAATGGATATTGGAAATATTTTCTTTGAAAGAATGGGTTGTTAATGTTGAATACTATAATTTTAAGACAGCTCACTTACCTTTCTATCCAAGAGATGGTGTTGAGCTGAGTTAAAAAAGTCCACTTTTCGAACATTGCTCTCTTGTAGCTCTAGCATGCGCTGCAATGCTGAAGGGAGTGCCCTCATGTTGGGACAGTTGATTACTTTTATCTTCTTGATGAATGATCCTTCAAATGTGTAATCTTGCGGACATAAACTCTTGAAGTTTGGCAGATGACAGAGTTTGAGACTATTTAGTTGAGTGAACATGATTATATTTGTTGCAACTTCATCATCTATTTTTGGTTCCTATTAACAATCACTTCCAGCACACCACATTCAGTTACAGTTATTTCTTGTAGTTTCGCAAGAAGTTCGGCTTGAGAAGATGAGAATATATATCTCAAACTGCTACAACACATTACTGTTAAGGATGTCAGGTTCTGAAAGCTTGGAATTCTTAGTAAGTTGCTCTTACAAACATGTGTCAACTTTGGTAGATAACATAGGACCAATTTTGTTAATGAAGGGAGTACGATATCTGGATAGCCTTCCCTAACAATTATTCCTTCAAGATTAAATGCTACTTCCACAGATTGACACCACATCACCATAAGTCGTTCAAGACTCTGCATGCCCTTAATCACATTGGATGGAAAAAGAATATTCGATAGCTTAGGACACCGCCAAATAATCATGTCCCTCACTTTAGGTTGAAGTTCCCTAGGCCATATCTCTATCACGTTATCAATTTGAGCGATCAACAATTGCTCAATGGTAAATAATTTAACCTATGAAGTCCATTCACAGGGTTACAAATATAGTTAAACACAACATAGTTTATTTCCATTGAAAAAATCCATTAAATATCATTCGTTTAATGTTGAAAATAACATAGCAGAATTTTCAATTCTGTTTGTGTTGAGTGTGGTTTAGATAATGAAGTTGCTAACCACTTAGTCATGATCTAAAGTGAATTTCATCGTTATTTAAATTAAAATTATTTTCTTCAAAAACTATAAAATTAGAGTATTACTATACAAGTTTAAAAATTAGACCCACTTCTTAATTTCAATGATATGACAATCAATTAAGATATCTATGACAATATTCTCTCTCATATCTTCTCTAATTATTAACTAATCACATCACTTACATGTCATTAGATCTAAAAAATGAGTTTAAAATGTGGACTTATATATCATTTTTCATAAAATTATACATGTTTTCTAATGCAAGCTCACTATACTTGAAAATCATTGATTTTGTCATTTCATAGCAAGATAAGGTTAACAAGAAAAAATATAATATATTTTTGAGTTTAATAAAATATTGGCCTCCAAACACGTTTTACAATATAAATCAGATTTTTGACAATTTAAGTAAATATGAGCAAGTAAAATGATTGAGTGGGATCCTTGTTTGTTGTTGTTTTTTTGTGTTTTGTTTTTCCTTTGATTGGTCCCTCTCCAATTCTTGGGTCAAGTGCTAGCATAGGATTGCGTTCGTTTTTCAGTGCCAATCTAATTGGGATCGTCGACTCTAATTATGATACTTTGTGCACTTCCCTCCTTTGCTGATATAAGTTATGCTTATAATTTTACTTCTTCATCAATAAAGCCTTTTCTTTGTTGATCAAAAAAAAAAAAACACATATTAGATACTGTAATTAAATTTTACCATATTAGAATATTTTTATTGATAGCTTTCATGGTGACCACTCTTACTTGACTATATATAGGCCTCTCATTGTATTGTAAAGAGACACATTATTGAATACACTTTTCTATTTCTTCAATACTGTTAACATGGTATCAGACATATTACAACCTTTCCTTGGCCGATCACCGGATCTCAGTCCTATTTGCTATCTTTTCATCTCAAACCCCTCAATCCTTGAACTTCAGTATCTCACAATCACACATTCGTCTCTTTCTCCGACCATCGTTGCCATTACTCACCTCAGCTCCAACCATTGCCTCTACCTCAGACATCTATTCCATCACGCCAGCTACAGCTTCGGCCATCACACTGGCAGTTTTGGCCCATCGCCGCAGTCCTTCGCTATTGCTCAACCACCAGCCCACATTCAAGATCTTTCCTCTCCCTCTCTCAAATTTACCCCTCTCTAATCTACACTCTCATTTTTTTAATCAAACCCATCCTACACGCTCCCCCAAACCCACAATTTTTTAATTAATCCATCCAAAATTCTCTCTCACTCTCTCTCTGGTACACTTTCTATTCAAACAAAACAAAACAAAACAATATGTTTTTCAACTCAATCACATGGGCTTGTCCCACTATTAAAATAAAAATTCCTTTCTACAAATAATTTTTTTCATTTTAGAATATGATCTCTCCCTTCCGCTCCATTGTCTTTCCCTCTATTTCGACCTCAAATAGGTTTCTATCTTCAAACCTATATGAGTTTGAGGGGGAGGGGGGGCAATATACTTATATCTTGGTGAGCAAGGTGATACACCATACGAACCACCCAAGCTGTCCCTTGGCGCACCACCCAAGTCGCCCCCTAGCGCACCACCACCTAAGCTGTCCCCTGGCACACTACCTAATCCGGCCCTTGGCGCATTCTGTCTTAAGTTGCCCCTTGGCACACTCAATTTCTACAATGGTCTAGTACGACCATAAACTGTCTTGGGACATTAGCTCCGGTTGCTCACACAACCGTCTGATACGACCATAAACTATCTTCCGTCATTAGTTTCGACTGCTCCTACAACGGTTAGGCACGATCATAAATTGTCTTCCAGCATTATTATTTTATTTTATTTATTCTCTAGTTTCTCTTTCCAAACTCTAGTTGATCTCTTTGCAACCACCTTGAGTTTGAGGGAGACTGTTAGTGAATATTGTATATATATATACTATATTCACTATATATATTCGATACTGTAATTAGGTTTTACCATATTAGGATATTTTTATTGTTAGCTTTCTTGGTGACCACTCCGCCTTGCCTATATATAGGCCTCTCATTGTATTGTAAAGATGCATTTTATTGAATACACTATTCTATTTCTTCAATACTGTTAACATTGAAAAAAAAATAAGGTTAACAAGAATGTTTCTATGAAAATATCAAGCTTAAATTAATTAATTTTTGCTTTATTAATATTTTGAAAATCGGGGAATGACAAATTAAAGGCAAACTTATAAATTTCCTCTACTTTATCTGGGGAAAACTCGCAATTTGGGCATCAACTTTTTATTTTTCTCAAAATTTCTCTTTTAAGCAAATAAATCACAAATTCTTCAAAAATTCTAATTAAATTATATACAACTCTAAGCTCCCTATAATCAAGTAAAAGTACATAAAAGAAGTGTAAGGAAAATCCTTACCTCAAGCTTAGGAGAGAAAATAAATGAAAACTCCAAAATTCGACGTTGCCGAAATTCGATCTACACCAATCAAAACGAAATTCTTGAAGTGTTCTTCAATTTGACCTTAAGAACTATGGTCAAAAACTCAATAGATCTTGCTAGATCAAGAAAAGAATTAAGGGTTTGTGGTAGTGTTTAGAGAAAGATGAGAGAGAGAGAGAGAGAGAGATGTTCTTTGCCAAGAATAAAAGGAAACAAATAAAAGCACGGCGGAATGGGGGTAGCCCCACGTGGGCTCTGTCATTATTATTATTATTTTATTATATATATATCCATCTCTCTCTATGTATATAATTAAAAGTTCAATTAGCAACTTTATAAGATTTTGTAACCTAATTTATAAAATGATATCATTATTTCTTCACTACAAAATATATTTCGTTTACTTGTACACATCACAAAATATAATATTTCGCTCACCATGAAATATACGCCAATTTTATTTACTATAAAAATATATAATTTTTCACCATATGGTACACACCATAAAATCAACTATCAAATATTTATTATAATCCTATATAATAAATAATAACTCCCAAGGTGGTTATTACTAATCAAATTTTAAAATGACCAAACAATTAAACGTAAATCATTAAACAAACTCAATTTAAATTAAATCTAAGTCATGGGTCTCACTCATAAGTCAAATATGGTCCAATTATATACCAAAATAGACCCAACAAATTTATCTCAAATCATGGTCCGAACACCCAAAACTCAATTTTAAATTCTGCTATAAATTAAACTGAATACCAATCAGTCCGTGAATTTTCATAAAATAAATACTCATCATTAAATTCTGAAATTTTTATCCAATGTGCTAGACTCATATGGGAACAACATATAAAAATTTCATGATTTTTTGAGATCAGGAACTATTTTTAAAAAATACAAAACCAAACTATTTTTACACAGAATTTACACGGCAATCAAATTCAAAAATTTGCTTAATTAAATTATGCGCTGACTATTTAAAAAAAAAAAAAATCGGGTCATTACATCGAAAGTAGGCAAAATTCCAATTGGTGATTAATAGAATATTATTATTACCTATATATATTGATTGGATTTGTAATGTTTAATTGCTTAGCTACTTATTGGTATGGTGACCTCAAAACCTAACTTAGAAGAAACAGATGCATGTGCAAGTTGGTTACCATCCACTGAACACAAACTTGGCCAGACTAGTGTAATTAATTACTAATTGAACCACAAGAATTTTTGTAAAAGTTGAGGGGTAGGCAAATATAGGTCAGACCAGGGTTAAGACTATTTGTTTTATGTTAGCAACTCTAACCACGCTCTTCATTTTTCACAAGCTAAAATACAAAAAAGATAAGCTCTTTATTTTAGCTAAGTACTTTAAGCTTTTGTGTGTTCCAATCATACTCTTTATTTTAACTAGTCATTTAAACTAACTTAACCAATTTTTAAAATAAAAAAACTTCATATATTACTGTTGACATAATTACTGAGGTGGCATTTATAATAAAATATTTTTTAACATATTTTAAAATAATGTTAGGTATTTTTTAATTAAAATATATAGTACATGAATTTTATTTTATTTTAATCAGCAAAAAAGGAAACTTTATTGACGACAATAGCATACAATACATATGAGATTTCATCGATAAAGGAAGGCAGTGCACACAGCTAAATCATGAGCAAGCACAACAACAACCACAAAAGGTTGGAGAGGAACCAACACAAGCAAAAAGAAGAGGCGAAAAGATTAAGAGGCTCAGACCCACACTGCTGCACCATGTTGTTGCTGCCACAATGCACCAAGTTGCTGCTGCCATGCCACAATGCTGCTGCTGCTCTAACCCAAGCACCATCTCACACTGCAATCCTTATCACCACCACCCAAGGCTATCATAATAGAAGACACCAAAGCACGCTGCAACAGATCAAGAACCAAGGCCAGACCAAAGCATAGCCAAGCCCCAAACACACCAGACCCTGCCACAAAGCTGCTGCTGCTACTACTCTAACCCAGGCACCTTCTAACCTGGTGCATATAGTATATGAGGTCATTGACAGAAAAAACCACAGAAGGTGCTGAGGACTTAACCCAAGGCTATTATCATTTCAAAAACATAGTGACACAACCCCAGAGTGAATTTTCCATTTCTCAACCAATCCTCATTACAACCACCCAAGGCTATCCTAACAGAATACACCAAAATAATACCATAAACATTTTTTGTTAAGTAGGTGTAATATGCATCTTGTTGATGATCCATCTACAGATAATACCATAAACAGTTTTTTGAATTCTTAAAACTCAAAAATAAAACATAACAATGTAGTAATTTATGTAAACATAAGACTAGATGAAAAAGAAAAGCAAAAGAACAAGCTAAATTGAATCAGTTACATTCATCCAAAATAAATTGAATCAATCACATTTATCCAACATAAATCACCTTCAACAGTATTAAAAAACCCAAAGAAAATTGTTATTCCATAAGGAGGTTAAGAAATGGTCATTCCATTCCAATATATCTTTATTTCAATGAACCAAACACAACCTCAAAGTTAAAATATCTTCACGAGAGGGAATCATCCTAATCAAATAATGACCCTGTTAATCAATGCATTCAAGTTGATTATTAGTGTCATTCAAGTGGTTTCATTGGGCTCATCCAAATCTGCTTTCCACCGGTAGCTCTATTTACACACAACATAATTTTAAAAGACTGAAGATTATGCATAAAAATATTACCCTATAGATAAAATTACACATACATATCAAGATTTCACAATAGTTGGCCAGCAACAATAAACTTTTCTAATCCATCAATTGAAATGAAAATTATTAATTAGTTACCTTTCAAACATACAGAACAAATTAAAAAAGTGACCAAACACATATATGAACCAAAATAACAACCAAATCAAACCAACATGACAAGAAAATAAATAAATAAAATCCTACACCTCCTACTAAATTGAATAAATTTCCCCTTTTCAATATTTTTTTTATATTGAATAAAATGTTACTTTTGCTGAAAAAAAAAAAAATTCAGAGATTGAATAGATTTTGGGTATTTAGAAAGCAGAACAAATCATCATCAAACAATTTCTACCAAAATCTATGGATTTCCAAAGCTATCAAATACTATCACTGTTGTGGTCTCATTATATACATTTCTGATTTCATAAATCAATATAGTCGAAGGGGGTTGCAGGGAGGGAAATGGGGGTTTAGCAGAGGGGTTTGGGAAGAGGGTTTCACATATAGGAGATATCAGAAGATGGGGTCTAGTGGTATGGAGTGAAGGAGTTGTATAGAGAGAAAAAGACAGGTTGAAGAGAAGTTTTGAAATAGGGTTTTGTAGGTAGGGATGTGGGGAGTTGAAGAGGGAAGGAAGGGAGAGAAATGGCTTTGCCGACCATGGAGGAAGAGAGAGAGAGATAGATTGAGCATGATAGATACCTTGATGAAGAGAGAATTGCAGAGATGGAGTTGCCCAACGATTTCGCCGGAAAAGACAGCTGTATTATCTGGAGAGCTTCTTCTGCTCTTTGAATGTAGCCAGCGGGCAAGGGTGATGGTAAAATACCTAGCCTTTCGGCCAGGCCGTCGGAGGGCCCAAAACGGATTGAGATTGGTTAAAATGCGCCTATTTTATCTCGTCCTTTGGATTTAGTTTGGCTTGATATTTGGCCTAATTTATCCATTGACAATGCTACGTAATTTAAATTTTATAATTTAAATGGTCAAAATGACGTCGTTTTGAGTACAGAACAACATAAAAATGGCCAAAACGACGTCGTTTTGGCCATTTGAGCCACTTTTGAGCCACAAAATTTGAGTTACGAAACATTTTCCTTTATCCATTTTAAGTTGAATTTTAATTTTTTTTTTAATTTCAAACTTGACCACATAACTCAATAGATATGAGCTATTATTATTATTATTATTATTAAATTATACTGAATTTACTAAAAAATAAATAAATCATACAAGTTTTGTATAATTATATAAGCTTCTCTATTAATAAAACTAAAATAACCAAAATTAATATAAATAATGGATAGATATATGGATAAATAAAATAAAATATATATTTTAACGTAAAAGATATAATAATATTATTTTTTCATCTGTAAGACTAACAAAATACTAATGAAAAGATAATTAATTATTATGCGAATTAAAAACTTAATAAAATTCAATATAATTATGTTAATCGTGTGAGATTTAATGCATTTTTTCTAACTCTTACTGGAAGTTGGTGTAATTTAATTTTTTGTCAATCTATTTATTTGTAAGTTTTTTTCTTTAAAAATGTAAATCACACTAACCTACCTTAAGGTTTGGAGAAAATATTGCAAGTTTTATAATTTTTGTATAACTATCATGACTTTCTTTTAATAAGGACAAAAGGGATCGGAAAACATACCCAAAAGAAAAGAAGATTGGAAATGATTCAGATATGGTGTGAAAATACAAAGATGAATGATAAAAATATATATTTAAATGTAATATAACAATATCATTTTTTTTCGTTCATATGATTAACAAATTCTTGATGAAAAGTTAATTAAGTGTAATGTAAATTAAAACCTTAGAGGAATCTGATGTAGTTATATAAAAATTGTAAGACTTTATGTATCTTCTTTAAACTTCAAGGGGGTCAATTTAACTTATCCATAAAAAAAAATAAAAAATAATAATAATAAAAAAATGCATAAGCTTCTATCTACCCCTGGTCTAGACTAGAAAGCAATACAGGAAATTATACTTTTGGCAACCAACTTTGCCGACTAAAAGAAATTTAGTCGCCAAAAGTTGTACAATTAGCGACTAAAAATTACTTTGGTTGGCGTTGTTTACGGTTTTAGCTACTAATTTTTTTTAGTAGCCAAAAAATTATTATTGGCAACTACAAAAAAAATTTAGTCGCTAAATATGCCACAATAGGTGACTACAAAAATATTGGTCGGCAGTAATTTCGATTTTAGGCTGCTAAAATTTATTTTAGTCGTGGTATACTAATTTTTGCCGACTACAATAAATTTAGTAGCCAAATAACTAGCTTAATGTTTGGGTCCTGTTGGCTTTTTGGCTTTCGAAGGTTATATTTGTAATTGCGAGCGTGCCAGCAAGGATCAATCAGTCCTTACAAAATTTTAATTGCTAACCAATTATCAGACGATTGTGTTGTAGTTCTTTCAGCCTCAATGAAGAGGACTTTTACTGGTGGCTTGATTTAGGAGAATTTAAGCAAAATAACAGTTAAATGAAGAGCAATTGAAGTATTTCATTAGAATGAAAACTTACAATGATCCAAACTCAGCCTCGTAGAGGTTTACAGCAACAATCTACTTGAAACTACTCCTATGAATGAAGTGCAGTATAGGAATTTAAAGTACAGGAATGTAAAGAACAGGAATTTAAAAAACAGGAAATGTAAAGAATGGAAATGTAAAGACTGAAAATGTAAAACTGGAAAAGAAAATAAGTAAAGTAAGACGGGTTTTTTGAATCTGAGTCTAGAGGTTTTTTCTGGGGCCTTCCCTGCTATTTATACTCCTCAAGATGACCATCGAACTGCACTTCAAACCGTCGAACTGCTCCTCCATGATCGCTGATCATGCTGCCTTATAAGTAGTTCCACTACGCCATCACTTATAGTTGGGCTTCCCTCCTATATTTGAATTTGAATGTGAGTAACCGTTGAAGCCACGTCACCTTGCATCTCTTTGCTGATCCAATGCTACTTAGACCATGCAAGAACCAATATTAACTGCCACGTGTATGATCATGATCGAAGACTTAAACATTATTCCCTTATTGCCCTTACTCTGCCACGTGTTAAATTGTGATTAGCTTATACAAAATATGTAGCCAATATTACCCCCCGCACTAATATACCCAATACTTGGTGATATTAGTGGATCGAGGCTTTTTTCCCACGTTTTCAGAACGTGCATGGGGTCTATATTCTGGAAACACAACCGTCATCCATTGATGATCACTTGCATTGATTTCATTCCAACCTTTTGAACATCCCCACCACCTTAGTAATCGAGCGGACTGATATCTCTTTTATGGCCAAATCAACCTTCTTCTCTATTGATCAAGCACAAGAAGAGTCATTTGATGGTGCTGTTTCTCCTCGAAGGAAACTCCTTCCTTTATTAGCCACCTTTACTCACTTTCCTATATTTAAGTCATGGAAGCTTTCGCAAATTATCAATCCTTAGACTACGAACATATTGCCCTCAATCCTTTAATTCAGAAAATTAAAGATATGGACATAGGAGACTCTTCTTCACAGTCTGCATGGGATAGAGCTCTAGCTTCTTCTACCTTCGAGGGTTCTGGGGCTTCTGGCTAGTTGGAATCTGAGGCTTGTGATTTAAGGGAACGAGTTAATCACCATTTTGTTGAATTCACTGACACTTTAGATTTCCCCTGCGATGCTCGAAGTTCGGTAGTTTATCCTTATGTGTCTATCGAACATTGACGCCATTTGGAGGACAATTTACTCGTGGCATGGTACACATCTTCCATGTCTACAAGGATAATGTCTGCCGCCCGACGCCTAGAAGAGGCACAAGGGCACAATCCATCATTTTTAGCCAAGAAGGCGAAGCTCTGCTCTTCCGATTGGCTTGATTACATTAATACCTTTGTTCCTTCTGCTCTTGCGCCATCTCCTGAAATAGAAGCATCCACACCTTCTTCTCCATCTCCTGAAATAGAAGTATCCACACCTTCTCCTCCGCCAACTCCTTGCTGGACAGAGAGACTGGGGCTTGCCCTTTCTGCGGATAAGGCCTTTCTTCCTTACACGTCTCCACCTTCCCCTACTCCAGCTGAGCGAAAGCAAGCCCAGCTCTTGCTTGCAGCCTTCTCTCACTTGCCTTTCGACGTTCTTGAGGACGATGTTCCTTTCAAGAACTTTCAATAGGCTTGTGATATTCTAACTCGGGGTTAGGTCCTCAACCCCATCGCTCAAGCAAAACTCCACATGTTTCTGGACCAACTCTCATTACTCCTTCATTGGCATCGGACTGCCATGGCAACCGCCCAATCTTTGGACCAACTCTCATCCCTTCAAGTTCATGCCCAGTACGAAGCAGAGAAACTCATCGAGAAATTCAATGACTTCCAAAATAAAGACTCTGCATACGGTGATGACATGGATATGGGCGAACTGGAGTGAGGATTGAAAGAAGCAGCATTCGAAATAAAGGCTAAAGAGCTTTTTTATCAAGTGAGAGCACATCAACTTCAACAATCAATCCTAGAAGAAATGGAGGATATAATAAAGAAAGAAAAGAAATTCATTGACCATAGTTGGACAACATTTCATGATCTTGTTATTTATTCTATTCCTTATTTCTATGAGCTTGAACTTATACCCAAAGAGGGTCATTCGATGTAATTGCTTTTGCTTTAATACAACTAAGACTTTTCGTTTGTTTGGCATTGCCTCCGTTTGTCTTTAAAAGCAAATTCAGGACTTCGAACTGAACAATCTCATCCTTCGAACCTGGACTCAATTGTTTTAAATGAAACACTAAAAAGAACCAATTATGAACTTTTCCAATTTATGGAATAAAGTTGACAGTTTTTGGCTGATTTTCAATTAGAATTAGTGCTTCGAACCTAGCAATCTTATACTTAAAGCTTGTTTCAACCATAACCAACATCTTATCATGGTTAGTATGATCAATTAGTTTTAAATTGACCATCTTTTGCTTCGAACAACAGTTCATGCTGTTTTAGTTCAACAGACAACTTTTTTTTCTATAAACCAACCATTAGTTTTGATGTTTCGAACACCAATTCCCATCCTTAATGAGTCTCAAGTTTTGCCTCGAAGGACATTACTTTCGTTAAGAAACCTAAAACAAGTCTTTAAACCCTTTGAAATAAAATAAATACTTGAGTATTCTTACATTTTTAAGTATGGAAATGTGCTTCGAAGCCGGCTTCTCTGTTTCGAAGCTGTTGTTATTTGGCTTTTGGCGCCAAAATCTGGTTTCGAAGCCAAATATTTTACTTCGAAGCTAGCCTCAGCATCTAGGCTGTGTTTTTCCCTCCAAAAGTATCAATATTGTAGGAAACTCTTCGTATTCGTACTTCTAGTACTTAACGACTTACGCGATATATTTTCCAGATACAAAGGCTTTTAAAACCTTTTTGTTTCGCGTTCTGGAATCACTTGCGCTCTTAACACACGAACCATCATCAATCTTCCGATCTTTTGTTAACCCTCTCTTCCTTGCTGATTGCTACCAATGGATCATTCCTCGCTGAAAGTGCTTGCTGACGACCGTATCAGCCCTACTATGGCTTTGAAAAAATGTATTGATGAAGAAATCGCCAAGCTAACAACTGGTGGGTCAAGTGCCATAGATGGACGTCTCTTTGTTCCTCGCCACAGCAGCCAACAATAGTACGTCCTAGGTCCCATATTTCGGGAAGCCCCTGACCAACTTCCAGCTTTATACCCCCGTTTGGAGGACCACTTTCTTCTCTACGAAGAAGGCTCGACTGGGGCAATTGGAGAATGACCCGACCTCACCGTTGCTGGCCGACATTGAGAACTGAATGAGAGGAATGGTATGACAGAGTTGTACCTGCAAGAGAAGATGACTTGCAAGAGTTCTGCATTCTTGAACCCTTCGTCTTTCCAGGTTTATTATCCCTGAAGACCCCTTTTTGATTCCTGCTGCTCTTTGTTTTTGGAACATGGCTTTCAATTTTTTCCAATTTCGGTGTGGTATGATGGCCCCCACCGTTCTTGATATCTGCCATCTCCTAGGGCTTTCACCTCTTGGTACTCCTTTTACACCCGCTTACCCAGACTTGTCTGTCAATTTTTCCCTTTCACCTTTAAATTCCTCCTATAGTGATTTTGTAAAGGCTGAAAATAAAAGGGTAGGCCCCGTGAGAGACAGAGAACTTTTTTTCTTTCATTTTATACTGGCTATGTAAGTTTCTCTTTTGTACATCTTCTCAACAGATTATGCCTGAATTCGCTCCACTTGCGAAGGCCCTTGTTTTGAAAAAACGCATAGCCTTGGCCCCATATCTGTTAGGCCATGTTTACAGAGCCTGCTCCCAATTTTGCGAAAGACCTCTTGATGCTAACCAAGGAGGTCCCTTCTGGGTGCTCCAACTCTGGCTCTTTGCCTATTTCACTGATTTGTATCCAAAATGCCTAAAATTCCTTGTTCAGGATTCTAGCACGTATGGGGAGAAGTATGCTAGGATTGTTCTTTATCCTGCTTCTTTTGCTTATTACCTTGTCTTCTTTCACCAACTCCCTATTTCTCCATCTGCTTCCCTTTTTTGTCCTTTTGATGCCAATAAAGGACCTGCTTGGCTGCAAACTTTTCTAGCTGATAAAGAGTGCTCCACTTCACCTCATAAAGATATGTGGGCTTCTATATTACTACCAAGGGAGCTGTTCATTGGCACTTTAAACCCCCGAGCCTACAAATGTATATCTGAGGTGTACTGTCCTTCTCAGTTTGCCAGACAATTTGGGTTCACTCAGGAGATACCTGTTCCACTCTGCAGTCTCTCGAATGTCCATCTTACGGCCAGAGATCTGAGAATATCCAAATCAAAGCTAGAGGCGGCAACATTCAAACTGCTGAAGGAATTGAATGAATTCAAGTTTGTCCCCTTTCTTCCATTTGGCTTGGTTTTGAAACGATTCCAGAACTGGCGGACAGCCAATATGGAAGTGCGCCTATCTGTACACCCTCATGACTTACTAATAGGGTTACGAGTGCCTTCGAAGGCTAATCAGCAACGGTTGAGAACCTTCCCCCTCTTTCTGCAATTGCCAAAACTTCTCTTGCAGCCTCACCCCCTCCAGCTAGAGTTAAAAAAGCTGCTTCAAAGAAGGGTAAGTATTTCTAAGTTCCTCTTTCTTTTAACACTTTTGTTTGTCTCCTCTATATTCACACATTTTGGTGCAGGGTCTCCACAAGAAGAATCCCCTAAAAGAGCTGAAACTCTAGCTGCTCTCAAGGCCAAACAACAGCAGAAAAGGAAAAGAAAACTGGTACTCACTCCTGAAGAATCTGAATCTCAAAATGAAGAGAGAGAGATTGAGCAAGAGCAAGAAACACCATTACAAAGAACAAAGAGAACAAAGGTAGCTGCCCCCTCTTCTGATTTGGTCGAAGATCCTAATTCCGAGACAGTTGACAAAACAATGGAGAAGGAACTTACTTCTGAAGAACTTGATCCCCAAATTGAAGAGAGGGAGGTTGAGAAAGAGCCGGTAGTATCATTGCCAAGAAGGAAGTGAAAGAAAGTGACTGTTCTGCTACTGACTTGTTTGAAGACCCCATTCATGAAGCAGCTGCCAAGGCAGTAGAGCAGGAACATTCCAAGGCCATAATTGTCTTCGAGAGAGCTGAGAAGAGACGGCAGCAACAATTTCTGAGAGATGAAGCTGCTGCTGCTGATGCATTACAAAGGGAAACTGCAAGAAGGTAACAAACTGCCGAACATTACTCCCTCCGTAGCTCTCCCATCGTTGCCAACATTTCTGAAACATGTAATTTCTTTCATGCTTCTACTGTTTTTCCTTGTCAAATTTTAGTATTGAAGCTTGACATTACTTTACATTTCTTCCTCTTGCAGCAACAACTACTGAGCATATCCTTCCAATGAGGACTCCCTCAGTTTCAGTTGAAGTTGATCAAATACAGCATGTGAGGGCTATTCAGATATTACTCCCACTTCCAAGGCCTACACTTTCTGTACCTTCCCTGAGGCCAAGCATTTCTGCATCTCTTTCTCTTGGCTTAAAGCCATACCTCCATTTCTTGTCTTTTGATCTACCAAAAATTAATTCCCTTTCGAGCCTTGCTCCTCCTTCTCATTCCAAGGAAATTTCGACTGCTATTCCATCTCTGATGGCAGTTGATTCCCCTATTGAGGGTGCTGGTAGCTCTCTAACCCATGGTTTACTACTTTTACCTAGCTCCAGTCCTTCTTTCCTTGACTCATTGGTGGCTAGGACCATGGAGACTACTAAAGATGCTCCATCCATCTCTCTTATCCCTATGCAGTCCTCTGTGCCTTCCACCACAGCTCTCTCTGCGCCCTTCATGTCTATGGATGAGGTAGATATCTTCGAAGCAAGATTAGCCAGTCTCTTCGACATACCCTCTACCTCTCCAACAGTCAATGATGAAGCTGAGCCATTAGTCTTGGCTAACTCCTTGCTGGAAATCCTTGAAAGCTCTTCTTCCTCCAGCAGCAAGCCTTCTGCACCTCTGATAGACTTAGACACCTGCTTGGAACTGTTAATCTCCTTTTCGAGGATCCCCTTTGAGGCTTTACAAAGGCCTATAATCAGAAATGGGTTCCTTCAGTGCTGCAAAGTTGCTGAGCAGTCCGGCATAAATGTCTCAAGTTATCTATCCCAAGCAGCAGCTACTATCGACTTTTACATCAGCATTTGCCATGCTGCCAAGGCTGCGGATGAGAAATTGACCAGGGACCAGAGTTTTGTTTCCCAAGTGCATACTGAAGTGTCAGAGCTCAAGGAACAACACTCCTCTGCCACCCACTTTCGAGTTCAGCTGCTGGAGAGGAAAGCTCAACTTGAGGAGGAGCTATCTGCAGTGAACCAGGCCTTAATCCGAACTGATACCAAACTGCAAATCACCAACCAAGGATTGGCCGATCGAAAGGAAGAAATGACTGCAGCTATTCAGTTATTTTCATCATTTAGCAATAGGAAATCTGTTGTAAAAGAACAATTAAGACATTGTAATGATTTTTGGGCCAATTTATGGCAAAGTGTACTTAACTCTTTATGAAAAACAAATTCTTGTCTATCATCTGAGTAATCTTGTGTTCTTGTACTTAGTGTTTATTTTATTCCTTGTGTTTCCCAAATGGTTGAAAAATAAGACTTCAAATATCTGCCATTAATCTTTTTGGGATGTACATAACCATTCAAATTTCTCAAATGGTATGCTCCAAAAGGCAGAACTCTATGAATTTGATATGGTCCTTCCCAGTTAGGTGACCATTTGCCAAACTTATGGCTTTTAATTCCTATTGGGAGTATTGTCTTCCATATCAAATCACCTTCATCAAAGCCAATGTGTTTGACTTTCTTATTATAATTCTTGGCTGCTTTCTTCTTTTGAAAAAGAATACTATTTAATACCAGAATTCTAGCTTCATCTATACTTTCTAACTCCAAGCACATACTCTGATGGTACTGCTCAGGATCCAACTGGTCTTGGCATCTTACCCTCAAGGACTTAACATTGATCTCCACAGGTAACACTACATCATGCCCATATACTAAGGCATAAGGAGTGACTCCTGTGCTTGACCTTGGGGAAGTTCTATAAGCCCACAATACATCCAACAACAAGTTATGCCAATCCCTAGGATTATCTTCCACAACCTTTTGTATTCCTTTTTTCAAGGATTTATTGGATAATTTAGCTTGACCATTGGCTTGTGCATAATATGGGGTGGAATTAACAAGGCTAATTCCAAACTCTGCCACAAAAGACTTCACCCTTTTCCCATCGAACACAGTCCTATTATCAACAGTTATAGTTTGTGGAATGCCAAATCTATGGATCAAATCTTTAATGAACCCAATGACCTCTGTTGGTCTACAGCCTTGTATGGCTTGGCTTCAACCCACTTAGTGAAGTAATCAGTGGCCACTAGAATGAAACAATGATACTTCGAAGAAGGTGGGTGTATTTTTCCCATCATATCCATGGTCCATCCTCTGAATGGCCAAGGCTTCACTACTGCATGTAGGTCAGTTATGGGCATATACCTTATTGTGCCATGCTTTTGACATGCCTGGCAACCCTTTGCATATTCTATGCAGTCTTTAAGGATAGTTGGCCAATAGTAGGAATGCCTTCGAAGCAACCATCTCATCTTTACACCAGGCTGATGAGCACCACAGATGCCTTCATGAACCTCAGCCATAGCTATTAATGCTTCTTTTGGACCTAAACATTCCAGCAACAAACCATCTCCCCATCTTTTGTAGAGGGCATTACCATATATCATGTATTGCATAGACTGCAGTTTAATTTTCCTACTGGCCTTCAAAGATGGACCAGCCAAGTACTGCATTATTGGATGCCTCCAATCTTGTTCTTGTAAGTCATTATGATTGACTTCCAAGACCACATTCCTTTTATTCAAAGTGGTATTAATTCTGATATGTCGTTTGGCTTATGTCCCTTTGGGCATTATCCCTTCTCTTGAAATTCGAAAACTTTCTGAGCACATCATTAGCTCTATTATTCAAGAATCTTGGAACATGAGTTACATTTGCTATTTTAAATTGAGAAAGCAGATGTAATGCAACAACATAGTATGGCAAAATGCTATGCTTGACACTGAAAATCCATTCACTTGGTTAACCACCAATTGAGAATCTCCAAATATGTCAACTACATGAATTGTAATCCAATAAGAATTCTAGTTCCACTATTAAGGCTTCATATTCAGCCTGGTTATTGGAACAGGTAGCTTCATCCACTTTGAAACCATGTGTGGTTTCTACCCCTTGTAGTGACTTAATCACAATACCAATTCCAATTAAGCCATTGGCTTTCGACCAATCGAACCACATCTGCCATGGCTCAATACTAGCCATACCAAGTTCCATTATCTCTTGGCTCTCTATTTGAGATGGATGGTCTGCCAAAAAATTGGTTAAAACTTGCCCTTTTACTATCCTTTGAGAGACATATTCTAAATGAAATTCTGATAAAGCTAGTATCCACTTGCCAATTCTTCCCCTCAACATAGGTCTAGATAACATGTACTTAACCAAATCTGTGGTTGCAATTACCAAGACAATTGTAGGTAAAAGATAGTATCTTAATTTCATTGCAGCAAAATACAAAGCAAGACACAGCTTTTCAACAACTGAATATTTACATTCACAAGAATTTAGAAACCTACTAAGGTAATAAACAGCTTGTTCCTTGCCTTCTTCATTGTCTTGGGTCAAGAAAGCTCCCAATGAATCTTCTGCTGCAGCTATGTACAACTTCAAGGGCTTGTCACCTTTTGGTGGCATCAGCACTGGAGGATTGGCCAAGTAGGCTTTGATTCCTTCGAAAGCAATTTGATGCTCTGCTGTCCACACAAATTCCTCTTTATCTTTTAGCTTGATGGAGGTCTGGCTTCAATGATGGCCTTGGCTTTATTTTGGTCAATCTGTATTCCTTTCTTGTGCACTACATAACCCAAGAAATTTTCAGATGATACACCAAAAGCACACTTAAGAGGATTGAGTTTCAACTTAAATTTCCTCATTCTTTCAAAAGCTGCTTCTAAATGTGTCACGCCCCGAATCCGCCCCTAAAAGTTCGGGCATGACCTATACATGACCTATACAGACATAGGCATTAAACCTAATATACATAGTATAGGGGGCCTGAACGGAAGCATGTAATATTAAAAATACAACATCAAAACATATCCATTGAGCTACTATTGACATGCCAGGATCACAACATCACATCAAATAACCAATATACAGAAAACATACACCCATATACATCGAATCAGCCCACAATTGGGCATAGAACAAAACATTTTAAGGAAAGACAACCAAGCATAAATCCCAAAAATATAACCACACTTTACAAAATACACAGGCTTCAGTTAGTGCCTGGACACACCGAGGTTGACAAGAGGGAGACGAATCTTAAGGGTTAGGACTGGCTTCTCGGTTGATGACCTACAGAAACAGACAAAATACAGAATGAGTAAAACTCAGTGAATAATAGTACATGAATAATGTAAAGTACAACAGAAATAATAAAGTATATAACTGCGAAGCACATGATTAACTACACGCTGTAATTATATCTCAACAGACATGAGTCCAGAAATATACATAGAGCGGCCCTCGGCCCAGAATGATACAGAACGTCACAAAATGGCCCTCGGCCCAGAATATTACACATGTATGTTACTGAATGTCACAAAATGGCCCTTGGCCCAAAATGTTACACAGAATGTTACCGAATGTCACAAAATGGCCCTCGGCCCAGAATGTTACACAGAATGTTACTGAATGTCACAAAATGGCCCTCGGCCCAGAATGTTACACAGAATGTTACCGAATGTCACAAAATGGCCCTCAGCCCAGAATGTTACACAGAATGTTACTGAATGTCACAAAATGGCCCTCGGCCCAGAATGTTACACATGTATGGATTCAAGAGGTGGCTCCCACCGAAGTGTAGCACTTTGTTCCATACCAGAAATCAATAAGTTTTTAAAACAACATTGTATACTATATCATGTCGTAAACGGAACAACTTACAGAACATAATACATAAATAGAGTGGATATCCAGAACAGAATAGCCCCAAATTTATATAAACAAAATCACACAATAGGATACATAAATCATCTCATGATTTCTTTCAAATGGCCATAATCGTCCCACGTATATCAGAATCTTATCAATAGGTATGGAATAACTCACTTCACAACAGTCCTGAGTCATCCTTGGCAAAACATAAGGATTCGGAACACACAAGCATCGTTATTCTTCTTGTTCACTATAAATCAATAAGGTAATTACACATAACAAAACGTTGATGACATTCATTAATAGCAAACAAAGCACATGACGATAGTACAATCCATAGTCCTAACTAATTGCCCAATCATGTTAATCCACTATAAACTGAGATCTATATTGTAAAACACGTACTGAAATCCCCAAGAGGATATTCGGGATGCCATGTTCCTATTCAGAATATTATTCAGAATATTATGCCCCAGTAAACAGAGTTTACATAACACACCCAAAAAGTATAATAGTTTCAGGGCCATACTAATGTATGTCAGATCCTCCCTTGCTCGCATAAGCCTTAGTCCACTCCTGCGTTAACATAATTATCCACAAAGAATAGAATAATACTACCAATGATCAGTAACGGTAAATAATTTACATTTGGAGTACTATTACTCACAGTGATCGGTTCCCGGTGGTAATGGTACAATGTCCTCGTCTCGATCTACAATTACAATGCACAACACATAATATGAGGTTATACTCGATCCTTTACTTATTCTCTTTGATCATTTAATCAATTAGTCATGGTGGTACCACTCATTATGCTTTAATACATTGTAATCCATGTCTTAGAAAATAGGAGAAATCGATGGGAAATGGTTTAGGTGAAGAAATGGTACAAAACTAGTTGACAGAAAGTGAACAGTCGTCACTAATTTGGGTATAAATTTTTCTGTATTTAGAATTTGGGAGTGAGACTAGCGCCATTGGAAACTAGACTTCCGGGGCTTGATTTTAGGCTCAAGAATCACTCAAAACGGAGTCCGGATGCAAAAGATATGCTTGATCAAAGTTGGCTGGACAAGCTGTCTTCCGCACGTGCGGCGATTTGGGCAAAAAGCTATTCGAAAATGCAGAAAAATGCAATTTTTGATACACTTCTTCAAGGCTCAAAATAGGTTCTTTTAAGGGATAAAACATGGTTCAAAATCATGTAAATAGGAGTTACAACATGGATCAACCTTCATACAACTTGAATCTTTGATCTTAATTTACAAACACAACTTCATTTCATAACATTCCCATCTTCACACATACATAGACATATATACACACATGATCATTTAGCTACATAATCAAGCTCAAGAAATATGATTCTAATTAATCATTCACCACTTACTTGTTCCATACATAACCCTAATTTGTAGAACATAAAGAACTTCCTACTTAATTATCAAGGAGAGGAACCAATTAGAATGAATTACACATACCTTAAGCTTTACATCCTTCAATCCTTCAATCCTTTCTAATTTCTCAATCTTTCTTCTTGTTGAGTTTCTTCCCATCAAACCCGTCCTTCCATTCCCTAATTTTCTTTCCCCCAGGAGATATTTTTGAGCTCAAGGCTCCTAAGCCTCAATATCATATATGTAATATATTATAAAGTTAAGTTATATAAGACATAATTTAATCAATTTAATTATTCTAACTCACATTTTCACAAAAAATGTCCATTATGACTTAAAAATGTCCCTAATTCTTCTTTTCTACTCTCCAAGAGATATTTTTGTTTTTAAGGACTTATGACTAAGCATGTACATATAACCTTATACATAAATGAAGTCACATGGTCAAAGCCTACATAGATTTATATATATAAATTAAATTGGACAAAACTTAATCAATTTAATCAATCCAAATTAAAATTCCACAAAAATACTTATTATTACATAAAAATTATACTGATCTTAAATGTGAAATCGATTTCGGATTATCAACCCTCTAAGGCTCTCAATTCCTAAATTAAACATCTTAAGTGTACAGATAATTTCCCCACTAAACAGATAAGAAACCATGTTTCCGAGGTTCACTGAGTTAAACATAATTCTTTATAAATTCTCATAATTAGCACTCAAAAACACAGAATAGAGAACTAAGAAGATACCAGAATCATATACGAGGGTCGGGGTATTACAAAATGAAACAGATGTTCCTCCATGGATTGAGATTTCACTACAATGTCATCAATATAACACTCCAAATACCCTCCAATGAGGTCATGAAAGATAGTGTTCATAGCCCTCTGATATGTAGCCCCAGTATTCTTCAGGCCAAATGGCATTTTAACCCATTCGAAGGTGCCAATATTCCCAGGACATCTGAATGCTGTCTTGTGGATATCCTCCTCCGCAATGCAGATTTGGTTATAACCAGAGTGCCCATCCATCATTGATAAAATTTGATGCCCTACTGAACTGTCTACCAGCAAATCTACTATAGGCATAGGGTACTCATCTTTTGGAGTTGCTAGATTTAAGTTTCTGAAATCAATGCATACCATCATCTTGCCATTCTTCTTAACTACAGGCACAATATTAGATAGCCATTCAACATACCTGGCTGTCCTAATAAAGCCTGCCTTGAGTAGTCTAAGAATCTCCTCCTTAACTTTCTGAATCACTTCTGGACTCATTCTTCTTGGTTTTTGCTTGTATGGCTTGAAATTGGGCTTCATTGGGAGCCTATGTTCCACTAATGACCTATCCAATCCTGGTAGTTCATTATAAGACCATGCAAAGCAATCTTTGTATTTCTTCAGGACAACCAATAACTGGTCCCTGTCAAGAGTATTCAACCAAGCACTTACATAGGTGGGCTGTTGTATAGAACCTTCCCCTAAATTCACTTCTTCTAAGGGGTCTTGTGTCTGAGAACTTACTGAAGCTCCTTCCTTGATTTTTTCCAACTTCGAAGCAATCTTCTTGCTTTGTTCTGCTCCTAGGTTCTTTGCTTCAACATCTTTGCCCTCTTCCTCATAGACAAAGTCTGTCCATAAGGCTTCTTCTTCTTGTATCTCCTGGACTTTTGTCTCAATGTCCAGTGCACAGTATTTATCAAGGGCCAAAACTCTGACCTACTGCTGCTCTTGCTTGCAGCCAATTTTCATGGCTTCTTTCTCTTTCTCTTGCTCTTGTACTTTCTGGACTATTGATTTTACATCCAATGTTGAGAATTTAATTAGAGCCAAAGACTTGGCTTCTTGTGCTTCATCTTTTTGCCTACAACCAGGCATCATTGTCATCCTTAACGACAACCTCTTCATCAGCACTTTCTTGGACTAAGTGCTTCAGGTGTGTCACTTCCTCATCAGCCGTCACTTCGGCTGAGCCATCAGGTTTCCTCAGTATATTGAGTGGTGTCACTACTTTAATATACAATTTGGCCTCTGCGAAGTCTGCACAGGCTATGAAGGGTTGAGGATCTGCATCAATTTCCTCTGTCTCTCCATTGCCCAAAGCCATCATTATTTTCTGATGCAAAGAGGAAGACACACATTTGTGAGTGTGAATCCAATCTCTCCCAAGTAAAGCATTGTATTTAGCATTACTGTCGATTACGAAGAATGCTGTCATGCAGTCTCTGGTTCCCACACTCAAGTTAATGGGAAGAATTCCCTGAGCCATCTGTTTGTCTCCAGCAAAGCCAGCAATGGTTGTGCTGGTTGGGATCAACCTGGGATTCTTTTTCCCTAGTTCATTCAAAGAAGATTTCGGTAGTAATTCAAAGAAGATTTCGGTAGTAAGTTCACTGCTGCCCCATTATTTATCAGGACTCGGTTCAATTGTATCCCATCGAAGAAAGCCTTGATATACAAAGGCTTGACATGTTGTGTCATAGAATTCGAGGGATACTCAAAAGGATATGAGAGGTTAATGCTCACCTCTTCTTCACTCTCATATTCAGTTTCCATTGGGGTAGCCATTCCAGAATCATCTTGTACCATACTCACTTGTGAGTCTTCACTTGAGACAGGAATATGATCAATTTCTTGACTATCTTTGTTCTCATCTCCAGCTTGGAACTCATGAGGTAGTATATGTACCATACTTACTGATACTGGAGGAAACGAACCAAATTGGATGGCTGGTTGTACCTGTTTCTCCTCTTGGCCACCTTGTTCAGTTACCTCAGAAGCATCTTCCATGCTGCATTCTGGCACTTCATTGCTAACAGGTTCCTTCGAATGGTTTTCCTCGACTGGTTTTTCAACCAAAAATGTTTGCTCAGCCATGAAGGCTTCGAACATTTCTTCCTCCACCATTTATTTCTTTTGGCTTATGCCAATTTCTTCTTCTGCCTCGCTACCACTCTCCATCAGAGCTTTCTCCAATCCTGCTAAGCTAGACTTCTCTCTGGCTTTCAGTTCAGAATGAACCTTGGCCAACTGTTCTCTGCTGCAGCCCACCTTGCTTTGTAGAGTTGGCTTTGGAGTATGGTCTGACTTTGGATTCTTCTTTCCTTCTGTCTGAACCAATGAAGAGCTCTCTCCACTTTCTTTTAGGTCTTTCTGGTACTGAGTGTACTTACGCTGAATCTTTCTCCTTTGTGATCTCGAAATGACTGGGACCATATCTGGTTCCTTTGTCTTTGGGTGTTTAAGCAATACCTAATTGTTTGGGGCTACCAAAGGAGGCTTGACCATCCTACCTTGGCTTCCAACATCCCTTTGGGTAGGCACTTCCCTAGGTTTGTTCTGCATCACAAACTAATCTGGAACTCCAGGTACCCACGAACTTACTGATCCAGATGTTGAACTGCCCTTTTCTTCCTTCGAAGCCATCTTCGAAGCTGGCTGTGAAGGCAATTGCTTGGACCTGACCTCAAATTTCGAGTTTGATTCAGGCTTTCGATGAAGGTGGCCACTTTCTGTCCTGCGTGAGGCTGGTCTAGGGGGCCAATCTCTAGCTTTGATCCCATAACCTGAACTCTTCTCCAGTCTTCTTTCAGAATGACTGCTCTCCATTCTGTAATAGTTAGGTGGCCTGGACTCATATAAGGGCCTCTTGCCTTTAGCATGCATTCTATCGACTGCTGGTTCAACTACCAATGGCTGTTGCCTAACACTAGCCGGATACGGCCTTTTGTTATGAGCATTGGTTGGTTTAGGACATTTCTGCACATCCCTGTAATATTGTTTCCCATCAATTGGAATCCCTTTCAACCACTTATAACTCAGTTTGCACCTGTAACACATCCTTTGCATTACAGCTGCTTCTAAGGAATCATCATCCAGTGCTTCTTCATCAGAGTCTTCCCTCTGGTGTGAGAAACCTTGTCTAATAGCTGGTGGGTTTCTAGTGTCCTTGTTGATGGTTTTCTGGTTGGCAACATGCATCTGCACATTGACTTCGTCCAATTCTGTCAAGGACAAGTTCTGAAAATCTGACATAATGACATTGGCTGCCACCTCTCCAACTTCTGGAAATGGATTGCTGTCGATCCCCATGGTATTTTTTGCTTTGGCTAGGAATTTCAAACTTCCTTTCTGAATTTGATCTTGGATCCTGTCTCGAAAAACAATGCAATTTTTAGTCGAGTGAGACCAAGAATTATGCCATTTACAATATACTTTTACCTTAAGTTCATCTGGAGATGAAAGTTTTACTCATTTTGATAACTTAAGGAAGTTGGCCGCAAGCAAATGATCAAAAATGTTATCTGCCTTTGTTAAATCGAAAGAGTACTTCCTGTGAAGGTCTTTCTTTTTAAACTGCTGGTCAATTGTTGTATCATTATGAATTAATGCCTCACAGATCACATGTTCTTTGCCCACAATCTCTGCTGCATCGATCTCATAATTATGATCTCTATAATATGTCTTGTATGATGCATTATTTCGATCTTGTTCATCCTCTAGTAATGCTTCATACTTAGACACCTTATAGGTTAGTTCCATCAAAACTCTGAATTTAGTTGAATCAAACTTCTTTCGAAGCCTGAACTCTAAATCATTTTGAGCCAATCTTACGAATTCTGGCTCTGGCAGGATGACTCTATATTTATTTTGAGCCCTTTTAAATCTGAAAATAAACTGAGTAGCCTTCTCTTCAGGCATTTGACTCAATCTTGCCAAGTCTGCCATGGAAACCTCTGGCTCCGATTGGAAGAATTGGGCATGAAATGCCTCTTCCATTTGTTGCCAAGTTTGAATGGAGCCAGGTGTAAGGTTAATGTACCATACAAATGCTCCTCCAGTTAGAGAGTTTGGGAATAGTCTCAACTTCATATAGTCATGATTAGTAAATTCACCGCATTGAGCAGCAAACCTAGCAATATGCTCTACTGTTGTTTGGTTTCCATTTCCATAAAAAAGGGCAAAATCTGGTATCTTGAAACCCCTTGAGTATTCATGTACCCTATCTACCCATTCTGGGTATGGTTTTCTGTACACAGGAGTTTGGACCCCCCGAGCCATTGGTCCACACATCTCCCTAACAATATCAACAATTTGGTCCCTAGGGACCATATTTTGTGCCTACTGAACCACTATTGGAGGGACAAACACAGGATTTAGTGGACAAATTTGTGCTTGTGGTCCTCTTGGTCCATAGAGTGGTACATTTAGGACTGGTTGTCCCTGTGGTGCAGGTTGTTGTTAGGGGTGTGGGTAACCCCTTTGAGCTTGTCCTGCGAAAGGACCTGCGAAAGGTGCTGGAACAGGTGTTGTGTCCCTTCCATTGGTAGGAAAACCTTCCAACCCCCCAGGTATAAATTCGAATAAGGGATTAGTGAACCCCCTTGTGCCAAGTATGGCTTCGAATATGGGATTTGTGCCCATTCTTATGCCATTTTCTTGTACTAGGCTAGATCCACTAACTTGCATGACTTCATTGTTAAGTACTGAGGTATTTTGACCTGCTATATGCCTCGAAATAGGTTCGTACCAAGACTGAGGTGATGGTCTTTCATAGTTCTGATTACTATTTTGACCATTAGAATGTCCATTAACTTGCATAAGCTATTTATCTCTAGCCAATCTTTGCTGAGGGACATTTGGAACTTTCTCTATGTGTCTTGCATTCGTTAGTTGGTGGTTTTTCATTCGATCCAGAAAGAATGTTGCCCACCTTTCCATCGTGTTCATTAATTGTTGTCCCATGGCATCTACTAGGCCATCCCATGGATTTGTTGGCTGAGTAGATGGAACAGTGGATGGTCCTATTCCTTGGTTTCGTCCAATATTATGAACATGTGGTTCTTGTCCCGAAGTACTGGTCTGTTCGACCATAGGTTCTGATAAAATGGGAGTTTCCATAGGATGTGTTATCACATTATCCTTTGGATTAGGTATTTCTACCTCTCCTTCTACGCCTTCTTCCAAGCGTTCATTTTCTCCTTGTCTCCTACATCTAGCCATTTTAATTAGTCCCACTGGGCGTGCCAAAAATATATGTTGGCTTTTTGGCTTTCAAAGGTTATATTTGTAATTACGAGCGTGCCAGCAAAGATCAATCAGTCCTTACAGAATTTTAATTGCCAACCAATTATCAGACGATTGTGTTGTAGTTCTTTCAGCCTCAATGAAGAGGACTTTTACTGATGGCTTGATTTAGGAGAATTTAAGCAAAATAACAGTTAAATGAAGAGCAATTGAAGTATTTCATTAGAATGAAAACTTATAATGATCCAAAGTCAGCCTCGTAGAGGTTTACAGCAACAATCTACTTGAAACTACTCTTATGAATGAAGTGCAGTGCAGGAATTTAAAGTATATAAATGTAAAGAACAGGAAATGTAAAGACTGGAAATATAAAGATTGGAAATGTAAAACTAGAAAAGAAAATAAGTAAAGTAAGACTAGTTTTTTGGATATGAGTCTGGAGGTTTTTTCTGGGGCCTTCCCTGTTATTTATATTTCTCAAGGATGACCATCGAACTGCACTTCAAACCGTCGAACTGCTTCTCCATGATCGCTGATCATGCTGCCTTATAAGTAGTTCCACTACGCCATCACTTGCAGTTGGGCTTCCTTCCTATATTTGAATTTGAATATGAGTAACCGTTGAAGCCACGTCACCTTGCATCTCTTTGCTGATCCAATGCTACTCAGACCACGCAAAACCAATATTAACTATCACGTGTATGATCATGATCGAAGACTTAAACATTCTTCCCGTATTGCCCTTACTCTGCCACGTGTTAAATTGTGATTGGCTTATACAAAATATGTAGCCAACAGGTCCGTGAGACTTACCATAGGTTGCATTTCAATTAAGGGTGAGAATTTTCAAAACAACTTGAACTATATACGAAATTAGCATGTTACGGTTGACCATTTCCAACAGACATGTATATAATATGATCTGATATCACAAAATATTAAATAGGTCGGGTTAGTATCAATTCTATATAATACAAAATCGACATAGATAACATGTATAATGAAGAATTAATTACATATTTTAATATTATCTTTTATGTAACTCCATCAAATTTGTTAAAATGTATATAAAATAAGATTTTAAGACTAATATAAATTTTGTTGAATAGACTATTTTAATAACTTTTTGACTTTTTATAAAAAGATGTACAGAAAAGTAAAGAGATGATGTGACCTAAAAAAGATAAAAAGATAAAAAGTATTATTTTATGTTAACCCAAACAAAGTATAATTGAAGATAATATATTTTGTCTACTGTTTGAGTTAACTTAGTAAAAATAATAATAACATATCATTTTTATAAAATAAAATTGAGTTTAAATCAAATATTCTTATGAATAATTTTATTAAATAGAAATTAGTTGTATTGAATTTAACTTGAGATGAAAAAAATAATTTTTTATACACTTGATTTTTTTAGTTGATAGATTTTTTTTTTTTTTGACATAACATGTTAAAACGATAAAAATTGGACCAGGACTGAAAATGATACGATATGAAATAATAAGCTATTTCAATTAATGTTGAGATAATTCTAATGCGTATCCAAAATGAACATGATCCTACACGACACGACATGACACGATACCCACTCTTAATTTCAATGGTCTATTATTTTGGGGCACTCAAGTTAAAGTCCATTTCTGAAATTCTTGGGCAATAGGCTGAAGCATTTTTTCGTTTTTCTGTTTTTTTGTGTGTGTGGCCAAAATGACATTATTTGTTCAAAAGAATATGTATTTGTACAAACTTTATCTACCTATTTATCTATTCAAATGTCACTTATCTGTACACGTGTCACCTATATGTGCAAATTATCTATTCAAATGTCACTTATCTATATACGTGTTTAAATGTCTAAATATTTGTACATATGTCACCTATCTGTTCAATTTATTGCCACTCACTATTGCCGCTAGCGACCACCACTGACGATTTTTCCAACGCCAAGGATTTTTCTAATAACTTTTCAATGGGTCTCCTTATTACAAGAAAAAAAAAAGGTTTAAACTTTAGACTAAATGACATATGGTAGGAATAACTCATTATTTTGTAAGATCTTTCGTATGTATCATTATTAAAAAAATTAAATTTAAATAAGAACACTTAGGTGATAAATTTAAATTTGAATTTTAGTTTTCCAAAGGTCTACACACTAAAATATCATGTATATAAGGACAAGTTTCTACAAAATGATGAAAATACTCATTCATACAGATCTGTTGAAATTGACGTTGTTTGTCCATTTCTTCAAACCATTTCTCTCTCTCTCTCTCTCTCTCACTCTCTCTTCAAACCCTAGACCTGACGAAAACACCATTGTAGCCCAATTGCATTATTAGAGTGGCGTTGGTGGAGGTAGCGACATAGCTGACGCTGAAGTGGACCACCGAAAGATGCCACAGTAATTAGACCCTCTTTGTCTCAGAAATGGTGAAAAAGATAAGGAGGAGAGTACCAGAGGTTCTATGGAGGCCATTCCACAACCGCGGTCGCACTCTTGCCGATACCATCATCTCTTTGATTCTACCATCTCCACTGTCGCTTGAGTATTGTTGCTGAGGATGGCAATGCCTCGGTTGTAGTGGCAACGACGCTATGTCATTTATCCTCAGGCTAGATGATCCTTCTGACAATCGCAAACTCTTAACTCACTACGTCGTTATCATTTCTAACAATGCTCATCCTCTTTCAACTTTTCATCCTGATTGCTGTTTCCAATACGAGGTCTCTCTCTACATCTACTCTCTCGCGTAAAGCTTTGGATCTCCTTCGATGGCATGAGTCACATCCACTATCGCCACCGCCACATTCGCTGCTGTTGCAAAGAAGTTTCTGGCAAACGGAGATTTGTATACTGGCAGATCTGAGAAAAAAAAAGTAGGGTAGATTTGTACACCAACAAATCTGTATATATAACATATGTGTATGTGTATATAGAGAGAAAGAGAGAGAAATAAGGAAAGTCAAAAAGAAAAAAAAATTCAAATAGGATGATGAGATTTGAAGAAGCGATTGTTTCTCTCTCTCTACTCTCTCACTATATTACATAGATAGGATTAATTTCTACTATTTGTACAGATAAAAAAAATGTACAGATAAAAGATTAGATAGATAAAATTTGAACAAATAAGAGAAAAAATTAAACATATAGGAAAAAAATTAAACATCCAAAACAACCAAATGACTTATCACCAAACTATTTCATAAAATGTGAGTTTCTCACCAACAAAAAATATTCACTAGACCTAATGTATTAAACAATTGTTAGATTGGACTTTGCAACAATTTTCCCTTTAAATAAAAAAAATACTCATAAAAATCAACCCATAATCGATCCTATAAATAAATAAATAAATAAATAAATAAATAAAAAGGATTAATTACATTTTATTGCTTTATGGTTCAGTTCAAATACACGTTACCCCCTTCAAGGTTAAAAATATACAGATAACCTACTTGTGTTTTGAGGTAAATTACAAAATTTAACTCTGTTAATGATTTTTGCACAAGTCAATATTACCTTTATTTTTATTCTCAATTTTCTTCATATGCCATTATCACCATAACTTTTTCTCTCTAAAATTGGACTACACACCCTTCTAACATACCACCATAACTCACGACAACAATCCAACCCCTTTACACTGTTTCCGTCCTAATCCAAGACATCCACTTTATGCCTGCTCCAAAGCAACCATCATCATCTTCAAGCGTACAACCCTTTCAATAGTGAAGATTGTAGATTTGATTCACGAGGCAATGTAATTTTTAAAGAAAACATGAAGCCTATTGTTGTATTATATATATATGTATAATTTTTTGTATGTATGTATATATATAATTTTTTTATTCTTCTAGTAAAACTGTCAATGTTATTAATTTTGTCAAATTATTTGATTATTTACATTATGAAGCTTTGACTGAAGTACTTCTATATTGGAATATGTCTTCAATTATAAAGTTCAAACCAATTACTCTCTTTTGTAATTTTTGAAGAAAACATGAAGTCCATTGTTGTGTTATATATATAATTTTTTGTATGTATATATATATATAATTTTTTTCTTCTTCCACTAAAACTGTCAATGTTATTAATTTTGTCAAATTATTTTGTTATTTGCATTATGAAGCTTTGACTGAAGTACTTCTATTGGAATATGTCTTTAATTATAAAGTTCAAACCAATTACTTTATTTTGTCTTGGTTGGAATCTATGAGCATTACAACAATTCTAATTTGGAAACTTGGCTAAAAGTTAATTATTTTAGATTATATTCAGTGTGTTTGGTTTAAGTTTTCTGAATTAAATTTTTTGAAAATTGAGTTTTTGTTTTCGTGTTTTATTTTAGTGAATATTTTTTAAAATTTTAAACATTTTTTTTTACTTTTTTAGATGCACCTTACTTAGATGTATCTAAAAAGTAAAAATTTGTGAAAAATATTTTAAAAAATTAATAAATACATAAAAATACAAAAAGTATACTGAATTCATGTAATTTTTTTTGTATTTTTGGTATTTAGTGAATTTTTAAAAGATTTTTTTTACAAATTTTTTACTTTTTAGGTATATTTATGTTAGGTGTGTTTAAAAAGTAAAAAAATTGCTTAAAATATTAAAAAAATTCAGTAAAAACAAAAAAACACGAAAAATAAGAAAGTAGAATTTTCTGAAAAGTGTTTTTTGAAAAATGAAAACAGGCAAGCTGATTACTTTTTTATTTTTTTACACATTTTTTTCAAAAAAGTCAAAAAAAAACTTAAAAAGTTAACTTTTAATTAACTTCTTAAAACAAGTCAAATCACTAATTTATTTGAATAAAAGAAGGTTCTAGAAAAAATAATTTTGTGACCATAATAAATATATTTTTGAGTTAAATTAAATTAAAACGGACGAAATATAGGACCAATTTGAAAACTTAATTAAAAGCTAAATTTTAACTTTTAGCATTAATCACATTAAAAAAAACTTAAAAAATGAACTTTTAATCGACCTTCCAAAATAATCTATAATTAATTCACATTTAACCTATTTTTAGAAGATGGTTATAATCAATTTTTTTGATGAAAAATTAATTATAAACAATTATAATTAATTTTTTATGAAAGAGGAAGATGATAATAATCTGAAAATCAGATTATTACAAACTTCCCAAAAAGAGCCCAAAAAGCTTCAAATCATGGAGTTAGATTTTTATTTTAGGTAAAAACTGAAAAAAATACGTGAAATCAATCAACTGACGATCTAACCAAACCAACTTTTAGACCAGCCTGCAGTTTCATTCCTTTTGCAAAGCCAGCTGTGTCTCCTCCACACAACTCCTCAGAAATCAAAAAACAAAGAACCTTTTCTCTCTCTCACTAGCTAACCTTCATTTTCTCTCACCTACCATCTCCGTGATCCCCCACAGTCCATCAACTAGTAAACAAGAAACAGATAGAGAGAGAGAGAGAAGCACAAGTCAAAAAGAGAAACCAGAGAGATGAGTGTGATTGAAATCCGAACGAGAGTCGACGCGATCTGAAAGAAGTACAAGTACGACTTCGACAAGCAGAACATCTCAACCTCTCCGCAGCCGCCTCCGCCTCCGCCTTCGCCCGCCTCTACTCCGCCGTCGACTCCGACATCGACGCCGCTCTTCAGGTCTCTCTAAAAAGTTCTTTTTTCTAGGGCTTACGTTTGTTTGTTTTTTTTTATTTTTTTGCAGTTGGAGGTTTTGATTTTTTTATTTTGTAGAAAGCGGAGGCGGCGTCGAACGAGAAAAGTAGTGCCTCTGCGGTTGCTATCAATGCCGAGATTCGACGCACCAAAGCTCGGTTGCTTGAGGAAGTCCCTAAATTGGAGAGATTGGCTATAAAAAAGGTTCGATCTTTTTGAAATTATTCTGTTGATTTTATAGCAGAAATGTATAATTTGGTAACTTAGTTTGACTTTATTGAATTTGAATTTTGTGGTTATGTGATTTTTTTAAATCGTAGAACTGAGGTTGAGCTGATTGGTCAACAGTTTAGGGGAACTTATGATTCTATGTTTATGTTAGAATGTTCTAAATTTGGTTGGGTTTCAGAAGTGACAGCTTGTTGAATTTGGCAAGCTTGATTTGTTAGGGTTTTGGGGTTGAAATATCCATTTCGAGGACTGTGAACAGTGACCTGTGAATACTAACTTAAATTTTGTGAAAATAAGGAGAAGGAAGAAGAAAAGTAGAGGAAGCAGGCACAAAAAATATATAATATAATCTCTAATTCTCTAGAGCTCAACTCCATTGAATTGAGGAATTACAATAGTATTTGTAGAATTTTAATTAAGTTTGATTATTTATCACAAAAAAAAAAAGTATTTGTAGGATGATATATTTCTCGTATTTCCATTATGAATTTTGAATCACAAATAAGAATGATAAACCTTACTGATTAAAATATTGTAAACCAACTGAAAACTATAGGAAAGACCCAAAAACATACTTCAACTATAATACGACTCATTGGCGATCCTCATGACTAGTGTTCAGGAAAATTGAAAACTACTGAAATACGCTCAACTCGACCCTTAGAACCTAATAAATTACATGTAATTTTTTTTTGATAACTGGGTGTCTGAGCCAGCTTGTGCGTACCTCGACTAATTCTAGGACTTTGAAATTAACAATCAGGCAAATCTCTAGTTGCCCCTTAGAGTGACTTGAACTCGAGATCTTGAATCTTATTCTCAAGTCTTTATTGTTCGGCCAACCCGTTGGGATTTAAATTACATGTACATCTGTCCAGCTACTCCCAAACAAACTTCATATTATTATAATTGTAGACTTTCAAAACTTCCCTGGGCCCCTTCCTTTTGACTGAAAAAGCATCTTGATAAGCGTGGTACCCATGGCCTTTGTCTTAAGCTTCTAAAGCCTCGTAGATTTGTTTAACCATTTGAAGGATGTTGCATCAATAATAAATCTTACTTTCAGGTTAAGGGGCTTTCGACAGAAGAACTTGCTGCCCGTAATGATTTGGTCATTGCTCTGCCAGATAGGATTCAAGCAATACCAGATGGGACTGCAGCTGCTCCCAAACAATCTGGAGGCTGGACAGGTTCAGCTTCCCGCACAGAAATCAAGTTTGATTCAGGTGATTGGTTGCCTTTATTCTACTTTTTTTTTTCCCTCCTTTTTTCTTTTTTCTGGGAGGCTCTTACCTGAGATTTGTTGTTCAATTATTTGTTTCATTTGGATCATAGATGGACAGTTCAACAGTGAATACTTCCAGCAAACAGAAGAGTCCAGCGAATTCAGGCAAGAATATGAAATGCGGAAAATGAAGCAGGCATGTAATTCTTTAGAGTTGAATACCTTTCTTTTTTTAATTGGAGGGAAATATGATTTTTTTTTTTCCCTTTCTGATGAGGATTCGTTTTTCTGTGGTTTCTGCATTCATTGTTCTATTGATTCCAGATAAAAAATAAAAATAATGTGTTTTACTTTGATGTTCACACAGGACCAAGGATTGGAAGTGATATCAGAAGGTTTGGATACATTGAAAAACATGGCCCATGATTTGAATGAGGTTTGTTACTGTGCATTTGTATCTGTTGCTTTGTCCCATTTTGTGCACATCAATTTATGACTTTGCAATTCATACAGGAAATGGATAGGCAAGTACCTTTGATGGATGAGATTGACACTAAGGTTTGAGAACACCTCCTGTCCTGGTAATAGCTGAAGCTACAAGTATTCTTAAATTATTAATGGTGTATTTCTTCACATCCTACAGGTCGACAAGGCGGCACCTGACCTTAAGAACACCAATGTGAGACTTAAGGATACTGTTAACCAGGTGATTGAGATCACTTTGTGTGCTGCACAGAGAGAGAGAGAGAGAGATTCAGCTGTGCTATGTCGTAGATCTCTTTGCTGGATTTGACAGAAAGTTTTGATTTGTTTCAGATGAGGTCCAGTCGAAATTTCTGTATTGATATTATACTGTTGTGCATAATTCTTGGGATTGCCGCCTATCTATACAAGTAAGTTTCACTTTCTCAAAAAAATGGAAAGAAAATGTTTTATCTAATTTTTGGTAATAGCTGACATGCTTAATGGACTCTAGAAAATAATTTCATGCATGGGTTAACTTATAGTTAGAAGCCAATAATTGAACTTATAAACTAAAGTTGAGTGCATGGTTATTCTGGTTGGATCTTCTTCTTGCTTGATTCAGTTTCTCCTGTTAATCTCTTTTTTTTCAACCTCAGTGCATTTCAATGAAATAACAATCGTCAGATTGATTTTCATACTTGTCAGGGCTGAAATTTGATTGTTTGGTCAACATTTGATTTTTCATTTTCCTTCTCTTTTGGTTTAGTATTTTAAGCAATCATTCTGATGGTTGTTGTACCTGCAATGTATTGAAGAATTAAGATGATCAATGGGCTACTGTTTCTGCTTGTGATATTGGCTTTGTCTGGTATTGTTTCGCGTTGATTGAGGCCTTGTTATGTGCTTATTTTGGAGATGATTTGTTTTCCCGGTGTGTGTATGTCTTTGCTCATACTTTTGACTACTGTTTCTGTACCTTTGTCTTTCAAATACAACTTTTGGTACATCAGACATTTCTGTATTAATAACGTATATTTGTTCTAGCTTTCATTTTGTCTCCTTAATTTAAGGTATTATATTTCGATGCATATGATTAATGTTGTGACTCCTGTAAACACCACTTATGGTATTTGTGCTAGCTATAAAGGGATGAACCAAAATTGGATGAATTTGTAGGCTAGGGTTGCATTAAGTGAAACTCCTATAAAAAGGGTAAACGACCAATAGGTCATAATAGTTGGACTTAATTCCCATCAAGTTTTATCGAAAATATGTCATAGTAAAATCGTCGCAAAAAATAATTTTTTGTGACGATTTTTTGAATAGGTTGCTAAATTTTTTTTTGTTACCGTTTTTATAAATTGTCTCTAAAACTTACAATTAGTGATGTTTTTCTGTGATGAATTTTTTTAATTATCATTGAAAATTAGTGACTTTTTTTGTGACAATTTTCAAACTATCACTGAAAATTAACAGTTAGTGACGTTTTTTAAGTAGTGTTTGATGAAAAACGCCATTAATTATTATAGGGCCTATTGGATAATAAATCCACCAATTAGGACCTACAAGTAAGCCCTCCTATAAAAATTGATCTTGAAAAATCTGCAATTAAAGTCTAGGATATTTGCTGTTAGGATTAAACTAGGGATTGGCCTAGTTGAATGTTAAAAAAATGAATTCGTGCTGGTACTAAAGAGCAAGAGTTCAAGATTTTATTGAGTTGATTTACAACAAAAATTTGTTTTGCATCACTTTTTCATAGAAATCTCCTTGCTGTTTTAATTTCTTCTTGTAACTTTTTTTTTTTTCCCTTCTAAAACATTGGAAACATTATTAAAGTTGATCTTTCAGTTATAGCTGGGTTGTTATGTTAACAATTTCATGTTATGGCCCTCAAACTTACGTCATATGATACCATGATATTGTAGACATTCTATTTACTAAAGACAACAAAGTAGTAGAACGAGCGATATTTGGGGCTCTATGCTACAAGTGTAAGAATTTTGGAAGAATTTCTGTACATTCAATTGTATTTACTGAACAAAGAATACATCACTTATATAGAACACTAAATCCTAATCTTAAACGAATACGTCACTGATATAGAATTTTAATAGATATAGAACACTAATCCTAAATAGGAAACAAGAATAAATCTAAACCAATCCTAAATAGGAAACAACAAGAATAAACCTAAACCAATCCTAAATAGAAAACAATATTCACATTATATATATACTAATATTATTCTCATATCCCCGCTCAAACTCAAGGTGTTTGGGCAGAAAATACTGGGTGTTTGGGCAGAAAATACTGAGAGTTTGCCAAGAAATTGAAACCGAGTAGTGGTGTGAGTCTTAGTAAAGAACTCAGCAAGCTGCAGAGCCGAAGAGACGAAAGGAAGCGAGATAGAGCCAGACTGTAGATGTTGACAAACAAAGTGACAATCAATCTCAATGTGCTTGGTCCGCTCATGAAAGATAGTGTCATGTGCAATCTGAATAGTACTACGGTTGTCACAATAGAGGGAGGTCGGGGAGGACTGAGGGACACCCAAGTTAGAAAGAAGACAACGAAGCCAGACAACTTCAGCAGTAGCATGAGCCATAGCATGATACTCAGCTTTAGCAGTAGAGCGAGCAACAACAGTTTGTTTCTTACTTTTCTAAGAGATCAAGGAATCGCTAAGCAACATACAGAAACCAAACGTGGACTTGCGATCAGTAACATCACCAGCCCAATCAGAATCAGTATAGGCCACCAAATCTAGAGAGGAAGTAGAGGGCAATAGTAAACCCTGAAAGATAGTACCTCAGAGATAGCGAAGAATCCGAACCAAGGCAACCCAATGTGTGGAGCGAGGAGTAGAGACAAACTGGCTAACCACATGAACAACATAGGCAAGATCAGGACGAGTAACCGTTAGATAGACTAAGCAACCCACGAGCTCTCGATATAGAGTAGGATTATCCAGAAGAACACCATCAGTAGTGTTGAGCTTTATATTAAGCTCAATAGGGTATCAGAAATCTTGTTGTCAGTAAGACCGACACGATGAATAACCTCATTGGCATACTTGGTCTGAGAGAGAGAGTAGCCCTTGCGGGAAGAAGCTACCTCAATACTATGAAAATATCTCAATGGGCCCAGATCTTTCATTTCAAAAGTGCGTAAAAGATGCTGCTTGATTTCAGATATAGTAGAAGAGTCAGAATCAGTGATGATCATATCATCCATATACAGTAATAACGCAACAAATCCAGTAGAGGTATGGAGAAGAAATAAAGCAGAGTCCTGGGCACAAGGACGAAATCCAAGCTCAGTAACAGCAGTCTAAAAGCGATCATACCAAGCACGAGGAGACTGCTTCAGACCATACAGAGCACGCCAAAGGCGACAAACCTGTCTAGAGGAATGGTGAAGGCCAAGAGGAGGACGCATGTAAACCTCCTCAGTGAGATGGCCATTAAGAAAAGCATTCTTAACATCCATCTGATAGAGAGGCCAAGAATGAACAGCAGCTACAGAGATCAAAGTACGAACAATAGTCATCTTGGCAACAGGAGCAAAGATCTCTTCATAATCAATACCATACTCCTGTGAGAAACCTTTGGCAACCAAACGAGCTTTGTAGTGCTCAAGAGAACCATCAGAATGAGTCTTGACTTTGTAAACCCATTTGCAACCAATCAGATTCTTACCAGTAGGCAAATGAACCAACTCCCAAGTACTAGTTTTCTGTAAAGCAGACAACTCATCCTCCATAGCTTGAACCCAATGAGGATCCTGACAAGCCTCCTTGTAAGACTGAGGTTTTGAAAAAGAGTGAATAACAGACAAAAAAGTACGATAGGAAGCAGAAAAACATGTATCAGACCAACCCAATCTGTTTGGAGGATGATGTGCTCGAGTAGGATATCGGTGTGCAGCAGGATCAGAGTCGTCAGAAGCAGGAGGATTAGCAGCAGAGGCAGAGACAACCGGTGGAGGAGGAGCCTTGTGACAAGAATAAACTAATAACGGAGGAGGAGTAGTAGCCAGAGGTGAAACAGGAGGAACTATGGAGATGTACTCATTAGACGGGACCTCAGAAGGAAACGGATCAATATGAACCAACTCCTCTTCGGAAACTGGGGCGGTGAGAGGAGGAATCTGAAAGTAAGGTAGGCGGTCGAGAAAAGAAACATGACGGGAGACAAAGACGACGGGAAACAGGGTCGTAACACCGATAGCCTTTCTGAGTAGGACTATAACCCAAAAAGACACAGAGGACAGACCGGGCACTAAGTTTGGTCCTATCTTTGTGGGGAAGAAGGACAAAACAGGCAGACCCAAACACACGAAGAAGAGAGTAGTTAGGAATTTGGGAGAACAAAGCCTCATAAGGAGACTGACCAGAAAGAAGAGGAGTAGGCATGCGGTTGAGAAGAAAAGCAGCAGTAAGAACTGCCTTTTCCCAGAATGGAGCCGGAACAGAGGCAGAGAGAAGAAGAGACCTAGCTATCTCAAGGAGATGACGGTGTTTACCCTCGGCTCGACCATTTTGGGCAGGTGTATATGTACAGGAAGTTTGGTGAATGGTACCTAAATTGACCAAATACTCACAGAACTCATTTTTAAAATATTCCCCACCCAAGTCAGACTGTAACACTTTAATTGTAGACCCAAACTGAGTAGTAATTGTAGACTGAAAGGTATGGTATATCTGAGAGAAATCAGACTTATGAGTCACAAGATAAACCCAAGTACAACGGGTTCAATCGTCAACAAATGACACATAGTATGCAAAACCCCTTTTGGTGAGAACATGAGAAGGGCCCCAGACATCAGTATGAACTAAAGAAAACGGTGTAGCAGATATAGAAGTACTTTTACAGAAAGGTAAAGCTGTCATTTTGGCAAGTTTACACCCCCGACACTCGGTAAGTTGATTAGAAGAAACTTTACCCAATATACCTGACTGAGCTAAAGACCGTAAGCGGTTAGCAGACAAATGTCCTAATCTGGAATGCCACAAATAGAAAGGACTTGACAGAGAATCTAACTAAAAAGAACAAAAGGCAATTAGAGAGGTAGTCATAGGCAGATACAAGCTCTTCACCACATAGAGGTTTCCAACTCTACGGTTAGTCCTAATTTGTTGCTTGGACATCCAATCCTACACAGAATAGATAGAAAAAGAAAAGATAACATCAAAACCAGAGGCATCAAGTTGACTAATAGATAATAAACTGACAGATAACTAAGGAACATATAAGACAAATGGAATAGAGACTGCAGACATAGTAGACGATAGGACAGACCTAGCAGATATAACTGACATACCAAACCCGTTAACAGTATTGACAGTAATAGGAAAGGAGGGGGAGTACAATTCTGAAGTAAGGAAAGATAAGGAGTCATATGATGAGAGGCACCAGAGTCAAAAAGCCAGACAGACGAAGAGATACCTAAAGAAGACCTAAGCAAACCTGAATGAAGAGAGGAAACAATGGAGGCAGACGAAAATGGCTGGAAGGTAGACAGTGTATACTGAAGTTGACTAATCTTAGCATTTAAGGAAGCCAAGTCAGGATCAGGAGCTGGAGCAGATGCAGTAGAACCGGCGGAAGCCTGAAAAATACTCTGAGAAGAAGGGCAAAATTGGGTCCGAGATTGCTGAGAATACGAGCTAGACAGAAATTCCAATCCCTTTTGGGACAGTGATACTTCAATGGCCTTTCTGATGGCAGAAGGCACACTCATATGAAGCAAGGAGCCCATTCTTAGGCTTTACGGAAGCTAAACCCGTCATCATCATAATGAACCAAAAAAACAATAGAGAACCATAATAAACTAAAAGCTAATGGGGCAACTATGTAATATCAAGAAACTTGTTTGGTCCAAACAAGAATAAAAGAGAACAGTGGTCAGCTAAAGAAAAACACCTAGGTCCAACAGACTCGGAAACAAGAAAGAGAGATGTCACAATGTAGGTCGTGACTCTGATAGATGCGACTGATGTCACAATTCCAGTAACTGACGAAGAGGAAGTCGAAGAACTGATGTCGTAACTCCAACAAGAGATCAATCACTTGTGAGTCACAAGCAGAGAACAAGAAGCATCGAGGCAACTAGCAAATGCGATGAACAAAGAGTGACGCAAGTTGCAAACCAGAGAGGACAAATCAGTGAACTAGAAAAAACCACGATCAGAGATAGCCGCGAGTCAGAGAGAAGAAGTCACAAACATATGAGGAATCAAAGCACAACTACCACGTCGAACAGATGGGTTGACCAGAAAGAAGAGGCGAACCACATCAGAGGGGAGTCCTTCGGCGAGAGAGACCCATACGACCCACGAAGCAAGGAGATTCGATCAGTCGTGAACGAAAGAGGGAAACGACAAACCAGAAATAAGAGGTTAGGGTTTTGAACACAGCTCTGATATCATGTAAGAATTCTGAAGAATTTCTGTATATTCAATTGTATTTACTGAACAAAGAATACATCACTTATATAGAACACTAAATCCTAATCCTAAACGAATATCACTGATATAGAATTCTAATAGATATAGAACACTAATCCTAAATAGGAAACAAGAATAAATCTAAACCAATCCTAAATAGGAAACAATAATCACATAATATATATACTAATATTATTCTCACAACAACATCCTCCTTACCATAGAAAAGTTGTAAAATCGATTAGAATACTAGTAGCATAGGATGTGGCCAGCATTCAACAGTATAACCATTTTTCTTTTTTTTAAAACCTAAGAAGAGTTGTAAATTCAATCTGAATAATATTAGCATAGGATGTAGCCAGCATTCAGTGGTGTTTAACCACTTTTCTAGCTGAATAAAAATGATTGTCTCTTGGGTCTTCTTTTCCCTCTTGTTTATGGCATTTAAGGGCTATTAGATGTTCCAAGGAATTAGCCTTTTCTATGTTTCTTGGTGTAGAGGGTCCAAATGTAAGCATTGGAGAAATGGATACTGCAAACATTTAATTGGAGATGATGGAGATTACTATGAGTAAAGAGCAACGCAAGCACTGTAGGACCCAAAGGAATAGTTGGTGAATATATGATCCAAATGAGGAGAGGAGCCTTCCTTTTATAAGCAGAGGAGATTGAGGTAAAGTTGCTTATAAAAAAGAAGAAGAGATTGAGATAACGTTGAAGTCCTTTTAGTATGTAAGTGGGCCTTGTGTTGCAATTGAAATAGATATTATTTGTGATCAAGTTAGGATTCTTCTCTATGATAATCTGATAAGGATCTTGTGATGTCAATGATATCAAGATAAGTGCCTGTCATCGATTGGTCGAGGTGAAGACATCATCCACACGCTGATGAGACTTTGCTCTTAGCCACTATGCCACATGATTCCCAATTCTCAGAATGGATCACTACTCGAAGACCACGCCCTGGACACAATATTGGCCATGAAACTATCTGAAAACCACACTATGGCTTCATACTAAGCTGCAAGAGGCCCCCAAGTCTTGCTAGTCAATCGTGGCAAACACCAGTCTGGGTGTGTGAGAGGTGAGGAGGAGGTCAGCAGGAGATCCTCACTGTTCTGAAAGATAGGAGAAAGTGGCCCCTATCAAGATAAATGTTTTTGTTTTGTCCTTATGGTACCGTTGGAGATGTGGGCACTCTTTCAGAAAACCTCACCTAAAACATATGACGACCCCCTAGTCCAGCATCAGTTCTATAAAATGGCACAGAAACTGACTTGTGTTAGCGCCCTTCCTTCAGCTAGCTCCGCTTGATCTATCCATCTTTTTTTACTTCTAATAGATACTAGTCATATAATTGATCTTTCGGTTTTTGAATTGTGCAGTTCAGTTCAGGTTATTTTACCAGGTTGGCAATTCAAACCTGAATTCCAACATCAGTTAACATAACTAAACGATGTACTTCACCAATTAAACCAATTTGCATAGAAAGTTTCAATTTTACAAATCAAACCTGAATTCCATTTCCCCAAAATTCAACATAAATAGTGAAGATCAGAACAAAACAATTTTAGAATTCTAATTTGATAATCATACTTCATAAAAGATACCAACAAAAAATTCCATTCTAAGGATGAAAAAAGCACAACTTATGTCTAAATTTTCTCCTTTGCTTCTCATTTGGTCTCATATTGCCCTTTGCTTAATTGCTTTCCCTCTTTGATTTCTTCATGGAAGGCACTGCCAAACCTGACTATGCTACCTACCTGAAGATCCCACGAATGACTATGATTCCACCATTGATGGACTGAAATAGTAGCATTGCAGACACCCATTGTCCAATGAGCAAGAGGGAGAGAATAGCAAAGGGAAGTGAAAGCAGAGAAGAGAGAGAGAGAGAGAGAGAGAGAGAGAGAGAGAATGTGATTCATGAGTAGGATAAGTTACAGTATATTACGACAGATCTGGCAAACTTTATGTGTAATCATGCACTAATGCATTAAATAATAGATTTGAAATGGGTAAATGGGATTTCTGTTGGTTTTGATTCACTTTGTCTCCAAATTACAAAAGTAGGATACCGAACCAAAACTGATAAAAACCCTATCGGTTGGTTGGCTATTTTACACCCCTAATTCCTACGGCATCTTGACCGCCAATAATACATGGCAGTTCGAGTACATAGAATAAAATGGGTTATCTTAAGAAACTGATCAACCACCAGCATAATTGAATTGTGCTAGGTGCTATGCCTAGGTAAAAGTAGCCCAAAAACAACACACACATGATCACAATTAACAGTTGCAATTGGGAAGTCACTATCTTGTGACTGGCCCGTAGCTAACTGATGAGTGTGACACCTATTGCTCGTTTGTCCAACATCCCTCCATATACTAGGCTAAGAAGTATGGACACAGACACGTGACACGACACAGCTACGACACGCACACGCCGACACGTTAATTTTCAAAAAATACAGGACGCGACACGTGAGGGACACACATGAAATATGGAATTTTATATATTTATTACATGTTATATATATAAATATATCATTCAAAGATAATAAAAAATGCAATATGACACTAATTCTTATAAATTTATATGAGTTTTGTTTTATTATTGTATGTAAAGTTGTTTTGTTCAAACTTATAATTAGTTTCATATGTGTCTAATTGATAGACATGTGTGTTTAAGCGATTGACACGTGTATTTTCTAAGTGTCCGGGTCTTTAAAAAAATTTAAAAAGTAGGACACGTTTTGAAGAGTGTCGGACATGTTTCCTAAGAGTGTCCAAACAGTGTCGGTGTCCAACACAGACACGACACAACACAGACACGACACGACATGACACGACACGGATATGTCACCTTCTTAGAAGTGTCCGTGCTTCCTAGGCCTATAACATTTGTCTTCCAAGAAGAGAACAACTTTATCTTGCCTAAGATGGATTATACCCCTTCCATGTAGCTGTTGGATTAGAAAATTTCCATCTTCCCCATATTTGATTCACATTGCAAAATATTCTGTGAATAAACACCTTTAATAGCATCAGATTCAATTACCTCAACCAATAAAGTATTAAATCATTCTACAACTCAATGCATTTGCAACTTGGTTTTGTGAACTATCCTCATGCTTAAGGACAAACTTGTAAGCTACAATGCTTGCACCACAACATAAAATTCCACATTAATACAATTTCCTTGCGTTGTTAACTTCTTGCTTAAAATGCAATAGGCTTACTCCGTTGGCTAAGATTCTACCAAACTGACTTGAGAAACATCACATTCCACTTCAAGTGCTAGGTTGAAATCCTCCCTCTTGCAGGTACGAAATGGAGATCTCTACATCATAATCAATGATTGTGAAAGAGCCACATTGATGCATCAGTATTTTAAAACTCATAATGACGTGGCAATTTATAGACTCTGAATTTTGAATTTTGAATTTTGATGATGTTCCACAAAATAGACCTAGGTGGTGGCCTCTCTTCTTCCTCATGGAATGAGTTTATCTCTACTTTTTTGGACATTGAAGCTTGTATATCATATCCTAAACTGAATCGTAGCTCCTTTTGCAAGTTTTTGTGCTTCCCATGCAAGGGCTGCCACTTGCTGGGTCAAATATACTAAAAAGTGTTAATTTTTGTCAAGCTGCCCTCTCCTTGCCTTGAAGTATAAAAGCAGTTTCTAAGGACTTGAAACTTACTTTAATGTAAGAAAAGCAACAAAGAGAAAAAAAGAGAACAAATAAACACAGTAAAGTATTGAGAAAAAGACTTAAAAATTCACCGAAGCAAGCATCAATAGCAGTAGATGAACAAAAATCCCAAAGTGGCTGTTTTTCTAACAATCTCAATACAGACTAACAATTGAGTACCAAATCCTTATTTTTGTCACCCTTATGAATACCATAAAATTCATGACTACAGTTACAAAATCCTTTCCCGTTAATCCTATACGGTAAAAGCATAATAAAACACTCACTTAAATCATCAAACAGAACTCTAATGCAATAAGATAAATTAATTGGTCACTTCGTTTGGTCGTGGAACTCCTCTTTTAACTCCGGCGTTGCTAAACTTTTAGCAGATTCTTCTCCTAAGCTGTATCACATAAGTAAACATACATAACAACATTAAGCACATTCTAGCTCAAACAAATCCATATTTGGAAATATAAGTTTACATACATAAGTTTGCACCACAATTTAATTTCAATAAAAATTGCCTTAACCACTAACACATTTTCTAAATTAACCTAAATTCATTTCAATTGCAAAAAAATCGTTAGTTACCAAATATGAGATCATGCCTTGCACATAAAATTAAATTTACACAATGTCCAGGACTCTAGCATAAACACAAATTTTCTAACTCATCCTAGCAACTAAAATTTAAAATAAACATAAAATCTAAGAACAAATTTATGCACTTACATATTTAAAGCATGTGAACTTATAAAAAAAAAAATGAAGTTTTGGGGTGTGAAGAACTTACTCGAAGCAAGTCTTTATTAATAGAGTTGAAAAGAGTACAAAGAGCTTACAAGCTTGCACTCATCAACAACACCGTCAATGTCGATGATATGTGAACTTATAAAAAAAAAAATGAAGTTTTGGGGTGTGAAGAACTTACTCGAAGCAAGTCTTTATTAATAGAGTTGAAAAGAGTACAAAGAGCTTACAAGCTTGCACTCATCAACAACACCGTCAATGTCGATGATGCCACTTTTTATCATTTGTGTAGTTACTAGTAACAGTCAGACCATTCGAACTTATGTTCACCTAGTTTATTTTTATAGTGCTACTTCTTGTTTATTACATTTTTGCCTTATTTATCTCAGATTCTCAGTTTTGCTGTGTGTGTGTCGAAAGTGAGCAATTTTATTACCAAAAAAGAGAGATGTAATGACGCTTGGGACATGACCCTAAGTGTCCATAAAAAATAAACCTTCGAGGCGACACAACTCTTAGGCAACATAAAAACAGGATCTAACCAAACAAATGAAGTAAAACCCTCACAGCCGAGGGACTAGGCCAAAGCACAAAAACCCAAATATAAACAAACAAACCGCACCCATCCAGGACATGTCTTCTCCCAACCTAGAGGCTCAGTAGTAGGCATATATAACTCAAGAACTATACAATAAACAGATAGAACCATTAGCCCACATCTCCTTATATCAATTAGAGTGTGAACTCTGACTAGAAGGCTTTGGGCATGACTTCTTTTCCCTTGCAATTTGTTTGGTTGAGTTTTCAAAATTTGCTTTTGAAATTTTTTCAAAAAATTACAAATTAGTTTGACAAAAATAAGCATCAAACTAGTTTATTTTTGAATTTTCTAAATTATTGTTGTCCCCAAAAAGAGAAAACTATATGAAAAATGTTTTTTTTTTCCTTTCACCAAACTAGTTTTTGTAAATTTTTAAAAACAGATTCCGAAAACTCAACCAAACATTAGAATTTGAATTTCTCTTTAAGTTTCCTTTTGTTCTCATCTCTAAAAGGAGTGGCATCCATAATCCTTTTAGTTTCATCCTTGGCTTTTTTATTTTATTTTTTTATTTTTTATTTATTTTTATTAGCAATAAAAGGAGTGTTGAGGCTAGAGGGCCATCCATCTCTCCCCCGAAGCTTGTATTCTGTGGTTCTTGTGTGCTAAATAAAATCCTGTCTTTGTATTCTCCTCAGGGATCTTGTTTTCCCCTTTGTGATTGTACTTCCATCTGTGGCTGCTTATTTGGTTTTGGAGCAGTGGAAGCTTTAACATCTGTTTTCTAGTTTTTCCAACTTCAAGTTATAATCTATTACCTTTTTCTACTCTTGGACTTGACACAGAAAGAGTATGCTCTGTGACTGTCGCTATTTGTGAATCATATCATCTGTATCATTTTCCTTTTAAGAAATACTCACATCTTTCCTCTCTTTTTTTCCTTTACTCTTCATCTCAACCCCTAGAATCTCATTTGGAACACATGCTGATAACACATCAAAAATATTTTATGAAGTTGGATAAGTGGACGTAGAGGTCACCTCAAGCTTTTTCTTTGGGCAAGCATGCATGACATCCTCACCATTTCCCTTTTTGGCCTTCCACCCATTCATTGGGTTTTGTTTCCCCTTTATCCTTTTTAACTAACAATTCTCATTTGGTTGAGGAACTAGAAATCATGAGCTTTGGTTAATGACTAAAAGCCTCGCACTCATCACATTTTTGGGGTTTCCTTGACATTTCAACTCTAATTTTACAAGGGTCCTCATAACCTAAATTAAGTATGAAGGAATTTGGAATCTCCTTATTTGTTTAAATTTCAATACACACGCTTTGGCAAAACAAGCCTACAATGGGATCTATACTGCCAATCACATTCGCCACATAGCTGAAACCATCTTCTATCCAAAGCTTAAATGGAACATCAAAAAACTTCCTGCAAACCAGCACACTAGAGAATTCACTCCTAAATAATTTCATACCAGGGTGACATCTTTTTACAATTGCATACATCTCAACTTCCACAATTCAAGTATGCTTGTCTTACTATATCATGTTAAATAACTTCCAAACATTTTCTATTATAAGAATTGGTTGGTCTTGTAGTTCTTACATTTCACCCATGGCGTTGTAATATACATTATCAAATTTCTCTCATTAATGATTTGACTATAGATAACAAAATGGTACCCTTTTAAAATCTTTGGGGTTGTGATATTCATTATTTTTAATTTATGTATGTTTTTGTTAAGTTATATTTCATCTATTTGATTGTAGCCTTATATAATCAAAACCTCTTAATCTAAAGCTGTTCTCTACTCTTGAAACATTTATTCTACTATAATTTCGTTGATCAATACTTTTAATGATTAACATATCTCATGTAATCTTGTCTTCAACATGTCTAATTGCAAAGAAAACATTCAATAATTTATAAGCTTGTAACAGTTTCATTTAACCCAAAGATTCACATGCTTGGAGGGTGAACTTTTAGTTGCAATATATGTATATTGTGGGTGATAGATATTAGAGGCGATCGGTTGTTGACCTCTGGGAAGATGGTAGGCACTTCAATGACTTAAGATCACCGGAGGTGGAGGAGTAGAAGACCAAGGCAAGCTTAGAGAGGGAAGAGGTGGCAGTGGGAGACCTTGAACACTTAATGTATGTTATGTGATTCTTGTTGCTCTTGCTGTGTGTTTGTGGTTGCACTTATGATGCCGTTATATAGACTCCAGGAGTATTGGAGCCCAAGCAACCTCAAGACAGGTGGCAAGTTCTCCTCAACTCGACAGGAGGGTGATATCAGCCCTACTATCTGTGTCCTATGATTCAGGTCCTCGGGGAGGTTGTATCATAGGAACTGCAGGGGTAGGTGTGATATCTTGAGAGGTGTATCATATGTGCATCAGATAAGTGTAAGGTCAACGTCTCTTTCTCTAAGCCAGGTCAAAGAGGGAGCTATCACTGCAGGGAGATGGCTACACGACCTTGACGATCCCGAGGTCTTAGCCTCCAATCCACAATCTTCCAATGATCCCAAGGGGGAGTGCCTAGGTCCTGCTCCCGACCTAGGTAGCCAAGAGGGTGAATGCATGAGTGAACCAAGGGCTCACCTCAGTAGCCAAGTAAACATAGGTGAGCCAAGAGTCTGGCTATGTTGCTATGGAGCTGGGTGAGTGGGTAGACAATACATTTCTTGAGTTATGAAGGGCCATGAAGAGCTCTAAGTGAGCCAGCTCCATGCGGCCTTGTTTCATTCTTGGTGGTGTGCATGCCCCCGCTTAGGCTAGGCATACAATCTCGACTCATCGTGGTGCCTCATGGGGGTTTGCCACGTAGATGCGCGATGGTGATGACATACTCATCGTGGTGCCTCAGGGGTCTACCACGTGGATGTGTAGTGGTGCTGACGTGACGCCCATTGGGCTCGCCACGTGCCAAGTATAGTATAGATACCCACATATATATATTACACAGATATTTAAAACATACCCATTTATGTACATTGTATGTACTTACGAAAAAGGTAGTGATTTACAAACAGAATTTATAACTAGAAATTCACTAGTAGAACATGGCATGTTAGTTTCTATTTATTTCATAACAAATGTCCATTATCATTGTTATTATTTTCTGAAGTAATAGTGCCGTGTCATTCTAGTTAGAAATTCTTTTTATGAAGCATTCCCAGTGAAATAAATCACTGTTTTTGCTTTGGCCCACTACCTTGTTGTGCAAGACTTATTTGACACATTCCAACTTCTTTAAAATATGAAACATACAGTCACTTCCAGAAAAACACCTAGATGTTATATCCATATGGTTTTTTGAATACTTCACTCACCTTCTGCAAAGTCTAAGAGATTAAACTCTTGATATTGGATTATAGAATTCCATTGGTTGGTGTTGAAGTTGTTACCCTCAGACTGATTTGTAATACATAAATTCAATATAGTTCTGTCGTCGCTCCATTGATCATCTCTGTCAGTTACCTTCTTCTTGTGGATGAAATTCTCATACTGAGTTCCTTCAGTGGGCTGCTTTCTCTTCTGTCCATTGATCGAAGTGTCGAAAGGTGGTGGGACTGAGTATTGTGAATAGTTTGTGTCAGAATGGCCTTCACATACTGAAGCAAGGTTTTGCTAGCTTCAAAGCTTATGCTAGAAACTGTGTCCATGGACGACCCAAATTGATCTTCCAAACTCTGTACATAAATTCTCTGACCATTTCAAGTTTGGCATTTGTACTTGTAGAGCATGGTTCTTCACAGAGTGGTTCGTTTCTAGAACCAAATTGATCTTCCAAACTGTTCCTTATACTGTTTTTCTGCCAAACTCGGCAGAGTACCCAATCATCCAACTGTTAAGAAGAAAAGCATTTTGATCAATCTCTGCTTAGTGTAAAAAAATAGAAAAATTATCAATATTCTTGTGCTGGTATTGAGTTGATATATGAAATGTGTGTTGTGTCTGCATGTGTTATTGGAAACTCATGAGAAGAGGAGCTACTTAGAGCTTGTTGTAGACTATGCCAATGCAAGAAGTGGCATGAAAGGTTAAGCCCTCATGTCGGATCCAGTGATTCATAAGAACATCCACTTCTTGTTAACACTCACATTTGTTTGCGCTGGTGTTTGGCATGATGGAAAACAAAAGTCAACGGAAAATGTTTCCGTAGTCAATGGAAAAGAAGCTTATTTGGGCGGAAAACGTTTTCCGAACTAAAGTCGTACCAGTGGCACTGCACTACCACCGCTACCATCACCTTCACCACCACCATCATCGCTGCGGCCACCACCACCGCCCCACCACCACCACTAATACATTAGTTTCAAGGATGCAGCCAAACATAGGAAAGTGTTTTCTCTGAAAGTTTTTCGCTGGAAAATGTATTCTGTTGAAGCAAATGGAACGTAAATGAAAGCTAGATATCATGCAAAACAACTTACCCTCATGCATCCTTTTTGCTTGGAAGTCAACATCGTTGCTTCGGGCAATCTGTACTTCTGCATGTTCCAGTCCGTCTTGATTCCTCTTGGAGGGCGTCCTCTATAGAACACCAGAGCTTTTTTCACTCCAATTATATTTGCTCCACATGAACTGTGAATTGGTTTATGAGTTCCCGTAGCTGTCCAATAACCTGAAGCTGCCATCCTATTAGGCCTCACTCCGTTGGGCTACTTCCTATCCCTTGGGGTGAAGAAGTTCCATTCCTCCTCGCCAAACAAAGCTTTCCCTGTTTAAAAGAGAGAAAAAATAATTTCTTTTTCACTTAGTAAAGTTTGACCATCAAAAGAATACAAGAAGATTTCAAGAACAAAGTGTTGGGTGCAACAACACAGACTTGGTAGCTCCCAAGGGTTGCACTTGTAGAGATCAACTTCAGCAATAATAGCTGCTGGCAGTGAACTTGTGGTTGCTTTGTTTCTCAAATAGTGCACGATGAGCTCCTTGTCAGTTGGGTGGAACCTAAAACCAGGTGGAAGTTGAATATTTGGGTTGGATTTTTTCTCCATGGAAGAGGGCTTTGTTCTTTTTTGTTGATGGAGGAACCTAGGATGTATTAACTACCATATTATCGAGTGAGGTCGATGTGAATTAGAGAGCACAGTGTACTCGTTATATTATATATGTTGTACTCTCATGCAGATTAGGGCATTGATGTTGGCTAATAAAATAGGATTAAATCAATGACATGTGGGTGGTTTTATGAAATAGAAAGGAAAGCAACCCTTTGTCTTAACTATTGACTTATTTGTGTGGACAATGATGGGTCTTTGTATATACCATATTTAGAAGTGTGAGATAGTATTGTAACCTCTTTCTAGAATTGTGACTAGTATAATGATTGTGGAGATTCAATATGAAGCCTGCTAATTGAATGGCTTGGATCATCCAAGTATAACCAATCTATGACTGATTTTGAGTTGGCACAGCATGGAAGTTTTGTGTGTGAAATGTGATAACGTGGTTAGGTTGCATTATGCTTCCATAAATATAAAAATTGAATGGCTTGAATTATGATCAGTATAATGAACCATTCTCTTTGTGACGTTTATTTAGCCATGATTTTGTTTTGTGGGAAATATTTTTCAGTTGGATTGAAGTACCATGTTTGTTTTTCAGAGTTGATCAGAAATTTGATGCTAGCCTTGATTTATTCTCTTATGTTACATATATGAACTGACTGATCAAACATCTTCCTGAGAGAACTGGGAGTTATTTTCTGCATTCTTTGGTCAAATATCCATTAAAAAGCTGGCATTGAGGAGGAAGTTTCCGAACCAACATGGCTAGCTTGTTGGCCGAGAGGGTCTATACCTCGCTAGGATGTACGAGGTTTGACTCCTCACCTTTTGTCTGAGTTATTTTTCCATTATATTTGTTTGGAGTTTTTTGGTATTTGTTTGGTTTGATGAGCTTGTTGTATGATTGTGGCTACATGTTACACTTTATTTTTCCAGTTTGATGTAATTTTCTTGTTATTTATCTCCTCCTACCAATTGACCAAAAATAAAGAAGAGTTTCTTTGGGTATTGATTTGATGCGAAATGCTAGGTTATATAAAAGCAACTGGCTTGAATTAGTCTCGGCGATATTTTTTATTTGTAAAATATTTCAAAATTGAAAGCTTAAAAAAAATTTGCTTCAAATTCAATTATTGGATTCATCAAAATAAGATTTTCAGAGCATATGAGAGGGTTTGATCCTTTTAATGCCAACATAGCAAGATAGGAATAAATCACCTTATGATTATTATTATTGTGATTGGTTATATATGTTTTTTTTTTTCCCTACTCATATAGAATAAAATATAGTCAATAGAAAATTAAAGCTAATTAAAAGTGAGGAGTCAAAGACCCGGATAAACCCCCAGTTTGATTCCGAAAATAAGGAAAATATTAACCATAAATATTTTCTTTATACAAAAAAAAAAAAAAACCGCATCATTTTTTTACAATCATGAACCGCAAAATGATAGATTTTCTGTTTTTCAATGGATGAATATTATTTTATGTATATAAAAAATTCAATATATAAATTATTATTATTTTTTGTTTGTACAAGGTTGCCGTACAAATGCTGCTCTTTGGCTCCATCCATGCCATGTCATGACTTAGCTTTGTCCGTACCAAATTCCAAAAGGAAGAACCCTGTATAAACCCTGCTGTGAAGTTGAACTGGAGAAACTCTTTCGAAAACTACAAAATCTTTTGATACCCAATTTTGATTTTGCATGCAAATGAAATGTACCATGTGAGGTCATTTTGTGTGGGACTGCAAATGAACTGAGTCGTTAATGAACAATACAACTTAGCTTGTTTAAAACTTATTTGAGTTTGACTTATTTACTAAATGAACAATTTCAAATCAAATTTTTAGACTTGGTTTGGTATTGAGTCTAGATTGAGTAGACTCAAACTCAACTCGATTAAGCTTGTGAATATAGTTATATAAATTAGTATTAATTTTAATGATATATCAAATATGTTTTATTTGTCTATTTGTGTTTGGTGTTTGTACAAATTTAAATATTTGACTGATAAAATTTATTAATAACATGTTTTTTTTGGGTGCTCATAATGTTTTCTTTTTTCTCTCAATGTGCATTATAGTTTAGTGTTCTTTTTTCTTTTCTTTTTAAAAAAAAAAAAAAAAAAAAAAAAACTCTCGTCGAACTTGAGTTTGGCTCTTTTATAGAGTTGACTCGAAATGAACTCAAGCTTAAGCTTGGGTTTTTTAAGTTTGTTGCGCTCATCTTGAGCTTGAGTTCGACAAATTTTTAGCAAGGAGAGCTCGAATTCTTTATAATATATCTCGATTCCATTTGACTCGACTCGGTCCACTTAGCCAAGAAACGTGTTGTGAGATTGTTCATACCAATGCTTCCATGTCATGTTCGGTAGATATGAACGTTGAACCCTAAGGGAGGTTTTGTTTGGGAGCCTAGGAAAGATGTGGATGTTCTTTGGGGGCTCGAAATCTTGACAGCTAGCAGAGTCTTTGTATTGACAGAACACAATCATTTTACTAGTGATGATGAAATTGTTTTTGAGGTTGGTTTTTGACATGGTCAGCGTGTTCAGTGCCGTTTGGTGCAAGTTAGAATATGTTTTTCAGAGTTTGTTAGTGTTTGGTGCAATTTTGCTAATATTTAAAAAGCTAAAAAAAAAAACTTGAAGCCGATTAGGGATTGTTTTTAGCTTTTGCGTTTAGATTTGTAAACCAACAAGTTATAGTAATTTAGCTATCTATTGTTTTTCAAAATAAAAAAAAAAATGCCTTTAATGTATATTTGAGTTTTTAATTTTATCAATTTAAACTCTAATCTTTTGATTTGTTTTTAATTTAAACCATTAATCTATTTTTATTAACTAAAACCAATGAAAAAAAGTATTTTAGTCATTAAACTCAATATAAGTATACATAAAATGTCTAAAATTTTATTTTTATTTGAGTTTAATGGCTAAGATATCATTTTTGTAGTTGTTTTTACTTAATAAAAATAGGTAAATGGTTTAAATTGAAAACAAATTAAAAGTTTAGAGTTTAAATTGACAAAATTAAAAGTTTAGGGTTTATTTCGATATAATTGTCCCTTTTTTTATATTTTATTTTTTATGGTAATGCATTAATTTATAGTTTAAATCTGGTTTCTACTGAACCCTGCCCCAATTTTGATATGTAATTGTGTAATGTCTTGAAAAAGAGATGTCAAATGGGTTTCTCACTTGCAAGGAAATCTTCTAGACTCGGCTATTACTAAGAACTATAGGTGAAAATGGATCATCAATGTTATGGTCCAGACTAATCAGCTTATATTTTTTTAATGTTGTATTTGTGTGGTAGAGATTGAATTGATGCAGTGTGGAGTCTATTCATAAATGAATTTGAACCATAGATTGATGTTTTTGGACAAAATTCGGGATAAAAATTCTGAATTCGTATTATTACTGAAAATGGATAGGTATAGGGCTTAGCATGGTTCGGACTAAATCACTATTTACAGTTTTATGAAATTTAGAATCAAACTAAATTATGAAAATTTTGGAACTAAGGTACTATTTGGCATAAACTAAATAGGTGCATTTATTTGGGTTACATTATCTCTTTATTTTTTTCGGTAAAAAGTAAAAAATTCTACTTATTTAGATCATCTCAAACAACTCCTAAATCAAATCAAACTTAGAAAATGTAATTTGCTTTGATTTGGTTTGGAGCAACGGTTTTTATATACTTTGTCATTATTTACAAAATGATCACAATAAGCTCAAAACGTAGAACAATAAGTCATAATTTTACAAACAACAATTGTTTAAAGGAAAATTTGGTCAAATTCCCTTGTAATAAAATTTTCATACATTAAGGACAAGCACAAATTTTTTTCTTGAAAAGTTCATTACACATCACTATTATCAAAATTATCATTAGTGAGTAATCTAATAATTTAAATTTTAAATTTCTATTTAAAAGAAAATTAAATTTTAAACTGATGTAACTTTTGATTTAAATATCACTTTTTAATAAAATTAATATTTTTAAAATTCTCTTTTCAAGATCTATTAAATAAGATTTATGAAATTCTTTAAAAAAATTAATAAAATTTTTACCATTAAAATTAACGTCACTAGTAGAATTTTACTCTTTCTCATAGTAAAACTTATTGTGAATCAGAGTAAAATTTTCTTATAAAATTTATATTTTATTTTATTTTGTATTATCTGCAGAACTAAATTGATTCAAATTTAACATTTTAATGATTTAATTGACAAAATCAAGACTTTAAGAATTTAAATGAAAAAGATGTTAAATTGTAAGGACTATAACTGTAGAGTAATATCAACCTGGAAGTTTATACATGTCACTATCCATTTTTCAATCAATCAACCCACATTAAGGTTAAAAATCACTTTTTTGAGTCTCCTTTATAATTTATTTAATAATATTGACAATCACTCATGACATTGGTGCAATTGCACACAAAACACAAATTTCAAATTCACCCATAAATTATTATATGACCAATAATAAAGTAAGTCCACTTGTACCCACAAAACACAAGGTTTTGCGAGTAGCATCATCAACCCAACAAACAAGAACACACACTATAAAGAGCAAATAGTAAGAACTAATAGCTTACTGAAATTTAGACAATAGTCCAATAAAATGTAATCGTAACAACCATAGCTGGAAAATTAACTTTTAGCGGCGTTTTAAAAACGCCTCTATAGATATTGAAAACGTCGCTAATTTTTTGTGACGTTTAGTACCAAACGCTGAGGACGCGGCCGTCGCTATAGCTTTATGGCATTTGAAAAACGTCATTATATTAGTATAGGCGGCGTTTGAAAAACGCCGCCAAATGTCCTGCCCTAATTATACTATGACGTCACTATGACATTTAGTGACGTTTTTGAAACGCCGTTAAAGACATTTATACATTTTAAAGATCTAACCGTTGGGGTAGGGATATAGTGACGTTCAAAAACGCCGCCATAGCCTTTATTTTTATTTTAAAAATTGTGCTAATTTTATATGGTTGAAAAAAATACCTGTCATAAACAATTATTAAGAACTAATAATTGATGTTTATTAAAATAATAAATAAACTAAGTTTGAAAACAAAATTAAAAATAAAAAACAATGCAATAAGATGTGATACATGTACAATTACAGAATATATCTAGACACAAAATATATTAGAAATCCGTGAGGATTTATTTACAAAGCTTATCGGATCTAGCACTGGCCAGCTACTAACTGTAAGCTTATCGGATTCCAAATAAACTCACAAACTAGATAAAAGATTTTAAAAAAATGTATAATAAACTAAAACAGAAGCAACAAAAAAGGAAAAATAGGCGTTTACAACACAAACAAGCTATTTAAAAGCAGAGCAGGTTAGGAACAAAAGCTTGAATGTATTCCATGTTGCAAGAATATTCATGTAATCTTTTTCAGGGATCCTCTAAGGAAAACATCTGTCCATATCTTCTTTCTCTCCCGCCCACAATGAAAACAGCAGTGCATCAAACTTCAAACAATAGTACAGGGTAATGAAGCAAACAAATCCTCACTCATAAGAAATAAGGCACTCCAGTTCTGGGGCCTCTCAACTGGTTGTTTTCCTCTGTTTCAGTGAAGAACTTCACCTCTCTCTCCTAACAGACAAAGGGTAAAACACATCACCCATAGAAAATTCAATTAATCAAATCTATATAAATGAGCCAAAAAGCCACAACCAAGTTAAAAGAGTTGAAAAGTTTAGTGGCAGTACCATATTCTCATTGAAGCTCAATATTGAAGCTACATTACCACAGCGATAACAATAATTTGGAGCAGACCATACCTGATAAGCCAAGAAGCACACAGTAAAATTAATTAAAATATCACCAAATCTAAAGTGATGTTATATACACTAGTCATGTTACATAGACTCAAGTCCCCCTATCAAGTTTGGATATTATACATCTAAACTCCCAAATTTCTTGGCATGTTTCTCTTATTTCTCAAGATAGAATACTGACTTTATGTAAGACAGTGTAAAAGCAACAGAAAATGAAAAAATAAAAAACAATTTCTTAGTATTCGTGTTTTATTTCCTAAGTTGGAATGGTGACTTTTCTTCAAGATGGCACTTCACTTGCTCTAAAGCAATCATGTCACAAAGAAACATAATAAGGGAGGTCTATCAATTAATTACACAGTAAATTTGCATAACCACACATGCTTGTTGGGCCCAGTTTTGACTGGACATGTCGGACACACAGCCCATATCCTTACTCCAGCCATATGTTTAGAAGTGTCCATGTAACATAATACACTGAGTTAAAGACTTCACAACTCACAGTTACAAGGCCTTTATCTTGAAACATGTATTTAAGACCTTCATGCACAAGTTAATCTGCACAAAGGGGGATTCATTAGCGGAAATAAGGAAATTTAAAATTGTAATTTTCCAACCAACAAAATTACTATATACATCAGAAATTAAAAACTGAGGTGATGCAGTTGGTCAAGATGGATCCTACCATTCAAGATCAATGCACGTAAGCTCAAAAGAGATCTAACCTCATCCATTGATTTAAGCTTATTTTTGCCAGCATTCAGCACCTGCTTCACAAGAACTAGAATAAATTAAATTTGGAAAGTGTCAATTTAGTTTTAATAATTTAAAAACTAAACAGTGAAAAAGACCACTCTATCAAATTGATTGAACAATCAAAATCAAAAGAGCAGTTTTCCTTCAATATTTGTTGATTATGTAGTAATAGTAGTATATTGAACTCAATTTTGCTTACTTTGAAACATAACAGAATTTCAACCTTTGTAAACACAAAAGGTAAATCTAACAGAAAGGTAATATTAGCAACATACCTCTTCTTCAACACTTTCTCACACACACACACAAACATATACAGAAGATGATGAAAAGAGGTTTTTACTGAAAACGGAAGGATTCAAAGGAGCTTAATAGCAGTGATTCAGGACAGCTAAAATTGCAATAGTTCTTTAATGAGAACAAAACTCATTGAAAGACATAAGATGAAGAGGATATCAAGAAATATTTTATTTTATTAAAGGCAACAACTCATGGGGCCTACTTAAAGAAACAGAAGCAACTCTCTATTAGGTGACAGGTCAATCACATGATATCATTGTCTTGTGTTAGTGTCCATACTCATATCTGTGTCTGTGCTCCTTAGGTGACAGGTCAATCACATGATATGCAGAGTCTAAAAGAGAGAACATAATCTGACCAGAAAATTAACACAACCATGAGACTATATATTCAGACCTTGCCAAAAGTCCTTTCGCCCACAAGAGCAGCTCTACAGTTATCATGGAGTGCACTGGCAACCTGAAATGAGAACAACCGGTCACAACATGGCATTTACGATTATACTACAAATCACACGAAATTGGAAATCTCAGCTGCTCACTATTTCACTTGCACTAGCAGTATTTTTGTTCACCAAAACCTGCATCGGAAATAACAAATAAGTGGTTAGCCATATTGCAATCAAAAGTAGTTTAAAAAGTATACTGAAAAAAACCGTCCCAACCCAAAAATGTTCACAAAATTGGTATCAGTCTGGCCATTTTTAAGTATTTGTAAGTTTTGTATTCCATTTCCACCTTCTTCATTCATGATAATGTGAAATATATCTTTTAGGGAACCCCGGGTCCCCAACTCAAATTTGAGGATCGTCAGTAGGTCAAGAAAACCTGCCAGAGCCAAGGTTGAGCTTTTAAGATTATATATATTTTTTTTAACATGAGTTTTTAAGTAATTGACAAGACAATTTTCAATAGAACCTAAGTTTGATGAACCCAGATTGGATCATTCAATAGTTTGTTCTGCTCACTTCTACCCAGTCAGAAATTCAACAAACCCAATAATTCAGTAAGGCCATTTAAGCAGTTAGGTTGTGTTTGGATCATGGATTTGAGGAGAGATTTGCAGAGGAAAGGAAAAGAGAAGAGAAGTGAGAAGAAAATTAACTTCAATTTCATTTATTAGGAAAATCATACATATAAATTCACTTCAAAAACCCAATAGAAGTATATGTAGTTATTAGGAAGGCATACATACAATGACAGGAGCTGTAATTAGAGGTGCAGTTTCTGCAATAATGTTTTTTTGGTACTGGGGATCCCTTCCAATGGTATAGATCACCTGCCCATAAGACCACAACCCTAAGAAAGCACCTCAAGTTTCTAGATATAAGTACATATATGAGAAACCCGTAATATTGGATCATCTCAAAATAAAGAAACATATGATCATTTATTATGTCATGAGATTCATTTTAAATCAATGACAAACAACCAGCAATTTTGGAATTGATGATAACATCAATGGAGAAATGCCAGCGCACAAAAGAATTAAGAACTCTCATGAGAGGGATGGATGGAGATTTATTAAAATATGGATTTTACAATTTCAATGACATTGATTGATTAGATTCACATACCGTCTCCCCCTGGTTTAGAAAGAGCTTAGCAATTTCAATCCCAGCCTGAAATACGCAAAACAATCAAATTTACAATTTTTAAACACTCAATCACATTAAACTCCATGGACAGAACCGAAAATATTAAAAACATAGTTTAAAAGCATTTGAAAATTAGTGGGGGAAAAAATCAGCTAACTAGTGAAGCAAATCAATTTTTCCTTTGCTCATAAGATACACAAATAGCTTTTTCTCCTCAACTCCAAACGGTTTTTTCATTCCTCTTCTTTTTTTCTTTTCTTTTTTTTTTAATGATAAATATGAACTTTGAACACATATATAGGTAGGAAGTGTTATTCTAAAAGCTATGAATGGGTATAACTCCTGATTCAAGGATAACAAGAGAAACTAAAAATTATGTCCAAGAAATAACATAAAATAAAACCTAATCATGACTCAATGAGAACAAAGGAGAAGAAATAAAGAAAGAAAATTACAATGCTCTAAGAAATCGATTCAAATTATCTGTTATCCATTAAAATTGCACTGATGGTAACCAATATAACAAAGACAATTTTTCTTTGGCATCATGAATTTAACCTTCTGCAATAGATGAAATAATAAAAGTGTCCAACTTGGATATATATATATATATACATTGACAAATGGAGAATGTAAGATATCAAACAAACCTGAACTAGTCCACCTAGATTATCTCTAAGATCAAGAATAAAAGACGAGGCACCCAAGTCTTCGAGTCGCTTCGTTGATGCAAAAATAATTTCTTCCTTCAATTCAATCACAAAAAACAACTAAGATAGCAACTAGTATTCAATGAGAGAGAGAGAGCGAGGGCGGGGATACATTCTACAAACAAGCACACCATGCAGGAGGGGCATGCTAAAGAACTTCATTATCTGGTTCATATTGCCACAACTATAGGAGAACCTTTAATGATATTTTCTCTGCTCATTTCCTGCTTTTCTCTTGTAAATTATTTTTCCAAAGTAAGCCTAATGATATTTTCTTGGAAGCAAAAAAGAAAAAGCATAAAATTCTGTAACATAACTCAGGGATTATGGCTTAAACAAAGTTGTTTCAACTGAATGAGTAACTGTTTGACAGACCACTAAAAAGTATAGGATTACTCTGCAGCCAATAACAAAGCAAATATCACTCAAATCATTAAAACCCTTTAACGTATCTCCTCTTGGACAAGAAAGGTTTTGTTTGCCTTCTTCTAAAGCAAGAAAATTGGGGGAAAAAAAATTAAAAATTAAAAACAACAATATCATTTAGCTATCACACTCTGTTTCACCACAAAGGATCAACCATATCGAAACAACACCAAAACACCTTCATACCTTGAATTTTAAAAGAATATTTTATCATTCTATGATATATTATATGAGATTTTAATGTTCCAAAATGAGGATAACTATGCAATCGTTTTCCTTATACATGGACGCAATTTTCACCCAGTAGCATCAAGTGGAATTAAAAAGGAAAGATTTGATCAAATAAAATTCTAAGAAACACAAGAATATCCATGATAACTAAGAGCAACATAAAATGTAATCCTACTTAGAATAACAAAATGTTTGTCACAGCATTACCTTGGTCGGTGGTGGTGTGAGGCAATAGCAGCCCATTTTTGTTTCCTACAACAAAAATCAAATGATGGCATTGAGATAATCAGTTTAAAGCTCATGGGTCCTCAAATAGGTGCTTCCTCTGAATGTTAATAAGAATTACTCAACAGGATATTGACTTAATTCAAGACTTGATAGCATCACATTTAATAAGAATTACTCAACAGGATATTGATGTTACTTTAACAATCCAGACCCACCAGCGCAAGAACAAAAAAGAGAGAAGTGAAGACCTTGTTAATAATATATTACATATCAATGCCATCATATTTAATATTCTTAACATTCTACAGCTGTAGATCACATTGTAAACGGTTACTAATGAACTAAAAAGGCATAGTTCAGTTCCCTAGATATATCACTTAAAATGTGTGAAAAAAACAACTTCCAAGGAAAATTATTAGACTATTCAAATTGGTGAGACAGTAATGGAAAAGGCATTTTAAAATTTCAATCTGCTTCCAGCCTGCAGTAAACACCTACTTTTTAACCACTAAAACTTGAATCTGAATGATTAAAACCGAGTCCAGAGTCTAAACTTCAGATCCATCCCATTAACAAAATACAGAAGATAGTTTTGAAAAGTGATGATTCAAACAAAAATCAATGCAAACATCACCTGTTGGCCAGATCGTTTATATATATCTAAGGGTTTCATTGCTTCATGTCTTGGCATATCAAAAAACAGGAAAAAAAAAAAAAAAAAAACAAATAAGTTTAAATCAATCCAGAAGAACCACCATCTGAGCGATTTGAACCAAAATGCCTACTTAAGCAGGAAGAAGGATAAACCCTGAAAGCATATAAATAGATTCTTCACATCAAACCCAATAACATGCAAAACATATCTATATATGCATAACATTATGTGAACATAGGAGTATATATTCATGTATATACCCAAGAGTATGGATAGGGATTTACCTCCAAATCTTCATTCGTCTGCAAGAAAACCCAAACATTTTGAAGCTTCTTCCCCAGCTAAAACCTCTCAAATCCTACTCAAACAAACTTCATCACAACAACAGCCCACCATTCACAAGAGTTAAAAGACCTCAAACAACAAAGAAATGCAGCCACATTATCATAAAAAAAAAAAAAAAGAACGAAAAAAAAACTCTCTACATATATGAACACAAATTCATGAGCAAAAAGTTGCAATTTACAACAGTCTACCATCTATCTTATCTAACTTATCCAAAAGCATAGCAGAATAATCAACTATCAACAACTACCAAGAATTTGAAAAGTGTAACAGCAATAATTAAAAATCATAAAAAGTCTAGAATGATAACTTCATGTATTACAGCTACCTTAAAAAATATGGCTTAGGCTGTGTATTCCTCAACATGCATCCACTTAGTAGATGACCACTTGTTTCCTTTAATCACAGGGCAACCACCTGGTGCACATTACAAATAATAACATAAGTCTTTTAACTCAAAAAATATTTCGGTTTGCTATACAACTAAAAGAAAACAACCAGCAAAACAAGCTAAGTCAACTTCCAATCAAAAGCATTTGATATGTATTTGCACAATAGCACTAAACAATGCCAACACATACTCTTCTGAAATAACCAATTTGTAAAATCATAATTGGACCTTAGTATTATTTGTTCACAAATTGAAAGGATTAGAAATAGTAACCATGCAAACTGAATGGGTCTAATGTGGCATCAGGCCTCATGCTCCAAAAAAGCAAAGCGTCGCCCATCCTTGGCTTGACAGAAAGGCCTTTTTTATTGCATTCAGACAACTCATTCCACCACGGCACAACACTAAAATTTCCCTTAGCTGCAGGAAAGAAAGTCTCGCCCCCTTCTTCTACATCTGACCTACATCAATAGCAAAAGAAAATGAAGTCACAAGGGAAAAAAAAAATTCTATATAAGATGCATTTTAGTGCAAAGCTTCAACATTGTACCAAGTGAACAAAAAAGAATGAAGTGGAGGTACAACTCTTACAAATACATGAGCAGTGTCACTATCCGCTGGCCCCCATTTTTAGTGTTGAACTCATCAAGAAAATAGTCATAATGAGGCTCATATTTCTACCCAACTTCATAGTGGAGAACTTGCAGTTCTTCCCCATGCTCTGTAAGTAGTAGAGTCAGCTCAATTGGGTTGTACGATGGACTAAGTAATAAAACATAAACAATGAAAATGCAGAAAGAAAGAAAAACCATGCAGAAAGACAAGTGGTAGAAAGGAAAAAGAAACAGAATAGTAGACATGTCCAACAGTTCAGACTTGCAACTTTTAGACTTGGACAGTTCAGACTTGAAAATTTACATTTGTCACATTTGTACCATCAAGAATGGAGGAAAAGATCTATGATGATTAAAATGGAAGTAAAGTCAATGCAATCATCTGAATCAAATAAATCACAATATGAATCATGAAACCATAAAAATTATGAAAATCACAAGTAAAATGAGCACTTGATTCTTGGCACAGAAGTACAAAACCCAATCACAAATACAAAGAAACAGAAAATAAAATTAAAAATTAAACAAATAAGTGGAGAACAGAAGGGAAAAGATGAAGATAATAATTTTTTGTTTACCAAACTACAATTCTACCCACTTTTTTTTTTTTTTCCTTGCATGATCATTGTACCAATTAAGTGAAAATCGCATGATCATTGTACCAATTAAGTGAAAACTGCAATCAAGAAAATCATTTCAAGTAAATTTTGCTTCATTATCTATACTATCTATATATTATATTATGTAATGTCAGCACACTCTTTAGTTTGAATCAGAAAATGAAGTTGTGTAACACTTTTTTCTTTTCCCTAAACAGTCCAATAAATATTGCTTTTTTACCGAGTATGCTTGATTTTCATTAGCTTTGTGGAAATATGGAAACTTGGCTCTTTTGAACTCTGCTCCTATGCAAACTCTCCTACTGGTACAAAACATTTGTAACCGCATAACTGTGGCTGAGAATGAAGAAGTCTATCAATTACTATTTCAAAATCAAGGCCCTCCCCCAAAACATTGGCTTTGAAGCATAATGATTATGGTTTTCAGAATCCTATTTCACAAAAACTACTTTCTTGGAATAGCAAAATTCTAGCATTCCAACCAAGAATCAGTTGTAATTTATTCGGGTCTTGTCATTGAAGATTTTTCACTATTAAAATTTGATGCTACCAATCATCACAAAAAACAGTTCAAGCATTATGTTCTCTACTTCCTCTTAATTGCATTGATTATTTGATTATATCTAACTATCTAACTATTGCATAAAGCCAACCATACTTGGTGTAGATGTCAAAAATCAAACAACACAAAAAAGAAATAAAATAATAATAATAATAATAATAATAATTGAAGGCTTCACAAGATCCATAAACAAAAAATAAGCAAACGGCAATAACATCAACATCTGAAAGGTGAAAAAAAGGAAACCGAAATGTGAACAAAATCATGCAAATTAATGAAGCATTTGAGTGACATACAAACACAGAACACATGCATGCACATATATAAATAGTAAAAAAAAGAAAAGAAAAACTATGTTATTGAAGCGAACCCTATTACAGAAAACAAAAACGGAAGCAGAAAATCAAGAGAGGAAAAGAAAGGAGACCTGTAACGGGAATGGAAGGGGGAGATGATGAAGGGACGAAGCTTGGATTTGCGATTGGAATGGGCAACGAGAGAAGGAAGAATACAGTGGAGAGAGTGGTGTAAGAGGTTCGTTCGTCGTCTCTAGAAAGATGATCCAACTCACTATTACCAAACTCTTTATCCCTTCTCCGCATATTCGAAATCGCTCGGAGATGAATCTCAAAATCGAAATCGCTCTGAGACTGATCTGAGAAATCAAGCATAGCCTCTCCTAAGATCACTTCCTCTGCGATCGAAACCAACCCTTCTTCTCTCTTCACAATCTCCCAGAGCTTCAGAGCTTCAGAGTGACATCGCAGAGAACAAAGGATGAATCGAGAGAGAGAGAGAGAGAGAGAGAGAGAGCGGAGCTTCAGAGTTTCAAATCAAAATCGCTCTGATGAATCTGTATGAATCTCAAAGATGAATCTCAAACAAAATCGCTCTCAAGGGTTTAGAAGCAATTGGGGTTGAGCAAATGAGAGGTGTGAGGAATGTGAAGGCGTCAGATTCAAAATAAAGGTTTACAAAGCTTTAACAAGTATTCTCAGACTCAAAATAGGTGCGTGAGGCACAACGTATTTGGAGGCGTTTTTAAACGCCTCCTATGCCAAAACGGTGTCGTTTTATTAAAGGAATATGTGACGTTTTTATAAAACGTCGTTAAATATTAATAAAAGTGACGTTTGAAAAAACGCCGTTAAAAAAGCGCCACCTAAACCCACTTTTCCTGTAGTGAACTAAATAGTTTCCATAGATATATGAGACCGCCCTATAACGTTGGTTGGTTTCTCCAACTTGATCTTCATATTTCCTGTAGTGAACTAAATAGTTTCCATAGATATATGAGACCGCCCTATAACGTTGGTTGGTTTCTCCAACTTGATCTTCATAGAAAATCATGCCTTGAAAATCATCTGTGAAGAAAAAAGCCAAATCTAAATAGTTTATAAAGAAACCAGAGAGAAGAAAAATACTATAAAAGGAACAAACACATGTTCTCATACATACATATATATATATATATTTTTTTTCTTCCTTTCCAATAGACAGTCAGTTTAGTTAGCAAATCTAGATATGCCAAAAAAAGCAAAGCTAAATAGTTATTAGGTCAATCTCAAAAGAAGAAGAAAATTATTAGGAAAATTAGAAGGGATAAAAAATGCTAAAACAGGAACAAAGTACAAACATATATATTCCATCTATTTGTTTGTACTTTTATTTTAGCATAAATTTATTTCAAAGTTTATTTCTTTCATTAAAAAGAAGACTACATACAAACTACTATGTACTATGCTGTGTCTGTTTTGAAGGGGAAACAAAAATCTATGAAAGGTTTTTAAAAAAATGTGTTCAGTAGAAAATAGTTCCTATATTTGGTTAGGACTCTAAAAATGATGATGCTAATAGTCATGGTAGCGGTGGTGCGGGTTGTGATAGTGGTGGTTGGGTGGTGGCTATGGTAATGGTAGTGACAATGGTGGTTATAGTGTGGTTGGTGATAGAAAGGTGATAATGGTAACTGATGGGTTGTTAAGCACACCAAAAATAAAGTCCAAACTATATCTAAATTCTATAGAATAATGACAAGTCTAGGTATCAATCCACTAGGATTAATGTGAAATTCAACTAATTTTAATGGCAAGATTCCTAGATTAATTTAGATGAGAATAATTGATGATAATTAAATTAAAGCGAGAATTAAAATAACAACTAGAAAATTAAATGGTAAATTATAAATACAACCCTTGAGGTCTGCTTAAAGTATAGATTGTCTTTTGTGATTCGAAAAATTATGAATACCCCCTTTTCAAAAAAATTTATTTAACATAATTAACTAAAAAATGAAACTCATAATTGCTCTACCATACAATAATAAAATTATTTAAATTATTAATTGAAACAGATTTATAACATCATTAAAAACTGTTAATTGACTTGATGATTTATTAATAAAAGGGGTGATTTGTTATGAAATTAGAAACATTAGGGGTTGAAATGTAATTTTAGAACCACATGGGGCGATTCGTATTTTAATCAAACCTCACGAGATGTATTTGTAATTTACTCAAAATTTTAAATTAACACTAAAGATTAAGGTTGAGAATTTGATTTGAGAAAAATCATAGGGTAAAGAATCCACCACTAGTTGGGTAAATAGGGTTTAACATTGACATCTAATTGCAATACGGTTTGAACTACTCAATGTTTCACAACTACAAGTTTGAAACATTGACAAAAGGATTGTTGCATTCAACGTATAGACTCGAATCATTTCAAGTAGTATAAGTCGTTTGCTCTAGACTACAGTAGTAATATGACTCGTCTCTCATAACATGACTCGTCTCACACTTTAAGTACAGCACATAGAAAACCATTGTATGAAAAGTATTCATTAATCACAGAAGTAGAATACTGAAAGGAATAGAAAGAAATTGAAATTAAAACTTCTAAAACATTCATGCAACTTGCTCAAACTGTTTAAACAATCAAAGCCTAGTTAAAACTCTATATACATGGCTAGGGTTTCATCAAAACCCTAGAAAGAGAAGCCTAGCCGCTCATGAAGGAGTAGAAAAATGATGAAGAAGTTACCATGGAAGACCTCCAATCCTTCAACTCCAAAACCCTAGCCTCCTTTGCCTATTTTCTAGAGAATTTTCCAACCGTAGAACAACCTTTTTTTTCTCATCTTATACTTTTCTAACAAAACAGGTGACTTTAGAAAAAAAACGTGCATGAAAATCAACGTGGCCACATGTGCGGGAAAGGCCGCACGTATGGGAAAGACTCCGTACATATGGGAAAAACCCTCTACACGTGCAGATGATGCAGTTTGTTTTGATTTTCAAGAAGGGGGCCGCACGTATAGGAATGACCCTCCGCACGTGCAGTGCATGCTTTTCAACTGAAATATAACTTTTTGGCTCATTTTGTACTTCAAACACATTCAACTTGATTTACATCAAACATTGGTAAAATGTACAAAGTTGCATCAAGAAGAGGGTTAAGAAATCTCAATTATAGGCCTCAATGGTATGCATTTCGGTCTCAATCACATCCCCCAACTTACAACTTACTAGTCATGGAGTAAGGAAACAAAGAAAGAAAGAAAAAAGAGAGCAAAATCTAGTTATATCATCTTTCGTGGAAAGAATGATTGCATTTAGCATATATTTGAACTTGATAATCCTTTGTGATATGTTTAAAGTTGAACATATTGAAATAGGAAGAAAAACATTAATTGATGTGGGGAAATGCTATATGCAAGATATGTCATTTGTGAATTTGATTATTATAAATGGCATGACTTAATATCATGGAAGTCATAGCTAAAAAAAAAAAAAAAATGAGTTATAACCAAACATACATGAAGTATAGCCAAACAACTCTTGGATCATAAATAAAATAATGTAATAACTACTATCACAATATATCATAACTAACAACACTATAAGTCATAACAAATGACACATAAATCTAACTAAAAGTGCATATAGTACACACTACCATAAAATTTCCGTACCTAGCATTCCTCAAAAACAAAGTTAATTAGTAAAAACAAGAAGAACTAACCTTTTGTTCAATGGCATTTTTTTTGTGTGTGTGTGTGTGTGTGTATCAATAGGATATGTATGCATAAACCTTTCCTCTAAAGAGTTGATAATTTGCAATTGTTAATACCTGACAACGGTGTTAACATTGGTTATCGTCGACCAGTCATGTTCATCTTCATCTTCATCTTCGACAAGTTCATTAGCGTCAAAGTCATCTTCATCTTCATCTTCATCTTCGACAAGTTGGTCAAAGTCATCTTCATCTTCATCTTCATCTTTATCTTTATCTTTATCTTGGACAAGTTTGTCAACGTCAAAGTCAAATTCAAGTTCCTCAAAGTTAATTTTATCCTCATTGACTATGTAGCAATTAAAGAGAAACTTATGTTAATATTTGGCAATGTTGAAGTAAAAATAATTTGATTGTAAAATAATGAACCTAGCCACATCTTCTATACTGTAAACAATTGGTGGTGGCATGAAGCATATCTGAAGCAATGGCAGAGCAAGAATTTTGGCTGAGGCAATAGTAAAATAAAATGTTATGTCTATAATAGTGTTACCCATTCTATTGTGCTTCGACCCTAATAAACTTAACCCTTATTTCTAATCATGACATTGACTTAGACTGTAAGGATTGTCTCCAAACAAAATAAACTATTTTATTGAGAGATTTCATCAAAAAAATAAATAATCATTCTACATATTTGTATATATATATAGTTGTCACAAAAGGGAGAAAAAAAACCAATAGGAACTAACTAGCAAATATTATCAAAAATAAGAAAACAAACATTTAAAGATAGATTTTATAACATCATAAAGGTGATTTCTATCATAAAATGAACATTTGAATAGTGCAAATTATAAGAACTATTTTAAAAAAAAAGAAAAAAAAGAGAGAGGATATAATCAAATTTAGAGGGGCTAATTGAAAGAACTATTTATAAACCTATACTAAATCATAGATTTTAGAAAGTTGAGGAGGGGCACTAGGCCCATGCTCCCTCCGTCCCTGATGTGAAGAGAGAAATTCTATAATTCACACGATAAAAATGATGTGTATCATATGTTTAATTATTCCGTTCAAAAGAAAAAGGACAAACTTCACTTTATCCTCTATAGTTTGGGTTATATCCGGATTACCCCCTTAATATTTAGAAATGATCACATAACCCCCTTATGGTTTGTGGACTGAAGTGCACCGTTAAGCCTTTAACTATTTAATAAAAAAGACTAAAATACCCTTGTATTTTCTTCATTTGTTTGAAAGGTAAGTTCATTTTAACCTCTTGTGATTTATTCCATATGCGATTTGCTACCTTGAAATTTGAAAATAAGCATATAGCATTCTTATGTCTGCCATATGTTTTACACTTCTTGTTAAGTTAGACGGAATGTTTAACCGTACACTTTAGTCCACAAATTACGTGGGGGTTATGTGATTATTTCCAAACATTAGGAGGTAAATCGTACATGACTCAAACCACAGGGGGCAAAGTGAAGTTTGCTCAAAACGAAATGTTTAATTATGAATTTTGTGGTTAGTTATAATCAGTAGTGATATTTGTTGTGATTTAGGTATGATTTATTATAGTGTTGGTTATGATTTAATTATGACTTATTGTAATTGTTACTTTGCTTATGATCGAATTTTTTTTTGGTTTTACCTCAAATAATATTTGGTTTATGACTTATTGTGGTGTTGATTATAGCATATTGTGATTACTATTTTAATTATGACCAATGAGGTCTTTAGTTATGCCTCAAGTGAATTTTGGTTATGACCCATTGTTTTTTTATTTTATTTTAATTATGACTGAAAGTGATTTAATTATGATATTTGTAATATTAGTACCACAATTATCATAACTTGCATATAGTACACACTCTAAAAGTGTATTGTATGATCCATCCTAAGAATATATACAAACTATTAATTCTTAAATACAAAGTTCATTGTTGCTAACATCATTTGTATCTCTAGCATGTGATAGGGTGTGTATCATATGTATTTTTTAATGTATTTTTTTGGTATATATTATGACAATTTGTGACAATTGTTATATAATTTTTTGATAGAATTACGAGAGTTTATTATTAAAAAATAAAGTTAAACATTACAAAAATGCCTAATTTTAGTTTTGAATCACAAATTATTGTAATTTTATTAAAAAAATTACATAATATTTACAATAAAAATATATTTGAAAAAAATAATTGCACCACCTCCGGAAGGGATTTCCCTTATTGTTTGACACCAATAATTATATGAACCCAACTTAACTATGCCGAATTTACCTGGAATGAAAATGTGTTATTGAGATTGAATTTGTATAGTGTGTGGTCTATGTGTGAAATAAATCTAAACAATAAAATGACAAATCTAAATGTGTAATATTACTGTGTTGGACACACCATGGTTGTTAGTGAGGTAGCTGTGTGGTTAGGTTTAGTACCTTGTTTCACCCTTTTGACTGACTAGTATTTACCTTGTGAAAATATTTTTCGAAGTTAATTTTATTTTTCACTTTTATAATTTGACTCAAATTTTAATTTGGTCCCTACATTTTAATTCCAGTTTCAATTTGATTCTCTCATCCAATTTTTTGTTAATTTTTTCTGTGTACATTTCAAAATCGTTATTTTTAACTTCTAACTTGAATAGAATGACCAAACTAAAACTAGATTTAAAATATAGAAATCAAACTATTTAATTTGAAATCATAGGGACCAAAGTGGAACTTGATTTCAACTATAAGAGTTAAAAGTGCAATTAACCCTAATCTAATTACTAACTTGCTAATTTCCTAACTTTGTCAAAAATAAAATAAAAAATAAATAAATATTATCATTTTGCAAACTTATAAGCACCTAATTTTAATTTTCCCTAAAGTTTAACCATATTTATTAGTAATGCGAGAGATTGTGTAGAATATTATGTAAAATATTTGGGATTCCTAATATTGTTCAATTATCATTGGACATGCCATAGGTTTGTGTTCCTTTATCTTATGTTTGGTTCATTGGAATTAAATGAAATAGAATGGTCATTCCATTAGAACATATATTTTCATATTTGGTGTACTAAAAATATAATATAAAATATATTATAAATAGAATTATTGTTTACTATTGTAAATAAATGATCATTTCATAAAGAGGCTAAAATATGATTATTCCATTTTAATCCACATTTTTATTTCAGTGAATCAAATACTACCTTATCATAACTACTTTTTTCTTAGCTGTAAGATGTATAGCTAAAAAATTGAGTAGGTAAAAATTGCGTAGTGAAGTTGCGTTCTTGGGTTCGTCGAAAACTTGCAAATATATAATTGGAGTTTTACCTGGAAATTTGGGGCAGAACTCTACATCGGTTTTTCTGGCTGGAATTTCAGTATTATTTACATCCGGGCCAAAACACACGAGACTTGGAAGATTTATAAGGGTGACCTTGTAAATATATTGGAAAAAGATTTCTTCTTCGTTTTCCCTGGTGACAATCTTTTCTACCTTCTCGCAATGTTCAACTGTTAGATTTTGTAGATTCACAAGAACGTTGGCCATGGAAATTGTGAATATATATCTCAGGTTGTCACAGTGCTGCACTCTTAGAGAACTTAGATTTTCGAAACAATGAGTTTGTTGGGAAATATTCTTCCATATGTGCGTCAACTTGGGCAAATACTTCAATTTCAATTTGCTTAACTGAGTGATTAATGTTTCTTTCTTAGCAACATCAGCACATACCCCTTCTTGGAGATCAAATATCATTTCCAGTGAATCACACCACCATACTTTTAGCCCTTGTATATTGTGCAGCCTTTGCATTAACTTGGACGAGACAACACTCGATAATTTTCCACAACACTGGACCCGCATGAATCCTACTTTGTCAAGGCATCCGACTTCAAGTTGGTTGTGCCATATCTCAGTTGGCTCATCTATTCCTGTGACATCAAGTATTCCCTTGGTGCTTAAACTAAACTGCAATTGTTATCACCTCAATTGTGTTAGTGACATATTTACTAATCCATTGTTTGGTTAAAAAATGTAGATCGGATTAATAGTCAAATACACATCATTTCTAACAAAATAGTTAAGGGACTAATTATTTAGGACTAACAGTTTATTGTATTGTAATCCGCCCCTATCTAGTCCGTCCAAACGAACACTCCCTTAGTGTTAACACTATTTATTGGAAGCTGGGAACAATTGACAAAAGAATAATCATATACAAACAGAAAAAACATATAACATTTGTATACAGACTGATGTGGTTGCACTAAGACTTATCCTGTCCATTAAAATGACGTTTAATTACAAAAAACACCACCATTACATCATTCTAGAAAAAAATTAGGGAAAATATCATATCAGTAGAGTTTTGAAAAAATAATTACACATTAGTGAGGAACTTCATAAATATTAATAATCAAAATTGTAAACTTTTTCACGGACTCGTATTTTTTTTTTCTTCCTCTGACATCCACTGGGATGTAATAATCCCAAAAAATTATGCCTAATTTTTTTTTTTTTTTAAAGAATGGATTAATTTTCTTGACAAAATCTTTGACCGCATCAATGCTAAAGAGTTTATTCTCCTTGATTTTGTGTACCCAACAATTCTTTCCTCTTCAAACATTTAGAGGTTTATCCTTAGTTTAATGGATATTGGAAATATTTTCTTTGAAAGAATGGGTTGTTAAGGTTGAATACTATAATTTTAAGACAACTCACTTACCTTTCTATCCAAGAGATGGTGTTGAGCTGAGTTAAAAAATTCCACTTCTCGAACATTGCTCTCTTGTAGCTGTAGCATGCGCTGCAATGTTGAAGGGAGTGCCCTCATGTTGGGACAGTTGATTACTTTTATCTTCTTGATGAATGATCCTTCAAATGTGTAAGCTTGGGGACATAAACTCTTGAGGCTTGGCAGATGATAGAGTTTGAGACTACTTAGTTGAGGGAACATGATTATATTTGTTGCGACTTCATCATTTACTTTTGGTTCCTCATTAACAATCGTTTCCAGCACACCACATTCAGCTACAGCTATTTTTCGTAGTTTCACAAGAAGTTTGGGTCGAGAAGATGAGAATATATATCTCAAACTGCTACAACCCACTACTGTTAAGGATGTCAGGTTCTGAAAGCCTGGAATTCTTAGTAAGTTGTTCTTCCAAACACGTGTCAACTTTGGTAGATAAAGTAGGACCAATTTTGTTAATGAAGGGAGTACGATATCTGGATAGCCTTCCCTAACAATTATTCCTTCAAGATCAAATGCTACTTCCACAGATTGACACCACCCCACCTCGAGTCGTTCAAGACTCTGCATGCCCTTAATCACATTGGATGGAAAAAGAATATTCGATAGCTTACGACACATGCAAATCATCATGTTTCTCACTTTAGGTTGAAGTTCCCTAGGCCATATCTCTATCACGTTATCCATTGCACAGATGAACAATTTCTCAATGGTAATTAATTTAACCTACAAAGTCCATTCACAGGGTTACAAATATAGTTAAACACAACATATTTTATTTCCATTAAAAAAAATCAATTAAATATCATTCATTTAATGAGAAAATAACATAGCAGAATTTTCGATTCTGTTTGTGTCAAATGTGGTTTAGATAATGAAGTTGCTAACCACTTAGTCATGATCTTCAGTGAATTTCATCGTTTTTTAAATTAAAATTATTTTCTTCGAAAACTATAAAATTAGAACATTGTTATACAAGTCTAAAAATTAGACTCACTTTTTAAGTTTAATGATATGACAATCAATGAAGATATCTAAAGTAATATTCTTTTTCATATCTTCTCTAATCATTAACCAATCATATTACTCACATATCATTGGATCTAAAAGATAGGTTTAAAAAGTAGACTTGCATATTATTTTTCATAAAATTATACACGTTGTCTAATGAAAGCTCACTATACTTAAACATCATTGATTTTGTCAATTTTTTAGCAAGATAAGGTTAACAAGAAAAAATAGAATATATTTTTGAGTTTAATAAAATATTGGCCTCCAAACACGTTTTACAATGTAAATCAGATTTTCGACAATTTAAGTAAGGGAAATGCGCGAGAGCGCGAATTTGTAGAGCTCGAATAGCTCGAAATATTATCTTACCGATAAGAGAATATGAAAAACCCCCAAAACGACGTCGTTTTGGGGAATTCGGGCGATTCGGGGGACTGATTTTCGAGCTACCAATCACGGCCCTTTAAGTAAATATGAATGAGTAAAATGATTTTGAGTGGGATCCTTTGTTTTTTTTTTTTTGTGTTTTTTTTTTTCTTTGATTGGTCTCTCTCCAATTCTTGTGTCAAATGCTAGCATATGATTGCGTTTGTTTTTCGATACCAACCTAATTAGGATCGTCAAGTCTAGCTATGATATTTTGTGTTCCTTTGTTGATGTAAGTTATGCTTGTAATTTTACTTTTTCATTAACAGAGTCTTTTCTTTACTGATAAAAAAATATATATTAGACACTGTAATTAAGTTTTATCATATTAGAATATTTTTATTGATAACTTTCTTGGTGACCACTCTTCCTTACCTATATATAGGCCTCTCATTGTATTGTAAAGAGACACATTATTGAATACACTTTTCTATTTCTTCAATACTGTTAACATGGTATTAGAGTTATAGGTTAAGCTCTTAGTGTTCTTCGCCTTACTGGCGGGGGACAACCTTACTTTGGCCGCTCACCGGATCTCAATCCTATCTGATGTCTTTGCATCCCAAACCCCTCAGTCCTTGAACTTGAGTATCTCACAACCACACATTCGTCTCTTTCTTTGACCATCGCCGCCATTGCTCACTACAACTCCGACCATCGCCTCCACCTCGAACATATATTTCATCATGCCAGCTATAGCTCCGACCATCAAGCCGGTAGTTCCGGCCCATCATTGCCGTCCTTCGCCATTGCTCAACCACCAGCCCACATTCAAGATCTTTCCTCTCCCTCTCTCAAATTTACCCCACTCTAATCTACACTCAAATTTTTTTAATTAAACCCACCATACACACTCTCCCAAACTTAAACCCATCCAAAATTCTCTCTCTCTCTCTCTCTCTCTATATATATATATATATATATATTCAAACAAAACAATATGTTTTTCAACTCAAATCACATGGCCTTGTCCCACCATTAAAATAAAAATTCCTTCCAACAATTTTTTTATATTTTATTTTTAGAACATAGTTTCTCCTTTTTGCTCCACTCTGTCTTTCCCTCTATTTTAACTTCAAATAAGTTTCTATCTTTAAACCTCTTTGAGTTTAAGAGGAGGTAATATACCTATATGAGTAAGGTGATATACTATGCGAACCACCCAAGCTGTCTCTTAACACACTACCCAAGTCGCCCCCTAACGCACCATCACCTAAGCTGCCCCTGGCGCATTACCTTAGTTGCCCTCTGGCGCACTCAATTCCTACAATGGTTCAGCATGACCATAAACTATCTTCTAGCATTAGCTCTGGTTGCTCCTACAACGGTCCGGCATGACCATAAACTATCTTCTGGCATTAGTTCTGGCTGCTTCTACAATAGTCTGGCATGGCCATAAATTATCTTTCAGCATTATTATTTTTATTTTAATTTATTTTCTTTAGTTTCCCTTTCCAAACTCCAGTTGGTCTCTTTGCAACTATCTTGAGTTTCATGGGGCTGTTAGTGAATATTGTGTGTATATATATTCACTATATATTAGATACTCTAATTAGGTTTTACTATATTAGGATATTTCTATTGTTAGCTTTCTTGGTGACCACTCTTACTTTCCTTGCCTATATATAGGCCTCTCATTGTATTGTAAAAAGACATATTATTGAATACACTTTTCTATTTCTTCAATACTGTTAACATTAAGAAAGAATAAGGTTAAAAAAAAGTGTTTTCTATTAAAATATCAAGCTTAAATTAATTAATTATTGCTTAATTAATATTTTGAAAATTAGGGAATGACAGATTAGAGGCGAACTTATAAATTTCCTCTACTTTATCTGAGACAAACTCACCTAAAAACAAAATAGATTTATCATATATACATAGAGAGAGAGAGAGAGAGAGAGAGAGAGAGATATCGGGGTGTCTTATGGAGGTAGAGATAGGGCCAGCCTTGAGATTTATGAGACCTTAGGCAAACTATGAAATGAGACCCTCTTACATATACTTGTTTGGGTAAATTTCAAATACATCCCATAAAATTTACTTAAAAGATGAATTGCATCCTATGGTTTTAAAAATTACATCATGTCTTTTGAAGTTTCGAATTTCATAATAAATAGCCCCTTTATTAATAAATCATCAAGCTAGTTAACAATTTTTAATGATGTTAGAAATTTATTTCAATTAATAATTCAGGTAATTTAATTATTGTATAGGAAAGCAGTTATAAATTTTATTTTTCAATTAATTTTGTTAAATAAAATATTTTGACAATAGGATATTTGTATATTTCTAAACCATAGGCGCAATCCATATTTTAAGCAAATCTCAAGAAGTATTTGTAATTTACCCTACTTTTTTTGAAAAACTTTTATGGATAAAATGATAAGTACTAATAATTTTTTTATCTATTAGTAGTTACAAAAAAAGTTTACTTGCACAATAATCGTTAAAATTATAAATTAAAATTTACTTCATATATTAAGATAAGAAGAAATTATTGCAAAGAGTCACAAAAAAAAAAAAAAAAAAAGATAAAAATTGATATTGTTATTTTATAATTTAGCAATATTCAATTTACGATTGACCAAACTATCACATTTTAGAAGCAAAATCACTAATTAAATTTACATAATCTAATTTATTTACCAAATCTTTTTCAATAGATAATATAACTAATCCATTCAATATTTCTTGTAACATTGTTGATCAAAGATTTATTCAATATATATATATATATTCAATTTGGCCCAACAACACATATACGAGGGAAAAAATTCAATTGTAGATCATTGGTCGCTACTACAAGAATTTTTTTAGGGGCCTTTTAGACTGGGACTCAATGAATAAAAAAAATTAGGATAATTATAAATGCATCTTTTAAAATTTTCTCGAAATACGAATTCCCTTGTGGTTTAGAAAATTAAGTATTCTCAATTCTATTTTATTGGTTAATTCATATAATTTTATTATTGTATGAGAGAGCAGTTAAGAATTTTACTTTTTTTGTTAATTTTGTTAAATAAGAATTTTGCTTAATAAAATAAATAAAATTGGGCCCCAATGTTAATTGGGTCTATTTGAATAATATAGTATAAGGTACTAATGAATTGGGTTATCTACTAGCCGGTCCTGTTTTTGGATTTTATACACACATAAATCTTGGCCCATCTATTATTTTTCTTTTGGGAAATGATTTGTCTCCCTAAAAATGCCCCCCCTAATCCCCTAATGCCCAAAACGACGTCGTTTTGGCATTTTTTTTTTTTTTTTGGCTTTGCCTTGTTCTGAATTTTCGGGGGATTCGGGGGCCGAAAATTCGGGCCCCCTAGCACGGTCCTTTTCTTTTGGGAAATGATTTGTCCCCCTAAAAATGCCCCCCCTAATCCCCCTAATGCCCAAAACGACGTCGTTTTGGGCTTTTTTTTTTTTTTTTGGTTTTGCCTTGTTTTGAATTTTCGGGGGATTCGGGGGCCGAAAATTCGGGCCCCCTAGCACGGTCCTTTTCTTTTTTTTTACCGTTGAGTGTTTTGTGTTGCCTTAAACAATCTTTTGTTCTCTCTTTCTTTTCCTCCACCATTTGTGCAGACACTCACTCACTCTCTCTCTCTCTCTCTCTCTCTCTCTTAGAGAAGACTCATTCTCTTACCATTTCTGTAAAGAGTTTCATCGTTGCACCACCACCGTTGCCATGGTTGTTCACCCACTATGGCCACCATCATCAACCATTGCCTTCTTCGCCGACCCCCGCCACCACTACCATTGTTCACCAACCATCTCCACCGTTCTCCTCCGTTGTCGTCAACATCACCACGACCACCACTACAGTCGTCGTCGAACCATCACCACCATCATCTTCCACTCGCCACTGTTGTCGTCCATTTGCTACCACCATCGATCTACACTTCACCGTCACGAATCCACCACCTCGTTCACCAACCACATCAACCATCACCAATCTACCCTCTACATCTCCAATCTTCACTCTATTGTCGCTGATCCATTGATTTAGTTGTAGATCTACATCGATCTAGTTGTTTCAATGGTGAAATTGACTCCAAATGACTCCAAACAACAATTTTTTTTCCCCAGATCTTACTTCTTCTCCCTCTCTCTCTAAAAATAGATTTGATGTAAAAAAAAATCAATAATAAAGTTATCAATATCTAATTGTGTTCTCTCTCTCTCTCTCTTTAAAAATAGATTTGCTATAAAAAAAATCAGTAATAAATTTATCAATATCTAATTGTGTTCAGTAATAAATTTATCACTGAATGTATCATTAATTTTTTGCTAATTTTGTATTGATCTATGATAGTTTTTTTTTTTTTTTCCAGGGATAAATTTATCAGTCTCGTGTGTGTGAGAGGAGGGTGGATTATTGTAAATAAGTAAGTGGAACATAAGAGTGAATGATTCAAATTTGTTTGTAATTTTTTTAAAAAATCTATCAGTAATAAATTTATGACTGATGAAAGTGTGTAAATATGATTGAGTAATTGAGTGGTGGCAATAGTAATGTAGTGGTGATAGATGTTATTTTTGTTGAAACAATTCAATAAAATGTCACTGGAAATTATCGCCGGAGGTGATCGCCAATGAGTGAAGGTGGTCACCAGTAACCGGAGGTGGTTGCTTGCTGCGGAGGAGGAGAAAGATATAATAGTGTTGCTGGGTAGCGGGTGAGTTGCTAGATAGTGAGTTTTGAACTAGGGTAAAATTGGAAAAACATGGTTATAATTTTGGGTTTAGACCTAATGGGTATTTGGTCAGTAACTCCCGAATTTGGAGCCCTATTTGGGGCCAAATTCTGGGGGCCCAAGCCTTGCTTGCCTCACCCCATGCTAAGGAGGAGGTGTCTACTGGGGAAAGGAAAGAAGGAGACGGGATATTATTTTATATCCAATAATCTAAAACTATAAAATCCATTACTAAAATGTACATCTTAAAAAAAAGAATACACTGAATTAAGCATATATTCCTTAACTGAGTGATGTGAAATCTATTTATTTCAAATTCATATCTAAAAACACAACTATATTATTCATTTTAGGAATGATTTCGAAGGTTGATAAGAATGAATATAAAAGGGGCATTGCACACAAGTTCTATTTTGTAAACTTATACTTTATTAGGTTTTGGATAAGATTTTTTTCTCCTTCAAGTCTCATTAATTTTTAATAAACGAAATTATCCTTCAAACAATGATTATTCATCATTCGTAATTGTTTATAAAAAAAGTAAGGTTCTATAACATTTATATTTTGATTTTCAAAATTTCAAATCATCATAATTTTTACAATGTATATTTATTTTTGATAAAATTTATATTTTTAGAATCAACATAACGAAATCTATCAAACAAGATTAATATTAAATACAAAATTATATAAAAATAAAAATCTATTTTTTTTTATTACAAATTTACAATTTAAACCATTTTTAATAGTAAGTTTTAACTTACTTAACGAACAATATTTTTCTAGTCCAATTTTTTCAATTTTGTTCAAGTTTAAAATTGAGAATATTCTCAGTTTAAAACTAAAAAAATTGAGAAATTTCTCAAAAACTAAAAATATTCCCAGCTAATACTAAATAATAATAATAAAAAAAGAGAAAATTTTCAATTTTACTGGATAGTTTTTCAAATTGAGAAATTATTAGTTTTGTATAGCTAAAAAAATAATATTTTATTTTTATCAATATTGGTCTTGTTTTACAAATTTTATTAATTTTGAAGTTTTTAAGTTTTGAAACAACAAAATAAAGTAGTAGAATGGTACATCAGCAATACCGCTTGAATAAGAAAAAATATCTAATACTTTTGAGATATGGTTAGGTAATTACCAAAAGATTTGTGTGTGGAGAGGGTGGGGCCCACAATTTGTATTAGGGCATGAAGTATAATGTTGGGTGATTGGTTGATAATATTGTCCTGTGTTGCACTTATAATACCTAATAATTTTTTATTAGCACTCAATGACTACACACTTTTCGATTCCTTCCGCCTTTTAATAAAGGTAAAACAATCATATACACATAAATATTTTGAAAATAGAACTGTGTTAAAAAAAATGGTAATTCTATTTACACACCTCAATTACTCTTAGTTCACGCTATTATTCATAATTTTTTAATTACAATTTTATCCTTCAATCAAATATCCAAATTGCCCTCATCTCTATTCCATCACCTTTATCCACAAACCCTAACCTAACCTGTTGACAGCCACCACCACCAGCCAACCATCACCATCACGAAGTCATCTTCATTCTTGTCGTCGCCGCTCTCCTTCTTCTTGTTCTTCTTCTTTTTTCATTTTGTCGTTACTGCCATCACCACCCTCCTCTGCAACTCGCCTTCCCCATCGCTCCACCGTCGTTACCATTGTCGCTTCGCCTTTCTAGTCCATTGTTGTCACTGCCATCTCGTAACTACCACCATTACAATGACCTACCACCATCGTGCCTCTCATCATGCGAAGACCACCACCATCGCAACTCGTCTGCGTTCAACGACCAACCATGTGTAGTTCGTAGAGAGAGAGAGAGAGAGAGAGATTTGTGGGAGGTTACGACGACTGTGCATTGTAGCAGTAAGGGTTACGGTGGTGGTGGGGCAGTGGTGGTAGGGACGAAGATGAGGGTTGCAACGAGGAGAGAAAATGGGTGGAGGTTGGTGGTTGATAACCAGCGATGGGCAAGGGTTTGGGTTAGGGTTAGGGTTGGAGAATATGAGAGTAATTTGGTATTATTTAAAAATTAGTGGTGTGTATTAAGACAATTAAAAGCTTTAATTTGTGTGTAGTATGAATTGAGCAAGTGGTATGTATTGAAAGGATTTGTGGTGTGTAAATAGAATCACCCTGAAGGAAGACTTAATGGAATATTAATCACATCAATAGGACTTTTAGGTAATTAACCTTACAAACTAACACTATAAAACTAATCATTTTCAAAAGTTCTTCCTAAGAATTCTAAGTAAAACAAAAACCTTATAAGTTGTAAAAATTTATTTGGAATTGCTACTCAAACGAGTCCAGATCTTCTGTAGTGTTTTTTTCTTGTAGTGTTTGTGTAGTGCACTAAAATGACGTCGTTTTGGTGTGCACACACAAAAAAAAAAATGAATCGAAATGAAACGAAACGCAAAAGAGAAGAAAAAGCCAGATAGAAGAAGTGCAAATAGAGCACTTCTTCACCTTCCCTTCTCACAATCGACCACCATGACCACCTTTGGCGACCTCCCCACCTTTCCCATCCCCTCCCTCCATCCCTCCCCAAAATCTGCCATCCACATCTCTAGCGACCCCCACCTGCGAGATCCACCTCATTTTTCCGCTGTAGCCCCACCCCTACCTATCCTTCCCCTATCTTAACTCCGACGAGCCTCTCTAGTCCATCCCTATCCTCACTTGCCCCTTCCCTGCCGCCACTACTGCTGCAAGCTCTCTTTATGTCGATCTCGATATCGCCAGTGCTGGTGTTAGCAAGGGTAATAGGGTGATCGAATAGTGGAGGGGTAGTATCTGTCAAGCCCCTTCTTCTCTCTCTCTCTCTCTCTTTCTCGCCTATGTGTCTTCTCTCTGGCGTTTCTATGTTCTGCACTTGCATTTCATTTCAATTTTTTTTTGCAAGGTGTGCAACAAAACGATGTTAGTTTAGTTTTGCATGTGGCATTTATCCGTGCAAAATTCTAATGGTGAATGATAACGAGATCACATTGCAACGAAATTGAAAATATAGGGTTTAAATTGAAACTACGGTGACTAAACTGACGTTTCATTTAAACTATAGGGACTAATGGTTGTTCCTTAACGTCAAAACCCTTTATTTTAAATTCTTGGGATAATTACAAACAAAACAAAACAAAAAAATCCAATGTTTGACCCTTGCAACAATATAAACTCTGAGTTTTCAATTTTATCAATTTAAACCTTAATCTTTTAATTTATTATGAAACTGAATCATTTGTCTATTTTTGTTAACTAAAATTAATGAAAAAATAGTATTTTAGTCATTTAACTCAATGTAAGTATACATAAAATGTCTAAAATACTCATTTTCATTAAGTTTAATGACTACCATACACATTTTTCTATCGATTTTACTTATAAAAAATAAGCAAATGATTTAGATTGAAAACAAATCAAAAGTTCAAGTTTTAAATTGATAAAATTAAAACTCAAGATTTATTATGTTACAAGGGTCAATTTTTTTATTTTTTGAATTTACTTTTGTAATTTCCCCTAAATTCTTCCATCCAAAATGCAATCTTAGTATTTTAAATAAGGTCAAAGTTCGCAAAATTACAGCACAATTCACATTAGTTTAGCCAAATTTTTAGTCAAAAAAAATAGGGCAAATTATACATGTAGTCTTTATACTTGCCTCTCATGTCAATTTGGTTTCTGTAATATTAATTTTGCCCTTTAACTTTTCAAATTGTGTCAATCTAGTCCAAGTGATAATAGCCTTTAAAAAATTGAATAAAAATCAAAAGCAAAATGACATATTAAAAAGGGAATGAATCATTTCAAATTGGATGTGAATCCTTCAATTACTTTGAAGGGAATTAAAAAACCATTTTGTACCTTAATTTTAGTCCAATTTCTAAATGAAATATTATCAATTGGACTAAATTGATACAATGTGCAAAATTGAAAGGTAAAATTAATGCAATTAAAATTATAAGAACCAAATTGATATAAAACAAACTACAAGAATTAAACATAATTTGTCTAAAGAAATAAGACACATAAAAACGGAAATTTGTTCCTAAATACTAATTAATTTTAAGTGTAGTTTGACGTTCTTATTTTTGTTCTTAAATACATATGCAATCCAAAATATGTTGTGTTCTCATCATAGCCCAAAAGGTGATGAAAATAGCAAAATAGTAAATAAAATTTATAGACGCCCCACAGCAATGAAGCTTATATAAATAAATAAATAAATAAGCTTAAGTCAAAGAAGCATACCTTATTGAAGAGAGGTTGAATAGTATCGTAATTGCTATCCGAAGTATTGCAAAAACTATTGAGCTTTGGTATCCCCAAGAGTATCAGCTGGTTCAATTGCAGCAGCTCAATTCCATTCATAGCCTTGCAGAGAGTAGTAAAACTTGGTAGGCCCCAAAGATTCAATCTCTTTAGTTTAGGAAACACAGTTTTATCTGTTGTTGTTGATGCTATCTCATTTTGATCTCCTTCTTCACTTGAAATAAGTACTTCCATCTCACGACATTCAATTACAGAAAGGTTCTGTAGTTGCATCAGATCTCTGGCTATGGATAGTGAGAACATGCTTTCCAGTTTATCACATCTCTTCAATCCTAGAGAAATCAGGTTGTGGAGCCGTACAAGTTGAGTAGGACCCTTCCACAAATGTGTCAATGCGGGCAAGTTTCGTAGTTCCAGCCTTTTCAACTCACTGAAGGCCTCCTCTGGTAGTTGGCCACGACAAATCTTTTTCAATTTATCTAAATTATCAAGACGTAGCCACTGTAACACAGGGAAGGCTATTTGTGGAACTGAAACCCCATCTGTTGTGCAAATGACATATTCCAGATCCTGACAACCTTTCAACGACAAGTCTGTTAATTTTTTGAAACCATCTTTGTCTAAATCATAGACAACATTCTTCACACCTACTGCTCGTCTTATTTCTAAAATTCTAGTGATCTTGAAAAGATTCTTGAACCCACTCTCCGTAAGATCGCTCTCATGAAGATCCTCGAGACTCAACTGGTTATGTAACTGATAATTACGATAATCGCTAGTACAAATCATCCTGTAAGATAAACGACTAGTACAACACCCAGCAATTATAGCAAATGCTTTTAGATTCGTAAGGACCAAGTCTCTTGGCCAGTATGCAAAACGTGGTAGGTGAGTGACCAAAGTTGTAAAATTAGACAACCCACACAGCTCAGTGAAAGTTGCTTTAGTTTCTTCTATCCTGCTTCATCATTCAAGCTAGACCCAAGATACAACTCTTCTAACTTTGATAAGCTCGACAAAACACCTGGGCAAATCCTCTTCACACCACATCGCAACAAATCCAGTAGCTTCAAGTGACTAAGTCGACCTATTTCTTTTGGCAACTCCTCGATTTTGGTGCCTTCAAAACTCAAAATTTCTAGATTCTCTAATGGTCCTATTACAGATACATCATTGATCAGTCCGCATTGGTATAGTGACAAGCTTCGGAGGTTGGTCAACCATCGCAGGGATGTCGGCAGTGATCCTTCTATGTACACATTCAACATGCTTAAAGCTTTGAGTTCCTTCATCCCTCCGTAGAAACTATCTGGGAGATTTGGTAGTTTTGATGCATAATTGTTCTCTAGCCGTAAAAGATGGAGTTTTGGAAATTCTAGATTATCAGGCAGCTTGCTCATACCAGTGCATCGCAATGAAATTACAGCGTAATTTTTGTGTCGTTCTTTCTCCGGCCATTCTTTCAATGCTTCGTCACATCTTACCATAAATGAATGCTCCTCCCTAGATGCTATTGATATAGCAACATCACGAACTACATCGTGCATTTTAACACAACGTCCTATACCATCCATCAAGAGATAGCCTTTTTTTAAGTCATCGACAAAGGCATGTACTCTGTCTCTTGCTTCGGCAACGCTATCAATGGCCTCAAACAACTCTATCCCAACTCCATAGCTAACAAGATCTTCAATTGGAATATAAAATCTTCAGCATATAAGGAGCAGAGCAAAAAGCATTCCTTAATTTCTCTACCTCCTAAGAAGTCGTAACTCAACTCCAGAGACCTAAATACATTTTCTTCTACTTCGCTGAAGTTTTTTACCATGGACTTGCGTAACTGTAGAAGGGCTGAATTCCATGAATGCTCATCTTTATCTTTGAGTGCTCTCGCAACTGTAACAATAGCAATCGGCAAACATCCACATTCATCCGCAACTTTCTTCTGTGGGCTATACAAATCAGTTCTTGTGTGACTTGTGTCCTTGGAAATTCCAGCCATCTCCTCAAAGAGATTCCAAGATTCTTCTTTAGTTAAGACTTCAACTGTAAATTTCTTTTGAGCATTCATAGAGTTGCATACATTATCAAATCTAGAAGTCAGCAAAATTTTGCAACCACTATGACCATCTCTAAATGGAATTCCTATGTCATTCAGTTCGAGACGCTTCCAAACATCGTCCAATATGACAAGGATTCTCTTGGTGCCCTTTAGTCTTTCACACAGTCGATCCGCTCTTCCACGTTCAGTCTCCTCCTCAAATTTCAAACCCAATTTATCTCCAATTTCACCTTGAATCTTCCTTTTATCAGGAATTTGGGACACTACAGCCATCACAACCTCATCGAACAATTTCTCTTTATTTGCTCTTTTGGCAACTTCTTTCACCATTGTTGTCTTACCAACACCTCCCATCCCACATATTGCAATCATGTGGAATCTATCATCCTTCAGTGCCTCCATGACATCGTTCATAATCAATCTTCTAGATTCAAAAACCTTAATACCTTCAGTGGATGTGGATTCTATCCCTGGTGGAGGCTTATTTAGGCCACTCTGTCCAGTTTCCTCCTCTCTTCCTGCAACTTAGCCACCTCTTTTGCCTTGTTGCTGCTTTCTTACCGAGCGAGTAACGTAACTTCAGGTTTGGACACCACCCATATAGACACCCTTTGTTTGCTTCAACTTCATCTTTTAGAATTTCTCTGGCCTCTTCACTGCATTTATCAACCCTTCCCAGCCACCCCTTAACATCAGGTCCAATAATTTTTACATTTCTTTCTGCTTCATCAACTAATAGCTGCATTGCACCTCTTTTCTCATCCAACTTCTCGACTTCATCTTTCAGATTCTTGACCTTGCTTTTATAGGAAAATAGATAACCGAAATGATGGCAAACTGGAGCCATTAGAATGTCTCCAATCTTGCCTACAATCGGACCAACAAAACCAACCCAACTAGTAGCCATTTCTCACTTCTATTTCAGTTGTGTACCTCTCTCTCTGTTTCCTCTTTCTTTTTTTTTTCCTTTTTCTGGAATGCAATATGTAAAACTAGAAGAAAACAAACAACTATTGAAAACACAGAGTTAAAATAGAGTGGCAGAGAAAGAGATTACAAAGATTTCTAGAACCAAAAGAAGATATACAGAGATTTCTTTATCCTGGTATGTAGCAGTTGAACAAAGAGAAATACAACTTTGTAGAGGATATGAGGATATCAAAGGAACACTTTGCAAAAGGGGATCTAAATTTTTTTTTTTTTTTTTTGACAAGCAAGGTTGAATATAGAGAATTACAATATAATTGGACAAAGAGGAACTTGTGTTGTAAAACAGAAATTGCAAAGAACAAAGTGAGCTTAGTAAAATGAAAACAGAATGCAGAGAATACTGATTTGGTAATTGTTCAACACAGAGTTAATAAAATAGAGTTGCAGAGGAGAAGATTACAGAGTTTCCTAAAATCAAAAGAGAATACAGGGAATTTTTTTGTTTTTTGGTTTTTCTGGTAAGCAACAGTGGAACACAGAGATTTATAATAAAACTGAAGAAGAAAGTAAAATTATATTTGAGATTTAAACAGAGAAAGAAATAATAGAATTGAAGTGGAAGTGAAGAAAGAAAGAAAAACCTTGGAAACTTTCCAGAGTGTCTTAGAGATGAAACATGCACAGCCTTAACAACTCAGTCGACAGTGAAGAGAAAAGCTTTTCACCAAAGACAAACAAGACCATTAACATCCATCAAAGACAAACAATCAGATTCAGAGAGGTTTTGAAGAAGAGTTTGAGGAGGATAGAATATTTTGAGATCAGTACTATGCTCTTACATCTAAAATTAATTTTTTTTTGACTGTTTTTTTTTTTTTTTGGTGGAGGGGGAACTTTATTCATTGCTTCCTTGCTTGTGTCTTGGTCTTTTGACTGGGTCCTTTCAAAATTTGCTTTGTGATATTTTTTTAAAAAGTTTTTTTTGTTTTTTAAAAAGAATGGTACATTATTTATCGGAAGAGAATTCTCTTCAGTCCACGCAGGAGATTGGACCATGCTATTGAGTGTGTAGAGCTTATCAAGGGTCCCGTTTTGATAATCCGAACTATTCAATGTGTAGAGCTCGTCGAGTACTTCATACTTGAAAAAAATCACATTAATCGGATATCGGTAGCTCCTTGATCAGAACACGTTTTGTTAACAATTTATTTTTAAAATCATATTTACCACTGACAAATATGTTCCAATCAAGGAGCTACCAATATCCGATCAACGTGATTTTTTGCATGCATGAATTACTCGACGAACTCTATACATTGAATAGTTCGAATTATCAAAACGGGACCCGTACTAAACCCTACTAGCCTAAACGCACGTTTCAGTCCAGTATATGGATTGGAGAGAAACATCTCCCTTATTTACCACATTATAATCTAATTTAGCCAGGGAGGTGAGCAATGGCGGACATAGGGGTGGCAAGGGGGCCACTGCCCCTGCAAACTATTTCAAAATTTTAGGTAATATTATGCATTTACCCCTTTAGTTTACAATTTGTGAAGGGTTGGCCCCTGCCAAAAAAAAACCTTCAAAGCCTCAAATTGTTTCCATTCTTCAATTAGAGTTATTATTTTACAATACTATATATAGTCTTACAATACTACGTATAGTATGTAAATTATGGTTTAAATGGATGTTAGTTACAAATTATTGTCTCTATGAGACCAACAAATTATCAAATTATGATGTTTGATTATATCTAGAAGTGGTATTGGTTACGATTCATTGTGATTTGTCTAAATGGATGTTAGTTACAAATCATTGTGTCTATGAGACCAACAAATTATCAAATCAAATTGATTACGTCTTATTATGATATTTGATTATATCTGGAAGTGGTATTGGTTACGATTCATTGTGATTTTTGGTTACTACAAAAGTAAGCTTTAATTATGACTCAAATTGATGTTAGTTATGATACATATTCGTACTAGTGCATGCCCGTGCTTGAAGGCACGGGATAAATAAAATAAGTGAGCAAAAAGGAGAAAAATAAAAAAAAATAAAGAAATAGGAAGGAAAATAAAAGGGGAAAAATAAAAATATAAAAAGAAAAGGGGAAGGAAGGTGGGCGAGAGAGAGAGAGAATGCATGAGTGAAAAAAAAAGAGGGGAAAAGTAAGTGAGAATTAAAGAAATCCTGACCCTTAATGAATTTGGGAATTAATCTTAACTTTTGAAACAAAATGTATCTCTAAGACATTTCAACACATTTTCAAAAACCCTCCTGCTTTATTATATAGATGTTATCATTTTTAAATTTTTTTTATTTTGTACAAGTGTAAAAAATACTTTATAATCCAATTTTGATACTTTTTTGTTTTATTAATGACTATTAGATATTGATTAGAAATTATATTTGCAAATTTAATGATAATGTTCAGTTTTTATGTTTATAAAGTGAATTATTTAATATAACACACGTATGAAACTTTGGTAAAAATATACTAAAATTAATGTATAATTAATTTTTAATTGTATAGAATTTAGCCTCCTCCTTACGAGATTTCTATGTCGCTACTAGAGGTGTTACTCGAAACCTAGACTTGGGGCCGTAAAGGGGGCTCTTACCACTTGGCCTACCCTATCTCTAAAGAAAAAAAAAAAAAATTTACCAATGACATGCTATCAATAAAGATCATAGTGTTAATATATTTATGATCCCTCCAGCTACCCTATCTCTAAAGAAAAATAAAAAAGTTTTACTAATGACATGCTATCAATAAAGATCATAGTGTTAATATATTTATGATCCCTCCATATGATATAATTTTTATTATATAAACATATTATAAAATAAAATAAAAAATAAATTCCAAATAGTATGATAAATTACATTGACCTATTTGAGATTTAAAAGAATAAAAATACTAAACCCAGGCTCTTTGGATTGAGATGCTTTGCATGGTTCAAAAACATTATTAATCTCTATCCATTGGACAAAGGCAGATGCTTTTATGCTTTCATGGACCACGTTCCATGTGAAGCGAGTGTCCCGCTTTGCTTTTACTTTTGCTTTTGCTTTTGTTTTTGCTTTTACTTTTACTTTTGCCTTTGTCTTTGCTTTTGCTTTTGCTCGTCTTTGCCTTTTCCTTTTCTTTTGCTTTTGCTTATCTTTGTTTTATTTATTTATTTATTTATTTTTGTTATGTAGGATATCATGGGTCCGTTTACGCACCGTCCGAATAAATCTTTCGAAACAGACTTATGCCCTGCAGTCCGTGACCCAAGATTTATTTTGGTCAATTATTGCAGCAATGACTGGGTCGCGTATGGTTTAATTTGGTTGGATTTAAGAATAATAGGTTATTGGGGAATAAATTATTTTCATAATTTTTTAATTTTTATAAAAAGATGTGTAAAAAAATAAAGTAATGATATGACTTAAGAAAGATAATAAGTATATTATTTTAATTTATTCACAAACAATTCGTAAATTAAAATTAAAATCAAATTATTATTGATGATTTTAGGAAATTTAGAATTAAACCCAGTCTCTTTGGATTGAGACGCTTTGCAAACACATTATTTTAATCTCTATCCATCAGGCTAAGGAAAATGCTTTTATGCTTTCATGGACCACATCCCATGCAATGCGAGTGTTCCACTTTGCTTTTCTTTTTGGTCAATTATTACAGCAATGACTGGGCCCGAGTATGGTTTAATTTGGTTGGATTTAAGAATAGGGAAGGGTTTTCTCCAGGTTGTGATTGGATTAAAATGTATTGTTGGGTTTGTGAGAGTCTACCACGGATCCCATTTCGATAATTTGAACCGTTCAATATGTAAAACTCGTTGAGTACTATATGCTTGTAAAAAATCATATTGATCGAATATCAATAGTTACGTGATCAAATCAGATTTTTGTGAGGCGTTTATTTTGCACTATCTATTTTTTTATACAAAACTATTTTGATCACATAGCTATCAATATCCGATCAACGTAATTTTTTATAGGCATATAATACTCGATGATATCTACATATTGAACTGCTCGGATTATCGAAACGAAATCCGTGGTGTGCTCCCATGGGCCTAACAGTACCCTCCAGTCCGTTCGGAGTGGAGGGCAGCCATTCCCTTAAAGAATAAATGGATGTTTGGAAATAAATTATTTTAATAATTTTTTAATTTTTATAAAAAAGATGAGAAAATTTATTTATAAATCTCATCTTAAGGAATGGTAATTTGATTAGTCCTAAGAGTTATCTTATAGACTAATTAGTCCTATTGATTTTAGAAAGGTAAATTTAATATATTATTTGAAAATTGAATTTACGGTTATACTCTTATTTTTATTATATTTTCTTTCTTTTTTTTTCTTTTGTGCTGGAAAAATAAGATACACAACCTACGATAATCAAATTTGAGGTGAATTTTAAATGGGAATCTTTTTTACTTTAGAATGTCTTGAAATGTAAGATTTTTCAAATATTTTAAAAGGAATACAAAAATAACTTGAAATATGGAATTCTTCAAACATTCCAAAAGGATGTGAGATTTTTCAAATATTTCAAAAGGAATACAAAAACTCCTTAGTAAGTTTTGAGCAAATGTATAATTTCAATCTGTAACACTTAAAGGTAACACTCCAAAAAAACTCTTTATTATACTTTTTCTAAACGTAACACTCCAAAAAAACTTCCTTAGTGTAACACTCTAATGTAACGCACAAAAAAAAAAAATTAGTGTATTTTTTCCAAACGTAATATTCCATTGTAACATTTCAAAAAAAGGATATGGGATTCTTCAAACCATTGCAAAAGGAGTATAAAAAATTTTTAATAAGTTTTCGGTGAATGTATAATTTCAAACTGTAAGTGTTACATTTGAAAAAAATATACTAAGTAATTTTTTTGTATTTTTATGTGTATTATATTGGAGTGTTACGTTTGAGATTATATTGATTGGAGTGTTGCATTTGGGAAAAGTACACTGAGGAGCTTTTTTGTGTGTTACATTGAAGTGTTACGTTTGGGAAAATTTTGGAGTGTACGTTGTTACGTTTGTAAAAAGTACACTAAGTAGTTTTTTAGTGTATTACATTATAGTGTTACATTTGAATGTTACGTTCTTATTCGTAATGTGAGATTTTTTAAAAAATGAGGGAAATCCAAAACCTCTATAGTACGGATAAATGTGTAATTTCAAATTTAGAGAAACCCATTTTATCCTTGAAAAATTAAACCCAAACGTGTAAATGACTACCCTTCTATGTAATTTCTATTTTAATGGGACTTTTAGGTTCATAAGAAAAAAATGAGGATTAAATAGTTCATAAGATTATATTTTTGGATTTATTGGTGTTTCACCCAAAAAGGATGAGTAAAAAAAAAAATGACCTAAAAAAGATTAAAAAAAAATAATAAGTATATTATTTTAGATTATTCCCAAACAACCCGTAAATTAAAATTAAAATCAAATTCTTATTGATGATTTTAGGAAATTTTTAGAATTAAATAAGATTATGAAAATTTTATAATCAAATCAGATCAAATCAATATTATGTTGTTTGTTTCAATTTAAAATCACGAATTTTTATAACATTCTCATTATTCATTACATGATTATAAAATATTAGTTATAATTTGTTCAAACATTAATATACCATTATTTTACAAATAAAAATATTTTAGATAATTATTTTAGAATTAATTTTACTACTATACCAGAACACACTTATAAGAATAAAAAGTTCACAATTTATGTATAAAAATGAGATACTAATAAGGTATTTGAGTGACTATGTAAATAAATAAATATATATATATAAAGAAAAAGGTTTTGCCTTTTCTCATGTTGTCATCTCAACTTGAGAGAGCGTTTTTGCTCAGTGAGCCCATTTTGAGACCAATTTTGATGATTGAAACCATTCACTTTTTAAGACTTATTGAGTAAAATATTCATGCAAAAAATTTAAGATAATTTGACGTCAATAGCTGTAAGTTTTATATCATATTTATTTTACAAAAATGGACGATAGATATAATTTTAAGAATAAACATTCATTCTTTGTAATTCAAATCTAATTCAAGCATATAACTAATGATGTCTGATAATTTTATTTTTTGCATGAATATTCTATTCAACGAGTTCTAAAAAATGAATAGTTTGGATTATTGAAATTGATCATAAAATGGGTCTACTAAGTCCAAACGCTCTCTCAAGTTGAGATGGCCAACTTAAGAGAAACTCAAAGATAAGAAATTAGTGAAAAGTCCATCCAAAGAGAGTACACGACATTAGATCAAAGGTAAAAACTTGTTTGGTGATTATTGATAAAGACACAGCGGAAAAATTGGGCGTCTCTTATATTGGCTACCTCAACTTGAGAGAGCATTTGGACTTAGTATGTCTATTTTGGCACTAATTTCGATTATTCGAACCATTCATTTTTTAGGATTCATTAAATAAAATATTCATGTAAAAAATTAAGATGATCGAAAATCAGTAACTATATGTTTAAATCAAATTTATATTATAAAAAATTTATTGCTATTTTTGAAATTATATTTGTCATCTATTTTTAAAAACAAATATGATTTAAACATATAGCTACCAATGTCTAATTATTTTGATTTTCAGTATGAATATTCTAGTAAACTACTTTTAAAAAGTCAACGGTTCGGATCACCAAAATCAATCAAAAAATTAGCCTACCAAGCCAAACGTTCTCTAAAGTTGTCATCTTAACGTAAGAGAAGCCAAACCCTTATTTGAAATGAGTTATGATTTTGTTCTCTCTTGCCATTGCAAAAATTCAATTAAATTATGTTTTTGACTTTGATTCATTTAAAAGTAAATTGGTGACAAATCCAAACTAAGGAGAGTATAAGGCATTAGATCTAATAGATATTTTTTATTGGTGAGAAGCTCATCATTTGTAAAATAGTTTGGTGAGAAGTCCTTTTATTTGTTTTCAATTTTACTCCTTAATTTATCTGTTGACTATCTGTTCAAAAAATTTCCCTATCTGTTCAAAAAATTTCCTTATCCATTAAAATTTTTTCGATTTGTTCAATTTTTTTACCTTATCTATTTTAATTTTTTCCCTATTTGTTTAAAATATGTGGATTTCTCTCTCTATCTATTCAAATTATCTTATTCAAAAAATCTAACTGTTGAAATTTTTGTTGAAAAAATCTATCTATTACAATCTATCTGTTCAAATTCTCTCTATCTCCCTTTCTATTATCTGTACAAATAAAATTCAAATTCAACAACAAATATCTATGTTTTGAAAATCTATCTATTTAAATTCAACAACAACAATATCTCTCTCCTCAAGATCAAAAAATATAAATAATAAATAAAAACTTGTACAATAGGGTACATAAACTAGCCAATACCTCAATATGATAGCAGTAAAATAAGCTCTTACATAAAATTAAAATAAATAAATAAAAATACTATGATCTAAGGAGAATATGGACTTTGAATCACACTAAAAGGTGTCATGTATTGATAAACCTATGTGTTTGGTTGTTGAGAAAAACACAAACATAACAAGAAAACCAAATATAGTCTTATTCTCACTATTGCTTTCATGTTCAAATGATCAATTTCTCAACTTTTCCCTCATTCTCTTGGGAACCAAATAGAAAATAACATCAAAATCAACAATCAACAAACACGAAACTTTGAAACACACACACACACACACACACACACACATATATGTATATATTCACATGCAACCAGTACACATGTAAATAAAGGAATATATACACACACAGAGGGACAGAATTAGGAGAAGACTATAGGGGGGCCATGGCCCCTCTGTTTCTGTGAAAAATACGATTTGTCATGGCATTTTAAAACTATATATCTTATTTTATACATAATATGACCCCCCAATATAAAAAATACATATCTCATTCTTATCCCATCTTGCATTCTCTTCTTATTTTACACCAAAAAAACTTTTTCATCCTATTAGAAATTGCTTATATGGTATTTGAATGTTTTTTTTATGTGTATAGATATAATTTATATGTCATACTGTACATACATGTGTGCTTATATATATGGTGAAAATTTTTATTTGTCTTTTGGCTCTTCCGATGATGAAATCCTAGTTCCGTCCCTACACACACACACATACATATATATAATATAATACAATATAGAACCAGATCTCTAGGTCTCTTTCTCATTCTCAACCATTTTTGGATCCAAACCCATTCTCTCTGATCGTATAAAACCAAATCATCGTCAGACTTTTCATTTTCGTCTTCATCTTTGCTGCCAGACCACGGTGGTGATCTAGTTCTAAGGTTAGGGTAAACGGATCTACAAATCTGTAGATGTGGCGTCAGATCGGCGACAGCAAGAAAGCAACGCAAAAGCGACAGTGCGGGGAGTCATAGGTGAGCTTCGTATCTTCTTCTTCAGGCCTTTAGCGGCGTCGATGGTCTCCAAAAGCTGTGACTATAATAACCCCAATCCGTAATTAGTTACTAAATAGTAATTAAGAATACTAATTATGTAATTAGAGTGAAATTTTGTGATAATTGTGCATTTTATGTGTTATATGTAACTCTATCTGCCTGTCGTAGGAAAATCTGTTGAAAATTCTGTTTTGATATGAAAATTGAAGGTCTTATCAGAATTTGAACGTGAAATTGACTAGATCTAAATAATTAGATTTAGATTTCGATTTGGATTTGGATTTGGAGCTAAAAAATTAGAATAAAATAATTACAATTGATTAGTCTAAGTTAGAATTAATTAAATCTAATCTAACCAAGCCTATATAAGGCTAATGAGAGTTCTAGACAAATACACTTTTGGCGACTAAATTTTTAGTCACAAAACTCACATTTTAGTAGCCCAAATCTTTTACCAACTAAATTTTTTGGTCACCAACTATGTCGTTGGATGATTGTTGGGAAAGGTGTTGGCGACTAAAAAATATTTAATCACCAAAAGTCTACAATTGTGACTAATTTTTTAATCACCAAAAGCTATCAAATAAATTTAATATTGCATTTTCAGTGACCAACACTTTTGTCACCAAAAACTTAAATGATTTAAGAGGACTAAACTTTTAGTCACCAAAATTTTTTTGGTTTATCTTCTTTTTTTTAGCTACTAAATATTTAGTCTTCTAAGTCTAATTTTTGTTTAACTACTAAAGTTTTAGTCACCTAAGGTATATTCTTTTGTTTTAGCTACTAAATATTTAGTCACCAAAAGTTTTATTTCCTTTCTAATTTTTTGTTTGGCCACTAAAGCTTTTGTCACGAAAACTTTTTTTTCATTCTATTTTTTTTAAGCTACTAAAGAATTAGTCTCCAAAAGATTTGTTTTCAATTTTTATTTTATTTTATTATTTTTATTATTTTATTTTTAACTACTAACTATTTAGGCGCTAAAAATATTCACTCCATTTTGGCTACCAATTGTTTAGTCACCAAAAATATCATTTTATGTTTTTTTTAATTAATTTGTCCACAACCTGTATTCCATGCAACCTATACCAAATATATAAATAAAAAAATACATATATTATTAACTATTCCAAAATCTGCATCCATTTCACTTCCAACCATCCAAAAAGAAATAACTTTTAGTATCAAATTCCATACAAACCAAGTATATTCCAACTTAAAATAATAATCCAATACAAAACACCCAATCATACGAAAACCTTGTCCTCTGTACACAAAAAATATATTCACTACCCTACGGCATGATACAAATTATCATGGTAATCTGTATCACGACAAAAGGTAATCTATATACCACGGCAATAATTATCCGGTCGATGCCAAAAGTAATTTGTACCACGCCAAAAGTTATCTGTATGATTAATACAAATCCACACAAAAAGTAGAGAACATAATAGCGGGATTATACAAAACTGTAAATTGTCCTCCATACACAAAAATCGAATATCCACAAGTCCATGCCAAAAACCATCTACAAAAAAATTGCACCCATTAGTACCATATAGCATTTGAGGATAATGTCATACGGTCTATGGAGAATCTGAGTACAAAATTGGTGTGTTTTATTTGGTTCCTTGCTTGCATATCAGTTGAATTATCTCAGCTCAGCTACATGATTAGTAATTTAGTAAAATAAAAAAGTAGAGCTACTACAGTTAACATCATTTATTGTTTAGCCTTTTTTGGCAAGTAAAATGAAAGTTCATACACTACTGTATCTCAGTTTGTAGAATTTTAAATTTTTTTTTAATCTACAACACACTGAAGCAAGAAATAGTACGTTCATGGAAGAAGTCCTTTTTCGACTAAGTTTAAGGTGTTTTTGACTCTAACTCCCAACCCACGTGTGCTAATTACATGTTGTATATCCCTACAAGTCCTATTTGTCACAAGGAAGATATCTGTGAGATCCATAGAATGGTTCGAAGGCTGTTTTGCATTTTCGCCCCACGAACGCCCTTTTCCAATTAAGTTTAAGGCGTTTTCGACTCTAACTCCCAATCTACGTGTGCTAATTACATCATGTCTGTCCCGACAGGTCCTATTTGTCACGAGGAAGCTGTCCGTGACATCCATAGAGTGGTACAAGGGTTGTTTTGCATTTTCGCCCCCCGAATGCCCTTTTTCGCCAAAGTTAAAGGCATTTTCAATTCTAACTCTCAATCTACGTGTGCTAATTACATCCATATGTCCCGACAAGTCCTATTTGTCACGAGGAAGCTGCCTGTGACATCCATAGAGTGGTACAAGGGTTGTTTTGCATTTTTACCCCCCGAACGCCCTTTTTTGCCTAAGTTTAAGGCGTTTTCAACTCTAACTGTCAACCTATCTGTGCCAATTATATCCCGTCTGTCCCAACAAGTCCTATTTGTCACGAGGAAGCTGCACATGACAATGATAGAATGGTTCGGGGGTTGTTTTGCATTTTCACCCCTTGAATGCCCTTTTTCGACTCTTAATTCCCAACCTACGTGTGCCAATTACATCCCGTCTGTCCCAACACGTCCTATTTGTCACAAGGAAGCTGCCCATGACAACGATAGAGTGGTTTGGGGTCTTTTTTGCATTTTTGCCCCCTGAATGCCTTTTTTCGACTAAGTTCAAAGCATTTTCGACTCTAACTCCCAACCTACGGGTGCTAATTACATGCCATATGTCCCCACAAGTCCAGTTCCATCCCAACCACATCTAATAGTCACTAAGCCCATTCTCTATAGTTGGAAGATGTTTAGCATTATTATTTCTGTCAGGGGGCATATTTTTGTATTGGTACTATTTAGATTTACTCATGTCTGAACCTGACTTCAATCTTTAAGTTTATAGATTGTAATATATAAGGAGCATAGTCATAGAGTTAAGCGATTACAATATGATATGTGGAGGATTATAATGGTTGTGAATTTTTGAATGGGTGTATTGACAAACAAAGCATACTTGACTAGAGTATTTTGTCCCCACTAAAATAAATCATCAATATTGAAAGCCAGAAGAATAGGGGACATAGATGGCAAGATGCATGAAACTTTTTGGTCTCTTAAATCTGTTTGTCTACATTCCCCTTTCTCCAAGCTCCTATACTCCTATTTTTGGCATAGTGTAGTTATAATGATTTTCTCCTCCATTCAAATTTAAATAAATGCATTTTAGCTGGCTGCTTGGTCTTAACAGATAAAGCAAGATTCCTTTTTCCAAAAATTGTCATACTGGATGCGCTTATTAGTATTTTAAACTATCAACAGTTTTGTTCTTCTATCTGGAAGTGGATTTGTAAGTCTCTCTTGAAAATCTACTAACTTACGTGAGACCGGAAATGTTGTACTCCAGCCCAAAACCCTTGAAAACCTACAATTTCAAAGATATTCTGACTTATCATATAACAGCTGCATCAAAGGCAATAACAACCAATAATATCTCTACTAGTTATTTAAGGAATAAGAGCAAACACTTCTTTCATCTGAGCAAACATTTGTTGTAGTGAAAAGTTAATTGTCATTTACGACAATTAAATGACATTAATGAAAGAGTTTTTAATGAAAAATATCATTAATATAAAGTTGTAAAAAGAGGAAGAGAGTTTGTTGTAGTGAAAAGTTAATTGTCTTCTACGGCATACAAACTCTCTTCCTCTTTCATCTGAGCAAAAAATATGTTCTATACAAGCTGAAAACAAGATAAGCATATTAATATCATTAATATCAATTATAAAGAGGTAAGAAGATAAAAAGAAAAAAGAGAAACAGATGCATCAAAATGAGAGGAAGAGAGAGAGGTACATAAAAGAGGCAACATTCTAAAATAGCAAGCAACTAGATCCATTTGGACCAATGACTTCATGAGAGGAAGAGTGAGGTACATAAAAGAGGATCACTATATCCTTTTGGATTTCATGATTTCAGATCATTCTAAACAAGATTGTGATTTCAGAAATCATATAAATGATAACAAAGATTAAGGCTCTTAATTATCAGAAGTAAGCACAAGGATATGGGGTTGAAACTCCAGTTTCCCTCTAAACTATAAAATGGTATGGGTATTATTGACAGGTCATTTAGTTATAAGCTTAGTTCATTAATTAGCTTCAGGTACTTATACTACTTTCTAAGCACTTCCAATGTGTTCTCAATTTGCAAAGCATTTATTAATATGCATCATTCCCCTTCTAATTTGCCTTAAAAAATCTGCCAGGTAGAGCCTCCCCGTTCTCTCTCCTCTCTTATAAATTGGCTTTAACACAATCAGTGGGAAAAAAATTGTTAACTCTTTTTACCTCTTCAAAATTGTAGTGGGTTGACAGTTGACTCACGACCACTTATCCACATCCTAATTGAAATATAACAATAAAAACAGAAAAATTTATACATAAATTGAAGTTTTGACATTTGGGACAGTCTATTACTCCTCTGAATAGAGCATAAAATGCAAATATCAACTTCCGTTGCTGAGGTTTAGTCAACACAGAGGATGTAGATAAAATACCCCACACAGCAAGTGTGGTCAAGCTAAATTTTATCTAGTCAAAGTGTGCTTAGACAAAATAAACTTGTCTGAATCTGAATTGTACGGTTTCTAATCAGATTGGAAAAATCACAAGATCTAATCTGAATGAATGATGGCAAAAAACAATCAACTACAAAAACAAAAACAACAACAAAAAAACAAACAAACAGCTGATACAAACTTGTAAAGAAACACAACAAAAGAAATCCAAAGTTAAACTAGTAGAGAGAAAACCCAAGAGTCATACTTACCCCATTTTAAAGCCAAGAGAGTACATTCCAGATAGAACCAAATGGGGTTTGTAAATTTGGGTTGGGGGTGAAAGTGGTGTAAGTAACACAAGTTTAGAAATAAACATCATGGAAACACAAGTACAACAGAATATCAAGTGAATCACTAAATCTATCAGGTAAATCTGTAAAAACATTAAACATAAAATCCAAATTATTACCCAAAAAAGAAACAAATGCAGCTTTTAAACATACAAAAATAAACACATACTGTTGAATGTAAAAATAAAAACTTCACACCTACTCTACCTTAGTGTGGTAGGTGAGTGAGTTAGTATATTATGTGAGTGTGTTAGGTTAGTATTAGTGTGGTAGGTGAGTGTATAGTGTGGTAGGTGTGTGTTAGTCTATTTGTCTTCCTCTCCTATATATAGGAGAGTCATTGTATACAATCATATATAAATCAATAATATCAATACATAAATTTCCTACATGGTATCAGAGCTATAAGATTTAGGCCTGTATTTCTTTCTCACCGGCGGGCAGCCGGCCGGTAACTTTGCCTTCGCTGCCCGCTGGAATTTTCTACACATATCTTCACTCCGCTGCCACAAATTATTCTTCTTGATCTTGATCTTGTTGTTGCTGCTGCAGTTGATCTTGATCTTCTTGTTGCTGCTGCAGTTGAGCAGGCCTTGGTCTGCCATACCAATTAATTTGCTTTGTCTTATAGATGGAACATATCAATATGCACCAGCATGAAGAGTCTCAAGATGACAATCATGGGATGGCTGTTGCTAAATACATGGATCCCGAAATCTACAGAGCTGCAAAAGCAGGTGACATTTCTGGGTTTGAAAGAGCAATAGAAGATAGAGAAGCTTCTCCTTTGAATAAGTGAGTCCTCAAGAGGATACAGTCCTTCACATTGCAGCAATACTCAGGCCATGTCCTCCTTGTGGAGCTCATACTCACACATCGAATCGACCTCTTCTCCAAGAAAAACTCTAATGGCAACCTTGCTATCCATGCTGCTGCTGGGCACCTGTCCACTGTGAAGTCCCTACTCGGATTTCGACAAAGGGATGACAGCGAAGAATGGAGAAGTGTCGGTGCTGAGGAAGTCAATAAGAATGAAAGAAAGAAACAGCATTACATGTCGCCTTGAAAAATCGTCATGAGGAAGTGGCTGCATTTTGTTCAACTGTGTTCGAGTGTATCAAGTTATCCTAATAAAGAAGAGGAAAGTCTCCCCTGTACATGGCTGCGAAAGCTGGTTATTTTGATCTTTGTGAAGCTTATGACAGCTGACGCAGTGGAGGTAGTGGTGATGGACAATTCCATGTTCAGTCGGGAACCAGCATCAGTAGTTTCATGCTGCCCTTAGAGGAAGGAATATAGATGTCCTGGAAGCAATATTGAAGAAAAAAAGAAACCGAAACTTGTCTACTTGAAGGATCATGAGGATGGGACGACGGCCCTTTCCTATGCAATACTTGCGGGTTACCTTGATGGGTGCACTATTTACGTTGAGAAATTTAGTGTAACCTCGTATCAAGAGATGGAAGTGGTAACTTTCCTATTCATGTAGCGTCCAGTTGAAGGTCACGTTGATGTCATCCGAAAGATTCTTCGGCGCTGCCCTGATGCAATGGAACTTCTAGGCGAACAAGGACAAAACATTCTTCATGTAGCTGCCAAAAACGCTGCTATAAGTGGGCCGTCCGTGGACCAAAACCGTGGGCCCCAAAACCATGTCAACCACTCTCCACCTTTCGTTTTTGATTCTCAATATATTTTCTTTCACATTATTTCTTTCTTTATTTTTCTTTCACATTATTTTTAAATCTTTTTCAAATCAAATTCATACCATTCAGATTTGCACACCAACTTTATTTTATTCATGTCAGGGATCAAACTCGATCACCATTTTACATCAAAAAAAAAAAAAAAAACCAAAACAATTTCCAACCTACAACCACCAACAAACCGGCCTTATTTTTTCGCCTCTTCAGCTGTTTCTCTTCTTCTTGCCTCGGTCTTGGGCGTCTCTTGCCGGCACTGCTCCGTCCGGTTCCCACGCCGCGCCGAGCACGTTCACTTCCCGTTGCTCCTCAACCGTCACATATGGCGGTCCTCCAAATCTGAGCATCACGGTGGCCTTCCGCTTCAGTTCCTTGTTTTCTGCCTTGAGCACACAGATCTCTGCTCGGGCATCCGTATACATGCTCTGGAGCAGAGCCAGTTGGGCTTTTACCTGCTGCACCTCATTTGTTCTACTTTGAAGCCGGTGCGACAGGTTGTTGACCGCCGTCATTGTCTCAACACAAGACCTCAAAGTATAATGATTGGCTTCAATATCAGATTGAGCAGCCATTTTCTGCTCAACTGACAACATTGGAAAGTTTAATGGCGCAAAACCAGGGGCGCTTAGCCCAGGGGCGCTTGGTTGAGGTTCAAGGGCCATATTCTGGGTTGTGGCCTCGTTGAGGTCGGGAAAGAGAGTAAGACCACGGGACGACGAGGCTATGTTCTGGGTAGCTGAACGGGAAAAAGAGGCCATATTCAGGGTTGGTTGTAGAATGTTTCAGAGTATCTCTCTCAGAAGTGTTACAGAGAGAACGAAGAGTTTTTTCAGCTGGTTTGTTATGCATCAGCGACAGCCTCGCCTTGGTTTAAATAGGCAAGGCAGACACGCGCCTTACGCGCCTCTCAACGCCAGACGACAAATCGGCGCGCCTTTTGATGGCTCGCCTTTTGATGGCACGCCTTTTGATAAGATTGGGCACGCCTTTTGAGGGTGCAACTTTTATGGGTCCGACAAGACTCTGTAAACTGTCCCGACTTTGATTCCGGTTAGCTTCTATATGGGTCCGACAAGACTCTGTAAACTGTCCCGACATTGATTCCGGTTAGCTCCTATATGGGTCCGACAAGACTCGATAAACTGTCCCGACATTGATTCCGGTTAGCTCCTATATGGGTCCGACAAGACTCTGTAAACTGTCCCGACATTGATTCCGGTTAGCTCTTATATGGGTCCGACAAGACTCGGTAAACTGTCCCGACATTGATTCCGATTAGCTCTATATGGGTCCGACAAGACTCGGTAAACTGTCCCGACATTGATTCCGGTTAGCTCCTATATGGGTCCGACAAGACTCGATAAACTGTCCCGACATTGATTCCGGTTAGCTCCTATATGGGTCCGACAAGACTCTGTAAACTGTCCCGACATTGATTCCGGTTAGCTCTTATATGGGTCCGACAAGACTCGATAAACTGTCCCGACATTGATTCCGGTTAGCTCCTATATGGGTCCGACAAGACTCGGTAAACTGTTCCGACATTGATTTCGGTTCTCAGCTACAATGGTTCGACACAGCCGTATAGTGTCTTCTACAACAGTCCGACATGACCCCGTAAACTGTTTTCTACAACGGTCCGACATGACCTCGTAAACTGTTTCCTACATCGGTCCGACATGACCCTATAAACTGTTTTCTACAACGGTTCGACACAGCCATATAGTGTCTTCTACAACGGTCCGACATGACCCCGTAAACTGTTTTCTACAACGGTCCGACATAACCCCGTAAATTGTTTTCTGCATCGGTCCGACATAACCCCATAAACTGTTTTCTACAACGGTCTGACACGACCATACAGTGTCTCCTATCCACTTTTATTTTATTTGTCAGATTATTTTTTCCTGTTTTGTTACTCTCTCCAAACTCAAGTTGGTTAGTTCCTAACCCCCTTAAGTTTGAGGGGGGCTGTTGAATGTAAAAATAAAAACTTCACACCTACTCTACCTTAGTGTGGTAGGTGAGTGAGTTAGTATATTATGTGAGTGTGTTAGGTTAGTATTAGTGTGGTAGGTGAGTGTATAGTGTGGTAGGTGTGTGTTAGTCTATTTGTCTTCCTCTCCTATATATAGGAGAGTCATTGTATACAATCATATATAAATCAATAATATCAATACATAAATTTCCTACACATACAAAGAACATTACCTTTTCTTCTTAGCTCTCCAGCCATGAGATGGCTTTATTCAAATCATCAATAGCCCACTTCTTCACTTTAGAAGGAGAGAGACTCTCTTTAGCTGGATTTGAAGCTCTACTCTGCTTTTCATGTAACATAAGATAGCTATCAGTAGTGATTCTCAACTGTTATTTGATGTAATAGAAAAAGAAAACATATTATAGTCCATACTAGAAGAGAAAAAATCATGGCAGAATACAAAGCACATATTGATTAAAGGTCACTCGAAAGTTATTGTAGAATGTATGGAAATTCAGCAACAACTTATTTAACCACTCCTTGTTTGACTACATTTGAAAGCAACAATCAATCATAGCTCTAATTCGTCTCCATTTCCATTTTAAATTAATCTACAATTCATATAATTTGTTCTATCCTTCTAAAGAAAGACAGAAATAACCAACTGAACATATCAAATTCAAAAGTTCAAAACTAAATTCCATGTGTTAAATCAAAGGTTTACTCTTTCTCTTGCTTTACAATTGAGATTTACAAAAACCCTAATAAATGATGTTGACTTTGTCCTGTTAATTGAGAGCTTCTAAGAGAAATATGTAAAAACCCTAATCCAAACCATGACACTTTAGTCAAGAGTTAAAATACAAATTTCACAAAATTTAAGGAGACAATCAAAAACTACCCAACATTTCCATGGAGTAGAGTCAGAAAAATCATAACTTTCTGAAGGGTTAATTCATGTTGTTCCTTACAATCCAAAAAAAAAATTATTTGCAGATGGGTTTTCATCGTTTCGTCAATTTGGCAAGAAAGAAACAAGAATTCGATAATCCATAGCAATCATCTATCAGTTTCACTAAATTTTTTCAGAATTTTAGTAAACAAAAAAAACAGGGTTAAGAATAAGAAGAGTGAGAAGTTCAAAGTCTGATTGGTAAGAAAGAAAACTAACCTGAAACTTTCTGGGAATCGAGAATTTTGGTAGAGAAACTAAACGCATATGTATAATATTGTATACACACAGGTGGTCTGCCCTTGGGTCAATATCTCCAACAACCACACGGGTAGTGGATAGATAGACAAGGACATATATGCTTCAAATGTAGAAAAAGAGTAAAACCCTAAAATGATTTTATCAAAATCCTACAACAAAAATAAAATCAAACCCTAGATCCGCGATGGTGAGGGAAGGGAGAGAGAGGGATAGAGAGAGAAAAACCTGAATGTGGATCAGAGGGGGGGCTGCGATGGTGACCTACGGTAGCGAGAGTCGCAATGGTTAGCGGCGGTGGCTGTTGGCAGGGATGGTGAGTCTGTGAGAATAGGAGAAGCAAGTGACTGTAGGCTTTTGGCCCCGTTTGTTTAGGGTTATGGAGAGGGGATTATGAGGTGGGATCTATTATTTTTGTGTTTGTTTTGGGAGAGGGATTTGTAATACTTTTTTGGATTATGAATCTCTTTAGGGGGAATTTGGATAGGCCTCCAGTACTTGGTATTAGAAAATAATTTATTGGACTATTTTTTTATTTTTTTTTTATTTTTTACACATTGAATATTTTTTTTAACATTAATGTTTAATATTTTTATATTTTTTGTTAAGTAAAAATCATAGTTTTATTTATTTTATTTTATTTTATTTTATTTATTTTTTTTTTTTTTACATGTTGGGCATTTTTTTTGAATATTTAATGTTTAATATTTTTGTATTTTTTTATTATTTTATATAAAAATAATTTAACAATTCTTACATCAACAACTATCATCAAAACAAACACAATATTACTTAATTCCCTCACTAACAATCCCTCACTATTAATCTCCTCATTATGAATTTCCTTCATTCTAACTCTGAAAACAAACGGGTTTGTATGTAGTGTAGAGAAATAAAAAAATAATAATAAAATAAAACATAATTAGTGAATTGGGGAGAAAATTTGAAAATACACTAAAAAATTTGATATTATTACCGACTAAATATTTCTAGTCATTGAAAATATATATTTAGTGACTGATTTTTTAGTTGACAAAGATTAAAAGTAATATTCATGTTAGTTTTTTGGCGACTAACTTTCTTTAGTCAAAAATAAGTCCAATAAATAGAAGAACTTACGAATGTTATAGGGGAAGAAAGCAGAGCCTCTCTCTCTAGAATCTAGAGAGAGAAAGCTCCCCCCGGGGTAACCATTGGTCCTCCTCCGGGTTCTCTCCATTTTCTTAGAGAATCCATTACTCCTCCACCGTACTTCATTGATCATCTGTTGGGAGGTATTGATTTTGTGTTTACCCATATTAATTTAGATATATCTTTTAGGGTTTTGTTTTCTTGTGATCCCCTCTCTTGGATCTTCATGGCTGATTAAGAGTGTGGAGTTCCTAGAGATTTGTTTGCTGGGGAGAGTCAGTAATCCCACCTCTACCTTCATAATTTTTCCTGATCTATGGTGTTGAGACTATGTAAAGTAGTGTGTCATGCGTGACACCACCATAGTTTAGTGTGGTGCTTGGATGAGATGGAAAGTGGGTGGTTATTCTGATTCCCACCTCTCCGATCAAATTTCCGGTATTCCTAGTGCTCTGTTTATGACTTTTTGTGTAAGGAGAGGAATCTTTTTGGTTGTGTGTTGTCGGAGTTGTGCCGGAGAAGAAGACAACGATGCATTTTGCCGAAGCTCCGAAAGCTGTGTGTTGAGCTGCTGCTGAGCTGCTGCGCCGGAGTTTGGCCGCCAATCTGTATCTTCGCTGGTCCGGCATGAGGTGAGGATGAAGCTTGTGCCGTGTCTTCTGGTGCTAGTATGGCTTTTGCTCTTCCGGTGCCGTGCGTTGAGGATGATGAAGGTGGGTCGCTCTGGCGTGGTTTTCACGCTCCCTTTGTGTGTAGCGTGCGGTCCAGCTCATGCATGTGTTTCAAAGTCCTTGCTGCTGCAGTGCCTTTTGCTGCTTTACGGCCTCTCACGGGGAAGATAAATTTGCTGTTGCAAGGGTTTTGATGTATTGGACTGAAATTATTTGCTATTAACTTGTCCAATGTGTTATATTGTGGTAGCCTAGCTCCGGACTTTAATTTTGATCTATTGTGTGTAGCAGCTAGGTGTGTTGCCTTTAGGCGTGGTATGAACGTCATTGTAATATTTATTTTTTTTGGTTATATATGACTTACCTATCCAAAAAAAAAAACTTTCTTTAGTCGGCAAAAATTAAATGTTTTTTTGATCACTGAAGATCAATATTTGGCTACTAAATTAAGTAGTCACCAAATATTTAAGGTAAAATTATGGTAGTTATTTGGCTACTAAATTTATTTTAGTCGGCAAAAATTAGTATACAACAACTAAATATTTTTTGGTCCAAAATGTATATTTGCCAACCAAATTAGGTAGTCGCCAAAGATTTAAAGTGAAATTATGCTAGTTATTTGGCTACTAAATTTAATTTAGTCGGCAAAAATTAGTATACTGCGACTAAAACAAACTTTAGTAGCCTAAAACCTGAACTAATGCCGACCAATATTTTTAGCCTATTGTGGCACTTTTGGCAACTAAAGTTTTGTTTAGTCACCAATATACATCTACTAAAAAAATTTAGTAGCTAAACCGTGCAACAAATGCTGATCAATGTAATTTTTAGTCGCCTATTGTACAACTTTTGGTGACTAAATTCCTTTTAGTCGCCAAATTTGGTCGCCAAAAGTGTAAATTGTTGTAGTGAGAATTGCCTAACAAACACTCTTACACTTCATCATCTACACTCTTGAGTTCAAAAACATGAGGAAGAAAGAGAGTGAGAGATATTGAAGCCAAATTGAGGAGAAGAGAGAATTGAAGAAGAAATCAAGGGAATTAAGCTCCTACCTCTTGAATTCAAGCTTTAGGTCATAATTCTTACAATTACTCCATGTAGGGGTTGAATTCATGAATCATAAAGGAACATTTACATAGAATTGATAAGAAAATACTTGAATCACTTGAGTTGTTGAATTGAGTAAAATGAACACGTGCATACATAAATCATCAAGTTTTGAGTTTGTTTCTTAAGAATTCTCACATGCATGGTGTTATTTATGCTTAAGTTTGGGAGTTCCTCATGATTTTGCATCCATTATTTCATTCACTCATGTTTTGAGAAGATAGAAGGCAAAACATTACATGCATGTATATAATTTGAAGTTCAAAGCATAATTTTGAAGAATTGACGTGACTTTGGGCTTTGATTTTGAGAACTGATCTTCAATACTTGATTTTATATAAGATTCCAAGTGTTTTTCCAAGTTTTGGCCCAAATGAACGAGTTTTGGTGCATTGGAATTGGAGTTTTGAACTTGAAACACAAATCTGGAAATTCTAGAGTTCTGCTTCACTGCTCAAGCGAACAAACCTTCGCTCGAGCGCACTTTGCGAGCTCTTAGAAGTTTTGCAGACAATGCAGTTGGCTTGAGCGACCAAAGCTTCACTCGAGCGAACTCACTTTTGTTCAGTGCACGGCTCAAGCGACCAGAAAAGTTGGCTCGAGCCTAAAATCACAACATCCAGTACTTTTGCAGGTCTTGCAGACCGCTCAATTAACCAAAGCTTCACTCGAGTGAACTGCCTTGCTTTCTAAAAATTTGCAAAACTTTTCTTAGTGTATAATTGCATCCTCGTTCCATTTTAGGCATTCTTAAGCCATGGTTTAGACCACAATAATGAGGAAATAAATTAGAAACACACTAAGAAAGAAATGTAATAACTTAAGCATCTACGAAACGTGTGTTTCAATCTGTATCTATTATGTGTTTGTATAGGTCACGTGCCACTGTCTGTTCGATCTATCTCTGGAGCTATCTGTAAAGATATGTTTGATTATATGTATTTTCTGATCTCTGTTTTTTGAAATGTTATTTTCTGATATAAATGAATGATTGTCCAATTTTCTGAACTATATTCGTGGCATTCTTAGCTTTTGTTTTCTGATATCTGATATCTGTGATTTGTTACCTCGTACCAAGGATTTATGTGGGTTCCAATCATGGAACTATCTGTTAAACCTATATGGTTATCTGTTACAGTTATGCATAACCATCTATCTAATCTGTATAGGTCTCAATGACCATATGCTCTGTATAAGGGTCTTATGACCATCTGTTCTGTTAGCTAATGGATGTACCACATATGACTGATTAAAATTTTGAATATGTATCTATTTCTGAAATAATTGAATTCTGATTTTTGAATATGTTATGGGACATCATTCATTAAACTTCTTTACTCTGTTTTTATTCACTGGGCTCTAGCTCACTGTTTATATTATGTATATAGGTGATCAGGCGCGTGAGAGCAACTCCAACACACTCTACTTTTCACTAGCTAAAGTACGAAAAAAGTACACTCTTTATTTTACCTAATTACTTTAGCCATTGTGTTCTCCAACCACTCTTTGTTTTAGCTAATCATTCGAACTACTATAATTAATTTTTAAAACAAAAAATACTAATTGCTGATATTTTACTAATATAAATTTGCCCATACAAACATACAAAACCTGTAGAATGAGGAGAAAAAAAATACAAAATACAAAATCAGTTATTCCGTAATTCATCAAACAGAATTGAAAGAAAACATAAAATTGCTGCATACACATATACATATATAAAATCCCAAATCCAAGACATAAATATACAAAAATTCAAGATATATACATACATATTTGTTTGGAGAGCCTCTGGGGCTCTTCAATTGTAGCCACCAAAAAAGTAAGATGGTAAAGTAGCTAGCTCAATAGCCAGTCCATTGAAGCTCAAAATTAGAATTATATTAGCTAAAATGCCTAACAAACCTTTTTTAACTATCCCCATAGAGATGCTTTGACCAGGCCTAGAGATGACTGTCTGGATTGTGTTTTGTCAGCCAACCTATGTACCTCCTGTGAAAGTTCCAGATACGTCAAGTGGTCAAGACTTTGTGATTAAAGCTTAAATCTTTGTTTTCTTTATTTGTTAAACAAGTTTTTGTTTATTCTGTAAATAGGGCTAAGTCCCTTTTTGTCTTATCTGTAAATATGGTGACGTAAAGATGATGTGTTAAAATATGTATATAAAGTTTAAAATTTATCTGTTTCTTGTAAGTTTGCACAACTCATTGAATGATGTATATTATATATTGCTTCTGCTAGTCCCTTATTTTGTGAATCTGTTTAAGAGGCCTTTGGTAATCTTAGGATTACTGACCGGTCAGGGCACTAAACCTATAGGGGCGGGTTTGGGTCGTGACAGTGACGGAGGAGCCGAAAATCGCCGTTGAATCGACGATGGTGGTACTGGCTGTCGGAGTGGAAGCAGAGACTAATGCGAGATCTAGAGAGAGGATGAGAGGGTTTTGTGTTTTAAGAACAAAGAGAATGAGATGAAAGAAATGAAATCTAAACCGTGTGAGATAGTGGAGGTAGTGCAGGGGTATTTTGGTCATTGTGCAATAGATTGTCCTTATGGACATAACAAATTAGCGTATGGACCTATGGATAAGGAAAATCTAAAATTGGATTTTTCAACCGAGCGCTCTAGATTTAATTTCCCTCACACTTTTATCAAAATCCATCAAGAGTACTTTTGATTCTAAAATCATGCATTAGCTCATAATGCAACTCTAGTATTGGTTATGATATAATAAGAAAGAAAATCCCTAAATACCTGAAAGAAGCACTTTTTGGGAAAAGCCAGCCATGATATGATCTGCTTACTAGTTTATGGGTTCTATTTCCTAATAAAACGCTCTCTGGCCAAACAGGTTTTCAGATAATAACCCTACTCCAAAGAGTATTTTACTTATTTTATAACAATATATATAATAATAGTTTTCAAATTTTAATGTTACTGAAGCTTTTTATTCATTTTACTTGCTAAGGTGCTTAAAGACATTGAAAGTGTGGTTAGAGCTTTCGCTCTGGTCTGGAACAGATTTCAAGCATAGTGGGGCACAAGTTAGTTGGGAATTCTGTCTGTACTCCATGGAGGTATGGAGATCAGACGTTTTAGGTTGTGCTTGGTTCATTAATTTAAAAAATAAAAGATAAAAAGTTATAAAAGGTGTGTGATCACCCACCTTTTCATTTTCCCTTTTTCTTTGTAAATCTCTATCCAAATTTATGAACTAAACACATCTTAAAGTTTTGGAACAAATGGCTATTTTAGTTGACTTTTTGGTTATTTTATGAGATTAAAAAAAAAAATTGTATTTGTTTGGGATGATTTGTGAATTTTTTTTATAGTTAAATAGATGATTGTGGGAGAAAAAATGATTGATTAATGTGTAAAATGTGACATTTTGTCTTATTAACTATTTTAATCTTTTTTGTCTTTATTAACTATTTTAGCCTCAGCCCTTATTCCCAAACGGGGCCCTATAAATAGCAACTTGTTTGTTATCTAATCTTATTTGGTGTTTGGGATGAGCTAAATTGGCTAAAATAGCCAATAAAGACAAAAAAAAAAATGTTAAAATAGTTAATAAGACAATTTAATCTTAGGCACCAATCAATCACTTTTTCTCTTATAATTATCTATTTAACTACAAAAAAATTCATAAATCATCCCAAACACAAATTTTTGGAAAATATTAGAGGCCCCAACATTTTTACCAACTATTTACCAAATGTCTCACAGGGGTCCACACCCATGTGAGACATTTGGTAAAATATATAGTTGGTAGAAATGTTGGGACCCCTAACATTACTCCAATTTTTTTCATTGGCTAAAATAGTCAAAAGTCAACTAAAATAGCCGACATCCAAATCAAAGGCTAAAACTTGAAAATAGTTTACAAAACTTACTAAATTTGTATGACCACAAAAAAAATTAGGCCTTGTTTGGCATGATCTAAAAAAGTCAAAAAGTCACTATCCTGTTTAAGTAATATCATCTTATTTAAGTCACATCACCTCTCTAACACATCACTTCAAACCCAACCCATACCCAACCCATATTTCATAAAAAGTCAAAAAGTGCACTTACTTAAATCATCCCAAACCACCCCTTAGTTTCACTAGTTCAAGAAAAAAAAAATTTTTTTTTTCACTCTCCACAGCTATCACCCATTGCTAATCACCACCATTGCCCACCCCACCTCTGGCCACCATCATTGGCGACCTCTTTCGACAATCACCTCTAATCACCGATGACAACTACCTTTAAACACTCACCTTAGACCGAAATTCACTTTTGACAACCATCTTTAACCATCTGCAACCACTTTTGGCCACCACCTCCAGTGGCTGGCAACCATTCCCGGCCACCGCCAACCACCTTCACGGTCGGAACCAGACTCTGATCACCACATACGCATGATTGTCGATAACCACTTTTGATCACCACCTCTAGCTGACCATCTCTCTTGTTCTCAAAATAAAATTTTAAAACTCATATGTACAAAGTATGTTTTTATTTTTATTTTTATTTTTATTTTTACTAAAAATAAACATAAACATATTTATTATATTTTATGAACAAAAATAGTAAATTGTAAATACAGCTTATGTTTTTAGTGTCAAACAAATTTTTTTTTTGGTTCCAAAAAAAAGATGTCTGCCCTTGTTTTATGTATTTATAGTAAACTGATTTGATTTTTAATTATGATTTTATTCAATTGTATAATTGTAAATGATGAGAAAAATTTTGCTCTTGTAAATAAGGATGACAATTTTCTTCCGTCCCGTCTCATCCTTGTCCTGCCCACCTGATTATATTTAGTAGATATATATGGATATAATATATATAATTTTTAATATAATAAGATTAAAACACTAAAAAAATACACTTAATGTTCATTTTCACTAATTTATTTTTCATTTTACAATTTTTTATTCTCATTAGTTATAAATCATTATCCGCAATACACAACATTATCTCTAATTTTTATTAGTATTTCTTTTTTAAAATTACACTATCTGTGATTGTAAATGATGAAAAAAGTAAATATATATATTAAGATAGACCATCCCAACCTCATGAATGCATAGGATTTGCATGGGATTGTACTTTTGTCTAATCTCTAAGCACATCTCCAATCCCTCATTTCCCCTCTCTAACGCCACCTACCTCTTCCCACAACTCACTTCTCTAAACCCCTATTAAAGCTGAATTTGAATCCCTTTGAAACTTAACCTCTCCCCACAACTCACTTCTCTAAACCCCTATTAAAGCTAAATCTGAATCTCTTTGAAACTTATATCTCTTTAGGTCGCGATTTGTAGATTTGTGGCTGTTGGGAAGGGGAAATGGACTACACGTATCACAGTAGTAATAAGGAAGAGCATCTGGGCAGCATGGTGGTAGGCAGGGACAAAACTTAGGGTAGGCGGGCCTACTGGGGCTGTGGCCCCCCTGCTTTGTGTGAAAAGCTTGGTTGCTATGTATAGAACTGGTTCAACACTAGCAACTTCTTCTCCAACACGGGCCCCCCCTTCCATTTAATTCTCATGCTTTTAATATTTTTTTTAACATCCCTTTATAATATAATGGGTAAATTACACTTTGCATCCCTACACTTTGTACCAAATCTCACTTTGGTCCCTACATATGAAATCATAGCAGTCAACCTCTTACACTTTTGGTCAAATCCCACTTTGATCCTTATATATGAAATCGTGACAGTCAACCCCCTACACTTTTACTCAAATCCCACTTTGGCCCTACACAAGTAACAATGTCCCTCTTCTGTTATTTCATTTTTAAATCTTTAACAAAACCCAGTCATGTGACAAAAATGTGACTACAAAATGAGGGTAAGAGAGGAAAATCATCTATGTTTTCCACCAATACACTTTGTCCTACGTGATAAGCACATGAGAGTTATATAATACAATATATATATTATATATGTTGATATGATAAGTATTGGGACGAAAAGTTAAGTAGAGCTTTTGAAATTAAAAAAATGCGACAAAGAAATCAAAGAGAAAGAAAGATGAATAGACAGAAGACTGTGTTATCATGAAAAATAGAGTTTTGTGATTTCAATTTATGCAAAACCCTAGTTCATCTTCTTAACTGTTTACAATCTGCAATTTGTTTTAACCTAATGCAGTCATATTTTGATGTAAATTTTGGGATAAAATGTGTATTGGTGGAAAATGTAGATGACTTTCCTTTCTTACTCTCATGTCGTACTCACATTCTTATCACATGACTAGATTCTGTTAAAGATTTAAACAATTGAGTAACAAAAAGGAGACATTGACACTTGTGTAAAGACCAAAGTGAGATTTTACTAAAAATATAGTTGACTGTCATAATTTCATATGCAAGAACCTATAGTGAGATTTGACCAGAAGTGTAGGGGCACTACAACAATTTTCACTTTTAGCGACTAAATTTTTAGTCACCAAAAAGTCACTATTTAGTAGCCGAAGGCTTTTAGCGACAAAAATATTTGGTCACAGAATTAGTCGTGGAAGAATTGTCAAGAAAGATCATTGGCGACTAAAATTATTTTAGTCGCCAAATGTATTATATTGCCGACTAAGCTTTTAGTCGCCAAAAGGTTTGAAATAAAATTAAATATCATATTTTCGGAGACTAATTTTTTTTATCGCTAAAAGTTCAGTTATTTTTAACGATTAAGCATTTAGTCGCAGAAAAGAGTTTTAGCTACTAAATATATTAGTGGCCTAAAGTAAATAACAATGTTTTGGCTACTAAGATTTTAGTCGCCTAAAGTCAAATTTTTTTTTACCTACTAAGGTTTAGTCGCCTAAAGTCTTATGTTTTTGGCTACTAAGATTTTAGTCGCCAAAAGTTTTTTTTATTTCTTCAACTTGTTTTTTTAGCTACGACATATTTTAGCCGCCATACATTTGATTGTTTTTTGCTACAAAATATTTTAGTCGCCAAATGTTTGATTGTTTTTTTTTTGCTACTAAACTTTTAGTAGCCAAAACTATTTTCCGAATTTTTTTTTAGCTACTAACAATTTAGTCGCCAAAAACATGATCTTATGTTTTATCGCAAAATTATAATTTCTTCACAACCTGTCTATATTCCATGCAACCTGTAATATGTATATAAGCAAAACAATATGTATACTATCCATCATTTCACATCTACATCCGTATACAAAAAATGAATAACATTAGGCCCCGTTTGTTTTCAGAGGTAGAATGGAGAGATTCATAGTGAGGGGATTCATAGCGAGGGGATTAAATAAAATTGTGTTTGTTTTGATGATAATTGTTAGTGTAAGAATTGTTAAATTATTTTTATAAAATAATAAAACAAATAAAAAAATATAAAATTAAACATTAATATTTAAAAAAAAATTCCCAATATAAAAAAATAAAAAAATTCTAATCCCTCACTATTTTTATAATACCATCTCCACCTCATCCATCTCAATCCCCCTTCCAACCTCCATCTATATCACCTCCACCATCCTAATCCCCTCCCCAACTCTACAAACAAACACAACACTAAATAACCCCACCTCCATCCTAATCCCTCCCATCTATTTAACCCCGAAACAAATGGGCCCTTAATGTCAAAGTCCATACAAACCAACTACTGTCCAAACTAAAATAATAACATTAAGTTTAATGCATTTCGGCTCTAACTCCCAATCTACACGTGTTAATTACATTCCGTCTAGTGTCACAGGTCCTATTTGACACGGGGAAGGTGGCCGTGACATCCATATGGTGGTTCGGGTGCTATTTCGCATTTTCACCCCTTAACGCCCTTTTTCAGTTAAGTTTAATGCGTTTTCAGCTCTAACTCCCAACCTACACGTGCTAATTACATTCCGTCTATTGTCATAGGTCATGTTTGTCATGGGGAAGGCGACCGTGACATCCATACGGTGGTTCGGGGGCTGTTTTGCATTTTCGCCCCCTTAACGCCCTTTACCCCCTTGACGATTATAATTTGCTCCAAGTTCAACTTGGATTGATATCACTCGGCCAATAGCAAAAGATGAAACCAGCCTGATTCATCCCTAACATAATATAGATATAAACGTATCATTGTTAAGGAAATTCCCAAGGAAAAATATACTTACATTAGAAGCATTGGAGATTAACTCCCTAAAGAAGGTATCTGTCTTGCTGTAAAGTGAGTTGATAATGATGTCCATAAGCCAAGACACCTCAGCCTGAAATTCAAACTTCTCTGCATTACTACGGAGTGATCTCTTCAACATCAACTCAGTTTCCATGAACCACATAATTACAAAACATGTTAAAAGATCCAAATCAAGCAAATAAGAAGAGTATATAAAAGAAAATCAAACCATTCCTGCAAGTTGGGTAATTGTCCTGTTAGAAGATGAACCTATAAAATACAAGTATGGAAAAGGATTTTTACAAAGTTAAACAAAGACTTGTATCTAATCATATCCTCTAATCATATATTTTCCGTGTTTTTCCTTCGGGAATGAAATTCACGAAAAAAAATAAGGACTCAAGTCTAGCATTAAACAAGTCATGCGTTTTGGGAAAACGATCCTAAACTCAGAATTTTCATGTATAGACAAAAGTTTGGTGTCCACATAAATGCAAAATCTAGAGCGAAAATTTTCCAATATTGCTTTTTCTATTTTGAAAATACGACCCTAAAATCAGAATTTCGCAGCAGCAGGGGCTGTTTTGAGGGGGCGTTTAACCTTTGTTTTGATCCTCAAACATCAAACAATTAACAAGGGAGCAAGTGGGAATGCTGAGTATGGGTGTATATGAGCTTAAACTTTTGTCTTCCATTGGAGGAAGATGAAGAAATGAAGGGGGAAGAGGAAAAGGGAACCCACAGTAGCAAACCAAATGATAGAAAAATAAAGACACTAACAATAGTTAATTACTCAATCCAAATCTATAACCCATTAAAAAAATAATGTTTTTAGAATTTCCAAACAAAAATACAAAAATTTCAATGAAACAAATTGATACCCACTTCATCGAATTGAACATATCAACCATACAAATCAAAATCAATAGAAATCCTCAATTGGGACAATAAACAAAACATTCAAAGCTAACCTGTGAGTGAAGAGCATTCCAGCACAGTAGCATCCAATAGTTAAAAAGCTCAATTGAGAACCATTTCAAACCGTGAGTCAACTCAGGTCAAGAAAACTCAGAAACAGATCCCAAGAACTATCTTTCTCTCAATTAAACACCAACCCACTTCACAGAGAGCTCTAATTCAGAGAAAAAATATAAAACAGAACAGAAATTAAGTTTTAAGAGAGCTCTGAATTGGGAATTTAAAGCAGAACAGAGAGAGGAACAACTATATATATATTTTGGTCTAAGAACAACTATATATATTATGTATTGTAGTAAGGTTTGATTCAAAGGAGGCAAATTCTAAATGAAGTTCTTATAGCAAATGAAATCATAGATGTCCTGCACTTATTAAGTAACAGACTAATTTTCATCTAGAAGAATAACTGTCTATTATTTAGAAGAAGAAAAAAAACACCCATAAAAGATTATAAAAGCATGCTGCCTTTTAATTTTTATTTTTTTTCAATTATCTACCTAAATCTTGAATCTAGAACTAGAGTGAAATGGGGAAATGGAGAAATCTTGATTCTGGCTAAAAAAAAAACTCAATAAATTACTCGTTCCTTCAATCATTTTATAGAAACCCATTTCAATCATTGGTTCATTGATTTCACATAAATCAAAACCCTACACCATAAAAAAGCAAACCCTAGGGCTACAGTGAAATAGGGAAATAGAGAAAGAAAGACAGAAAAATAAAGACCGAGAGGGAGTGAGATAGAGAGAGGAAGAGAAAAACCTCAATGTTGAAGAGATGCGATGCGAGCAGCTGCGAAGCGAACGGCGAGCAAGCGGCGATGGCAGTGGCGATGTGCGACGCTGGAAGATCGACGGTAAGTGATTGTGAAAGATCGACGGTCTGCGAAGCGAACGGCGAGCAAGCGACGGTGGCGGTGGCGGTGGCGATGTGCGACGCTGGAAGATCGAGGGTAAGTGATTGTGAAAGATCGACGGTGAGAGAGAGAGGGATTTTGTTTGGGTTGGAGACTGAAAATACCAAATATGATAAAAAACTAATAAAATATAATTGGCTTTGTATTTGAAAACGTTCCAACCAAAAAATTCTATACGATTGCTTCTCCGTTTGCGACGAGTTTTGGTTATTTTAGTTATAAAAAATAAAATAAGTTATTTGAATTATAAAAAATAAAATATCACATTCAATTTATAATTATTAGACTCTTTTCCTATAAAAAAAGTTTAAAAAGTCAGAAAGTTAAAAAATTCTTTCCAAACCAAGCTTTTTAGCCCAGGCAAAAAAGTCAAAAAGCCAACCCACTTTCCAAACCAAGCCTAATGTAAATTTAGTCGCCTATTGTAATACTTTTGGCGACTAAAAGTATTTTAGTCACAAAAAATAAATATTCACCGACCAAATATTTTGTCACCAAAGATAAAAAATAATATTTATGTTTTTTATTTAGTGACGAAATTATTTTAGTAGGCAAAAATACTAGTTGGCGTCCAAAATCATTTTGGACACCGAAAAAAAATATTTGCCGACCAAATTTTTGGTCGCCAAAGGGTAAGCAAACATTATGCTAGCTATTTGGCAACTAAATTTATTTTAGTAGCCAAAAACTGATATACCATGACTAAAACAAACTTCAGTAGCCTAAACATGAACTAATGCCGATCAAAAAAAACTTTTAGTCGCCCATTGTGCCATTTTAGCGACTAAATTATTTTACAGTCGCTAATAAGTAATATACTGTGACTAAAAAATTTTAGTAGCTAAAACTTGAGACAACACCGACTAATTTAAATTTTAGTCGCCAATTGTACAACTTTTGGCGACTAAATTCCTTTTGGTCGCCAAAGGTGTAAATTGTTATAGTGGTGGTTGACTGTCATGATTTCATATGTAGGGGCTAGGGGTGGGCGCGGGTCGGTTGCGGCCACGGAACCTCCAATCCGCCATCCGTCCGCCAAATTGGCGGATTGGAGAAAATCAATCCGCATCCGTCCACCAATCCGGTGAATGTGGATTGAGCGGATTGGTGGTTTGGCGGATGGATGCGAATCGGTTTGGCGGTTTAAGATTTTATAAATTTTCAACATAATTTAACTTGTGCACTTCCTCAAAAAAAAAAAAAAAAAAAAAAAAAAGTATTACAGTCAATGACTTAAAAACTATTACAATTACTATATGTCTCATCCAAAAAAGAAAGTTTGAAACTTTAGAATATCACAATCACTGCATGGCTGATCCACATATTACAATCACAGCATGATTCATCCACATAAAGTATTACAATTTGTGGTTCTTAAAATATAATAACAATTCAAACCACCAAAACCATAAACAGGGCATTAGTAGATATTGTATGTCTCTGCATTGTTACATTTATATATGTTTTTGAAAACAAAAACCAACCAGCATATATCATATTTTCTATTTATTATTTTTAGAGTTAAATTTAAAAACAAAAAATATAGATAAATAATACGTTTATTTTTTTTAATTCAAAAATATATTCAAGTTGAAAACTTTTTTTCAACAGAATATTTAAACTCTTTTTCAATTGAAAACACAAACAAATATTTAAACAAATTGAAAACATAAAGTCTTATAAATTATTAGGGGTGCTTGCGGTTTGGCGGTTCGGTTGCGGCCAAAGAAATCTCAAATCCGCCATCCGTCGCCAAATTGGCGGATTGGAGAAAATCAATCCGCAACCGTCCGCTCGTTAGTCGCCAATTGTACAACTTTTGGCGACTAAATTCCTTTTGGTCGCCAAAGGTGTAAATTGTTATAGTGGTGGTTGACTGTCATGATTTCATATGTAAGGGCTAAAATGAGATTTGGTGCAAAGTGCAATGCAAAGTGTAATTTACCCTAATATAATAGAATATAAATTTTTGCAATGAAAGTTAAAATATTTGTAGCATTATTTTGTGGTAAAATTGAGTTTATAGTGGGCATCTCTAAAGTGAAAGTTATGAATTATTGTAGTTATGTTATGAATAGTATAGTGTAAATGTTATGAACCATTGTAGTGCAAAATGTTCCGATCTATTTGGTAAATAAAATTATAATTTGTTATGGTTATGTTACATATATTGTGATAACGTGTATACAGAATGCAGTTTAAGAGTGTACATCATAACAATTCCTTAACATATTATGTTATAAAATATATTTGTAATTATATTATTCACTTTATAAAATATGGAAGGCTTAAGTGAGAATGGTAGTGTCTTAGCCGATAAAAAATTATTAATAAAATTAGATTTACAATTTTTGTCTCTCACTAAGCCAATCATTATTTCTCACTATCGCAATGTAAGAACTCTCATTGATTAGTGATATTACTATTATATCAAATATTTAACAAAGTTTATCTATTTCCAATTAATAGCATGAAAAATCACAAGTGTTAATTGTATGAAAATCCATTGCTTTTAAATCCAACCCTACTTGTCTTCCCATCTTTATTCTTTTTTGCCCCTCTCCCCCCCGATGATCAAATCCTAGGTCTGTCCCTGGTGGTAGGAGAGTGGGTTGGGAAGAGTGGAAGTGGTGAATGAGAGCAGGAGAGGGTTGTAAGAGTAAATTAATTATTTAGTCATTATGGAGACCCACATGATACGACAATATGAATTATAGATTTATCAAGATTATGGTTCCATATCTTTTGCTATAAGATTTTATCTAATTGATCAACAGATGGAGTAGTTTCCAAGTTTGCTACTTTGATGGGCAAGCGGAATAAAATTGAACAAGGAAACTGGTCATCTCTCTACCTATAAAAGGACATTCAGATTACCTATCGAATTATTCTGAATTCACATTATCCTAAAGAGAGTCAAGAGAGAGAATCTTTTTATCACTAATATTGATATTAAGTTTATGTTCAATCTACTTTGGATCACTTGAAGGTCTTGCATAACAGATTTGGATATGTCATTTATTTTCCACATTATGTTATTGTTTGTGAAGATCATGATAGTTCATGATCTTAGATTATGAAAGTTGTTATATGCATAACACCATAAGTTTATTTACATGTGGTGTCAAAACACTTGTTCAATAACGTCATTATTTTCCATTAAATAAAATTAATAAAATTTATTAATGGTATAAATTTATGCTTTGTATGAATAAGGTTATTTTAAATTCATTCAATGAATGTACTTGCGAGACCTCATGTGAAACTTGATTCACACATCGGGATTGTACCCTTTACCTATTTACTTGTCTGTTATATGTGACTCTACAAACGAAATTCACATAATGATTTTCTTTCATAAATCTTATTATTAGTATGGTGCATTAATTTGATTGTGATTTTTTTAAGTTGAATTGATGTATATTTTATTGCCATTGTATACATTCTTATAGTGATTTAAATAAAATAAAATTTTAGTATGTTTATTTGACAGTGTATTGGTTTTGCCTAGAAACCACCTTGATGTTAATTGATTTTTCAATCTTTGGCAAGACTATGGGAAACCCATCATAATGTTTTAGTTAAGGTTCCGTAATTAACATTCGTTTATGTGGGTGATTTTAACAAAAATCAATTAACGTTATTTTGGTATAAATATTTCTAGGCATTAGACAAATGTGGACTGTTGCTGTTAACTTGATGTTGTTTTTATGATTGACTTTATGATTATTATGATGAATAATTGTGAATAAATTATTATTTATTCAATAACGTCTATACAAAGTTTTTATTTTGATTTGAAATCTAAATTATGATACGATTTGTTGTTACCAAGTGACTCAATCGGAATGACACATAGATATCAAATCAAATAATTGAAATTTAATATTCTTCCCAAGTATTAAAAATAATAACTTTTAATTCTTTAATTACAAAGACATTAAGTTGGCCCAAGGTTCACCACTTCTAAATAATTATTGAATTGGAATAGGATAGTTGATGGGTATTCATAATTGATATTAGAATGACTGAAAAATCTTGATCGAAGTCCATCAATACTTGCTACCAGTTTCCGTTAGCGCTTCCGATTCCCAGATGAGGTGTGTGACGTGCTATCCTAAACCAAGCTCAAGTCTAAACCCTCGTCTGTGTGGATAAAGTAGGTGGAAGAGCGGATGGCGGGAAAGCATGGATTGGATGGTGTGACGACCCAGAATTTTTCCCTCCGCTCGAGCGGACTTTTGGGGTTCCCAGCAAATTTCGCAGGCGGTTTGAGATTCTGGGAGTTGTGATTTTCCGCTCGAGCGGGGGAGTTGACGCTCGAGCGGACGTCTTTGTTGGTCTTCGCGCTCGAGCGCAAGGTTGGGCGCTCGAGCGGGTCTCCAGGTTGAGTTGTATTTCTGAGGCACGTGGGTTCGTTTTGGACATTTTATTAGTGTACTTAGAACCTTCTTATGTTATTTTGGAGTACGGGTTGAGGTGGAACAATGAAGGTAAAGTAGGATGGAACCAAAAGCTTTAATTTAAATGATTCGTCTACGACCAGCCGCCACTCTTTTGCCCTTTTCTTTCTCCACACTTTGAATTTGGATGTGAGGTTAGAACCATTGGAAAGCTTATTTCCGGGGCTTCAATTTGGACACAAGAACGACCTAAAACGGAGTCCGGATGGGAGAGTTATACCTGTTCGAAGTTTTGAAATCTGTGCTGGAAGCATGTCCGCTCGAGCATGGGACGCGAATTCAGCGAGTTTAAAGCCTCTTTTCTAGATCATTCTTCACATTTTCATTTTCCCTCTTCTTCCCTCTTACCTAGGTCCGAAAACCCTAGGTCTTTGATCTCCAAAACCTTCCATTTCCCTTAGTTTAGATCAAGATCACCTATCAAGAAGTGAAGAAGCTTGAAGATTATTATGTTCTACCGATTGGAATTTCGAGATTTTGGAAGATTCTTCTCAATCTTGCTCCTTTGTTTGTTCCTCGAGGTAGGGGTTCTAATCCTCTCCAATACTTATATTGATAGATAGATTTGGGGTATTTTCATGGTATAAATGTACAAATCTCCATTTTTGAGCATATAGTGTCTAGTACGAGAATTGGGGGTTTTAGGGTTTGTGATGTTGGGAGTTAAATTGGTGGGTTTAAATGACGGATTGAGAATTCTAGATGTAGAATCATTGGAAATTGGGATGTAAGGTAATAGTATGAGAAGGTTGAATATTTATGAAAACTTTATTTTTGTTTGGAAACCCTAGGTTAATTTGTAATGATAAATAATGATTTTGCCCAAATTGATAATAGAATCATGGAATTGATGGGTTGAATTATACGTGTACAAGTTTAATTGGATTTCTGAGATGTTTTGAAATAACGTTAAAAATTTACAAATGAACGTTGTTATGAGCATTGTAAATGTTAAAATGAGAAAGGAATTAAGGGAAATGAGTTAGAGAATTAATGTGTGACTTCGTATGTGTGTAGGACACGCTTCGGGAGGAATAAATGCTTCACCAAAACATTGTGAGTAATAGTACAGGAATCGCACATTTAATTACCAGTAATGATTCTTTTGTTTAACGTTCTTTTCTTCACAAATAGTTATGTGAATATTATGTTGGGAATCAGTGGAAACATTGAAAGATTTTGGTGTACATTGGTATGACTCTGAACCTCCTCTGTATTTTGGTTATGGCTAATGTTTATTATTAATGTACCATCCTACGAATTACTCAGGATTCTATATAAGAATTGCATACAAACTATTAACACTGTGAAGTTGGTTAACAGAAAGGAATTAAGTATCAATAACATTGTTACATGATTCATGCTATGATATGAAATGTTCTGACCTATTGATGTGATTATGTGCATTATGAAACTATAATATCTACGTATCTCTGGAATGTGGTTCCCTTTTGCTAACAAATATCAGTAACGTTCTGTTAAACTTATATTACCGATGGTAATTCATGTGAATAATGGGAAGAATGTATGTACTTTCTGCATAGTTATGAAGTTAATATGTTATGATGATTTCTGGTATGGAACAAAGTGTTGTACGGAACTAAGTGCTACACGTTAGTGGGAGCCACCTCTAGAATCCGTACGAACTACCTCTTGAGTCTGTACATATGTGAACGTTATGAGGCCTATGGTCGTTCTGTGAAAGATATAATTTGTGAAGTTATGAAAGATACAACTTATGAATTATGAAATTATGTGGCCGAAGGCCAACTTGTGAATTATGAAATTATGGGGCCGAGGGCCAACTTGTGAAGTATAAATCTGTAACTTGTGAATCTATGAATCTCAGAGGCCGAGGGCCGATTTGTGAAGTTGTGCATCTAAGTTAAGCTAAGGGCTAATTTGTGAATGTGTGAACCTATGAGGCTAAGGGCCATTTGTAAACTATGAACCTATGAGGCCAAGGGCCATTTGTGAACTATGAAGCTATGAGGCCAAGGGCCGATATGTGAAATATGAATTTATAAACTTGTGAACTTGTGAATCCAAAGGGCCGAGGACCAATATGATAAACTGTGAATCTATGAAACTCAATGGCCCTTTTGTGAATGTGTAAACTCCTCAGGCCAAGGGCCAAATTGTGGAATTGTGAACTGATGAAGTTGTCCTACAAACTTACAGAAAACAACTAATCACATGATTACGGCATTATTTATGTTTTACATGCATGTAGGTACTAGTATTCACTGAGCTTGGCTTATTTTATTTTATGTCTGTCTCTGTAGGCACTCAACCTGGAGGTCAACCTTAACCTGTGGCTTCCATTACCCAGTTGTCAATTCCGGAGTATCTAAGCTCTTAGGTGTTGGCCGTTCAAGTTATGGAGTTTTGCTAAATTATTAATTTGTACCCTAAATGTCTGTTAAGATTGATGTGTATGTAATGTTTACATATATATGTACATAGCTATCTTTATGTATTATGTTCTGTTTGCGATCCTGGCATGGTAGTAGTAGCTCAATGGATATTATTTGACGCTGTTATATGATATTAAATGCTTCCGTTCAGGCCCCATAAATTATACTCATCAGGTTTTATGTCCGTTTCTGAGGTGGTCATGCCCAAACTTTTATGGGCGAGTTTGGGGTGTGACAGATGGTGTCAAAGCAAGAATAATAGGAAGTTTGTTTAAATGGCATGGTTTGGGCTTTGAAACCAATGTTAGAAAGAGTACCAAGTGGATTCCCTAGGCCTAGAACTCTTGTTTTTCATTAGTGAACATGGCCTGAGAATTGATCTCTTGAGAAAGTAGCCTAACTAGGACTTCGAAGATTCTAATTAAACCCTTCCCTATAGTAATCTGATGCATTGAGTTGTAACACGAAAAGGTAAGAACTCAATGGGATTCCCTTCTTTCTTTGTCTGATTCAAGGGAGAAGGCCCCGTTAAGTTCTTAATAATAATCATAATTTTTTTCGTATAAATGACAAAAAGATTCCTTTTTCTGATGTTTCAAAAAACTCCATTTCTTTTTTCTGATGATATTTTTGAAAAATAAACTTCATTAATTGATTTAGAAAGCTCGTTTCTTGATAGTATCTAATTACTATCAAAGTTAGAAGAAACAAGGAATTAGATAGAGAAGAAGGTGCAGACATTACATTATAAGAATCCTAAATCTGCGTCTGCTCCCATGAGATAAGAGCTAGTTAGGAAAGATATCCATTCGAATCCTTGCTTGCTCTATCCATATAGATAAGACAAAAAGACAAAAAATACCCAAAGGTAACGTACCTACTTAATTATGAATATTTTATCATGTAGTCCTATTGGTGAAAGGGAATCACCATAATTGTTAAATAGTATACCATTAGATTATCCCAAAAATAGATCACAATAATACTATTTGTGATTGTTTAAACATGTGTTTATCTTGACTAATTGTCAATTATTGATTACTCTTAGCATTAATGTAGTGAACATGAATTATTGATTAAAGTTTTATTTCGCTATATTTGTATACTTCGCTATATTTGTATACTTCGCTTATTTCGATTTTAAATAAAAAAAAATTCTCAAAATGAATAAAACATGTCACACCCTGGATTTATACGGTCCGGCTTACGTGAATAAACCACTCAACGATAAATAGTAGATAACAACTCTCATGCAGATGTATATAATATAGTCACACAATACATGTGTTTATCCGATTTCATACATTTCTAGATACAACATCTAAGTCAAATAGATGTTCTCTAACTAAAACATACAACAATGTTATACATCAATTGAAATGTCCAAAGACTTACATCATATACAAAGGGTGTAACCCTTACAAGAATGGCACACGGCCTAATAAATAAAACAAATGGCCCAAGGCCTACAAGAAACGGAACCCCCTACTCAGTTCCAAACACAACTTCTGTAGCTGACATCCAAATCCACAAAACCATGCTATATACTTGAAAAATGTTTTCAGCCACGTAGGTTAAGCATAAAGCTCAGTAGAGATACTACAACACAATGTATGAATCTTAACAAAGCCATAAGGTAATGCATATGCAATGCTCATGCTAAAACAAATTTTTTTTTTTTTTTTGTATCTCTTTTCAAAACCGTGCAAAGCCAGTTTTATGTCAGAATTCATAGAATATCTTTCTTTACAACAAAAAATAGGGCAGTGAATCACAAACTTCGGGAATCCCAAAACAAATACAATCTTTCATGAAAATTTCATCCGTAGGAAACCATAAACCAGGCACCCATGTAAACGTTTCCATTTCAAGAAAATTTCATCTGCGAGATCGGCACCCATGTATACGCGTGGGTTTTAGGACTTTCACCACGGACACTCAGGCTAACTCATTTCAACGAGACAACCTTACTTCCCAAATTCACCATTTTTTTCTCAAAACAATACATTTTCAATGTTAAAGAGTGCAACAATGCTTAATGCAACATGTATGAGAAATTAATTTTAATTCACCCAATCTTCATGTAATTTCTACAACAATCAAATCTATTCTCCACCGATAGCCTAAAACAGATATTTCTAATCAATAGAAAATTTCAAAAGTAATACATACTTTCATCATTTCCAAGATGTGAGCGATAGTACGTACCCAACTCTACCATCATCATCAATATCCACATTTTTTCCAATCTTACAAAACTAACATCATCTTTTAATGTTTTCCAACACAAGTCAAAAACCCACTATTTTAGAGCAAAACCTCATTTTCTTTCAAAATCACTTTTGAGTAGAGAAAGACATCATTCCAAATACATAAAACCCAACATCATTTCCATTTCCTTTTTACAAAATCAAATATCCACGATTTTAAGGCAAAATCCCTTTTTTCTTTATAAATCAATTCCAATGATAAAAATCCATCATTTCATCATAACTCATCCATAAATGCATACCCACAACCTTTTCTAAAAATCCATTTGAAAACTACTCTTTTATAATTCAAAAATCCAAACCCTAGATTTTAACCCAAAACACCCAAATCACTAGATCATTCAAAATAACAAATAACTTAGGTAAAAATCATACCAAAGGTCTAGAAATCCCTACCTCAAGTATAAAAGAGGAAGAGAAAAACTCAAAGAAAACTCAATGTTGATGAAACCACAAACCTCTTAGATCAAAAGAAGGCCCTTGACACGATCTATAATCTATCTTACAGGACCAAGATGAAAAGATGCCTCTAGGTGAGTAGATCTAAAGATCTAAGTAGGAAAAGTTCAGTTTAGAGAGAGAAGAGGGGAATCACGAGTGAAGAGGGAATAAAAAAGGAAAATAATGAGGGAAAAGTGTTTTGGAGTCTATTTACAATGGCTAGGTACTAATAAAATAATAGCCCCAAGGTCAACAAAAGGAATAAGTCGAAACCCCCAAAAAGTAAGCCCAAAATTGAACCAAAAATCTAGAAAATACACGCAAGGCCAAGACAGTGGTGTTGACCCTCAAGAAGAAAAGTTAAGACACTAATGTTTGCTGCAGACAAGGTGTCGACCCCCAGACCCGTGGTGTCGACACCAAATTTCAATAGCCAAACTGTAGCACCCCGAATAATTAATAATAAATCATCCACGACAATAAGTAAATAACAACATGAATCAGAGTATGATGTCCTTCCATTTCACGAGATTCACTGGTACAAAAGTGTAACACATGCATTGATACATTCATAAGTTATAACTTTGAATCTATAGCATGTATCATGTACAAGAGATATGGAATAAAGGTTAAGCAAATATTAAATGCCCTAAAGGATTACAATCTGCCAAGACAAAGCTTGGTTACAAAAAAAAAAAAAAAAAAGATTTTAAATCCAATATAGATAAAGTCCTAGGCTTGTACAAAAATAATTACACAAGTAAACAAAATGACGCTCTTGCTCCAATCCTCCCAAGCTACCGCCTCGGCGGAGGCATATCATCAATACCTGAAAATAGTTTTCCCATATAAGGTGAGCCAAAACCCAGTAGAAATAATCCAACACAATATATAAATCTCAACAAAGATATAAGGGTGAAATGCATATGCAATGCTCGTGATAAAACCATTTCATATCTCTTTCCAAAACCATGCAATACCGGTTTATATCACAATTCAAGAATCATCTCCTTTACATTAGAAAACAGGGCAGTGAACCATAATTTTGGGAATCTCTTATCAGCACAGCCATTTTACAAAAATTTCATCCGCGGGATTCAGCACCCATGTAAACGTAGGCTATACAAGCACTACTATTGCCATTTTACGAATATTTCATCTGTGGGATTCAACACCCATGTATATGCGAGGTTTTCGGCACTTTCACCCTAGACACACAGGCCAACTTAATTCAATGGAATATATAATGATTCCGATTTTGACCTGACCCTTGTTGTATTCTAGACTTGGGTTTTATGGTTTCTAGATGTTGTTCATGTCTTTTCCCCTTATTCTTACTTGAGTTTGGCTATTGGGTTGGTTGGAGCATGTTTGGAACAGATTGGTTGCTTAGTTTTCAAACTTTTGTTGCCCAGATTTTTGCTCTTCCGCTCGAGCGGCACTTTTTGCGCTTGAGCGATATTTGTGAACTCTCAACACTTTTGTAGGCCTACAAAACTATTGGAAGTGTGCATTCTACACTCGAGCGGCACTTCTTGCACTCATGCGGAACAACAATTGTGTCTGATGCTCAAGCGTCACTTCTTGCACTCTAGCGGACTGTGCGTATATCAGTTCGCAGCAACCTCTTTCTACATCACTTTTTTATCTCTTTTTCTCTCAAACCCCTAGATCTAGAGCCTCTCTCTCTCTAGAACTCACCTTCTCTCTACATTTTCACCTAGATCCGTTGGTTTCTCTACCCTAGTGCCTTTGGAAAAAAGATATAGCATCTCAAGGGCTACATTCTCACCCGAATAAAGTTAGATTTCGGCATGCTTGAAGTGTCTTTATTTTCTCTCGGCTTCTAAACTTGAGATAGGGACTTTCTACACTCTCCTATGATTTTTAACTTAGCTATTTGTGGTTGTGTAAATAAATGTTGGGATTTAGAGGATTTTAGACAAACCTAGGGTTTTGGTTTAAAATTAAAAGAGCGATTTTCAAATGAAGGTGTTGAAAATGATTATGAGTGTAGATATGAATTTGTGTTGTGTTGAATTTGTTGATTTTAGCACATGGGTTGGGTTTTGGACAAAAATGGGATTTTGCCCTAAAATGTCTCAAATGGTTACTTTCTATAAATAAATGAAATTGGTATTGGAAATATAAAATTGGATGAATGTTTATATAAATGGTGGAGTTGGATATGTATTACCTCTCACCTATGGAAAGTTGGATAATGTATCTGTTTTAGAGATTGTATATTTGTTTAGAAATATCTGTTTTGGGCTATCAGTAGAGGATAGTCATGATTGTTGTAGAAATTGAATGAGGATTAGGTGAATTGAAACTAATCTCTTATTGGTTGTCATTGAATATGACTGTGTTTTTAATACATTGTATATGTATGATGTTTGGGAGGAGAAAGGGGATGTACTCCATGTTTGGGAGAAGAAAATGAATGGACGCCATTGAATTAAGTTGGCCTGAGTGTCCAGGGTGAAAGTCCCAAAAACGTTGTGTATACATGGATGCCGATTCCCACGGATGAAATTTTCTTAAAATGGCAAATGGAAGTGTTTGTGTGATGACTATATTGATTTGAGAACCTTTGAGTTGTATTCTCAGTTTGGTTGTTTGTAATAAATGGAAATAACTTATGAATTGAGATAAAATGAATTGAGATAAAAAGGGGATTAAGACAGTATGAATGGTGATTGTAGCTTGCTTTTTGTGCTCCTTTCGGATATGATAGCCTTACAGTTCGGACTCCCATAGTTCTGAATTTGATTTCACAAGTGCAATGTAAAATAGATAAACAAAAATGAGTCCAAATCCGGCAAATCTTTTGGAAAATCGATGTTTAAATCAAATGCCAAAAATGGACTGCTTTGGTAGATTTCAAAGTCACCTAAATATTTTTAGAAAATTTAGGAAACCCATGACTCATGCCAAAGGCCACTTATCCGTTATCACCAAAGTGTCTCGGCTCGAGAACTTAGGTATGAGAGGAGAAAGTCATGGATTGAGCACCCCACTCACCTAATCAAAGATCGGCCTCTACTAATCATAATGTGATTCTTATTTACATTATATGCTCTTGTTTCGATTATTAGGCTATCTTTACTATGTGAGGAAAAACAGGTATAGACTATTTTGTAAAAGTTGGAACATATTGATTTTATATTTGTTTAAAAATTGTTCTAAATACGTGTTACTTGAAAAAACGAGTTTGTATATACATTAATCAATACCTCCCAATTTTAGCAATTAGCATTTATCCACTGGCATTCAAACATGTATATCACTTAATCAATTAGCCTCATGGAAACATGCTCGATATGGCAACAATCACACGCAATGCAATATGTAAAACTCAAAATGCTCACCTAGTACTCCAAGGCAAGCCAAATAAAATAAAATAATTAGAAAACATACATGCTCCTAAATAATGCGATATGACTAATGCGATGCAATACAATCATGTAATTAATAGGCTCGGCTACTATCATGGTATATGAACCAATTCAAGGAATGCGATAAATTATGTTTTCAAGCAATGAATTTTAAATTGACATTGGTTAGTGTGATGAGCCGAACCCTAATGGATGCGAGATGAGTGTATTCAAGCATGGGAATGCTAAGTAAACATGATGCTCTACGCTACCATTATAAGCGAGTAAATAAAAGCAAGAAAGAAATGGAGTTGGAAGACATACACCATTATTACATATTTGTCCTCGTGCAAGAGGGTGCAAATGAGTGTCCAAGTGTCCGGACTTAAGCTAGCTATTACAAATTCAAATAAATGAATTACACTTAACCAAACTAACTACTAACTAGGTATCCGAGTTGTCAACTAGTTATCTAAGTTATTACAACAAGGGTATTAACCATAAATAACCATAAGTGCAATAAAGATATAATAATAAGTACAACAATAAGAATTATTACAACAATGATAACTACAACAATGCTAATAAAAAATATTAATCCAAGCAACTATGAGGCACAATGATAGCATGCACAGTGCTTAGAAACTTCTGTCTGCCCAGACTGCTCTGCCCTCACCTTCAGCTACTGCCCTCTATTTCTGGAAAAGGTCACCGTTTACCATACGTTGGAGCCTGGCCGGCCCCCAATGAGGCCCCGGCCAGATCCTAATAAGGCTGGCTAGCCCTAATTTTCATGCTAAAATCTGTTTTGTGTTCTGAGGTGATGACAGTGCAGACAGAGACTTTCTGGGCCCTGTTTGTCCCTTCTGCTCTTCTCTATCATGTGAAGCCTAAGAAAAGAATAAATTCGCGTTCAAAACCATCAATTAGCACAAGTTGGTGGCTTGATGATTCCGAGCACGTTTGGACAAAATTGATAAATGTGATGAGCAATGACCACTACTCCCTCCTATCATGAAGGCTCAAAGAGGGAAGTAGATACGCTCTAAGTCTCATCAACGTATCATGGATTGATAAGTGACAATTCTCGGAGCGATGTACTTGGCATAACGTCCGACTAAATCCAACAAACTCTAAACATTTTTTTATGTTAGTTTAGTTCATTTTAAGCTGATTTTATTAGTCATTTCGATTCTTTAATCAATTTGTCTAAAGTGATGTTTAAGTCCAAAGAGGGCTGGCCGGCTCCCAATGGCTACAATCGGCTCCCAATGGGGCACGGTTGACTTCCAATATGCTCTTTGTTCCTCTGTTCCAAGCTCTGTGTAGGGTAGCAAAGGGTTCAAAAATGAGTCTCTAGGGTACAAACAGTGTAAATATGGAAGGCTTGGGATTGTTTTCGATGCTTGAATATAAATCCTTCGTTGAGACTTCGAACCACACACAACGCAACTTTCATTATCGAGCATGCAGGACAAAGCGCTCAAGTCTTGCGAGCGGTCAAAAATGGGGTATCTACAGTTACTCCTCTTTGACAGAGCTCGAAGTCATGGAATGACGTGAGTGATTGTTAAAGCCCAGAGACGGCCCATTTTAAGAGGCTGTAAGACTTGGGCAAGAAATCAAGACGTAAATGCAATGATTGAACTTGAGAGCAAATTGCAACATGATATGTAGAAAACAAATAACTTATGAGCATGTAATGAAACATTTAAATGAAAATTCCAAGCGACAAAACAATGCCATAAGCAATAACAAGAATGCAACGTCTGAACGAAAGCAAAACAACTCAAACGATGTCTCACATGGAAATAAGTGAGCAAACAAACACGTCTCAGGTGAAAAGGATAAAGAAAGTGCAAACCAAACCATATCCCATACAGAAAAGACACCAACTTAACTACGTCTTATGTAGGAAAGGTAGAGAGCGATGTAACCACTAGGCACGCCCGAGGTTTTCAACTGAGGAACTCGAGATCCTAACGCGTCTCACGCAAAAGAGGGAAGGTGGTGTGAAAAAACAGGCGCACTTGCTATTTTTTAATCGAGTGAAAACAATCCTAACGTGTCTCACGCGAGAGGAGGAAGGGTGGTGTGAACAAACAGGCGCACCTATTGTTTTTAACCGAGTGAAACAATCCTAACACGTCTCACGCAAGAGTAGGAAGGGTGGTGTGAATAGCAGGTGCAGCTGCTATTTTTAACCGAGGTAAACAATCCTAACGTGTCTCACACGAAAGGAGGAAGGGAGATGTGAACAAACAGGCGCACCTGCTATTTTTAAATGAGGTAAACAATCCTAACGCGTCTCACACGAAAGAAAGAAGGAGGTGTGAACAAATTGGCGCACCTACTGTTTTTAACCGAGGTAAACAATCCTAACGCGTCTCATGCGAAAGGAGGAAGGGAGGTGTGAACAAATAGGCACACCCGCTATTTTTAACTGAGTGAAATCGAGATCCTAATGCGTTTCACGTGAAAGTAAGAAAGGTGAACAAATCCAAACGCATAGCATGCGAGAGGAGAAAATTGGATCAACGAAAGAGCAAACAAATTCAAGAACTTGGTAAAGCGAAATTATCTCATCCAATCCGAGGTAGGCCTCGGAGAATGAAGTCCGCGGAGATAACTCAAATCAAGGCGTAAAGTTTAAACACGAATTTGACAAAGATTCGAACGTGAATTTTGACAAATCAAACAACACTTCATACAAGCAATCTTCAATTTTTGTTTTGAAAATAGGCCTGATATACAATCCCTGAAAGAACAAAAAAAAATTACGATTTGGACCATGATTCCGCGGTGTGCGAAATCTGGAAACAAACATGAAACAAATAGAAATTAACATCACAGATTATGAATTTGAAATAAATATAGATAACAAAACAACTGACTAAAATAATGAAACAAATTACGGAACAAACTAAAATTGGAAAAAGAAGAACAAAACTCTCTCTTCTTCTTTTTTACTTTTCTTCTTTCTTTTTTCGCTCTTATTCTCTATTTACCTTCCCTCTTTCTTTTTCCCGTTCACCTTTTACTTTTTATTGTTTTTTTTTTTCTCTTCTTTTTTTTATTTTCTTTTTTTCACTGTTTTTTTTCCCTCTTCCTTTTTGTTCTACTCTCTGTTTTTTTTTTTTATCTTTTATTTTTCATTTTTCCAAAAACAAATCAAGGCTGTCCAAACAGAGAAATAGCAAAACACATGAACCAGGTCACACTTGGGGCTGGCTGGCTTTCAATGGAGTACGACCGGGCCTAAAAAGAGCCGGCCGGCTCGCGACGGCGGCTAAGGGTAGTGCGGTAAAACTGCAACCCATGATTGGTTTAAATAAAGCCCAACCCTCATTTCACACATACCCACACCCGAAAAACCTCCCTCTCTCTCTCTCTAAGCCTCTTCTCTCTCTAGCTTCTCCTTATTTTTGCAAAACCCACCAACCCTGGCGAATTTTTTTCTTGAAACCCTCTTCCTCCTCTACGTTTTGAACTGATTAAAAAGTGATTTGGTTGAGTTTTGGGTTTTCTCTTGGTTTTCCTTGATTTCTCAAGTGTTTGCCCACCTTTTTCCTCTCTCCATTTGAGTTTTCCTTCTCTCTTTATTTTCTCTTTCCTAGGGTTTTGGGATTTTGGAATTTTTCGCTCAATCTCACCAATCCGCTCACTTTTCTTCACATTTTCCATTTTCCCTCTATTTTCCCTCATGGCTACCAGTAAGCTTTCCATCCCCGATCCCGTTGTTGATATTGGGGCCGTCCTAGGTGGGGACATAGAGGTCGAGGACGTCGTTCCTCCCATTCCTGAGCTCGTATTACCTCCCCTTGCCGACAAGTCTTTTGATGTGGCCACCTACCAGCCACGCACACATGCTCTGACCCCTAGTGGGATTCTGCGATTTGAGGGTCTTATCCCTGGGATTGACGAGGACATTCTACTACGAGAGCCTGCGGAGCACTTGTCCACTAATGCTTCCACGGTAAGCAATTTCTTCTCTTTGGTTAAACATAGTTGAATTTCTTTCAATGTACTGTGGATATTGATAACATTCCCACACTACAGGTGGTAGCCAGGAGGATTAAAGGTTATGGGTCTATTTCTAGCCCTAGGCACTGGTACGAGAGGCTCTCCGTGGAGGTCCATACATTGGTCGACGCGGCCAACTTCAAGCCTTTTTGCTTAGGACTGGTATAGATGAGGGCTGAGCCACTACTACACAGGGCCCTAGTGGAGAGATGGTGGGACACCATAGGCTCATTTCACTTTTCATCAATCGGGGAGATGACTCTAACCCTGTATGATTTTACAACACTCACCGGCCTGCGGGTCAGGGTTGACGGCCCGATCATTTTTTATCCCGACATGGTGCAGTGGAGAGCTACACATCTTCACCTCCTTGGAGCGATCCCAGATACTGCTAGTCCTGGGATGATGAGGTACAATTGGTTCCTGGAGCATTTCTCCGCTCTTCATCCAGCTACTCCGGAAGGAGGTCGTCTAGTATACCCGCAGGTTTCTCATGTATCTCCTTGGTACTACCTTGTTTGCAAACAAGGAAAACATTGTGCGGTTGTATATCTTGGGGGCACTGGTGCATCTGCTGAGGGTAGTGGAGTACGATTAGGGTGGCGTAGGCCTGGCCACTTTGTACTGCTATATGAGCTCAGCATCCCGCCGAAAGACGGATTTACTCGGCGGTTATTAGAGAGTTTGAGAGGTACACTTCACATTTCTTTTCGGTTTTGCTTTGCATTTCCTGTTTGTCTTAATTGCTTTGCTTGCTCACTTGCCTTTCTTATTCTTGCAGTTGTGGGTTTACACATATTTCACCTATCTCGCTCCGGTTCTAATGAGGCCGATTGAGTTGTCAATACCTAGCTCTTGGTATTACAACTCCCGATTCGAACAATGTCGGCGAGTGGACCGGGACTTCCCTTACTTCCGTCGCTTCTTTGACATCGGCAACGCAGATAGCGTAATAATACTAACCTTTATCTTTCACTGCTTTTACCGTTTCCACACCGTTGTTTCCATACTATTGTTTCTATACTATGCTGTCATTCTCATGTTGTTTAACCTCATTCTTGCTTTGCACCTTCTGTTCACAAGTTGACTGGCACCCTTGGGCAAGTATCCCTTAAGCATCAAGGGTGATTTACGTTGCTGCATAGGAGGCCTCTACCATGTAGATTCTCTTCAAGGGCCCTTTCAGCAGGGCGTACTATTTGGGGAAGCGATTCATTTGCCAGACTCGGGGCCAGGCTGATCCTGATGTTCCACATCCTCCTCCTTCTGGCATGAGGGTTGCCGACGATCTTCAAGACGGGCCCCTAATCGATCACCTGATGTAGGGAGAGGACGGTAACCGGTACCACGAGGCCAGCGACTTCATTACATTCTTACAAACCCGGGTGATGGCTTCGCTTACCAGAGGTGTAGCCCATGTACTTCCCGAGGCTGCTGACGCCGCTGCCAGAGGTGCTCTCCTTTGCAGCTCTTATTCCCGGGCTTCCTACGATTCCTACCGAAGTCGTGTACATGCGACCGGATAGAGTGATCAAGAAGATCCCTCTTGAGCATATTGAGGAGAGGGACCGTAGGCTGGTAATTACTCCTAACATCGAGTAGGTACATGCTTCTTTACACTTTTGCTCGTTGTACTTTCTTATTTCTTTTCATAGTGCTTTATTGCTTTATCCCGTTGTACTTCATTACTTTGTTCCACTATACTTCATTATTTCTGCTCATATTCTCAAGTCTCTTTACTTTTGTAGGTGCCCTCGGGATATGTTGATGATCTCCTTCGGACAGTTGACCGACTACTTCTGATGGTGCATAGGAGGTAGACTGCTTTGGTTACTCACGGGATTGAGGTACACTCTGCCCATAGTTTACTTTTGTTTACTGTTTTTGCAATCTTGTTCACAATTCTATTTTTGCACTTTTGTCCATAATTTTGTTGAGTTTATACTGATATCGGTGCTATTTTCAGCTTGAGCCGGCACCAACTGCACTTACAAGACCTCCTCCAGCAAGGAGGAGAAGGAGGCGGGGCCTAATGAGAGGCAGAGGATGGGCTAACCGAGGGAGAGGCAGAGCGAGGCAACACTCACCTTTTGAGGAGTCCTTTAACGGTACACGACCCTTGAAGATGAGGGGAACGAGGTCGACATGCCGTCCAGCAGCCCCAGTGATGATAGTGACTCACCTCCTCCACAGCCAAGGAGGAAAGAGCGAGGATGGATCGATGATTTACTTTCCTTTTTTTTTCTTTTACTTTGTAGTTAGGAATCAGCTTCAAATAGACCTTTGTATTTTATTTTTGAAGACTTTGCTTTTGTTTTGTTTTTGTAAAACAATGATCGGAGTTGGACCCTTCTATTTATGAAAAGACTATTTTGGATGATTTCTTTTGGCATTGCATAGCATGTGATGACTTTATGGCACAACCGTTGCATGATAATATTGTACAAGGCATTAAAACTGTGAAAACTTGCTTTTGACTTATTCTTGAATCGGAAAACAACCTACAATTAGGGAAAATGCAAAATACAACTCGAAAACAAGAAAAAGAAATAAAAATGACCTAAAAACACTAAACAACACCTGATATAAACAAGACAAAACTCAGAACATAACTCTGGTACGCCAAGGTGAGAACCTACCTTTCCTGCAACTGCTCTAGTCTGGGCAGTCATTGAGAGCCGGCCAGCTCTAAATAGGTACAGCCGGCCTCTAATGGGGTACGGCTGGGCCTAAAAGTGATGTCGGTTAGTGCAATCCAGCTGTCATGCACTGCTCCTTCTCAAAGTCTATAAAAAGTGATCCTAAGCTATTTTCCAGGCAGAATAACAAAATTTTGTTGTTTTGCTCACAAGATGGAGATTCTTCTCAACAATAGGCTCCGAGACTGGATTGCCACTTTAGACGGCTCGGAAAAGGTGAATTTTCGCAGTTTCGATATAAGCGCTCTTTTTCCTTTGGGCAGCACTTCACTTTGCTTTCCATTCCTTCATGCCGCAGTCTGATGCTGGAACCCGATTACGCATATGTTTCACTTCAGAGCACAAGAGATGTGTCCGACGCTCGAGGAATTTTGAGCTTTGATGGAGTCCCAGCGTGGCGAGGAAATCATGTCCCAGCCCTGTTTTAGCCATGCAGGGGCACTTGGGCAAATGTGCTGGCTTTCATTACATGAGGCTTGATCCTGGCTCATAACGAGGAATTGGGCATTCCAAGTTTAGTGCATCAATTTTTTGATATCGGAGACAGGGGTAACCTTCTCTGGCGAGGCTACCGCTAACATGCTCTTTGCTTATATATGCTTGCACATTTCCTACTTGCCCCTAATTACAGTGGAGCCAACATTCAGTTGATTAAGATAACCCAATGTTTAAAAGAGGGCAAGAGTTGCATGGGTTTGGCACTAGTTGAGACCTTGATAGGCCTAGATGCTTTCCGTCAGGGAGAGACTACTCGATTGGTAGGGAGTCCGCTGCTTCTTGAGGTATTGTTTCCCACCCTTCTGATTTATGATTCTCACGTCACTCGACACTCATTCTCTATTTTTTCCCAAACCTCTTCCTTACTTTTTCCTCATCGTACTTCTCTCTATTCTTTAATCTCTCTGGTTTTCATCTCCCAAGTATGGTTGATAGACAAGCTGAAAGTAATAGACCCTTACCTCGAATATTCAGCTCGAGCTTACTTTTTCTGATAACGACTAGTCAATTTCCCTTCGGAGGGGTTGTGGTGTAACTGGATGTGCAACTGGTCTGCAGCTCACATAGCTTGGCGTTGCTCTTGGCTTGATTTGACGAAGATAAGTTACAACATGTCCCAACAGTCGGGTGTGGAGTTAATTGGCCTCACACACTGCATGTTCTATTTCCCCCTCTGGCTCAAACGCCAATTTGGACATGACTAGACTCGTCCAATGAAGGGGTGGAATACACACTTCATTCCGGTTCATGCCTCGCACTTGCCCCGGTATCATACTACTTCGAGAACGAGAGCGGTTATGGCCTCTGCTTTTAGCTTTAGTTACACCTAATAACTTTGATTTAATCAAGAGTTGGAGAATATACTTGTGTTAAAATCAATGTAATTAAAGTTACGAGCACTGAAAATTTTCCTTTTTGGTCTAAAAATGGTCTATGTTATAAAAGGTAAATTTTGAGAAAAATCAATTCATTAAAACTTTTCAAAACAATTTTCGGAAACAATCGCTACCTGACACACATGGATTTAGTCTTTAAGATGTACAACCCCAAATCAGAAAATCACAACCATTTCCAATTGCATTCACCGTTACTGCTTCATCTTGCAACTAACCTTCTGCCAAATGAAGGTAACCCAACCGAGCCGACAGATAATGGAAAAGATAGACCGATCAAATAAGATGAATAGGACAATTGATTTGGAGATGGTTATGGCCGAACTTCGGAATGAAGTTACCTACGTATCCCAATGATGGGAATTAGGTGTTATATAGTTCGGAGAGGGTTCACTTGAGTATTTATTCTCCTTTTGCGCTCTAACTTTTACCAAAGCCGCCCTTTTGGGTTTTCAACCTTGTGAGCTTGGTTTTTCTTTATTTCTAATTTTTCATGCTGTAACTTTTGCCTAGGTCGTCCTTTCAGGTTTTCGGCCTAGCGAGCCACTCAAGGGTAGTATCTTTTCAACTTGTCCATGTTGATCGGCTATGAAAACTCTAGACCATCTAGATCCATGAGAATAATTGCTCCTCTGGACCAGATAGACTTGATGATATAGGGACCAGTCCAGTTGGGTCGGAACTTGACCCTAGGGTCATGGAATGGAGCTCGATTATCTTTCAGTATTATGTCCCATTCCTTGAGGTTTTTGGACTTAACTTTCTTGTTAAAAGCTCTAGTAATTTTGCGCTGGTAGCCCTGGACATGATACAATGCCTTCAACCTCCTCTCATCAAATAACATCAATTCTTCAAATCTGTTGTATTGCCAGTCCGTCTCCACTATCTGACACTCGGCCATAACTCACAGTGACGGTACTTCAATTTCGATTGCCAGAACGGTTTCTATCCCATAGACAAGAGAATAGGGGGTCGCCCCTGTGGATGTTTAAATCAACGTTCTGTAGCCCCAAAGTGCAAACGACAATTTATTCTGCCAGTCCCTGTAAGTTTCCACCATCTTCCACAAGATATTCTTGATATTTTTGTTTGCAGCCTCAACAGCTCCATTGGTCTGCGGTTTGTATGCTGATGACTTGTGAAAAGTCATGTTATATTTCTTGAGCAGATCCAGCACATCTTTCTTGAAATACAAGCCATTATCTGAGATGATCTCGTTGGGCACCCCATACCTACAAATGATGTTATTATTGATAAACTTGGCCACATGCGATACTTTCAATACATAATAGACTGAGCTTCCACCCACTTAGTGAAGTAATCGATTGCCACCAGGATGAACTTGTGTCCATTTGAACCCTTTGGCGTGACCGGCCTAATGACATCGACTTCCCTAAACTGAAAAAGGCTATGGCGAAGTCATATTATAGAGCTTCGACAGTGGGATGTTCATGCGATTGGTATGGATCTGACATTTGTGGCATCGCCACACAAACTAATGCAGTCCTCCTCGATGGTTGACTAGTAGTAGCCTTGTTTGAGGATTTTCCAAGCCAACATCACACCATTCATGTGAGCTCCACACTCTCCTTCGTGGAGAGCCTCCATGAGGCGCTTTGACTCTTCTCTCTTAACGCAGAGCTTATGCATTCCCAGATGACCTCTCTTGTACAATTTACCCCCGCAGATGATACATTGGACGGCCGGACGCCGTATTCCCCATTTGTCTTTGGCATTTGCCCCTGGTGGATATGTCTCTTTCTACAGGAAATTGCAAATGTCGTAATACTAGGGGTTCTTGTCTTGAACCTCATCTATTACGGTAATAGTCTTGTAGGTAGCATGTACTTCTGTTCAATGATGATCGGATGTATTTTGACTACCAACGGGATGTCTACCCTAAAAGATAGGGTTGCTAATGCATCAACGAACTAGTTGTTCTTCCTTAGCAGATGGGTAAACATTAGCTTTTCAAACCTCAGGATAGGTATATCCAAGGCCTGATGGTAAACCTTCATTTTCTCTTCTTTAACCAACCAATCTTCGTTGGCTTGAGAAACAACCAAGTTAGAATCTCTGATGACGTCCAACATTTTTGCCCTTAGTTCTAGGGCAGCTTCCAACCTAGCAATACACGCCTCATACTCTGCTTCGTTATTAGACACTCTGAACCGGAGTTTGAAAGCTAGGGATATATGGGAATCATCGGGTGCTATCAGCAACACACCTATCCCATAACCAAATTGGTTAGTTGCTCCATCAAAGTACATTTTTCACGTCTCTTCTTCTATTTGCAGAATATTTTCATCTGGGAACAAGGTATTCCACTGCTTCATCTCCCTCTACTGGGTGGTCTTCCAGGAATTCCGCTATAGCTCTCCCTTTAATCAATTTACGTGTGATATATTTGAGATCAAATTCGGAAAGAAGAAGCAACTAACGAGCTAGCCTACCAGTAAATGCTAGTTTCTCGAAGAGATATTTGATGGGATCTAATCTTGAAGCCAGAATTACAGAGTGGGCTAATAGGTAGTGCCTTAACTTCCGGGTAGCCCATACCAAGGCTAAACAAGCTTTTTCGAAGGGAGTGTAACGGGTCTCGTAGTCTAGCATCTTTTTGCTCAAATAGTAGATAGCCTTCTCCACCTTGGCCTCCGACTCCTGAGCTAGAATACACCCCATGGTTGAATTTGTCACTGACAGGTACAAAATCAACGGCTTCCTCGGTTCTAGCGGTGATAACACAGGTGGATTCTGCAGGTACTGCTTGACCTGTTCAAAAGCGAACTGACAGCGATCATCCTATTGAAACTTCTTCCCTTTCTTTAGGAGACCAAATAGTGGTTTACAAGTCAAAGTTAATTTTGAAATAAATTGTCTTATGAATTACACTTTGCCTAGAAAGTCGCGCACCTTCTTTTCAGTCCTTGGTGGTCGCATTTCTAGAATGGCCTTGATTTTGGACAGATCCACTTCAATTCCTTTTTGTGTGATTAGAAATCCCAATATTTTCCCTATCGTCACCCTAAAGGTGCACTTTTGGGGGTTCAGCCTCAGTCTATACTCTCTGATCCGTTAAAAGAATTTCTCCAATGCAGTGTAATGGCCCTCTCATTCCTTGGACTTGACAATCATGTTGTCCACATACACCTCAACTTCTTTGTGGATCATGTCGTGTAAGATCGTGGTTGTAGCCCGCTGATAGGTAGCCCCAGTATTTTTCATCCCAAATGGCATAACTTGGTAGCAGTAGGTGCCCCATGGCATTGTGAACGCTATCTTATCCCTATCCTCGGGTGCCATCAGAATCTGATTATACCCGAAAAACCCGTCCATGAATGAGAGCAATGTGTGGCCAGTTTACCAACTCATCGATATGCGGTAATGGAAAGTAATCCTTCGGACTAGCTTTATTCAAATCCCTGAAGTTGACACAGACTTTGATTCTGCTGTCCTTCTTCGAAACCGGAACAATATTGGCCAACCATGTCAAATACTCAGATACAATCAAGAACCCTACTTGGATCTGTTTGTTGACCTCTTCCTTAATCTTCAAAGCCCAATCTGGACAGACTCTGCGTAGTTTCTGTTTCACCGGTCGAGCCTCAGAATTGAGAGGGATCCGGTGCTGTACAATCTCGGGATCGATTCTAGGCATGTCTTCGTAGGACCATACGAAAACATCTTTGAAATTTTTTAATAAAGCGACTAAACGCTTGTGTTCTTCTGAAGACAACGTGGACCCAATCTGGACCAAGCGCGGATCCTTTTCAGTATCCATATTAATGGCAATGATTTCATTATATGGGGCTTAATACGTCTCTCCTCCTTTTGGTTAACCAAAATTTTCAAAGCCCGAGGAATTTTTTCCTCTTCATTTGTGTCAAAATTTTGAAAATCAAGATCAGTACAACAAACTAAAGGCACAGAAAAGTAAGCGAAATCCGCAGAATTCCCATTCAAAAAGTCTGGATCGAGTATAGTAGACTCAAAATAAAAGCCGAAAGATGACCTGGATAGGACCTTGGTATCCGGGTTACTACTCTCGGAAGTACCAGACTCAGAGGAACTCGAATCTAACTCCGACTCCACAGACTCAGTGGAATCAGATTTGGACTCACTATCCAATTCAGAACTGTTGATGGCGCCCCTCTTAAACTTCAAGACCAGGTGTGGAGCCTCAGACGCGTCCACGATGAGATTGGAGAAATCCGCTGCTGGTTTATCCCGATCATTGAGATAGTAAAACTATCCCCCCAAGTTGGCGGACTCAGCTCCAGCAGTAGAACTTGTCAGTAGGTTAGCCAACACTTTTCCCAACAGCTCTTCTTCTTCAATGTCTACACTCGCAGTCCTGCCTTAATTTGCATTGCCTGCTCATCCTCCTCTTCTGGCAACTGGTGTCTGAAGAAAATCTCGAACCCCGGATATCTTGTCTTCATGCCCCAATCATACCAAGGCTCTAGGAATCCACAGAAGGGGAAATCTACCATTTGGCAGACAAAACGTCCATTCAGGGTTCCCCGTATTGGCTTGTGGACTAACTCGTATTGTCTTCCAGTCCTCTTTGCCTTCAGCCTTCCTCTCAACTCTTCCTCATTTCTTCGCCAATCTGTAGTGGCATGTTTGTATCCCAGCCTGAAAGCGTGGGGGTTGTGACTCATCTCCTTGGCAGCAGTACCTCCTTACCTGCTACTTCTGTCCAGACCTGATCCAAGAATATGCTCCTGTTTGTTTATTATGTAGATATGAGCACTCATGTAATTTTCGTCGTTTTCTACTGTGATGGTTTGAACCACCCGAGACTCTGCCAAGGAGAAACCAGAGACAAATACATCTTCTTCCGCATGTATGATTTCTAGCAAGGGCGAGCTAGTTCCTTGGGGAGAGTGGATCGCAGAATTGCCGTATACCATAACAATCCCACCCTTGAAGGGGTATTTAACCAACTAATGGACCGTTGATGACATAGCCCTCATCTGATATAACCAGGGCCTTCCCAGTAGTAGATTGAAAGTGGCTAGAACGTCCATGGCATGGAATTCCACCTCATGTTCAGACAGGCCAATTAAGATATGGCTCTTGAACGTTCCCATAACATCCCGGCTAGTATTGTCGTAAGCCCGGACGGCCTGGGTCATGGGCGTAAAGTTAGCTGGCCTCAAACCGATGGCATAGGTAGTCCTTATGTACAACTCCCATACTGTTTACCGATAAATTACTGAATTACATACTGATTACGTGCTAAACTGGACACGGCTTATGACTGATAATTGAACCAACTGAAGTACTGAATGGACTGATTGAAAATTGAAACCGAATTGACTGAGCGTGTTTATTGTATTGCATTTTTATCTTTTCGATTATTTGATTATCTGTTCGTGTTTTTATGTTTAAAATGCAAATTGAAGGCCTTATCGGCGGCCGAACTGAAAATTTGTTTAGTGTTTCATGATCAGTAGGATTTTTGTGATTTAATGGTATATTTAACTAAAATGTGATTAGGTATGATTAAACTAGATTAATTTGAGCCAATTAAAGAGTTTGTTGTAATTACACTTTTGCCACCTAGTGGGACCTTTGTTTATTCATGTTTGAAGCCTTGTATATGCTTAATCAAAACATTTCCTCAGCCCCTTATTCTTGCTATAGCCGACCAAAGTGAGGGAGAAGGAGAGAATTTGGGTTCCATCTAGAGAATTGGCTTGTAGACTTGAAGAATTTGTAGGAAATTGGCAAATTTAGCTCCCACACCTTGATTACAAGACTTAGGCAAGGTAAATGAATCCTTCATGTTGCATTTAAGTTGTTCTTGCATGAGTCAAGTTAAATTGTAGAGTTAAGACATGAATTGGTTCAAAAGTGTTGATATGGAGTTTAATTCATGCATGCATGTTTGAATTGATGAGTTTTGAGTTGAATCCATGGTAAAATTGTACATGCATGTTCATATTTAGGCTTGAGTCCATGAATTCATCATGTTCTTGAAGAAATGAGTCCATTTGGACAAGCTTTGAAGGTTGAATTTGGTTTGAATCCATGCATGTTACATATTCTCCATGTTCATGAAAAATGGGTTTGAAAAATGGTTTTAATTGACTCACCTTTGGGGCTTGAATTCATAAATTGAGATTTGAAACTTGTTATACAATGAATTTAGATATGTTTTTCCAGAATTTGGGCCCAAGAGGTCGAGTTTGGGGTGGTAGAATGCTTGGTTTGAGCTTGGGAGGCAAATTTGGAAATTCCAGATTTGGCTTCCTCGCTCGAGCGAAGGATTCCTCGCTCGAGCGAGCACCTTTGTCCAGGGCTCCGCTCGAGCGGCATCGAGCGACCATCGCGCGTAAATTGCAGCATCCAGTATTTTTACTGTTTCGACAGACCGCTCGAGCGAAGGATTTCTCGCTCGAGCGAAGCCTTTGATTTTGGAAGCTCGCTCGAGCGAAGGAAGGCTCGCTCGAGCGAGGCTCCTATTTTCAGCAAACTTTGCAAAATGTTTTCTAAGTGTATTTTTGCATCCTCATCCCATTCTAGGCATTCTTAGGCCTAGTTTAAGGCATCTTAATGAGGATATAAATGTAGAACACACCAAGGCAAATTAGGGATTTAGTTATGATATTTCCCAACTGTGTAGCTTAGTGTGTGTGTTCAACCTGTGAACTGTGTAGGGTTGGCGACTGGGGAGACACGCTCTAGCATACTGTAGCCCAAACTCTGTGAGTAACAATTGTGTAAAGATATGTTCAAAAAGATTATCTTCTGAATTACTGAACTGAACTGTTTACCGAAATGTTATTATTTACTGAATGAATGTATATCCTATATTCTGAACTGTACTGTGGCATCCTTAGCACCTACTGTTTACTGTTACTGTTACAGAGATCTCTGTCAGTTCCCTAGTCGGAACCACTACTGTTTACTGATTGATGGCCATCATTACTGTTCGGTCTTTAAGACCTACTGTTTACTGCTATGCTAATGGATGTACCACATATGACTGAATAACTGTTCTGACTAAAAGACTGAAACACTGTTTAATGAACTGTTTTCATTACTGTAAGGACATTTCATTCTTAACCCTTTACGCATTATGTTATTCACTGGGCTTTAGCTCACTGTTTATATATATATGTAGTGCTCAGCCACAGATCGGAGCTAGGAGCGTGGGTTAGATTCCAGTTTTGTCAAGCTAGCCTATGTGCCTCACTACGAGGTTCCGAGTTGCCATGTTATGGCTTTGGGGTGTTTTGTTTTTCCCCCGTCTGTCTCCGTACTGTTTGGATTACTGTATAGACTGTCAGCTCCTAATTGTACTGTTATCACGGGATTAGGTCCCCGTACTGTGTGACTGTAAATTTTGTATAGACTGTACTGTTTGATATGTGTGAATGCATGAAAAATCTTTTTGGCATACAGACTGTCACAGCTCAATGGACATTATTGTTTACTGTATTGGCTTCCGCCAGGCCCTGAACTCTGTTTACGTACTGTAACTGTTAAGCAGGCCTTCGGTAATCTCGGATTACTGGCCAGTTACGGTGCTAAACCCATAGGGCCGGGTTTGGGTCGTGACACCTTACTGGGCATACATTAATCGCCGATCCAATATCTACTAGAACCATCAGAATCCACTTTTTTCTGCTTTCCAGGGTCATATATAAAGGTCGGTTGTGGTTGGCACCCTCAGGGGGTAACTCCTTATCTATAAAAGATATCATCGGCGTAACGTCCCCGGATGTAACCAACGATACCAATTGGTCAGCGGTGGTGTCGATAGGCAGTTTTGTTCGATTCATTGCCTCTAGTAGTGCCTGCCTATGATCTTAGGAAGCCATCAATAGCCCCCAGATGGATATGTCTGCTTGAATCTTCTTGAGTTGTTTCAAGACCAGATCTTCTTCGATATCCTTCTTTTTTGCTTTCTCAGTCTCTTTATTGGAGGATTCTGGGTGATCCAAAGTAAGGGGTTTAAATACTGACCACTCCAAGTCATGTGGTTAATTTCATCAGTATACCACGTATCATCAGGGGTGCAAGCTTTCCACCATTCATGTGTGTATGCATGACTCAAATCATTATCTTCCCACCACTCCCCTACAGTTATGGCCAGGTTATTATTTGGTTATATCTGAAGCATGTTTACATCATGTCTCCCGTCATCATACCACTCATTTTCTACAACAGTCTTGGTTTCTGTGTTCTAGTACTTCTTGAGCTTTCTTAGTATTCTTTTCCTGTTATTGGGCTCCCATGCGATCTTTCCCATATTTTGGACATCTACCGTTGTAGGCTCGATCTTTGCTGTTCATTTCCCTTTTTCTTGCTCTAAGACTATTTTCCTTTGGATCTCTTCTATCCTTTCCCGCTGGAATTGCTCCAACACTTGTTTGTTTTCAGTCAAGGGTGTAGCCTTAGCCTTTTCTTTCCCGGTCTCTCTTGTATGTTCCTCCTTATCTGACTCCTCTTCACTCAACCACCCGTTGTTTGTTTTTGGCTGGCTTGGATCCCACCATCCCATCTGGACACTGCTTGTATCCTCTTCCTCAAAGAATTAGAGGTTGTCTAGGTCTTCTTCCAGCTCAAGCAGGTCCTCTTCCAGTTTGACCAAGCGATTCAGGTCTTGTTCAGGCCAATCATTTTGATGTTGTCCTAACTCATTCTCCCCAATAGCATTGATACTAAGGAAATCCGATAGTATGACTACTGGCTTTGGCTAATCGACAACCACAATGTATAAGCTGGGGTCATACTCCTCTGCAAGCGAGGCCCCCCTTCTTTATGACGCGGGTATCAGATGACCCTGTCTCTAGTGCATTCCCTTTTTTCTCCGTTTCTGCTGCTACAGGCCTGGGTTGGGCTTGTGGTGTTAGGTCCATCATGCACATGTTTGTGCCTTCCGGAATAACCACCTTCGATTTTGGTAGGTGGGATGAGGTAATATATACGCTAGGGTTAAAGGTGGGCGGTAGTGTATGGATTTGGTTAATATTTATGAGCGGGGGAACTTGGTTATAAGCAGGGAGTGGGTTGGTAGTTACATTTGGTTTGGCGGGTGGGGCGATAACTTTGTTGTCAATGAGATCCTGGATCTCATGACATAAGCGATAGCACAGGTCTGTGGGGTAACCGTGTTGTTAGTGAAAGAGACAGTACTGGGTTGGGTCATGTCTAGATGACAGTAGGTCAAGGAGAGGTCGAGGATCGAGGGGCTTGAGATGCCCCATTTCCATTAACATTTTGAGGGCACAGGCTGGGCTTATATGGAGAAGGGTAAAGATTCTTTGGTTTCGGGGTGCACCAGTGGTTTGTAAGGTTTGTGAGGTTATGGCGGCAAAGGGATCGGCCATTTTAGCTGTTGTGACAATAGTACTGACATCTGTAAGCCGTGGAATAGTGCTATTACTAGCATTGGTACTCTGGGAGAATGGCCTTCTAGCAGGTTCACTAGTTCTGTGGATGATGCCCTTCTTGAATGTGCTCTCAATCTGGACCCCCAACTCGTGTAGGAAGCAAATGTGGATAATGATGCCCCTATCATTCTCTGCAGCATATCTAGCTCGAGATTCTGGACCACCAGTCAGACCTGCTCTCTTTCGAAAGGTCTATTTGTCATCCGGGCTGCTTTAGCTCTCCACCTAGCGACAAAATCAATGAAGGATTCTTTGGGGTTCTGGGTAGTGGCTTCCAACTCACTGATGGTTACCTCTATCTGAGTGTTATATGAGTACTGGTTAACAAACGCCTCAGATAGCTCCTCCCAATTCCGCTTTGTGGAATCCTCCAATTTAGCGTACCAGATGGCCGCTACATCAGACAAGGTCCTCCCGAATAACGATAGTTTTTGAGCCCGAGACAAGCCCATCGGTCTTAGCACATTTGAGAACAAGCGGATATGTATGATCAAATCCTCACTCCCATCAAATCTGTCGATGTAGGGCATCTTAAATTTTTCCGGTAGTCTGAACGAAGCCTCAGTGTACCCATCTTCAATATCCGGAATGGAATTGAAGCCTTGGGACTTTTTCAGTGCTTTCTCTAGCCTGACAATTTTGATCAAGGCTGGATCAATTTCATTGATATCAAAAGGAAAGATTCCCGTAGGAGGTTGAGCCAGAGGCCTATAAGCCGGAGCTGGGGGAAATATTTCCCCAGGATCTAGGATTTGGGGATTTTTCCCTAGTGGAGGTGGATAAGGGTTCAGCTGAGCAGTCGAGATTGGATGTACGATTGATGTGGATGCCTCAAACGTGTGTCGTAGATCAGTGATGATTTCATGTTGTGCGACCATCCTTTGGTTCATGGTATCCATGGTTCTTCCACGTTCTGTGTCATTACTGGTCTGGGTGAGTTAGATGTTGGTGAATTGCTTGAATGAATAGGTGTTTGCTAAGTGCTTTGTACTAGTGTTGTTAACTATCTATTCCGTCTTCATCGAACAACTGGCGGGAGTGAGACTAACACGGGCTGACCACCAACAAGGTCTTGAGCTTTGCAAAACCTGCCAAAGTGAGTCCACACAACTTGGGAAATATTGGGTCTTTCTGAAGTTATGATAGTAAACTATCTAGCAAAAGAAAGAAAAAAACACAATAAAAAATCAGACAGCACTTCGGCTCCAATTCACAACAGTCATAACACACGACTGAAGGACAGTAATCCCTATTGAACTCTATTCTCAAACTGATATTCATTTGTACCACTGATATGAACCATCTTGTACAGTTGCACTGTAAAAGCACATACCAGGAACCAAAACACCCTTATGAGGGGATAGGGTTACCTTGTCCTAGATTTTTGACATGATCTAGGCTGCACTATTTCAAACAAAGAGTTTCATGACATTCTACACATGGGTGAGCTTCCTATCATAATTTGGAATAGTTACTACGACTTTACTATATGCAGCTAGGCCAATTGGTCCAAAAGGGTATCTCGGCAAGATTACCTAATATATCTCTCACACCTAACACCAAGAAGTGAAAGAAGGATCAAGCGGTACAACGGTAATCCAGATCCAAGGGTTGTGCTTCCAACATGGCAGAGCCCATGATCGGTCAGCCTTTTGGCAAGCTTTTTAGGCAAGCCTTCGGCAAGCCATCCAGGAATAGAAGATAGAAAACACAGTGACTTAGAGTAACAATGCAAATGCAAATGCAAATGCAAAGAACATATATGTGTAGATAAAATTTCACATCATGAACTTCAACTTAGGTTTTCTAAATCCCCAGCAGAGTTACCAGAAACTGTAGTTTGCTTTTCGTGCTCTTTTCGGATACGATAACCTTACAGTTCGGCCTTCCGTGGTTCTGAATCTAATTTCACAAGCGCAATGTGAAATAGATAAACACAAATGAGTCCAAATCTGGCAAATCTTTTAGAAAATCGATGTTTGAATCGAATGCCAAAAATGGACTGCTTTGCTAGATTTTAGTGTCGCTACCTAAATATTTTTGAGAAATTTAGGAAACCCGTGACTCGTGCCAGAGGCCACTTATCTGTTATCACCAAAGTGTCTCGGCTTAAGAACTTAGGTATGAGAGGGGAAGGTCATGAATTGAGCACCCCACTCATTCGATCAAAGATCGGCCTCTACTAATCATGATGTGATTCTTATTTACATTATATACTCTTGTTCCGATTATTTGGCTATCTTTACTATGTGAGGGAAAACAAGTTTAGACTATTTTGCAAAAGTTGGAACACTTTGATTTTATGTTTGTTTGAAAATTGTTTTAAATACACGTCACTTGAAAAAATGAGTTTGTATATACATTAATCAATATCTCCCAATTTTAGCAATTAGCCTTCATTTACTAGCATTCAAACAGGTATATCACTTAATCAAGTAGCCTCATGGAAACATGCTCGATATGACAACAATCACACGCAATGCAATATGCTAAAACTCAAAATGCTCACCTAGTACTCCAAGGCAAGCCAAAAAAAAATAATTAGAAAACATGCATGCTCCTAAATAATACGATATGACTAATGCGATGAAATACAATCATACAATTAATAGGCTCGGCTACTATCATGGTATATGAACCAATTCAAGGCATGCGAATGAATTTGAAATTGACATTGGTTAGTGTGATGAGTCGAACCCTAATACATGCGAGACGAGTGTATTCAAGCATGGAAATGCTAAGTAAACATGATGCTCTATGCTGCCATTATAAGCGAGTAAATAAAAGCGAGAAAGAAATGAGGTTGGAAGACATACACCATTATTACATATTTGCCCTCATGCAAGAGGGTGTGAATGAGTGTCCAAGTGTCCGGACTTAAGCTAGCTATTACAAATTCAAATAAATGAATTACACTTAACCAAACTAACTACTAACTAGGCATCTGAGTTGCCAACTAGCTATCTAAGTTATTACAACAAGGGTATTAACCATAAACAACCATAAGTGCAATAAATATATAATAATAAGTACAACAATAAGAATTATTACAACAATGCTAATAAAAAATATTAATCCAATCAACCATGAGGCACAATGATCGCATGCACAGTGCTCAGAAACTGCTTTGCCTCACCTTCAGCCACTGCCCTCTATTTCTGCAAAAGGTCACTTGTCACGACCCAAACTCGCCCCTATGGGTTTAGCACCGTAACCGGCCAGTAATCCGTGATTACCGAAGGCCTGCTTAACAGTAAAGACAGTAATACAGAGTACAGGGGTTGGCGGAAGCCAAAACAGTAAATGAAAGATGTCCAATGAGCTGTGACAGTCTGTATGCAAAAAGACTTTTCATATCATATTCACATTCGGAACAAAAGTAGTATGTACATACATCATATACTGGCATTCAGGTCAGGGACCAAATCCCTACCATAATAGTACAGTACAAGTCTAAACAGTATTGCAATACAGAGACAGAAGGGTGAATTGAGACACCCCAAACGAGCCTAAGCTTGAACACACTTGGAACCTCGCAGTGAGGCACGTTGGTTGGCTTTAATAAAAAGGGAGTTTAACCCAACACTCCTAGGTCCGATCCGGTGCCTCGACACCTACATATATATATAAACAGTGAGCTAAAGCCCAGTGAATAACAGTTGTGTAAAGAGGTTAAGAATGAATGTCCTTTCAGTCATTAAACAGTCATTTGAACAGTATATCAGTTATTCGATCACAGCATTCATAAGTGGTACATCCAATAGCAAACGGTACAGTAGGTCTTAACAGACCGAACAGTCAGTTGATGGCCATCATATCAGTAAACAGTAGTGGTTCCAAGCATGGGAACCGACAGAGATGTCTGTGACAGTAGCAGTACAGTACAGTAACAGTAAATTGCTATGGATGCCACGAATACAGTTCGCAAATAGAACAAGCATTCATTCAATAAGAAATATCATTTCAGAAAGCAGTACAGTTGATCATTCAGAAAATATTCATGATTGAATATATCTTTACAACATTGTTACTCACAGAGCACTAGGCTATAAGCGGCTAATGAGCGTCCTCGGATGCCAACCCTACACAGTTACAGAATGAACACACACTAAGTTACACACTTGGGAATCAATGACTTAGTCCCTAACTTGACTTGGTGTGGTTCTACATCAATATCCTCCTTAAGATGTCTTAAACATGGCCTAGGAATGCCTAGGATGGAAAGAGGATGCAAAGATGTACTTTAAAACACTTTTCAGAATTTTCAGAAAACAGGGGTCTCGCTCGAGCGTGGCTTTCTACGCTCGAGCGGATATGCAGACAAAGGATCTTCGCTCGAGCGTGACTTCCTTCGCTCGAGCGGACTTTAAACTACAGTAAAAGCACTGGATGCACAAAAATCACGCTCGATGGGCGCTCGATCCATGCTCGAGCGTGAGACACAGGTCCTCGCTCAAGCGTGAACTCTCTCGCTCGAGCGGACTGTAAACATATGAAAAGTACTGGATACACGCATTTCACGCTCGAGCGTTACTTTCCCCGCTCGAACGGGATGCATGTACTCAGAGTGTACGCTCGAGCGTGAAGTCTTACGCTCTAGTGTGGGTCCAAATCTGGAATTTCTAGATTGAACCTCCAAGCTCAAAATCAACTTTTAAAACATCAAATCCGATCCTTTTGGGCTAATTTTCTGGAAAATACTTTAAAACTTATAGTATAACATGTTTCAAAGATCAATTTGCAAAATCAAAGCCCAAAGGTAGTTCAATTAAACACAATTTCAAATAAACTTCAAAAACATGATGAACATATGACATACAAGTGTTCAATTGAAATCAAGGCTTCCAATACATAATCAAATGAGTCAAAACTTCCAAAAACATGATGAATTCATGAACTATAATCAAGATATGGACATGAATGTAGCAATTTCCATGAAATCAACCTCAAAACTCAACAATGTGTACATGCATGCCTGATTTAAGCCTTAATTCAACATTTTGAACCAATTCTAGACTCTAATCACCAAACTTCCATGAAACATGCAAGATACAACTTAAATACAAGTTCAAGAAGATGATTATCCTATCTTATGTCTTCAATTTCAAGTCTAGAAGCTCAATTATGCAATCTACTCTTCAAAACTTCCAATTCTCCAAGTGTTTCTCTAGATGAAGCAACTCTCTCTCAAGTCTCTCTCTTTCTCTCTCTCTCTCTCTCTCTCTGGTTATGGGCCTCAAATGGCTGAGGAAATGAGGATGATGTACCAAATGATATAAAATCAAGTCATGGCCTAGAATTGTCCACTAAGTGGCAATAAGGTAAATAACTCAAACTAATGTAATTTAACATTCTTTAATCTAATTTAATCATTCTAAATCACATTTCAATTAAATCTACCATAAAATCATATAAATTCTAATTAGCATAAAACATTAATCAATTTCAGATTCGGCTGCCGATAAGGCCTTTAATTCACAGTTCAAACTTAAAACATGAACAGATCAATTAACAGTCAAACAGATAGAAATGCGTTTAAACTAATACACTCAATCAATCAGTTCAGAATGTCAGTCAAATCAGTTACTTAATCATGTTCAGTCACAGTTTAGCAGTAATTAGTGGTATTATCAGTAAACAGTGGTGAGGGTTGTCACATCACTGCCTACCATACATTGAAGCCCGGCCGACCCCCAATGAGTCTCGGCTGAATCCCAATAAGGCCAGTCGGCCCTAATTTTCATGCCAAAATCTATTTTGTGCTTTGACATGAGGACAGTGCAGACATATCCTTTCTGGGCCCTGTTTGTCTTTCCTGCTTTTCTCTGTCATGTGAAGCCTAAGAGAAGAACAAATTCGCGTTCGAAACCATCAATTAGCACAAGTTGATGGCTTGATGATCCCGAGCATGTTTGGACAAAATTAATGAATGTGATCAACAATGACCACCCCCTCCCTCTTATCGTGAAGCTCAAAGAGGGAAGTACACACGCTCTAAGTCTCATCAACGTATCATGGATTGATAAGCGACAATTCTCGGAGCGATGGACTTGGCATAACGTCCGGCCAAATCTAACCAACTCTAAACATTTTTTTATGTCGGTTTAGTTCATTTTAAGCCGATTTTATTAGTCATTTCCATTCTTTAATCAATTTGTCCAAAGTGATGTTTAAGTCCACTAAATGAGAAGAAATGTCAAACGAAAAGCGATTCATAGCATGAAAGGAAGACTACGCCTTGACGATGAACCTCCGTAGAGATTAAGCCATTGAGCATAGGTCTTATTCCCATGCCTTGAATAACTATCAATTGTGTGAAATAGCTTCCAAACAAAAGAAAAGAAGAAATGAGGGAGAGTGCAGAAATGATTGTGCGAGATTGATTATTAAAATGAGACTTTGGATATGAAAACTAAGTAAAAAAAAGTGATCAACTCGAACGACTATATTCAAAGCATAACCTATTTAAATAAATTAGGACAACCCTAAACAACCTCTAATATGTGAAAACAGTGGCTAAAAGTTATGTAAAAGAGCACAAAAAGATGGGAATAATACATAAACACAAAACTAGTAAACAAGGGCAAGGAGAGGTGGCTACCCCCTCCATTTTTGAGACCTCTAAACTATGTTTTTCAGCCCTTTTAAACTCTGAAAATCAATTTGAAAACCAAAGAAAAAAGTGCAAGAACAAGAGGTATGAGCTATGAATTAAGGTGTAAGAAAGGGTGTTAAGCCTTTTTACCTTTCGTAGCTATTCAACCCCAAGTTCCAATACTTGAAATGGATTCAAAACAACACAAAAACACTAGAAATAGATACAAAGAGACAGAAATGAAAGCAAGGAGAAAGGTAGTAAGCTTATATCTCTTGAAGAGCATAAGCTCTTGTTGCAAACCAAACTCAATCCAAAGGCACTCTTAAGTATGGATTGTGATTCACAAGTCTCAACCAAGGCTCTAAGGCTTTGTTCTAAGGTTGTTTATGGTTGTTTATGGTATATAGATATGGTGTAAGGATGTCAAAATATCTCAAAGCTAGCTTGCACAAGAATGAGAAGCTCACAAAGATGTTTTGGCTTTTTTGAATTTTTTCTAACTTTCAACACAGTGGCTTACTCTCATATTTATAGAATTTGAGCAAAATAGGTCGAAAATATCTTCAAAAAAAGCCAGTTGGTTGATTCCCACCCAGAACAGTGTTTCTAGCCAAAGAGGACCGGCCAGCTCCCAATGAGGCACAGCCGGCTCCCAATATGCTCCCCTGTTCCTCTGTTCCAGGCTCTGTGTAGGGTAGCACAGGGTTCAAAATGAATCTCTGGGGTACAAACAATGTAAATATGGAAAGTTTGGGATTGTTTTCAAAGCTTGAACGTAGATCCTTCGTTGAGACTTCGAACCACACACAACGCAACTTTCATCATCAAGCGCGTAGGACAAAGCGCTCAAATCTTGCGGGCAGTAAAAAATGGGGTGTCTATAATTGCCCTTCTTTGACAGAGCTCAAAGTCATGGAATGATGTGAGTGATTGTCAAAGCCCAGAGACGACCCATTTGACAAGGCTGTAAGACTTGGGCAAGAAATCAAGACGTAAATGCAATGATTGAACTTGAGGGCAAAGTGTAACATGATATGCAGAAAACAAATAACTTATGATCATGTAATGAAACAATGCAATGAAACATTTAAATGAAAATGCCAAGCGACGAAACAATGTCATAAGCAAAAACAGAAATGCAACGTCTGAATGAAAGTAAAACAACTCAAGCCATGTTTCACACGGAAAGAGGTGAGCAAACAAACACGTCTCACGTGAAAAGGATAAAGAAAGTGCAAACCAAACCATATCCCATGCAGGAAAGATGCCAGCTTAACTACGTCTCATTCAGGGAATGTGTAGGGCGATGTAACCACCGGGCAAGCCTGAGGTTTTCAACCGAGGAACTCAAGATCCTAACGTGTCTCACGCGAAATGAGGGAAGGTGGTGTGAACAAACAGGCGGACTTGCTATTTTTTGACCGAGTGAAAACAATCTTAATGCATCTCACGCGAGAGGAGGAAGGGTGGTGTGAACAAATAAGCGCACTTGTTGTTTTTAACTGAGTGAAACAATCCTAACGCATCTCACGAATTGAAATAAAATGAGTTGAGATAAAAAGGGGATTAAGATAACATGAATGGTGATATAAAACTTGGCATGGCATGGTTTGCAAAAGAATTGTAAATGATTTTGTTACAGGCATTGTATATACACATCATATTTATTTCTTTATTAAGATTCATATATTGTGTTAGATTGTTTCTACTGGGCTTTGGCTCACCATACCTGGGAAAGACTATTTTCAGGTGCTGGTGATATGCCTCCGCCAAGAACTTAGCTTGGGAGGACTGTGAAGCTGAAGGCTCGATTTTGTTTACTTTGTGTCTAACTTTTATAAAGCCTAGGACTTTATTTGTATTGAGCTTCTGACTCATTTTGTTATAACCAAGTACAGCCTTGGAAAGATGTAAGCTATTAGGGCAAATGGATATCTGTCTAGCTCTATTTTCCCATTACGTTTCGTAACACATGCTGTAGATTCATGATGAACGGTTTATGAATGTATATCGCATATGTCACTTTTTGTATATTAATTCTGATTAATGAAAGCTTTTTATTTTGTTTATATCACATTACACTAGTGTTTGGAGTTGGTTTATTGTAGTTATTTTGGGGGTGTTATGGAATACATCCCCTTTCCAGATTCACACTTTATTTCTCAAAAACATTATGCATGTACAATGTATTAAAGATATAATCTTGCTCAATGCAAATGGATGAGAAAATTGTTTCAATTCATCTACTTCTCATACAATTTCTACAACAATCATAGCTATCCTCTACTAATAGCCAAAAATAAATATTTCTAAACAGATATAAAATCTCCAATACAGATAAACTTTTCAAATTTCAAGATGTGGGTGATAATACATATCTAACTCCACCAGCCATGAGTTGTATTAGTGAACTGTTTAGTTGTAGTATTATGATAATGACCAAACTAAATGTAAGATTGGATATGGTTTATTGTGCACCTAATGTTAACCTTATTAAATCTTGACGTAAGTTATCATATTGGCCAAGTGAGAGAATGTAAGACTAAATCAATTATTTAGTATTATGGTGACCCACATGATACAACAATATGAATTAGAGATTTATCAAGATTATGGTTCTATAAGGTTTTATTTAATTGGTTAATAGATGTAGTAGTTTCCAAGTCTCTTACTTTGATGGAAAAGTAGAATAAAATTGAACAAGGAAACTTATCCTCTCTCTCTGCCTATAAAAGGACATTCAGATTACCCATCAAATTATTCTAAATTCACGTTAGAGGGTCAAGAGTAGGGTTGTACAAAATACCGCCCAATCAGCTAAAACCACATCAATTCGCATCAATCTGCACCTCTTTATCTGCAAACTATGGTATAACCTTTAAAATTTATAACCTGCCTTTGAAACCGCTCCGCTATAGTTAATACATATATATTTTTTAACTTATAATAAAATATTAAAGTAAAAATGAGTATGAAAGAGATTTAATATGTGAAATTTATTACAAATTAGTAGTTATATATATAAAAAATATTATATAAAATTAGTTTGTGTTATATATATGAAAAATATTATATAAATTAGTATTATATATATTATGCAAATGTTTGATAATTGGTTAGAATATTCTTCAATCAGTCAATCTGTCTAAAATCGCTTAAGCCGCAATTTGCCAATCCGTCAATCCATCATTCGGTTTATAATTTTATTCTCAAACCGTCTAAACCACACCGCGCACACCCTTAGTCAAGCAAGAAACTTTTTTTCCGCTGATATTGATATTAAATTTATGTTCAATCAATTTTAGATCATTCGAAGGCCTTGCATAATAAATCCGGAAATGTTATTTATTTTTTATATTATGTTATTATTTGTAAAAATCATAATAATTCACAATCTTAGATTATAAAAATTGGTATATGCGTAACATCATAAATTTATTTACAAGGATAAGGAAGGGAGGGGTTGAAAAAAATGAGAGAAGTTGGACTTACAACCCTAGGAATCAGGAGGAAAACATAAGAACGAGAAGGGAAGACACAAAAGGTGCAAGACCATTGGGAAATTGTTTTGAAAATAAAAATCGTGATTAGTTTGATTTTTTAAATTTAAAAAAATTAAAATTAATTTAATAAAAAAAAATACTAATATATATTTTACAAATTATTTCTACTGTCATAAAAAATAAAATTATATAAAACTTATTAGTATTTTTATTTTCTCATCACATTAATATTTTATTTTTTTAAAGAACTTTTCAAAAATAAAGTCTAAAAATTAAATCAAACAAATTTAAAAATTTTCTATTAAAAAATAAATATTTTGTCATCTTTTCATTTTTTAATGTATTGTGATAGAAAAGTTAGGCAGCTCTTTTCGACGTGGCAATGATTCATTAATTTAACTTCTGGCTATTATGTCCACATGTAACTCAATAATTGGCTTGTGTAACGTGGAATGACATGTGTGTCAATCCTTTGAAAAAGCTTAATATAGGGAAACCTTCTTTGTGAAAAAACCCTTTCAATGAGATAACATCGAGTTCTTCAATCTCTCTCTCTCTCTCTCATTCGTCCCCAAAATCACAGTCAAACAACACAATCTATTCAAAAGTATAGACACACACACATATATTTGTTATGAATCGGATTGAAAATCAAGGAAGACAGAGAAGATGAATCTGTTAGGTTTTGCATCGGCCATGGATTTGGTAGCTTGGAGGGGACTCGTTTTCACGGTATTCATCCTCCATTTCGTCTTCGCTTGCCAATTGCTCCTCCTCCAACCACTCGTCTCTGCCCTAGGTAACATTGCGCCCACTTCGTTCTCTTCTTCGACTTCGCATTGATTTCACGTATAGATGATTCTACTTTCAGTTCAATCTTGCACAGAATACTTGTGGTTAATCGACTATATTGAGCTATATATATATATATATATATATGTACTAGAATGTGTGCACACATGATAGGTGATATGAAAAAAAAAATATATGTACATGAAGAGGACAAGAAAACTGAAGAAGTTACAAAAATTTGAAATTTAAAATTTGAAATAAAAAAGCAAGGCAAATGTAGGACAATTTGGGAATGAAAAAGCAGTGATAATGCTTCACTGGGTTGTAGGATTTATCTAATAGAATAGATTATAACATAGATATATACTGTGTTCTGATTCTTCTTCCTAATTGTAATTCTTTAATGGTATCTGGCTGGGGATGGTGTTTGTAATCGGGCTTCAGTCAGTGTAATTACTGAGTCGCAACAGTTTGATAGGTTTGGTATAATTTGATTTTTGAACTGTATTAATACTCCTATGCAATGCTGGAAATTTGTTGTGGTCAATAATACTCGTGGTATGAAAAAAGTTGCATGAATGTATAAAGAAAGAAAATTTACATGCTTTTATAGTGGCAAACGTGGAGCATAACTTATGGATACGCTTTTTGTCTTTAGCCCTACTCTTTGGCAAAGGGGAACTTTCAGGTGGAAAATTATGTTTTCTTGCCCAAATGACCTGGGACCTCAATCCAAGCCCAGAGTATTAAATTCCTCCTCCTTTCAATCTACTTTGAACCTTTCTTAGCAATGAACACCTTCCTACTGCAAATTGTACCACAAACAAGGATTCTAATGCTTTAAGGAGAGACCCTTGTGTATAAGTGTATAAATCACCCACCTATCTTCTTACAGATTTTTGGTAGAGGGATGATCCTGGGGAGCTTTGTTTCCTTGCGTCTATTTGCTGTAACATCAATGTTGAGCTGATAGCCCTTTCTCCTTTCTCAAATAATAAGATAAGCATCCTAACTCCAGTTGATACTAGGGGTTGTCGTGTAGTCATTTACCAAGTTATGGTTCTATAACTTCTATCCTAAGAAGCACGGACACGGATACGGATGTGGACACAGATGCAGATATGGGACACGGTGATTAAAAAAAAAATGGAGATACGGATATGACGGGGATACAGCGGGGACACGACAATAAAATATGTTTTCATCCACAAACAATTAATATTAACAAAAATAACTCTAATTCTATTTTTTTTAAATTTTTTTAAAAACACTTATAAATTAAGGGATTGTTTGGGAATAGGCTATTTTAATAATTTTTTTTACTTTTGTTGCTAAAATAGTAAGAAAAAAATTAGTATGTTTGGGAATAATTTTTCGACTTTCTATGAAAAAAAAATGATATTCAATAATATAGAAATGTTATATTACATATTTGCCCTTTGGAGGTGTCACGTCAAATTTTGGAGAGGTGTCATGTCAAAGGTCCAAACAGGGGACAATTTGGTATTTTTGCATATAAAAGCTTCCCAGGCAAGCTTGCAAGAGGTAGGTAAAAAAAGTTAGCTTTCTTGACTCTTTGGCTATTGTAGATCATGCCAAACAAGGCTTAACACTTGCAGTTTATATATATTATTTTTTATTCTATTAAGTATTTAAATTTAAGAAAAAAATAATAAATATTCAATATTCAATATTCATCAAAAGTACTAAAGAAAATAGGGGAAAAGACAACTTGGTATGTCCCTAGTGTGTCCCCTGAAAATAAATTAATTAAATAAGGGGACACACCATGTGGTGTGTCCCATACATGGATACGGAACTTATTTTGAAGTGTCAGTGTTTCATAGGTTTGATCCCAACCTATGTTACATGGATCTTCTAAACTGGTGAGGTCTTGACACTTGAGTGAGATTATGAGATATGTGTTCGATAAGGCTTCTATTTTATGCATAAAATGCTTTATTTTAGTTTGTAGACATAATGTTATTGGAAAATAGCATTTTAGTGGACAGTCCCAAAATAATTACACTATACATGGGAATCTCTTTTAGGTGCACAGGAAAAAGTTGCACCCCACACAGGGTAGCTTGCGCTGCACCCTCCATAAAAATGAGATTATTTTACCACTGTCCAGCTGATTTGTAATTTCCCCTAATTTTATTCTTAAAAATAAAAAATATATATATATATGAAATATAATTGTGTTTTGGTGTCATTAGCATGAGAAGTAGATGAATATGACACTTAGACACATACTGGCATCTGTCCTTGAGTCTATGTAACATAGATCTTGGTCAAGAAAAACCAAGATGCAATATTTGAAGAAGCATGCTGAAAAAACAAAAGCACTCTAGCATGCAATGGCCGATGAAAAGCCAAGAATTTGATCGCCCGATTGCGCTAATTCATATGAATTAGAACTAAAAAAACATGTGCCCATAACTCCATTAATGTCACCTAAGATGAAATCTGGAGTCCCTATATTCTTGTGGTTAGTGGAGAACAATCATTGGATCAAATTTGTCTTAAAATTGAGATTATTTTGTTTCCTTCCTTCTAAATCTCTCTGGGACTAGAGAAACAAATAAGGGAGGGCGGCAAGAAGGAGAAGGGGGGAGGGGGGCTACGAACTCTATTTAACTATAATGGGGAGGAAACAAGTTGTAGCAAGCACTAAGGTCCAAGCTTATCGCCCTCGTCATCGAAATCGGCTTCCAATTGCTTTGAGACCCTATAACTCTACTATATAGCTATATATGGGGGCTTCGACTGTGAGCAAAAATAATTGATCAAGAAGTTAATCACATTTTGCATGCATGATCGCTTCTATAGTTTTTTATCTTCCATCTCCAAGTCTACTGCTACTGTACTAAAGGGGGTGTGCTTGTAAAATGCTTTGTGCTCTTTAAAAACCAAACCAAACCAAACCAAGCCTTAAATGCCATCAAATAGGGTTGGCTATATGAATCCTTGTTTTTCACTCGACTCTATCAGAGGCCATTTAGTTAGTCAAAATAAGAAGATTCATATCTCTATTTACTACACTAGCCCACGTCAATCTAGGTCTGCCCTTTCTCTTAATACTTTCATCTACCGTCACTGTATTGCATCTCTTCACTACTGCCTCTGCTGGTCTCCGTTGTATATGACCAAACTATCTCAATCTATTCTCTCTTAGCTTAGCTTCTATCGATGCTACTCCTACCCATTTACAAATAGACTTATATCTAATCCTGTCTTTTCTAGACATGCTACACATTTACCTTAGCATTCTCATCTCAGCAACACTCATCTTATCTACACTTTTCTTATTTGCCCACCATTCCATCCCATACAAAATCGCTGGTCTAATAGTCGTTTATTGCACAGTACCCCAGATGCACTCCTCCACTTAAGCCACCCTACCTTAATTCTATGGATCACATCTGTTCTAATCTCCCTAGTTGTTGTGATAATCGATCTTAGATAACAAAAATATTCACTCTTGAATAGTTCTTGGTTCTCAATCTTCACTTCTCCTCTGTTTTCATTGTTATTGTTACTAAAATTACACTCCATGTACTTTGTCTTAGTCTTGCTTATCTTAAATCTTTTAGATTCAAGTGCTTTTCTCCAAGTCTCCAACTTAGTGTTAATTCCTCTAATCTCATCCACTAACACAATATCATCTGCAAAAAGCATACACCATGGCACATCATCTTGAATATTTCTCGTCAACTCATCCATAACTAAAACAAAAAGATAAGGACTTAAGGTTAATCCTTGATGTAACCCTACAGTAATTGGAAATTCACTTGTCTCTCAAGTTAACGATCTTATAGTGGTCACCACACCTTCATACGTGTCCCTAATCATATCAATGTAGTCTTTTGTCACCCCTTTCTTCTATAACACTCACCAAATTATATCCCGAGACAGTCTATCATATGCTTTCTCAAGATCAATAAAAACCATATAAATGTCTTTTTCTTTTCTCTTTTCTCTATACTTTTCTGTTACTCTCCTCAAAAGATAGATCGCTTTCATTGTTGACCTACCAAGCATAAATCCAAATTGATTCTCTGACACCTCTATTATATATCAACGTTCCATCACTTTCTCCCACACTTTCATTATATAATACATTAGCTTGATTCCTCTATAGTTGTTGCAATTCTAGACATCTCTTTTATTTTTATAGATTGACACTAAAATACTCTTCCTCCACTATGGCGTTTTTTTAGTCAATAAAATCTTGCTAAATAACCTAGTCAACCAAGCAACTCCTTTCTTACCCAAACATTTCCAAGCTTCAATAGGGATTGAAGCTTTGATTAACCAGCTTAGGGTATGATTGAATATCATCCCTTATTTATAAATGAGGATTTAGGGTTTACAAAGCTTGAATAATTATAGAATAATACAAAAGCTAATATAGTGCACCTTTCGGTGAATAGAAAAATGCTAACTTTCGATGAGTATAATAATATGCTAACACTCCCCCTCAAGCTGGTGCGAAGATATCTCTCATGCCCAGCTTGCCTAATATGTCATGAAATGGTTTATTCCCAATCCGCTTGGTGAGAATGTCAGCAAGTTGTTCACCAGACTGGACAAAAGGAGTACAAATGGTACCACTAGTGAGTTTTTCCTTAATGAAGTGGCGATCAATCTCAACATGTTTTGTCCTGTCATGTTGAACTGGATTGTGAGCAATGTTGATGGCGGCCTTATTATCACAGTATAACCGCATGGAGTCCGTCTGATCAATACCTAGATCACTCAACAATAACTTGAGCCATAAAAGTTCACACACACCTTGTGCCATAGCTCTAAACTCAGCTTCTGCGCTTGACCTGGCAACCACATTCTGTTTCTTACTCCTCCAAGTAACTAGGTTGCCTCCAACAAATGTGCAATACCCTGAAGTCGATCTCCTATCAGTTACTGATCCAGCCCAGTCAGCATCTGTATAGGCTTCCACACGAAGATGATCATACTTTGAAAAATAAAGACCCTTACCAGGAGCAGACTTCAAGTACCTCAAGATTCTCATGACAGCCTCAAGGTGAATCTGATGAGGAGCATGCATAAACTGACTAACCACACTGACAGCAACAGCAATATCAGGACGGGAGTGAGATAGGTAAATGAGCTTACCCACTAATCGCTGATAGCTCCCCCTATCAACAACTTCTCCTCCTTCATCATCCCCCAATTTCTGATTGGGTTCCAGTGGAGTGGCACATGCCTTGCAGCCAAGCATCCCAGTTTCCTTCAACAGGTCAAGCACATATTTTCTCTGTGAGATAAATATCCCATCCTTAGAGCGAGCAACTTCAATTCCCAGAAAATACTTCAAGCTTCCCAAGTCTTTGATTTCAAACTCATTAGCTAAATATTTCTTCAACAGAGGTATTTCCTCACTATCATTGCCTGTAAGAACTATGTCATCTACATAAACAATAAGTGCTGTAGTCTTACCACGTGAGGAATGTTTCACAAACAATGTGTGATCTGCCTGACTTTGTTTGAAGCCATATTTAAACATAGCCTGAGTGAATCTCTCAAACCAAGCCCTTGGAGACTGTTTGAGACCATATAATGACTTCCGAAGCTTGCATACTTTGCCTTCTGTCTGATGATCCTCAAAACCAGGAGGAATGTCCATATATACCTCTTCTTCGAGGTCACCATGGAGAAAGGCATTCTTGACATCAAACTGATAAAGCGGCCAATCAAGATTAGCTGCTAGAGAGAGAAGTACTCTGACTGAATTCATCTTAGCCACGGGTGCGAAGGTCTCCTGATAATCAATGCCATATGTCTGAGTAAACCCTTTTGCCACAAGTCTTGCCTTGTAACGCTCAATAGACCCATCTGCTTTGTGTTTCACAGTATATACCCATTTACATCCCACAGGTCGTTTGCCCGTAGGTAACTCAGTCAATTCCCAAGTGCCATTCTTCTAAGTGCTTTCATTTCCTCAATCATGGCTAGTTTCCACTCAGAGGTAGCAAGAGCATCCTGAAAATGGTTAGGAATGCTAACAGAGGAAATATTGGACACAAACGCTCTATATGAGGATGACAAATGAGAGTATGACACAAACTGTGAGATAGGATGTTGAGTACAAGATCTCACACCCTTCCTCTTGGCAATAGGAACATCAAGATCAATGGATTCAAGAGATTCAAAGTTACCTAGACTCTCATCAGAAGCAGGAGATGGCAGTGGAGTAGCAGAAGTGGTCCCTTGTATCCAGTGTTGTCTGTCTATGTCCCGGACATAAACATGCCGACCTTATCCTTGGTGACAGTGGGTTCTATAGTCCCAGTAGAAGAGGGTGGTGCAAGAACAACTGGTTCCACCATAGGAGCACAGTAGAAGAGGGTGGTGCAAGAGCAATGGGCCCACCATAGGAAGCACAGGACTCACTTCACACCAAGGCTCCCCCGGAAATGAGGACGGTGACACCGGAGAGGACAAGAAATAGGACTGGGACTCAAAGAAAGTAACATCCATGGATACAAACCACTTACGAGAAGAAGGGTGGTAACATTTATACCCTTTTGAGTAGGAGAGTAACCAAGGAAAACACACTTGAGGAGCGAGGGTCCAACTTACCACGAGAGGGAGAGTGATTATGAACAAAACAGACACAACCAAAAATTTTGGGGGAATAGAAAACAAGGACTGAGAACCTAGGAGGACGTGAAGAGGAGCCTGTTTTTGCAAGACCTGGGTAGGGAGACGATTAATAAGATGGGCAGCGGTGAGAACAGCGTCGCCCCAATAGGGCCGAGGCACATTCATAGAAAAACACATGCACCGAGCCATGTCAAGAAGATGCCGATTCTTGCGTTCCGCCACCCCATTTTGTTGAGGGGTATTGGTGCAAGAGGTCTGATGGATAATGCCATGAGTAGAGAAATATTGTCCTAACCCAGAATCTATGTATTCCCCGCCATTATCAGAACGAAAGAGTTTGACAGTGGCCCCAAACTGAGTACAAATCATCTTATGAAAAGTGCGAAACACAGAGAAAACCTCACTCTTATCTTTCATGAGATACACCCAAGTAGTACGAGAAAAATCATCAATAAATGTAACAAACCATCGATGACCTTTCACAGACATGACACGAGAGGGACCCCAAACATCAGAATGTATTAAGGAAAAAGGAACTAAACTTTTATTCAAACTGGGAGCAAAAGAAGCTCTGTGCTGTTTTCCGAGTTGACAAGACTCACAAAGAAAGTCAGACACATGATGATTGGCGAAACCAGAAGGAAATAAATGCTTAAGTAAATGAAATGAAGGATGCCCAAGACGCCGATGCCACAGCCATAAATCAGCGGGGGTAGTAGAAGATGTGGTGGAAGAATAAGCAAGTTTGTCCGGTTGATCTAGGAAGTAGAGACCATTTTCTGCACTACCACTGCCAATCGTCCTCCTCGTGACAAGGTCCTGAAAAAGACAATGATCAGAAAAAAACGTCACACTACAATTCAAATCCTGGGTGAGACGACTCAAGCATAACAGATTAACAGAAAAATTGGGAACATGGAGAACAGAAGACAGATGTATGGTAGGAGTGACGTGGACTAAACCTTTTCCAGAAATGGAAGAAACAGTACCATCGGCAATCCTAACTTTGTCCTGACCTGAAGAGAGCTTATAGATAGAGAAAAGATCAGAGGAGCCAAACATATGATCTGAGGCACCAGAATCAATGATCCAAGGCAAAGACTTATGACATAGGAAAGCATAAGGAGAAGAGGCTAAGTTACCTGAGCGGGCAAAGGACGAGGAAGCTGTACTGAGAGAAGGAGAAGACTGGCGGTCCAACAATTGGCGCAAAGCATCCTCTAGCTCAGTATCAGAAGTTTGGCCAACAGAAGCAGAATTAGAATCAAGTGGATCAACGGCACTAGTCTGATGAGCCCGGGAATAGGAACCACGTCCTCTAGATTGGCCTGACCGACCCCCTCGAGAACCAGACCGATCACCTCGACCCGCTGATGGAGTCTCATGAAGCTTCCAACACGTCTCACGAGTGTGCCGCGGCTTCTTGCAATAATCACAGAATACAGACTCCTTAGAAGCAGACAGAGGGATGGGAGGCAGACTGAGGCCATCTCGAGGAGTAGACAGCAAGACTGAGCGGTCAGTAGAGACAGGGGACATCATAGCAGACCGGCGACTCTCCTCATTCTGTACAAAGGCAAATGCCTCCTGAAGTGAAGGAAGAGTGTCCATACCCAGAACTCGACCCCGAACTGGATCATACTCCACATTTAGGCCGGCCAGAAATTTAAAGACCCGTTCCCGTGCAAGGAACTTCTTGTACCCAGCAGAATCAGCAGGGCAAACGGGCTTATAGTCTTCCAGGTGGTCAAGGCGTTTCCATCCGTTGGTGAGGTAGGTGAAATATTGAAGAACAGTTTGCTCCCCCTGAATTGAGCTCTCAAGAGAGCGGCGCAACTCAAATGCCTGTGAGAAATTCCCTTTGCGGGAATAGGTAACAGCCACAGCATCCCAAACTTCCTGGGCAGTCTCCATAGACAAGTAGCCCTCACCAAGTTCTGGAACCATCGAATGGATAAGCCAACTCATAATCAGGGAGTTGTTAATCTCCCATTAGTCATAACCTGAGTCAGTGGTACTAGGTGCCTGTATCCTGCCATCAACATACCCCATCTTCCCTCTGCTCTTCAGAAACATAGTCAAACTTTGAGACCATGTTAGGTAGTTCTGACCATTAAAGAGAGAGGTGGTGATTTTCATACTAGGGTTGGGGTTTTCAGTCATGACAGTAGGTATAGTGGGACTCTCACTCTTCGGTGTTTGAGAAGAAGGGGACACACTGGAGGAATCTATCATGGATACAATACTACCAAACCCGCAACAAAACTAGTGGTAATCACAAACCCGGAAGGTGGTGGTGAAAGAACAGGCACAATGACCACTATAAGGGCATAACAAAATTAAGAAATCATATATATATATTTTTTGTTTTGTTTTTTTTGTTTTTTTGTTTTTTGTTTTTTTTTTTTTTCTGTTTGTTTTCTTTCTTTTTTTTTTTCTGTTTGTTTTCCTTTTTATATATATATATATATATATTGGTATATACTGCTTTATTTATTTATTATACATGTATTACTCGGTGTGATACAAACAGAGGTATATCATACCTATCAGAGACGACGGTGACAGAGGCGAGACGAGTGACACACGAAGGAGATCGACGGCGACAGAGCTGCTGGAGATCGACTGCGACAGAGATCGACGAGATCGACAAGCAACGGCGACAGAGATCTGCTGGAGATCGATGGCGACAGAGGCGGAAGACGAAGACGAAGACGAAGACGAAGCCGAAGCTGATGATCCACCGGCTGAGAGTGACAATGGCGATTGAAGATCGACCCAGTAGAGGCTCCACCTAGGTAAGTTTCGAACCCTAGAGTGAGGGTGTGCCGAAACCCTGGAGCTGATGCTCTGATACCATGAAGCTTTGATTAACCAGCTTAGGGTATGATTGAATATCATCCCTTATTTATAAATGAGGATTTAGGGTTTACAAAGCTTGAATAATTATAGAATAATACAAAAGCTAATATAGTGCACCTTTCGGTGAATAGAAAAATGCTAACTTTCGGTGAGTATAATAATATGCTAACAGGGATATCATCGGATCCTAAAGTCTTATTTGATTTTATCTTCTTAAGCGCAATCTCCACTTCAAAATTCCTAATCCTACGATAGAACCCGTAGTCTTGGTTTTCCTTATTACTGACCACTTCCTCTCATTTTGACCTTCCTTCATGTTCCTCATTTAATAACTTATTAGAATAGTTCTTCGACCTCTCCTTAATCTCTTCATCCTTCACCAACATTTTAGAGTCCTCACTCTTGATGCACTTAACTTGATTAAAGTCTCTTGTTTTCCTCTCTTATCTTAGCAAGTTTTTATATTCTCTTCTCTCTCTCTCATTACTATCTAGGCTAGTGTATAGGTCATCATAGGCTTTCAAGTTAGTCACTCTCACTACTTTTTGACGTCTTTATTTGCCAATCTATAGCTTTTAAGGTTTTTCTCAGTTTTATCATTCTGTCACTTTTTTATTGTACTCTTTTTTCGTCTTTACTACCGCTTGAACCTCCTCCTTCTACTACCAAGTTTCCTTAGAGTTGGGTCTCTTTTCTTTCGACTCTCTAAGGACTTCTTTTGAGATTCTCCTCATACAATTGGTCATCGAGTTTCACATAGTGTTAACGTCATCTTCTAAATTCCTAGTACCATCTTCAACCATTCTATTCTTAAATATTTTTAGTTTATTCCTTTTTAGGTCCCACCATTTCGTCCTATGACGCCTACTATCCTTCCTAGTTTGATATTATCTAAGACATCAGGCTCTCTCCAGGAATCACCTTACAGTCGTTGCATTTTAAACGGTCCACTTTTCGTATTAGAAAGTAATGTGTTTGGCTCCTAATTGACCCACTCTTAATGGTTATCAAATGCTCCTTTCTTTTCTTATACATAGTATTGGCCACCATGAGGTCAGAAGCTAATGCAAAATCTAAATACTCTTTCCAGCCTCATTTCTATCACCAAAATTATACCCACCATGCACTCTCTCATGACCTAGTTTATCCATTCCTACATGGCCGTTGAAATCTCTACCTAAAACAAGATTCTCTCTTATGGATATCTCCTGTAATACCCTTCATCCATTTGGTCCAAAAATTCTCTCTTAGTCTGATCATCTAATCTTACTTGGGGAGCGTCTGCACTAATAACATTCACTATATTTTCTCCAATAACTAGTTTAACTAACGTAATCCTATCACCTTTCTTAATGACCGCAACTACATTTTCTATAAGACCCTAGGCAACTATTATTCCTACCCCATTCCTATGTCTATCCTTGTCACAATAATATAGTTTAAACCCAATATCCTCTATTTTCCTCTATTTCCCTAGCTTTCTCACCTGTCCACTTAGTTTCTTGTACGCAAGTTATACTGACTCTCCTCCTCATCATGACATCTACCAATTCCATAGCCTTACTAGTTAAAGATCCTACATTTCATGTGGCTACCATCAACCTATAGTCTTGGACTAGCTTCTTTATTCACCCTCATTTAGAAAAATGCGGAAACCTTTGCCTATTTTTTATCGCACCCAGGCGTAGATGCAGCGCCCCTTGCTCACTTTTCGAAATACCTGGAGACAGATGCAATGCGTCACTTAAGGGGAACGACCTAACATTTAATCGATTCAAAGTAGGATTCATTTTCATAAGGAATCCAAGCGGCTTTTTTACGTGTTGGCTGTCGGTTACCTAACACACAACCCTCCTCCTTTACCCGGGCTTGGGACTGGCGGAGTTATGCTTTGTGTTCTTTCTTTTTTGTTTTTTGTTTTGTTTTGTTTTGTTTGTTTTTTTTTTTTCATTTGATTTTGCTGCTAAGGCGACAGCTTGCCTTGTGAGATGATCATTAAAAGCGAAGGTGCCATATCTGCAATGTAATTAAGGCCTTGTTTGGAATAAACTAAAAAAGTCGAAAAGTTATTAAAAAAGTCAAAAATCCTATACTATTCAAGGGTAGCTTGTGGGGGAAGCCACTAGAGCAAAATTATTATTTTGCCCTTTGAATTCAACTACCCAAAAAGTTAAAAAGTTAAAAGTCAAAAAGTCAAAAAATGGTCATTTGGATTTTACTACAATATTTTATTATACATATTTTCGTAAAAAGTCAAAAGGTTATCCCAAACATACATCTTTTTTTTTCTACTTTTTTAGTTAAAAAGTCAAAAAGTGCACTTATATAGCACATTCCAAACAACCACTAAATCTTAATGGTACGCATTTCTTTGAACATTTAGGTATTCCATGCATTCGAATTCACTACAGTAATTTAAATTATCTCATGGTGGGTTAGTTATTTGTGTTTATCATATGTACTTTTGTGATCATGTCTCCTTTTTTTCTTTTGAAGGGTAAAATTTCAAGTATCTAGGTGTTGCATTGATGGAATGTGTATGGGGGAAATATGTTAACTTATTATTTTCTATAGCAAGCTTATTTCTTAATTTCTTAGTTTCCACTTTTTTAATTAAATTCATTTTAATGTTTGGTTTACTGGCTGTTGTGGTTGTCATCTGTGTCATATATATAGAGCAAATTATTTTTGTGTTAATAATTTGAAAACACAAGGGAATGGTTCTTCTCTTAATAGTTGAAACAAACCCCATTTCCAACCCTTTCTGCAGAGGCAACCATGCACATGCACCTGGATGTTTATTTTTATTCATCAGCTTATTTGTGTGGTGCAGTATGTATGTCCTTTGTAAGCCTTTTGTAGCTGTTTTCTTAACTAGAAAATTGAAAGTTGAAGTTGCAATTTCTTAGGTGAATGTAATAAATTTTGGTATGTAGACTGTTGATTTACCCATGATGAAAGATGATATTACCCTCCTTTGTGATGTTCAGCTTGCAATTACATAAAATAAAAAGATTAGTAGCTTTTTAAGTATATATTCAATCTGTTATTTTTATCTTAGGGCCATGTTATAGAACCATGAAGAAATATTTAAACTTATTCTTCATATTGATTAAGTTTCTTGAGATTTTAAACTAAAATATAGTGCCTTAAAATTACATAAGTCATAATATGGAGATGAAAATATTGTCGAAGTTCCGTTGTAATTTAATAATGTATTATTGTATTTTGGATATGCAGATGGAAAACCTGGTAATGCTGCTGAGTTGTTTGAGAGAGTTTCACAAAGTGTAAAGGTGAAACATTATAGTGAGGCACTTGATGATCTAAATGCTGCTATAGAGGCAGATCCAACACTTTCAGAGGCATATTGGCATCGTGCATCTATTCTTCGTCAGTTGTGCAGGTTTTGATTTATAAATTTCATTTATATTTTTTTCAACAGTGTCAATTTCTGCACCCCTGATAAGCAATAAAAAAAATAGTTTGGTGTTTCTCAGAAACAAGTTCAACACTTCCGGCATTTATGAACACTTGCATATTTTGACATTAATTTTTAAAATAAGATGTGGGAGAGTTGGTTGATATGTCACTGTTAGAAGTATTGTAGGATGATCCATGAAGATATGGGCTTCTGCTGCTTTTAGATTGCTATAAGAAGCTAAGGGTGCAAATATTTTATTTTAAAATCCATCAACACACTGTATTAAACTTAGCAGCTGGATCCTGTTATACTGGGAGGCCCCTGTTATGAATCCATCAGTTGTTCGATTGTAAATTTATTATTCCATCAGGAAAAGTAATATAAGGAAGCTTAAGTAGTGCAGTTTTGAAGTGTACTCCTTCAATGTGCCTGAAGTGAGACAGTATCTGCTTCCCTGAATGTGCTTTTAGTAATTATGGTCAGATTGCTGCAAAACTGATTGGACCTTGGTATTAGCCATGTGTTACAGATTTGCGATACTCAGGTAGCTTATCTCTGCTGAAAAATTCAGGGTAATGGTTGGACCACACTGTCAATTGTGGTGCTTCCTTCCTTTGGAGGATTTCTCTTGTCCATCTCCCATGCTTCTGAGCTTGATTGAATTTAAAGGGAGGAATATATGTACATTTCACATCAAATCTCTAGTTTACAAATCTTTAAATGTGTCGGATTCTTCTCTCTCATTAATGCCCAGTTTATTTTCATCCATTCAATAGAATTGTTATCTAAATCCCATGCTTGTGAGGTTGGAGAAGCATATGGGGTGTTGGGAGATGGAACATTTGTTGTTTACTTGTTTCACATAGAATTTCTAGTTGACTGAATATTTGAACATATTAAATTCCTCTCTCTCTCTCTCTCTCTCTCTCCACCCCCCCTCTCCTCCCTTTAATATCTGGTTGGAAAACTATATGATTCAGGCGATTTTTGGCTAATGTAGATACGAGGGTTCAGAGAAGAACTACAAAAAGTTTCTGGAGATGAAACCTGGAAATTCAGCTGCAGAGAAGGAACTTTCTCAATTGTTACAGGCTCAGAGTGCCCTTGAGACAGCTACAACTCTCTTTGATTCAGGCGACTTTACAAAGTCATTGGAGTATATCGATAAAGTTGTTCTTGTATTTTCTCCTGCATGTTCAAGGGTATTGATTCTATCATTGTGATCATCGTCATTTCCATGAATATTTTAACTTTAGATTTCTCTAAGTTAGCTATAATAATATGCAGGCTGTAGAATTAATTTGACACCTTGTTTGTTTTTCTGCTGCAGGCCAAACTCCTTAAGGTGAAGTTATTGTTAGCTGCTAAAGATTATTCAGGTGCCATCTCTCAGACAGGGTATATTCTTAAAGAAGATGAGAACAATCTAGAGGCATTACTGCTACGTGGTCGTGCCTACTATTATTTAGCTGATCATGATGTTGCTTCAAGGTTGGTTGGACACTACAAATTAATACGGATCTTTGAAATTCTGTGAATTGTATCTTATTGTCCTTTCTCCCAAAGTAGCCTTTTGTTCACATGGGGACATTTTTTAATGTCTTTTTCAGGCATTTCCAGAAAGGTCTTCGTCTGGACCCAGAACATAGTGAACTAAAGAAAGCATATTTTGGATTGAAAAATTTACTCAAGAAGACTAAAAGTGTAAGTTCAATAAGCTTTTCTGGAGCTTAATAAGGTCATTGCCATGTTATGTTATGATGTTTTGTAACCTCTTTATTATCCTCAAACCTCAATTGTTATTTTATTTAATGCAGGCAGAAGATAACACAAATAAGGGTAAGCTGCGTCTGGCAGTGGAGGACTATAAAGCAGCCCTTGCACTGGACCCAAATCATCTTGCACACAATGTACACCTTCATGTTGGTTTGTGTAATGTCTTGGTTAAGCTTGGTAGGGGAAAGGATGCTGCGAGTAGTTGCACAGAAGCGCTTAACATTGACGAGGAGATTATAGAAGCTTTAGTTCAGGTTTTCTTTTGTTTCCTTTCGCCTAATGGTTTTTTAAAATATTGTAAAAGTGCATAGAAATATCTGAATATGGATGCAGTTGATAACTATGTTCGCTAACAGGGATAAGCCTGAGTTGTTTAGTTAACATTAGAATGTATTTAACTAATGACTATGTTTTTCAGAGGGGTGAAGCGAAACTTCTGATAGAAGATTGGGAGGGAGCTGTTGCGGATCTAAAATCTGCAGCTGAAAAATCACCTCAGGTTTGTCTTAAAATTTTCCCAATTATATCATGAGTTCTCTTCACACTTGCAACTTCACAACCATGTTATGTAGTGCTTTAATATGTAAATTGTTGCATCAGATGTTTCTGCTAGTCTTATTGTCATGGTGATCTTACTAATTAATATAAAAGGAATGCATATTCTTTAGGAAATGTTGGTGTTTCGTTTAGGACAGATTCTACTTTCTCAAAGTGGTTGAAGGGTCTAAGGATATTCACTTTCACATTTTTTTGGTTTGTTATTTATTGTGGGAATCTTCTCGTGTGTGAAGTGTAAGATAAAAAGATATGTAGTGCATTTATAAATAAAAAAAAGATATGTAGTGTGAAAGATAAAGAAGTTAAAATAAAAGGAAAAAGAAGCAGCAAGGTTTTTACTTATTATGAAGCATGGATACTGCTAGAAGGGAGTCAGATCCGTGGTGTATTCGTATTGGATACCTACTCTTCGGATACTATGGATATGTATCATACTTTTCTAAATGTTTCTAATACTTGAAATGAATTTTCTTTAATTGTGAGAAGTATCAATATCTTTTGAATATTCTAGGACACTTATCCAAACTATTATAAAATTGAAATTGTAATAATTCTTGCATAGCATTAAAGTATAATTGTTAGGATAAATATAATAATAGTTTTTTAATACTTCGCTTACTTCTTAGAAAGAAGAAAAGAGTGAGATCAAAGTAGTAGTAGTACCCTACTTTTATCAGAATTTATCGAACTGAAGTATCTTTAATGTGTCATACATACTTTTTTAGAAAGGATAAATATAAAAATAAAAAATAAAAAATAAAAACTTGCATACAACACTTTTGCATTTATCACTTTAGTGTGGAAGGGAAATGTACAAGGGAATTATAAACATTTTAGATTTGATATGGAAATGAAATATTTTGAAAGACCCGGGTGGTTATTGATTGACAACCCTTATTTTCTTTTTCTTCTCTTCTCTACTCTGTATCATTGTGGTCGTCTGGGTGGGTATTGACTGAGACTAAGCGATTTGGGTTTTATTTATTTATTTATTTGCAAGTTTCTAATATTTCATTTTGACCCGCCCCTATCTTTTTAAATTACATTAGACCCCTAGCAAATTGAGTATAAGAAGGATTCCTCTTGTGCTGAACTTGTGGTTCAACACTCAAGATGAGGGTAGGATGTACCCGAAAAGCTAACACCGGCGGGCATAATAGAATGGGCTAGGAATCTATTAGAAGACATACAATGGAATGCCTCACTGCTCATTTTATCATTGTCATTTTGTGGACCATGGTAAGAGCTATCATGCGTGGTTGTTCCCTTTCTTATCTCCTTTTCCCTCTGCATCCCTTCTAAGGCATTTTGACGGTTATCTTATTTTATGTAGAAAATATCAGAAGTAAATTAGTTAGTGATGTTAGCATATCAGGATTTTGTTCTCTCTGGTTTTGTGGATCTGAAGAGGTAGAGCATGGAGGGAGCCATTACTGATATCAAACTAGTGTAAAGTGAATATTCTGCATTTATGATGGTCTTGATTGTATATATCTGGACCTGAGCTTCACTGTAATAAGTGTTTCTTTCATTTTTCTTTGCTTGGTAGGTAGTGGAACTAACTCAACTTAATTAAGTTACCCAAATAAAAGGAACTAACCTAAGTATTTTTTAACCAAGCTGGGGTAGAGCCTTGAGAAACCAAAAGTTGTATAGTGCTGAGCCCAAATAGTGAATACTCAGTTCGTCTTAGCTCATATTGGTCAATAATTGACCAGTAGATATTTTATTTAATTTTACTTCTAATTGACCAGTAGATATTTAATTTGACCAGTACACATTAATGTGTGTTTGGGAGGGGTGACCATTGATTCAATGGTTAAGATTTGGCCTAATAACCTTGAGGTTATGGGTTCAAGTCTTAGGACCACCACTTTGTGCATTATGCCAAGGTTAGGTGTGTACTCAATCTTTCCCTCCCCAAACACACATTAATGTGTACTAATTGGGCGTTGTTTTGTTTTTTTGTTTTGTTTTTTTGTTTACTTTCAATCATTCAGTTGTTGGTATTGCTCAATTTTAAGTTAGTATTTGTTCATAGTTCTTTGAGCCTGGTTTGGATATATATATATATTTTTTTCTTCTTTTAGACTTCAGAAGTTTTAGTTGATTGAATGTATTTTCTTCTAAATCCAGATATCCATAAAGTTTGAGAGGTAATATTTAATTCGCCAATTGTACAGGATACGAATATTCGTGAAACACTGATGAAGGCTGAGAGATCGTTGAAGTTGAGCCAACGAAAGGACTGGTACAAGATCTTGGGAGTTTCAAAGACTGCATCCATATCAGAGATTAAACGGGCATATAAGAAGCTGGCTTTGCAGTGGCACCCAGATAAGAATGTTGACAATAGAGAAGAAGCAGAGGCCAAATTCCGAGAAATAGCCGCTGCATATGAGGTTTGGTTAAAATATGTTTTTGTCGTTGCTCTCTCATATGCTTTTTGGCGACCATGCTGTATATGTGTTTTCTTTTAGTTAACAAAAGTTTCTTGGTAATTCGACGTATCAACCTACCAATATAATTGCTTGTATTTTGAATCAAAGTACTAGTGAGCAAAAAAAAAAAAAGGTTGTGCTCTATGATTCCATCATATGTAGAATCTAACTTCCACTGAACTAAGCTTTACTAGTTATTTGAGTTCAGCCACATGATTTATGATCAGCTGATCTGCTCTACTGTGGCTATTATTCTTTTTTACCATTTTTTATAATAAAATTTAATCTTGTGTTAAATTATGCAACTTTAGCGTGTACCTAATATCTTCAACTTTTCCACACTTTCTAAAATTGTTGTGTCCTCCGTATACAATCTCGTTGATTGCCAAATCTCATCCCTTGGTGTTCTTTATAGGTTCTTGGAGATGAAGAAAAACGTACAAGATTTGATAGAGGGGAAGACATTGAAGACATGGGTATGGGGCCGGGGGGTGGTGGATTTAACCCTTTTGGTGGTGGGGGACATCAATACACATTTCACTTTGAAGGTGGCTTTCCCGGTGGTGGATTTGGCGGATTCCAATTTTGACCACCTAGTCAAGCATGTGGATTATTATTCTACTGTTGGTTTCACAAAGAAGGTTATGGAGCGGTCTCTGCTTTTTTCTGTAGTAGCAGGATGCCTATTTGACTGGCTAACTACAGGTTTATTGGTGGTGAAACATCCTAGGTCATTTTTCAAATGTTCGATAGAAGAAAAGAGTCTTATTCTCCTGAAGAAGGTTTCACTGTGGATCATCATATTTTTTTTGTATGAGTTGATTAAAAGTAGATAAGCCCTCATTTCCGTGTAATTTTCGATTATTCTGGACTCCAACAGGCTTAAAAATGTGGTTGAGAGATAATTGAATTTATTTTTATATCACACTATGAAGCAAATAAACATCAGTGGGCATATACAGGAAAGAGTTTTGGCAGTTTTTCTGGTATTTGATCCATCACAAGAGCTTGATATTTTACTTTCTTTGAACCCAATGTGTCTTCAGATCTTTCGATGATGAAATCTTTTAGACTTTGGTGGTACCCATCTCCTGCGACGGGATCTTTGTCCCAAATTTCTGACTTCTCAGTTTTCACTTGTCTCAGAACAGTCACAGTAGTTGAATTATGGTTTGATATTCTTGTATCTCGATTATCCAATGAATCTTTCTGTTAGAATTATTGAGAGTATGTAATCTAAAACCAATTGGCATTGGATTGGATAAATGGGCCTCTAGTGTAATGGATAATCAAGATTGTGTGGCTCAGAGAGATGATATGAGAATGAGACTAGTCTCTAACACTCTTCTGCATATGTAGTTTGATAAGATAAATCCTGCTGGCATACTAATGTTCAAAATGTTTTATGCAGCCTTATTAATATAAGCTTACATTTGGAGCACAGAAAGTACCATTTGTTTTCAATGTTCACCATTAATTTGTGGAAATTACAATTAAGACACATTGCTGTTCTGATTGAATGATGGCAATTTTAAGTCAGAAAATAAGGTGGTGTTTTCAAATTTATAAGCCTACCCAAGCATCACATCGTACAGCAAGACCCCTCCCCCACTTTTAGAGAGCTCAATGATGAGTTTCATTTAGTTGTCCTTTGAACAGTGAGAAGGTTAGAGGTTCTGGATTCGAATCAATGAAGCAATTGTGACCCTTTCGTTGTAATTTAACATACTAATCACCTAATATCCAATTATATGGCAAAAAAAGAAAAAAGAGATTAGTTTCATTCTAAATTTCAACAATAATAAAGATCTTAACCAACCAATGTATAAACTCTTATAAAAGTTATTTTTGTATTATAAAATTATGGGCATTACTATTTTAATCCAAAAATTAAATTTACTTTTCAAATTCGATAGTGTGACAATTAATCAGAATATCTAAGACAATTCTCTCTCTCTCTCACACACACACATATCTTTCTAATAATTAGTCAATCATCTCTTTTACACATCATTAGGTTTAGAAAGTAAACTTATATATCAGTTTCCTAAAATTATAATCGATTTCAATAAGCTACACCAAAAATAATTTACAGCATCTCTAACAAATTTTTTAAGAGGCTTATTGATTATTGTAGCTAATTTTATTATATTTGACGCCCTCTATCAATATCTATCAACTGAATATGAAAGTTTTAAAAAAACTAACATTTAACAGTTTTAGAACATGGAAACGGTGTGTTTTTCCAAATTATCAAATTTTGCACTGAGAAATTTCTCAAATTGTTAATTTTTTTCCAAAAACTAAGTAATTTCTATATTGAAATTTCACAATAATTTTACAAAATTTCACATTCAATATAGATCTTTTTACATAGATCTTCTCGAATTGGTTTCTAAAATATAAATTTTATCAAAATAAGATATATATATATATATATATATAAATTGTAAAAATTAGTTAATTTTAATGTTTTGAAGAAGAAAATAAGTAATTGCCTGACACATTACTTGTGTGTTACACGCAGCAATTCATATTTTAACAAAATAAGGTGTTAGGATAATTAGGTGGTGCTTGGGATTGGTCAGTTTAAAAAATCTTTTGTGAGACTTACTGGTCTAGAAATTTAAAAATTGGACCTCTACCAAATTTTCTAAAATTTAACCAAAATGATATATGAGTGATATTTCTGTAATTATAAATCATAATGATATGAGTTTCGTACTGAAATGAAATGACCACAAAAAATTACATCATATGAAATTTCTCTATGAAAATCTCATGAATCTATGAGATTGTAAATGAAAACAAAAGACTAAGATCACTTATAATTTCAGAAACTCTACAGAAGTCATTTTGAATAATATTTCTCTGTGAAAAATTTGTTGTATATAATTTTCGATGAAGCAATTCAAGCTATTCCATCCACTTCATATGCACAAATGTATTTCCGTACAAAAAAACCTCAAAAATCTAGAAGAGATTATATGTGAAAGGAATTGAGGTGTTTGGCGACAACCTAAAAAAGCCAAATTTTAGTTCAAAAAGTCAGAAAAAATAAAAAAAGCCACTAAGTTGTTTGTTATCAGTTAAAAAAGTCAAATGTCACATCAATTTTTTTACTCACAAGAAAAATAACTTTTTTAACAACTACCCAAACACATTATCCTTTTTAGCTCCTTGAAAAAAAAAAGGCAAATCCCAAACAAATTTCCATGGGATGTCATGTGGTTCTCAGTTATAGAACCATGCAATGTAGGTGTAACCAAAGTTGCTACCTTGTCATCTCTTTCTGATTTGATGAACCCATAATTAGGCAAACTTTAGCACTCCATAAATGTCATGCTCATCACTAAATTGATCTGCTACTTGTATAAAAAATTTGAAGAAGAAGGTTTCTTCTTCACAAGGCTGTCCCAGGCAACAAGCAAATTGAAGATCATTCAATGGTAACCACAAAAACTTCAATCATTCTCAGCCTACTCTGCTGTTTTTCCCCCATTGCTAAGCAAAGCCAACAGCTATCTGCTACAGCACCATCAACACAACACCACACCACACTTCTCTCTCTCTCTCTCTCTCTCTCTCTCAAAAACAAGATAGCTAGGATATGAATGTCCATCAACACCTCATTTCTCTTACTCTCTCTACCTGAAACAAGGTAGCTAAGATATATGAATGTTCTCTAGCCACCTTAAAATGCAGCCTCTTACCTAATTTCATACTCACTTCCCATCTCACCACCCACACTCCATAAAACCCCCCAAATTCACTTCCATCCTTCACCACAACCTCCACAACTCTCTTCTTCACTTTCCCATTTCAAACAAGTAGAAAGTAGTAATTACCAACAAAAACTCCATAAAAATGTCAAACCAGCTTCTCTCACCATTCCCACTTCTACTGATCATTATCACCTTCCTCTGCTTCCCCACAGCTTTTGCTCAGTCTCCAGCACTACCTCCGCAACCTCCAGCTACTCAGTCTCCTGCACAGCCTCCCCAAGTCCCAGCCACTCAATCTCCACCACCAACAGCACTAGCTCCACAAGTCCCACTAGTCCAGTCTCCACCCGCACAACTCGCACCAGGTCCAGCCCCACCAGGACCACCCAATATCACCGCCATCCTCGAAAAGGCCGGTCACTTCTCTACATACATTCGGCTACTAAAGGCCACCCAGATTGACAACCAAATCTACAAACTCCTCAACGACTCCAGCCAGAGCCTAACCGTGTTTGCCCCATCTGACAATGCCTTCGGCAACCTCACTACCGGTACTCTCAACTCCTTCTCAGACGAGCAGAAGGTCCAGCTGGTGAAATTCCACGTCATCCCATCTTTCCTTTCGGTTCCTGCATTCCAAACAGTGAGCAATCCGTTGAGCACACAGGCTGGAAGTACTGTTCAGTACCCGATGAATGTGACCACGGCCGGGAATCTGGTGAACATCAGTACTGGGATTGTTAACACCACAGTGACTGGCACAGTATATTCCGATAACCAGCTGGCGGTGTATCAGGTGGACCGAGTGCTACTCCCGTTGTCATTTTTTGTCGCTATATCACCAGCTCCGGCACCATCAAAGACTGAGAAGAAGGCTCCGTCTCCAGCAGGAGAGCAGTCCGCTACTAGTACCGATACGTCGGTTCAGGCTTCCAGTGCAATGCCGGCTACTCACCACCGTGCACTCAATGTTGCAGTGTGCTTTGCAGGTTTTCTTATTGCAGCATTGTGTCTGTGTCTTTGAGTTGTGAGCTTGTCTTTGAGTTGAGAGATTGTTGATGATGATTGTGTTTGATTTGTGTAACCAATTTTTACTTAAATAATTCTTTTGACTAAAAACTCTCCCTGCAACACCATATGCTTTTCTTCATGTTGCATAAAAACACTGCAAGTCTCTGTCAATTAACAATAATTCTAGCTACTCACAAAATTTAATCAAAATTTTCATTCAGAAACTGGAACGTAGGGTATAGATCTTAAGTTAGTGTGTTGTGGGACATACCTAAAATGAATTTTGTAAACACAACCATGAGATCATTTTACAAAAGTTCGCAAGTTTTCAAAGATACTTCACCAATTTGTCTCCTCCTCATTCCCACCCCTTTGGCATTAAATGAATTCAATCCTCCAATGTGACCACAGGGGATAAAAGAGCAACAGAAAAAAAAAAACAAGTTACTCCCACTCTTCCTAGCAAGATTAGCATCAGCTTCCTTTGAGAGTTAGCTAAAAAGCCAAGTTTATTAGCCAAAAATAAGCCAACAAAAAAGTTAAAACTAAGAAAAGTTAGTTAATTTAACCTATTCCAATCGTTTTTTAATGAGTTTCTGGAGTGACTAAAGTCAACTTTTTGATTGGAAATGAGTATAAAAAAATAGGTTTTCTTAACCAATAAACTGACTTTTAAGAGGTTGCCAAAGGAAACAATGGCAGTGTTTGGGAACCTTTTTGGCAGGCTATTCTAGCCTCAAATTGAAAAAAAGCCTTTGATTTTAAAAATAAATAAAAAAAAATGGAAAAGCAGCGGCTGTCCAGCAGCACAGACACCTACACTGTCACCAACACAGTGTAGGCTTCAGACAGTTAAATGGCAATTTTACCAACTAAAATAGCCTACTAAAATAGATAAAAAGCCAAAAAACCTAAAAAAAAAACCACTTCCCAAACACCCTATGAACTTTATAGCCTCATTCTCAAATCCTTTTCACTTTTAGCCCTCTGCATAATCTGATACCTCAGACCTGTTGCCCAAACCTCAAGACAGACCACCTTCCTGAAAATTACCCAACTTCTGGTTGATTCTCCCCTCCTCCTGAACCACCAACTCCTTACAGTGTCACCCCCAACTTACAGTGACTACGGGTATGTTTGGTTTGAGTTTGGGAAATGAGTTTTAGAAAAAAAATTTCCAAAATTTGTTTGGTTTGAGTTTTTTTTAAAAAAAATTTCAAAATCACTTTCTCTCTCTTATACATTAATCAATCACTTTTTCTCTCTCCTTTCTCCTTCTCAATCACTTTTTCTCTCACACACATCTACTCAATTCTCCCAAAATATCAAATCATCCCAAACTCCCAAAAAAAATTTGTCTCTCAAAATATACAACCAAACAAATCAAAAAAATTTCTAAAACAACTCTCCCAAAAACAAACCAAACAAGCCCTACATCTCTTACCATGAAGAATGTTAAAGGCAACATAGATCAGTCATCATCAACATATTTTCTTCCTTAAAATGACTTAACATATGAATAAATCATAGATGGGTGTTTTTTCATCAAGAAAATTCATGATGAGAAAGTGCTGAAACTAACAAAATGCACCTTAGACAGAGAGAGTAGCACTAAATCTGAAAAGTTAATAATATTGCATAATGAAGGGTGATTAGAAATCATACATTTATACCGTAAAGCCGCGTTTTATTGCAGTACTATTTGTGGGATAAAGAGTGGGGATAATTGGGCCTCATTGGATTATTTTGTCCATTGTTTATTTGTGGGATAAGCAGAAGGGATAAGAGGTGGGGAACATTTGGATCTTACATGTTTGTAGTCTAACGTTTGTTTTACAAGGTATTAAACTCTGGATAACCTTCGGAATTAAATAGAGGGAAAAAAAAAGGAAAAAATTTGAAGACTAAATAATATCATAGGCCACTCTGGATTATTTTTCTCTTTCATGTAACCGTAAAAAATAATTATATTTTTTTTATTCTATCATAACCAAATATAATATTTTTCACTCTCCAATCCTTTATCCCATAATATAACTTATCTTACAAAAGTTTATCGTAATCCTTCATCCCATCTAATCTAATCCCAAGGTATAACTTATCCCGCACAATTCTATCAATAATCTTATCATATCTAATCCTATCAAAAATAATCCGGCAATCAAAGGTAGAGGATATTTGAGTTAAAGGTCTTGCCTATTATTAACACAACAATCTTTGTTATAATGTTTGGCACCAACAAGCTTGTCTTAATGGATTAATGGAATAGACTACAAAAAAACACAAACCAATTTATAATTCACAAAAGTAGAAAACTACTCATCAGAATTTCGAATTTTCAGGTACAAGAAAAAAGAATTACCATCTATGGAATTCAACCCGATAATCAAATCATGTCCATCCTTAGCATCCGGATCAAATATATGGCAAACAAGAATAGAATTACTAAAATTTATTCTTTATAGGATCCTGCATTGTGTTAGGATTAAGGACACCCAGAAAATGACTCACAAACAATCACACACACAAATGAGATACAAATCTTTACGTGGTTCAGCCCACTGCCTACATCCACGAGAGGAGAAATGAGAATGCACTATAAACTGTGTAAAATACAAAACAGAGGAGGAGGAACTCACTATCTCAACTCAACTCACAGATACACTCTTCACAACTCTCTCTTTTCTTCACACTCTACTATCTCTCAGCTCACAGCTCTTCCCAATTTATACACAAACGGGAGAGCCAAAAAAATTAATATCTGCTTGCCAACCTCTGCTTGCCAACAACCAACTACCAAAGTTAATAATACAATCACCCTAGGTTGGAAAAACTTCAACAAGTCTATAGCCCCCATTTTTGACGCTTGGTGTGGATACTCAACAATTCTCCCCCTCCATACTTATGAGGAGTAGGATCCTTACTGGAAGTCCATCCCAGCAATGTCCCTGCATACTTCGAGTTTGTTTCTCGAGACCACCTTTGTAAGCATGTCGGCTAGATTCTTATCTGTGTGGATCTTGACCAGTTCCAATAACTGCTTTTCCATCACTTCGCGTATCCAATAATGCCGAACATCAATGTGCTTCGTGCGAGAATGGTACATAGAATTCTTGCTTAGGTCTATGGCACTTTAGCTATCGCAATGTACCGTGAACTTTTCTTTCTTTAGTCCCAGTTCTTGGAGAAACCGCTTCAACCACAATATCTCTTTTCCAGCTTCCGTTGTGGCAATATATTTTGCCTCGGTTGTGGATAAAACAACACACTTCTGCAGCTTGGACTACCAAGATACAGCTCTCCCTACAAAAGTAAACAGAATTCCTGATGTAGATTTTCTACCATCAAGATCACCTGCCATATCTGAATCTGTATAACCTTCCAAGATTGGTTTTGCTCCTCCAAAGCACAAATACATTTTAGATGTACCCTTAAAGTAACTCATAATCCACTTGACTGCTTCCCAATGCTCTTTTCCTGGATTGGAAAGAAATTTGCTTACAACTCCAACAGCATGAGCAATATTTGGTCGGGTAGACACCATTGCATACATCAAACTCCCTACTGCAGATGAGTAGGGAATTGCCTCCATCTCTTCTCTTTCATTTGTAGATGAGAGACAAAAACTCTTGCTCAGTTTGAAATAATTAGCCAGCGGAGTACTGACTAGCTTGGCATCTTGCATATTGAACTTTTCAAGCACCCGTTCAACATACTTCTCCTGTGACAACCACAACTTCTTGGCTTTTCTGTCACGTATAACTTTCATACCCAAAATTTGCTGTGCAAGGCCTAGGTCCTTCATGTCAAAGGATTGTGATAGCTCCTTCTTCAGTGATCTAGTTGCTGTGGCATCCTGTCCAACAATCAGTATGTCATCAACATAGAACAGGAGTTTGATGAAGTTTCCACCGGAAAATTTCTTGACATATACACACTGGTCTGTAGCAGTTCTCTTGTACTCATGACCCACTATGAATGAGTCAAACTTCTTGTACCACTGTCTCGGTGCTTGTTTGAGGCCGTAAAGGCTCTTCTTCAATCTGCAAACTAAGTTTTCTTTCCCTTTTACTTTAAAACCTTCTGGTTGCTTCATGTAAATTTCTTCCTCCAAATTACCATAGAGAAATACCATCTTCACATCTATTTGTTCAAGTTCCAAATTCAAACTAGCTGCTAGTCCCAAAACTACTCGAATGGATGTCAGCTGGCGAGAAGATTTCATCAAAATCAATACCTTTTTTCTACCCAAAACCTTTGACAACCAATCGAGCCTTATACTTGGCTAGCTTTCCGTTACCATCTTTCTTCAACTTGAACATCCATTTGTTCTTCAGTGCTTTTCGACCCTGGGAAAGTTTTACCAAATCATAAGTCTGATTTTTCTACAAGGACTACATCTCTTCTTGCATAGCTTGCTGCCAGCTACTCTTCTCCTTATGATTCTGAGCTTTTTGAAAACTTTCTGGCTCCCCCTCATCAGTAAGCAAAATATACTCAGAAGTAGGGTATTTTGACGACGACTTAGGCTTTCTTGTTGATTTTCATAACTGTGGACCAATAGTCTCTAACAGAGGAGGTTGTGGTTCTCTTTGCTCAACACCCTCTTCTTCTGGATCTTCTTCTTCTGGAAAACCATTCTACAACTCTACATCATTGGCTGCATGCTGCGATAGCTCTTCTTCATTAGTGGCATGCTGTGATGGTGCAGGGTTTTGAACAATCTCTGAAACATCATCAACTTTGGGTTTGGCTAGTTGCCCAAAGTCTTCTAAGGTCTGGCCTTCTTGAAATACCACATCTCGGCTTCGAATAACCTTCTTGTTTTTCAGATCCCATAATCTGTATCCAAATTCTTCATCTTTATCGCCAATGAAGATGCATGGAGTGGCTTTATCATCTAGGTTATGTCTGTGCTCCTTGGATACATATGCAAATGCTTTGCACCCAAACACTCTCAAGTGAGAGTAAGAAATCTCCTTTCTAGACCATAGTTTTTCTAGAATCTGAAAATTTAGTGGAACGGATGGCGATCTGTTAATCAGATAGCAGGCAACACGAACAGCTTCTTCCCAAAATGACTTTGGCAACTTTGCCATTTTGAGCATACATCTGACCTTCTCCACAATGGTCCAGTTCATTCTTTCGGCTACACCATTGTGTTATGGGGTTCCGGGTGCCAGATGCCGCGAGTAACATAGTAGGCTTCAAACTCCTTTGACGTGTACTTGCCTCCATTGTCTGTTCAGAGACACTTCAGCTTCTTTCTGGTCTCTCTTTCCACCATGGCATGGAATGTCTAAAAATGCTGGAATACCTCAGCTTTGGTCTCTAGGACATAGACCCATACCTTCCGTGATGCATCATCAATAAATGTCAGGAAGTATTTTTTGCCACCCAAAGATTCCACTTCTATGGGACCACATACATCAGAGTATACTCTGCTCAATAACTCTGATTGTCTTCTGGATGACGAGTGGAAAACGACTCTATAATGCTTTCCAAACAAGCAGTTGTCAGAAGGATTCAATTTCGCATCTTTGGCAAAGGGATAAGAGACTTCTTTGCTAAAATCTGCAACCCTTTCTCACTCATGTGACCCAGCCTTTTGTGCCACAAATTTGGTGATGCTTCATCTTCTACTACGTTGAGGCTATCTGAAATCACATTTATATGAGTCTTGTACAACGTACCAGTTGCTTTTCCTCTGGCTACCACCAGAGATCCCTTCTTCAATTTCCACATGCCTTTGCCGAAGTAGTTCTCATAACCTTGTTGATCTAAGGCTATCCCTAAAATAAGATTCAGGCGTAAATCGAGAACATGCCTGACATCTTTCAACACCATCGTGCACCCAACTTTGGTTTGGATGCGGACATCACCAATTTCCATAATCTTTGAAAAACTGGAGTTACCATCTTCACTGTTCCAAAATCTCCAACCTAGTATGTACTGAAGAACTCTTTACGGGGTGTAACGTGGTAGGAAGCTGCTATATCTACCATCCACTCAGTGTCGTTGTCTGACATATAAAGGCATTATTCTTCTTTAACAGAGAATAATGCAATATCCTCTAAGATAGTAACTACAGTGTTCCCATCTTCGGTCTTTGGTTGTGTATTGCCTTGTTTTTGTTCTCCCTTCAAGGCATAGCAATATTTCTTTATGTGACTCTCCTGGCCACAATGGTAACACTTGAACCTTGGCCGGCTTGTACCTTCTCTGGACTTCCCTCTGTCTTGAGATCTTCCTCTACTGCGTCCTTTACTTTTGCTTCTTTGTCACGACCCAAACCCGGCCCTATGGGTTTAGCACCGTAACCGGCCGGTAATCCGAGATTACCGAAGGCCTGCTTCTCAGTAATACAGTATAACAGAGTTCAGGGCCTGGCGGAAGCCAATACAGTAAAGAACTAGTGTCCATTGAGTTGTGAAAACCTGTATGCCAAAAACATTTTTTTCATGCATTCATACAGTTCAAAACAGTACGGTCTATATACAGTCTATACAATCATATACAACCATTCAGTACGGGGACCTAATCCCTCGATAACAGTACAGTAAACATCCAGTCTATACAATCCGTTCGGTCATTACAAAACAGTGAGACAGTACAAAAAGGGGAAATACTAAAACACCCCTAAGCCTTAGCATAACAGGCTCGGAACCTCGCAGTGAGGCACAGTGGCTGGCTTGACAAAACTGGGATTCTACCCCGACGCCTCTAGCTCTGATCCGGTGCCTGTACACCTACATATATATATGAGCAGTGAGCTAAAGCCCAGTGAATAACATAATGTATAAAGAGGTTAAGAATGTAATGTCCTTACAGTAATGAAAACAGTTCATTAAACAGTATTCCAGTCTTTCAATCAGAACAGTTATACAGTTTTATGTGGTACATCCATTAGCATAACAGTAAACAGTAGGTCTTAAAGACCGAACAGTAATGATGGTCAGTCATTCAGTAAACAGTATGATTCCACAAGGGAACCGACAGAGATCTCTGTAACAGTACAGTCAGTAACAGTAGGTGCTAAGGATGCCACAGGACAGTTCAGAAATAAAGGACATACATTCATTCAGTAAATAATTACATTTCAGTAAACAGTTCAGTTGATAATCAGATAACCATTTTTGAACATATCTTTATACAACTGTTACTCACAGAGTTTGGGCTTATCAGTAGCTAGAGCGTCTCCTCGGAATGCCAACCCTACACAGTATACAGGATGAACACACACTAAGCTATACAGTTGGGAAAGATCAATAACTCCCTATTATGCCTCGGTGTGTTCTACATCTATATCCTCATTAAGATGTCTTAAACTAGGCCTAAGAATGCCTAGGATGGGATGAGGATGCAAAGATGTGTACAGAAAACAGTTCCAGAAATTTTCAGAAAACAGAGTCCCGCTCGAGCGCATGATTCCCCCGCTCGAGCGGACAAGCAAACAAAGGTCCCCGTTCGAGCGGAAATATCCCCGCTCGAGCGTGTCACCCAACACTCCGCTCGAGCGTACATTTCCCCGCTCGAGCGGTCTGATGAACAGTGCGAAGTACTGGATGTACGATTTCTCCGCTCGAGCGCGCATCACTCCGCTCGAGCGAACTGTAAAATAGGTCAAAAGTGCTGGGAGCTTGTTTTCCCCGCTCGAGCGCTACTTTACCCGCTCGAGCGGGAGACGGAAATCTGGAAAATGCATATTGCACATTCAAGCTAAAAACCAAGTTTTCAAACACCAAAATCGATCCTCTTGGGCCCATTTCCTGGAAAACTCTTTAAAACACATAGAATCCCATGATTTGAAACTCAATTTGTAAAATCAAAGCCCAAGGGTGTTTCAAACAAACCCACTTTCAAACCCATTTTCCATGAACAATCTTCAAACATGACATGCATGGATTAAAACCATTTCAAAGCTTCAATTCTTGCTCTAATGAGCTCAATCCTTACAAGACAAGATGAAAACATGGATTTAAACATGATTATGAACATGCATGTGGCATTCGACCATGCAATCAACTTCAACTCACTAAAACCGACATGCATGCAACAATTAAGCATCAATCTCACATGCTAAGCTTAAAACATGACTTAGCTCATAAATTAAACATGAAACATGCAAAATCAACTCAAATATACAATGAAGAAGGTCAATGATCTACCTTAGGTCTTGTATTACAAGGATAGAAGCTCAATTTGCAATTCACACTTCAATCCTCTTACAATCCGAGCAAAACCAAGCAAGATGAGATGGAAATCAACACCCTCACTTTTCTCTCTCTCTAGTTTCGGCAAGAACAATGAAGTTTGGTCTGAGGAAAAGTTTTGTAATGCAAGACTAAGTCTTGGATGAAGTATGGTGTAATGGTCCACTCAATGGCGTTTCGGTAAATAAGTCCAACTCTTTATATAACAATATTTAATCTAACTTAATTATACAGAATCGGTTTTCAGATAATTACACTATAAAATCACATAAATTACGATGGTCATAAAACATCTATCAATTTCAGATTTGGCCGCCGATAAGGCCTTCAATTAACAGTTTAAACGTATAAATTTGAACAGATAATCAATCAATCAGACAGATAAAGTATGCAATACCATGTATATACACAATCATTTCAGGTTCAATTTCAGTCAGTCAGTTCCGCATTTTATTCAGTCCAGTTATCAGTCATTATCAGTCTCATTTAAGGGTAATCAGTGGTTAATTCAGTAATAATCAGTAATTAATCGGTAATCAGTACGAGGGTTGTTACAGTCTCCCCTCCTTATAAAGAGTTTGGTCCTCCAAACTCGAGGTAACACATAATAACAGAGATAATACCTAGCATAAAGGTAACTTTCACTCCATAACATGAGCACAATCATATTAGAACAGAATCTTATGCACATTCAGTTGTCAGTCAAGGGCAGATTCAGATACATGTTCATTTGCATATTTTTGTCTAGAGCATACGTAGATGCGCAATCCTGGCTTATGTATACATGGTGCATTACTAGAGCAGATACAGAACGGATGCAGACATGGCAGGTACAGAACAGATACAGTGCAGAACAGATACAGTACAGAACGGGTACAGTACAGAGCAGATACAGTTACATAATGGTTATGAATAACCAGTTCCATAAGGAAATCCCGAGTCCGGGTAACAGAACAGAACAGTACAGAAGCTGGGCCCTCATGACGAGGCCTCCGGTACGGGTAACAGAGTGCAGACAGATATAAGTTCCATAAAGGAACCTCCGATACCGGGCAGCTAACATATATTACATAATACTAAGAGTCACGAATATATAACAGGGATCGAACAATCATTCAGTAAACAACATATAGCATTTTCGAGACAAAACTTATTTCGTGACACGAAATATGAATAAAGTGGCACAGTAGTACACGACAGGTACAGCAGTAGTAACAGTGTCAGTACAGTGACAGTACAGTAACGGTGACGGTGACAATACAGTAACAGTACAGTAGCGGTATAGTAGCATTCACACTACTTATATCAAGTACTTATCGGGGTTATAGATTTGCACTAGTCTCAGTTTCATAAGTAATTTCCCCCGTTAAGTTACAGAGTTTCGATTCATTCTCTCCCGAGTTGTTCACCCAGTCTTAGTTCAATTCGATTCTCGATTCGGTAAGCCATCACAGTCAGTCCAGTTCATTCGGGAGTTATCGGGAACATAAGGCGAATTTGTACATTACTCCCATAGCAGTAGGTAGAGTTCTTAAGCATTCATTTACTATTCATTAGTGCCAGTCCTTACCGATTCGGTCATAGCACATGCCAATACGAAAGCGGTCATACAGACTACATATACTTCCAGACAGTCAGGGTTTATGATCAAAACCAGTCTGTGGTCAACAGATCCCACCAGTTCTGAGGTACAGTAATCACCAAAACAATCATTCCCTAGTCAAACAAGTTCATGGTTATAACGGTAATACCGGGTAATTAATCACATGCCACATACCCAGTTTTTTCCTACATTGTAAACAAATCCGGTAATAGCTCTTAATAAGAGTTTTCTCAGGTCAAATCGATGAAAGTTCGACTAGGTCATTTCAGATGCAAGTTCTGTCCAAACATATCAAATAAAAGTTCGAAGCGCAGGCATCAAACAAAAGTTCCATCAGTTACACAAAAGGGTTTCATTGACCCACGGTTCCATCAGATTAGTTCATATCAAAGTTCTATTCTTATCATTTCCAGATCAGTTAACATTAGTTCATACTCCGGTCATTTCGGTACATAGTAGTTTCACAATCAGTCTGAGTTCATCAATTATCAAACTTACATCAGAGTCCGGTACCATTACAATTCATATCAAAGCAGTATAGGTCACATACAGTGTGTTCCTCCCAATAAGTTTACAGACAAATGCACAGACACGCAGTTAGTCATATCGAGAGGTAAGCATCACACAAAGTTCTTGGTGGCACGTAATGGTGAGTTGTCATACGAGGGTTCTAAATCCGTCATATAGTCACTAAAGCATAGGTTCGCAGATCAACTCCAACAGTCATGTCAATTTTCCACAATCACGATTCCCAGTCAAGAGTTTATCGGTTGGGATCTTTATTCGGTCATGCAGTTACAGAGTCATAGTCCCAACGGTTAACTTGTCAAACAAATTAATCAGTCATCCCGAGCAAAGGTACAGTCATATATGTGCATGTTCAGAATCTACTAACAGTCCCATTACAGGTTCACAGGTTCAATGTACAATGCAAAACAGTTCCTCCAGATACGATAGTTAAGATAACCAGTCATATATCTATTCAGTCTAGTAATATCCTTAAGCAAAGGTAAGCAAATATGTACACAAGTCTAAGCGGTTTTCCTTAGCATAGCATAGGTAAATGTTAGCATGAGGTTTTACAGTGTCGCACCTATAGTCCGCATCAACGGTAGATTTTAAAAGATCCATTATTCACAGTCCATTCCTCTCAATCTTAACAGTGTTACAAGAATGGGAACATACATACAGGTGTGAGATCAAAATCAGTTTTCATGTAGGCATTTGTTCACAAATTCATAAGCAGAAGTTCATCTTTACAAATCAATATGGGTTCTCAATTTCAGCAGTCCCACACACAAACAGTTCACATTCAGTCTGTGCAATACGATACAAGGACCTAACTCAGCAAGTTCTCGCTGTTCACAAGTCCTAACAGTTCTCATAGTGTATGGTTCATAATTCCAGTAATTCAATCGGTTCAGTCAATATGTTCTCAGTCCACACCAAATTACGGAATATACGATTCCCACACAAACGTTCGTACAAGCAGTTTCATTTATTTCAGGTAATACCTACGTCAGTCTTTTCAGTTTTCCGAGTATTCTCCGGAACTAGGGTCTAGAGTTAGACTCATTCATGTTCAGTTGAGTTCGTGGCAAGATTTAGGCAAATGTCCTTCCTGACCACGTCTAAACAAGTTTCGGATAGGTGGCGGCAACGCCCCAGTGGTATTTCCCACATACAGTACAGATAGGTATTTCATTGTTCACATTGCTTCTTCGACCTTCATTGGTCAAAGCTATTGCCCGAGATTTTCCATTCACGGAGGTCATTTTCACTTTCTGTTACTTCTGTTTCATTCCTTCCAATTCAGTTGGCGATGTTGATTTGGATATTTCAATGCCGCTACGCTATCTCAGACATTATACTCTATCCAGGACGTCTACACACTTTGACGGTTTTTAAACGTCGATTCAGTCAATCACATCTAGGTCACACCCACTTTCAGTGCTTTTCTAGTCTTAGTAGTCAGTATCTATCATATGGGGTGCCTATCGAACTAGCTGGGTAAATTCTACCTCATATTCGACCACAGTCCTATCACTTTACTCAAGTTGTTCAAACTCGGATACTTTCCTATTTCAGATGTATTGGGGAAAGCATTTTTTTTTTTTTGAAGAGAACTTCACATATTTTCTCAGTTTCTAAACCCAAGTCTCAGTTTTCAATGGTTCAGTACCTCCCAGAAATTCCGGTGGTTTCAGTTTATTTGGGTTTCAGTATTAGTGTCATCAGTTCATATTCAGTTGGTTCAGGCACGTAAGTCTGCCTTTCTTCTCTCAAATTTCGGTTAAGGCCTCAATCATTCATTCTAGCCTGTTAATCCTCAGATTAGAAGTTTCAGTTCGTTCACAATCCTCGCCCTTGTTGTTGTTATTTCAGATTCTCAGTTAACCTATTCATTCTCCAGGAATTTACCAAGAATTTCCGACTCGAAGCAACGCTGGCCAACGTGATTCCAATCGGACTTTCCAGGTCATTCAACAAAGGCATGAGACTCTACGGTTTAACATTCCACAAATTAGGTTCCCACATATTTCTTTGATCAACACAGGGAAGTTCTCACTGATTTCACATTTTATTCCATATCAGACGTGTGTATACTTTCATTTCAGTTCAGGTATGGTCACATGACCCTTTACTTTCACACGTTCACTTTCTTATAGATTTCCACAGTCGGTAGTAATACTAACATTACATGTTATTCCATTTAACTTCTTTAAGTATGCATATAGGTTTCGTTTCATTTCACTATAAGCAGTGGTAGCAATTATAAATATAAACAGTTGCATACTTAAACAGTTTAACACATTAGCATATAATCAGTCATGTCATTGTCACACACACTTTTCATGCTCATGCAATGCCCTAATTTCTTTTCTAGGACGTCCTATAGCTCATTTGGACACGTGTGTGCGGTATAACTCGTGGTTAAGTATCGCTCTGATACCACTCTGTCACGACCCAAACCTGGCCCTATGGGTTTAGCACCGTAACCGGCCGGTAATCCGAGATTACCGAAGGCCTGCTTCTCAGTAATACAGTATAACAGAGTTCAGGGCCTGGCGGAAGCCAATACAGTAAAGAACTAGTGTCCATTGAGTTGTGAAAACCTGTATGCCAAAAACATTTTTTTCATGCATTCATACAGTTCAAAACAGTACGGTCTATATACAGTCTATACAATCATATACAACCATTCAGTACGGGGACCTAATCCCTCGATAACAGTACAGTAAACATCCAGTCTATACAATCCGTTCGGTCATTACAAAACAGTGAGACAGTACAAAAAGGGGAAATACTAAAACACCCCTAAGCCTTAGCATAACAGGCTCGGAACCTCGCAGTGAGGCACAGTGGCTGGCTTGACAAAACTGGGATTCTACCCCGACGCCTCTAGCTCTGATCCGGTGCCTGTACACCTACATATATATATGAGCAGTGAGCTAAAGCCCAGTGAATAACATAATGTATAAAGAGGTTAAGAATGTAATGTCCTTACAGTAATGAAAACAGTTCATTAAACAGTATTCCAGTCTTTCAATCAGAACAGTTATACAGTTTTATGTGGTACATCCATTAGCATAACAGTAAACAGTAGGTCTTAAAGACCGAACAGTAATGATGGTCAGTCATTCAGTAAACAGTATGATTCCACAAGGGAACCGACAGAGATCTCTGTAACAGTACAGTCAGTAACAGTAGGTGCTAAGGATGCCACAGTACAGTTCAGAAATAAAGGACATACATTCATTCAGTAAATAATTACATTTCAGTAAACAGTTCAGTTGATAATCAGATAACCATTTTTGAACATATCTTTATACAACTGTTACTCACAGAGTTTGGGCTTATCAGTAGCTAGAGCGTCTCCTCGGAATGCCAACCCTACACAGTATACAGGATGAACACACACTAAGCTATACAGTTGGGAAAGATCAATAACTCCCTATTATGCCTCGGTGTGTTCTACATCTATATCCTCATTAAGATGTCTTAAACTAGGCCTAAGAATGCCTAGGATGGGATGAGGATGCAAAGATGTGTACAGAAAACAGTTCCAGAAATTTTCAGAAAACAGAGTCCCGCTCGAGCGCATGATTCCCCCGCTCGAGCGGACAAGCAAACAAAGGTCCCCGTTCGAGCGGAAATATCCCCGCTCGAGCGTGTTACCCAACACTCCGCTCGAGCGTACATTTCCCCGCTCGAGCGGTCTGATGAACAGTGCGAAGTACTGGATGTACGATTTCTCCGCTCGAGCGCGCATCACTCCGCTCGAGCGGACTGTAAAACAGGTCAAAAGTGCTGGGAGCTTGTTTTCCCCGCTCGAGCGCTACTTTACCCGCTCGAGCGGGAGACGAAAATCTGGAAAATGCAGATTGCACATTCAAGCTAAAAACCAAGTTTTCAAACACCAAAATCGATCCTCTTGGGCCCATTTCCTGGAAAACTCTTTAAAACACATAGAATCCCATGATTTGAAACTCAATTTGTAAAATCAAAGCCCAAGGGTGTTTCAAACAAACCCACTTTCAAACCCATTTTCCATGAACAATCTTCAAACATGACATGCATGGATTAAAACCATTTCAAAGCTTCAATTCTTGCTCTAATGAGCTCAATCCTTACAAGACAAGATGAAAACATGGATTTAAACATGATTATGAACATGCATGTGGCATTCGACCATGCAATCAACTTCAACTCACTAAAACCGACATGCATGCAACAATTAAGCATCAATCTCACATGCTAAGCTTAAAACATGACTTAGCTCATAAATTAAACATGAAACATACAAAATCAACTCAAATATACAATGAAGAAGGTCAATGATCTACCTTAGGTCTTGTATTACAAGGATAGAAGCTCAATTTGTAATTCACACTTCAATCCTCTTACAATCCGAGCAAAACCAAGCAAGATGAGATGGAAATCAACACCCTCACTTTTCTCTCTCTCTAGTTTCGGCAAGAACAATGAAGTTTGGTCTGAGGAAAAGTTTTGTAATGCAAGACTAAGTCTTGGATGAAGTATGGTGTAATGGTCCACTCAATGGCGTTTCGGTAAATAAGTCCAACTCTTTATATAACAATATTTAATCTAACTTAATTATACAGAATCGGTTTTCAGATAATTACACTATAAAATCACATAAATTACGATGGTCATAAAACATCTATCAATTTCAGATTTGGCCGCCGATAAGGCCTTCAATTAACAGTTTAAACGTATAAATTTGAATAGATAATCAATCAATCAGACAGATAAAGTATGCAATACCATGTATATACACAATCATTTCAGGTTCAATTTCAGTCAGTCAGTTCCGCATTTTATTCAGTCCAGTTATCAGTCATTATCAGTCTCAGTTAACGGTAATCAGTGGTTAATTCAGTAATAATCAGTAATTAATCGGTAATCAGTACGAGGGTTGTTACATTCTTCCCTTGTCTCTACCTCTACCTTTATTTTCTATGACGAAGGCATGTGACTGATGGCCCCCCATGTCTTTCTTTTTTGCCTCTTCACTAAATAAAGCATCTGTGACCATGTTCGTGGTCAATCTTCCTTCAAGTGCAGAGTTGCTGAAGGACACCACCAATGTCTCCCAACTATCTAGTAAGAAGCTGAGCAGCAATAAGGCTTGCATCTCATCATCCAGCTCCATTTTGACAATTGTTAGTTGGTTCACCAGATTTTGGAATTCAATGGTGTGTTCTGCAACAGAGACACCACCTTTCAGCTTCAAATTTACAAGCCTTCTCATTAGGAGGGACTTATTTCGAGCAGTCTTCTACTGGTTAATGCCTTCTAATTTTGATTAAAGAGCATAGGCATCAGTCTCTTGGGCGACATGGTGGAAGACACTATGATCGATCTATTGTCTGATCTGACCAATGGTCTTTCGATTCTTCCGCTTCCAATCTTCATCCTTCTCCGCAACTGGTTTAACTCTATTTAGCTCAATGGGGTCAAACAAATCTTGGTAGTGCAAGACATTCTCCATTCTGGGCTTTCAAATTGCATAGTTGGAAGCATTCAGCTTGATCATGGAACTCAAAGTTGATTTGATTCCTCCATCAATAATTGTCTCTACAGAAATTGATTTTTGTCTAAAAAATCAAACTTCGTTGTTGAGTCCGAACTGATCAAATTAGCCACAAAAGCACTTCGAATTGCCAAAATAAAAACTGTAAATTTTTAAAATTTGATTTGAAAAATCTAACCGTACGAATGTGTCCGGAATATTCCAAATAGTTGGAAACCACTATTGGATCGTAAAAACGAACTCAGAATGGCTCAGATCAAGCCAAAACAGGTTGAACGGTTCAGATTGGTAGAATCTGGTATGCCTGAGAAGCACCGGATAATTCCTTTGGTTCGGCTGACGTTAGTGGCTTGGCGGCACGGCTCGATTAGCGGCGTGGTCAAAGCCGCTCGGCTCTGGGTTGGCTTGGTCAATGTGGGTCGGCACGAGTCAACATGGGTCGACGCGAGTTGGATGACATTAGCGACCGGTAAGGAGATGACGTCAGCGACTGGCAAAACAAGAAAGACGTGTGCTATGCATGTAGCGCGTTGCGGCGCGTGGTCACAGCATTAGACGGCGTGTAAAGGCACATGCGGCCTTGTCCGGTGTCCTTTTTCGACGCGGTTTGTTCCTCTGGGCTCGGCTCGGCTCGTCAAGAGCTTTCACCTGGTGTGATCAAAAGTGGATTTTGACCACTTTGATTTCTGGGCAATTCTGAAAATCGCACTCTGTTTTTCTGAAAAACACACAACCAGCTTTGATTCCACTTTGTTAGGATTAAGGACACCCAAAAAATGACTCACAAACAATCTCATACACAAATGAGACACAAATCTTTACGTGGTTCGGCCTAATGCCTACATCTATGGGAGGAGAAATGAGAATGCACTATAAACTATGTAAAATACAAAACAGAGGAGGAGGAGCTCACTCTCTCAACTCAACTCACTGATACACTCTTCACAACTCTCTCTTTTCTTCACACTCTACTATCTCTCAGCTCACAGCTCTTCCCAATTTATACACAAATAGGAGAGCCAAAAAAATCAATATCTGTTTGCCAATCTCTGCTTGCCAACAACCAACTACCAAAGTTAATAATACAGCCACCCTAGGTTGGAAAAACTTCAACAAGTCTGTAGCCCCCATTCTTGACACATGGTGTTGATACTCAACACATTGAACAACAAACTTCTCAAATTAAATCCAACTTAACAGAGTGACAATTTGGGTGGGAAAAAAATAGAAAAATCACATTTAACACCAAACAACCTTGTCTTGAGAATCAAATCGCTAATGTAAATCGCATCACCGACATTCAATAACAAGCAAGTTCCATGGCCATCAAAATTTGAAGTACCCATCAAACTATTAGGATTTGAAGCACCAAGTGATCCAACTCTACTAGCCCCACTTACAGACTTACTCCCACCATTGCCCCCAACAAAACTAAGTGCCCCGACTACCATTCCGGCCTCCTAAGAATCTCACTGCAGCTGATCTCAGGCCACTGCTAATGCCCATGCTTGATGACATTGATGGTAGGGCCTGTACTGGCTTATCCTTGAGATGAGCTATGGTTACCTGACAAACATAATTAACCAGAAACAGTTTACAATAGATAGACAAATATTTGATTTTTAGAGAGAGGGTTGACAAAAATATTAATCAATATATAAAGAAAACAAACTACCAGATTCCAAAATAATGAAAGTGAACCAGAAAATGCTTTAATTTTGCTCCCAAAAAAAAAATGGAGTCATTTTGGCAAACAGGTATTGAGCAAAGCAAAAGAAAGCAACTATCTGAGTGAGAAGAAAATAATCAAAATGAACCAATGACAAGTCGAGTTGATAGTGAAAATTGGGAATGGCTTTACTTCCAATACTGATTTTGAAATTGGGTATGAAAAATTAAACAAAAAACAAGAGATTTACTTCCTGACATAGAAGAATAAAAAATAACTCAAAATATTTTGGGACTGATTTTCAAATTTTGGTCTTGAAAGTGGGAATTAAGAGGGAAAAAAAGGAAATTAACTACCCTGTAGACCAAGAACATTTGAAATTTCGTCCAAAAAAGAAACTGATTTTACCAAACGGTTTGATTCTCCGAAATTGAATTTGCAGCTATACTATTATATATGTGAACACTTAACTTGGTGTACAAATCTTCTTCTCATGCCACGTGACAGATTTTTATATGCGCTAAAATAAAAAATTATTATACTTACAACGTAAGTAATGTTTAAACTCAAGATCTTAAGTTTCATTAAAAACCAACTTGCCATTTAAGCAACTTACATATTATGATATTAATTTCTTTATTTTTTATTTTTATTCCTACTTATCTGAATTACACACGGATCATATATGTCACCCGTTAGTTAGGATTAAAGAAAAGTTCTCCTATGGTGTTGCAACCTTAAATGTGCATACTATATCATATGTATTATACCATAAAATATGCAATTTTATTACAAAATTTCGTAATATAAATCACAAATTGCATAATCTTACCACAAATTAGCGTAAAAAAATATCGTAACCAAGCCACAAATTTTTGCAACATCAACTATAAAATTTTGGACATTTTATTATGCCAATTTGTAATGAGATTACTTATTTTATGATTAATATTACAAAATTTTATGATAAAATTACATATTTTATTATAGGATACATATGGTATGCATCCCAAAGGGGGCACACCATACATTTTCCTAAAAAAAAAAAAGGCTCTTTAAGACAAAAAGAAAACTCGTAGAAATCAAACTACCTGCCTAAATAAGGGATCAGTTGGAGGTGATTTTTTTGGCAAATAAAACTCTTTATTTTGGCCAAAAGGCATCAGTTGGGAATGCTCTTAAGTGATGAACTTCTGTATGTAAATTCTTTATTTTTTTATCTAATATAAGACTCTACTTTCACACATATTTTTTAACAATGTCGGTAAAGTTGTTTGGGATGAACTAAAAAAGCCACCTCTTTTTTTTTTATCTGTATTTTAAAAAAAAATTATGTCAAAAAATTTAACTTTTCCAATCCGTCTTGTATGGATGAATCTAAAAGGTAAATTTTTTGAAAATTTTTAAAAGAAATTAAAATTTTCAAAATAAGTATAAAAACAAAAAAAACACTATTTTTAGCTTATTTTTATCTTTTCTAAATATTTAAAAACGAAAATAAACAAATATATATATATATATATATAGAGAAAAGTTAGGGATCATGAAATTTTTTTCATGAAAATGATTATGAAAGATTTATGATCCTTGGATTACCTTGATTAGTGTGTGGTGCTTTATTCTAAGTGTAATCCAAAGGTCACAAAACTTTCATGATTATTTTCATGAAAGATTTTTCATGATACGTAACATTGCCTATATATATATATATATATATCTCCAAATACACAAACTCCAAACAGCCACGAATTTTGTCAACTTGGGGACTTAGGAAAGATACAATGCATTTATGTTGGTTGTGTACAAACACTAACAAAAACGACACCAATTAAACTGGGTAGTTATCTTATTTTATACGGATTTAATAAGTCTCTTGAAAAAATATTTAGAAAATATTGTCTTTCGAAGTATAAATATTGACAAATCTAAAAAATAAAATATTGAGAAAATATTGAAAAACAAAAAACATAATTTTTTAAATTTTAAGTTAAATAATGTGCAAATAAATTTTGTCAACCAGTCCTCTGTTTTGTCAACAAAGCCTTTCGTATTTTTGCTAGAAGCCCATTAAGTTTTTTTTGGGGAAAATTACCAAGAATTTTTTTTTGAAAAATGTGTAGTCTATTTAGTCCCATAACCTTTTATTTATACCCAAAAGTCCTATTACGTTATTCTTCTTCTCTGCCTCTCTACTTCTCTGTCTCTTTTAATCTTTATGATTTTCGGCGATCGTTGACGAGTAATCATATCTTACTTTTTCTCTTTCTCTTTTCAATATATAGTCACCGGCGACTGACGACTACCATCGATTGGGATTCACCGACAACCACCGACCGTTGACTCCTTACTTCACCATCACCGATGGTAAAGAAGAGATGTTTCCGACGAAGAAGATGAGTAAATCTACTTAAATCCGATGTAGATCTACATTAGATTTGGCTAGATCTAAACAAAAAATAGTTGCCAGAGTACAATTCTCTCTCTATATCTGCCTTTCTACTTCGATCTCTTATTTTTTTCTACATTTTTTCTGCTATACACTTCTCTTTTTCTGTTATAATGGAGAAAATTTTCAAATTCTGAACAAGTTGTTTTCGAGTTTTAGTTATAGGCGGTGAAAACTGTAAAATTTTGCAGTTTCAAATTTTTTTGGTACTAGAATGATTCATGGTATAAAATTATAAATTTTTTCAGTTTCATAACATGTTTTTCAGTTTGATTAATAAGGATAAATACTTAATAGATTTTTGCTTTAAAACTGTAACATTTTACAGTTTCAAAACTTACTTTTCAGTTTGATCAATATTGGAGATTATTTTCTTAAACCTTACAAATATTGAAAAATAGAATATGTTTTTCCCATTGTTGCTGTTTTTTGTCGTTCTATTTTTTTTTCTTTTAATTTATCAATATTTAGTACATTTTGCTATTTTTTTTTGCTCTAATTTCTCCATTTATTCTTTTTTTTTCTTCGGCAATATTCTAAACATTCTGGTGAATCTCCAATGATGTTCTTAACGTCCAGTGAACGTTCTGAACATTCTGACAACTTCCATTAACGTTCTTAATACTCCGGTGAGCTTCCGACGATACTCTGGCAACTTCCTGGCGATACTCCGACAACTTCCCGGTGATGTTGAACATTCCGACGAGTCTCTGGTGACCGTTTGACGGAAGTCCGACGGTAGTAGGATGTAATAGTGTCTATAAATTAAAAAAAAAAAAAAAATAGGACTTTTTGGTAACAATTAAAAATATATATGACTAATTAGTGCAAGTGTTTTGTTTAAGAATTAAATGGGTCTTGAACTTTGTATATGAGACTTATTGGTAAGTTTCCCCTTTTTTTTAAAGAGAAGGAAGCCCAATATTATTTTGGGCTCTATTTGCCTCAAAGCTTTCCATACTGCAGGATTTGAAGATGGGCTCTAACCAACAAGGGCTAGTATATTTCTTGTGCACTAGATGGGCTTCTGAAAAAAAAAACACACAAAGTTCATTGTGCCACTGTTGAGGAATCTCATAATGGTCCATAGTTTAGACGCGTTGTCCAAACACGTGAGGTAAATCACGGTTCTATTTTGATAATTCTAATTGTTTATTTTGTTTGGTTTTTTGTGTACATTATTAAAAGTAATTAAGTTAATTTGATAATTATAATCTATTTATTTTCGCATTTGTGTAAAAAAAATGGACAACAAACGTGTTTTTAGAAATAAACTATTTATTTTTTGATAACAAATCTAATAAATTGAATATGTTATGATTATCAGATCGACTTAATTTTGTTTGAATCATATACATAAATGGCACCACAAAACAAATGGTTTAGATTATGAAAATCTAGCTCGTAGTGAACACGAGTTTGGACAACAGTTTGTAGAGGAAAGCCTAGACCATGTTCTTTTCCTTTTAAGAAAGTTTATGGCACTAGAAAAGTGTTTAGAAAATTTGAGAATTGTAGATCAATAATGTATATTGAAAGTTAGAATTATGAAGCCACATTTAAGTAAATCTTAATCATTAATTTTAAATTTTTTAAAAATCTTTTGTTATGAAATTATAGCATTGTTGTTGCCCATTTAAAATATATTAGGACGATTTAGTCCATAATTTAGATTGGAGGGTTTCGTTTGGGCCCATGGGGCTCACCACAAATCTCGTTTTAATGATTCAAACTATTCATTTTTTCGGATATTTCATATATTTCATTCACACAAAAAATTAGATTGATCCAATTATTGTAACTTAATCAATTTATCGCGTTTGTCACAAAAGAAAAAGACAATAATTGTGTTTTTAAAAATAAACAACTATTTTTTTAGTGACAATCGTAATAAATTGAATAGATTATAATTATCGAATCGATTTAATTTTTTTGTGAATAAAATATATAAAATGCACGATAAAATAAATAATTCAAATTATTAAAATGAGACATGTGATAAGCTCTACGAGTCCAAACAATGTGCCTCCTTTTGTAATTTGAAGTACACAACATAAAGTGACTTCATATGTGTATGAAGCAGACATGTAAAGCTTGAGTCATAATCACCCGACCTCTCATCCTATCCAACACTGAATGCTATAATCAAATGGAAGAAGCCTCCAAACTCCAAACTGATTAATCCTACCGACATAAACTTGATTTCTTTAACTCTTAACACAACACACACCCTGCCTACTTCGTTGTTTTTCCCCCATTGCTAAGCAAACTCACTACCACCTATCTGCTTTAGCTTCAACACTGTGTGAGTGATTTTCTGACCACACTGCCAACTCGGTACTCAGCTGGAAAACACTGGCAGAATAGATAGCACCTGTAAAACCTGTAACAGAAGGAGAAGACTCCGGCGGTGGTTCTTCCACCCGGGGACACTCCGACGATCAAGTCAGTATATCTCTTAAAGATAATTCAAGTGCTTAAATCATTGTTCTCAATATAAATTGCATACCTTAGACCCACGGGGGTGTCTCTCTTTTATAGTTAACTCAATCCTAGTCCCAATAGAAGCCTGACCTCTATGGACTCCTGTTTAGTATTTACTTTGGACTCCTCAAGAGATAAGGATAGACTCCCTAAGAATACTATCATTATCCATCTCGAAGTCTTTCTTCATTCTAGGACTCTTGTCCCTTATCCGCTTATCTCGGATTCCGATATCTTCGGAGATAACCTCGGCCATGCCGAGATCACCTCGGCGTTACGATCAGGATACGTGGTACCTCGGCTGATACGTCGGCGTCACCTTGGCCACGTGTTGGACTCAGAAAATATATCTCCACAACTGCCCCCTAGGTTCTATTATCTCGGCATTCTGAGGTGATGGAACCTATATCGGTTCTTCCTGCCAGTACATCGGCTTGAGCCGAGTTCATCACTATAGGCTGACATGTCTTCTTAAAGATCAAGGTTTCCAAGAACTTCTTCACGCGTATGAGCTGTCATGTATAACAACTCAACCGTTTCAGCTACGTGTCTTTCTCTTACTGGATCGTACATGTGACGCGCTTGTAAGCCGTCTCTCTCTCACGTGCGCCGTCTGACGCATATGTTCTTTTAGGCATATTAATGACTGTTTTGCCGCCGTTTCTGTGTTTTAACAAAAATCATTTCCCTCTTCCATCTTTTCACTTTTTCCTACTATTTTTTGAAGCTTTCTCTATTTCTCTAGCTTTCCATCTCCTCCATTGTTCCAAGCTTTCTGAGTTCTGCAACTTGCTTTGTTTACCACCTCCGGCGTGATTTCCACCGGTCTTCCGCCTCTGCAACCGTCGTAAGACTTCGGCAAATCCCATTCCGGCTTCCCTTTTCCTGGTAAGCTACTGTTCTTCATAGTTCTTATTTCTTGTTGCTTTTCAAGAAATTCTGCTTCATCATCAGTTGCCATTGTTATTTTACTGAAGCAATTGATTTATGAATCATGTATCTGAGTGTGTTTATTTCGTGATTTTGCTCTTGTTCATGTCTTGAATGCACACACTGTTCACAACTCTTTTGCACTGTTTTTGGCCTTATACCTTTCGTATTTACAATGTCTCTGATAGACTATCTCTGTTCTTGATTCTGAAACTCATTCTTGTTTCTGTTTTTTGTGTCTTTTCCAGATCTGTGCCTTTAATCTTCGTTTCCATAGATCTAGGTTTGGGACTTGTTTGTAGAACTCAAGACAGTCTTCTTAGGGAAAATTGAAACAATTCCCCATAGATTTTAAGCTTTAGCCGAGGTCCCTAAAACCCTTCAAAACCCCTTTCTTTCTGAAATCCAACTCTTCTAATTCAGGCCGACATCATGGGTATGTAGAAGCATAGGGTAGACACCCCAACCAAATTAGATCACTTTAGGAGAGAGTTTGAAATCCCAGCCGATGTCAATCTGAGGTTGGCTGGGGATGATGACTCCATCATGCCTATTGATGACTCCATGCCCTTCCCTGTAGTCGCCTTTATTGAGTGTGGACTTCGGCTCCCACATAACACCCTTTTCCGTGAAATACTTCATTATTACAAATTGAACCCAATGCAACTTGCCATCAATTCTTATCGAACCATCACTGGTATCATAGCACTAAGCCAAACAAGAAAACGCTAGGATCACTCTAGCCGATATCCAATTCTGCTACACTATGTGTGGCCTCAAAAAAGACACCGGCTATGTTTATTACCTTAAGCCGAGGTCAACCGAATACAAAATCGTCGCCGACCTCCCTGACTCCAACAAGGGAGCTGGGGATGACTATTTCATAACTTCGGGGAACTGGGAGTTCGCCCCAAATGAGGATCTCCGTCTCTTCCCTCTTCCTCATTCAGTCTTTGTAGAGGGTAATGATAAGAGCCCTACATTCATACTTACTTGTTTTCTTTCAAAGTCTTTAGTATTTTATCTGTTTCTAACTTCTGTTTTTCTTACAGTTGTTCCTAAGCCACCAAAAAACTTCCGCCAATCCTTCTACCCCAGCAAGGATTTGAAAAAACTTTTGAACTTGCCAATTCACAAACGGAAGGCGCCTCTGCTTCTTAATTTTATTCCAACATACAGGTCAGCTTTGCCCGACGTCCCTAGGAGGAAGAAGAAAAGCCTTTTTCCACCCTCTGCCACAACTCCACAAACTGCGTTCACATCTCGGACAGACCAAGGATCAACCTCTGATCCAGCTGAGCTACCGTCAACCTCGGCTCCATACTTGATTCCAATATCTCAACACCGCCGTCGACGCCGAACAGTTTCTTCTACCGAGATGGGTCGCCCAAAACCAGTTGCCAAAGATCTCCTGGCTAACATTCCAACTAATGTTGATGCTCAACCAACTCCAACCCAGCCTCCACAGAAGCCGAAAAGAGTAAAAAAGGCTCAGCCAAAGGCTAAGGTAACTCAGATTGAGTCTGAGGATACGCTGCCGATCTCCAAATTGGCTGAGAGTGACAAATCTCAACCCTCTGCTGGGAAGAGGCGCTCTAAGGCCCAGCCATCCGAATCCCCAAAATCGAAGAAGCCGAGGTCATCCTCAGCAACCACTTCGGGGTCCAAAAAACATGATGCCCCCTGGCCCCCCAAAATCACCCTTGAAAATAAGCCAGTTATGGCTAACGACAGCGCCGATGACATCAATGTCGGCGTTGCCCTCAGTACCGCCCTGCTCCTCTCGGCGATCTTGACCGGAATGCCGAGTTGAGTGAGTACGAAAACTATGCTCTGATGCTTCAGCGTTCTGTCCAAGTGAGTGTCTTCATCTGGAAACTTTTTCTTTCTTTCTATTGTTGTTGTTGTTTTTTTTTTTTTTTTTTTTTACTTGTAATTTTTTTCTAACAACTTCTGCTGTGTTTGCTTTCAGGCCATTCAGCACGCTCACTCTTTTTCAGTTCAATCCTTTGAGAACCGGCAGAAGTTGGTCAATATGAAAAGGGAGGTCTCCAGTCTTCAAAAAACCAATAAAAACTTGCAATCAAAGATGAAGACACTGGAGGACCAGGCCGAGGTCGCCATTAAGGCCCAAACCGATGCCGAAGAAAAGGCCGAATCTGCCGAGGCCATCAGGAAGGTTTCTGAGGCCCAAAAAAGAGAGGCCGAGGAAAAGATGGAACATGCCCAAAAAGAGCTTGAAGAGGCCTTGGCCACGAAAGAAGTCGAAATCAAGGATGCCGATGAGAAGGCATATGCTCAGGGCATGGCCGATGTCACGGAGGCCTACGAAAGGCAGGTGAAGCAGGCATGCAACAGGGGTTTCAACCTTGGTTGGATGTCTCTTCTGAAAAAACTTGAGGTCCCCGAGGACTCGCCTCTTCGGAAAGCCGACGTCATTCCTCTTCCATTCCCTCCAGCTCCAACTCAATCTGATGATGAATTTGAATATGAAGACGAGACCTTGGTGAGAAAACCCAAGGACGCAATCGGGGCCAAGTCCCCCCCTCAGAATGAGCAAGTCCTGGACTTGACTCAGGATGAGGAGGGTGAGAAGGTTCCTGAAGATGCTATAGCTGAGAAGGCATCAACCGATGTGATTCTTGCCGACAAGAGCCTAGACGAAACCCTTCAAGAAATTGATGCTGAGCTCGCGGCGGAAAAGGCGGTCGAGGTGTCTTCTCAGCAATCATTCGAGCTTCAGACCCAACCGTCCGTCGTTGTCGAAGAGTCTTGACTTTGATGTCTTTTTCCGTTGTATTTTGTACTTTGTTTTTCTTTTTGAAGTAATGTAAACTCTTTATATCGCCGATGTTCTCTTAATACAACTTTTTTGCTTTTGAACGCTTGCATGTTTGCCTTGTATGCTTTCATACTTTGAATAATCCTGCATATCTTTAGTATATACTTCAATCATTGTGCAATATTCTCGGGGTGACGTACCTTGGTTAAACACACTGGTGCTTTACATCGGCAAGTACTCAAGTACCTTTTTTTGTTTGTGAGCTTGGTTTCACCTTGTAAATAAAATTTCAACAAGTGTTTAACCTTAGTCTTTAATTTGTAAACTTTTTCTCAAATTTCAACAAGTATCAAACATCATCTCGGTTTAACTTGTAAACTTTTCTCAAGTTTCAACAAGCGTTAAACATCATACCGGTTTAACTCAACTTGTAAATTGCTACAAATTTCAACAAGTGTTAAACAATGATCTCGGTTTAACTTCAACTTGTAAATTGCTCAACAAGTGTTAAACAATGATCTCGGTTTAACTTCAACTTGTAAATTGCTACAAATTTCAACAAGTGTTAAACAATAATCTCAGTTTAACTTCAATTTGTAAATTGCTACAAATTTCAACAAGTGTTAAACATCTTTGTCTTCTCTCTGTCCCCTAATGTGAACCTGAGTTCCACTTGGGTTCTCATTATTTATGCATTCCAGAAACAACATTATGTATCTTTATCAGTCACAAATGTTGAAGAATCTGCTAAAATTTTATTTATGACGCCAGCAAAAAATAGTCAAGATCTAATGATAGAAAAATTTCAAATTACAAGTATTCTAGGGTCTTGGCAATGCTTTGCCCTCATTATCTTCAAGCCGATATGCTCCATTGCCCAATACCGAAGTGATTTTGTAAGGTCCTTCCCAGTTTGGGCCAAGCTTGCCCTCCTGGGATTCTTCTTGTTGCCGACGACTTTTCTCAATACTAGGTCGCCGACTTGGAACTCCCTTGGATTGACCTTTTTATTATAAACTCTGGCAAGCTGCTGTTGGTATGCTGCGAGCTGTATGGCAGCCTTCTCTCTTCTTTCTTCTAAAAGATCCAGATCTCGGGCTAAGAGTATATCATTAGTCCTATTATCAACTCCCTGGGTTCTGATCCCTGGGATGCCGACCTCCAGTGGAATGACTGTTTCTGTGCCATAAGCCATGGCAAAGGGGGATTCCCCTGTTGATCTTCTCGGCGTAGTCCGTTATGCCCAGAGTACATTGGGCAATTCGTCTACCCACTTTCCTTTCGCTGCCTGCAACCTCTTCTTTATCCCATCCAGAATTACTTTGTTGGATGCTTCTGCTTGTCCATTGCTTTGTGGAAAGCTTGGGGTTGAAAAGTAGTTCTTGATGTTGAACTTTGTACAGAAGTTCTTGAGCAGCTTACTGTCAAATTGAGTTCCATTGTCTGCAACAATTGCTCTTGGAATCCCAAACCTGGTGATAATGTTCTTCCAAATGAAGTTCTTCACGTCCACATCTCGGATCTTGGCAAGAGGTTCAGCTTCTATCCATTTAGTAAAGTAATCTGTTGCTACCAGCAAGTACTTCCTTTGCCCAGTTGCTTAGGGTAATTGCCCAACGAGATCCATGCCCCATTGGGCAAATGGCCAAGGACTGGATATAGGGTTCAGATCAGCAGCTGGCTGGTGTATCAAAGGTGCAAACTTTTGGCATTATTCACACTTCTTCACGTAGGCTTCTGCATCTTTTTGCATGTAGGGCCACCAATACCCCTGGTGAGCTAGTGATCTAGTGATCTGCCCCCAGTGTGGCTTCCACAAATTTCTTCATGAATTTCATATAAAAAATCTTCAACCTGTAAAAGGTGTACGCATCTTAAAAGGGGTCCAGTGAAGGACCTTCTGTAGAGATGTCCTTCCGCTGTCAGACTGAATCTTGCCGACTTCAATCTGACCTTGTGTGCCTCCTTGTGGTCTTCTGGCAATTTTCCTTCTTTCAAGAATGCAACAATTGCATCCATCCAGCTTGGTCCCATGTCCACACACATTGCTTTATGCTCTGTGGTCGATGGTTCTATGCTCGGGCCCGACAAATAGTCAATCATTATTGTCCTTGTTTTTTCAGTTTGTATTGAACTTGCCAGGTTGGCCAACGCGTTGGCATGGCTGTTATCATCTCGGCTAACCTGAAGAAGTCGGCAGTTATGAAACAAGGCTGCCAGCCTGATGACCTCCTTCGCGTATGCCGATATTCTTTCATCTCGGGCTGCAAACTCTCCTGTTGTCTGATTTACTATAAGTTGTGAGTCACAAAAAACTATTACCTCATCTGTTTCTGCTGCTACTGCCAACTTTAGTCCTGCAATCAATGCTTCATATTCTGCCTCATTGTTTGAGGCCTTGAACCCCAATCGAATGGACTGTTCCAATATCTCTCCATCTGGAGATATCAATACTACTCCTGCCCCCGCTCCCTGTCGGTTTGAGCTCCCATCATCGAACAGTCGAAAGGAGTCGCCGATGTAAATGTTGCAGGGTCTGAGTTTTTCTTCTTTTCTTTGTTCCGTTGTATTCGGCTGTGCTTCTTTTTCCTTGTTTGGGCATCGCTCATCTCGGCTCAACGGAGCCTGGTGTACGATGGATTCTGGCGTGAATTCGACCACGAAGTCGGCCAAAACTTGGCCTTTGATTGCTGTTCTCGACCTGAGTTCCAGGTCATACTAGCCCAAGGCCACTGCCCATCTGGCAATTCTTCCTGTTAAGTCTCCTTGTTGTAACAAGGACTTCAGTGGGTGTTCTGTTAGTACCACAATCTTGTGGGCCTGAAAGTAATGGTTCAACTTCTTTGAAGCCATTACTAAGGCCAGCATCAATTTTTCTAATGGTAAATACCTTGTTTCTGCATCGGCTAGGGTTTTGCTTACATAGTAAACAGCCTTTTGTTCCCCTTTTTCTTCTCGGACTACCACTGCGCTTATCGCATGTTCTGAAACTGCTAAGTATAAAAACAGCTCTTCTCCTGGTTCTAGATTTGAAAGAACTGGAGCCGTGGTTAGATACTTCTTTAGGTCGGCCAAGGCGGCTTCGCATTCTTCGGTCCACAGGAAGTCTGTGGCTTTTTTCACTAAGTTGAAGAAAGGTCTGCACTTGTCTGAGCTTCTGCTTATGAACCTATTCAGGGCTGCGGCCCTTCCAGTTAGCATCTACACCTGTTTTGCCGACGTCGGGCTCTTCAACTCTAGGATGGCCTTGATCTGATCTGGGCTGGCCTCGATATCCCTTCTAGTCACCAAGTATCCTAAAAACTTACCAGATCCAACTCCAAATGCACACTTCGATGCATTGAGTCGGAGCCGATATGTTTTAAGGATTTCAAAGACTGCTTTTAGATCGGCGAGATGACCCTTAGCCTCCTTGGTTTTAACGACCATGTCGTCGATGTAGACTTCTACTGTTCGGCCAATCAGGTGTTTGAACATTTTGGTTACCAACCTTTGGTAAGTTGCTTCTGCGTTTTTCAATCCGAAAGGCATTACTCTGTAACAGTACAGGCCTTTTGAGGTGATGAACGCAGTCTTCTCTTCGTTTGGGGGGTACATGGCTATCTGGTGGTACTCCCTGTAGGCATCTAGGAAGCTCATTCTTCCATGCCCTGAAGTGGCATCTACTAGCTGGTCAATCTTGGGTAGAGGAAAGCTGTCTTTAGGACAGGCTTTGTTGAGGCTGGTAAAGTCTACGCAGACCCTCCATTTACCGTTCTTCTTCTTTACCACCACTGTATTGGATAGCCATGTCGGGTAGTGAACTTCTTTAATGGCCCTGGCCTCCAGAAGTCTGTTTACTTCTTCCTCTACTGCTCGATGTGCATCAACGTCGGTCTTCTGGCTCGTTGAATTATAGGTTTGGCCGACCTGTCAACATTCAGTTTGTGGCACGTGACCTCGGGGTCAATGCCAGGCATTTCGTAAGGTGTCCAAGCGAACACCTCAATATTTGCTCTCAAAAAAACTTCCAACCCTTTTTCCTCTTCTTCGGCTAAGCCTGAGCCAAGAAGAAAAAAGCGTTCTTCATCCCCATCCTGGACGAGGACTTTCTTCAGTGCCTCTTCGCTCTTCTCGGCTGGCTCCTTGCCGACGTCTTCAAGGACTTCCACGTCCTCATCTTCAATTTCTGCCTTTTCTGGCTCTCATATGCTGCAGGTAGATTTCATTGCTGCTATGGAGCAATTTTTTGCCTGCAGTTGATCTCCTCTGACTTCTTCAATCCCATGTTCTGTTGGGAACCGCAATAGTTGATGCAATGTTGAGGGAACTGCCTCCATTGTATGCAACCATGGCCTTCTAAGATGATGTTGTAAGGAGATGGTGTGTTGATGATGGTGAATTCTGTTGTAATCTTCCTAATGCCAGCCTGCACCTCCAAGCTTATTGCTCCCAGTGGCCATGTCGGTGCTCCATTGAACCCAACCATTGGGCTATTGGATTGCTCCATATCGTCTGGGTGAAGGCCGAGCTCCTTGTAACATCGAATGTACATGATGTCACAAGAGCTGCCTTGGTCAATCAGGATGCGCTTTACTTGGCATTCCCCAACCTAGAGGGATACTACCAAGGCATCATTATGCGGATGCTGCACCATCTCAAGGTCGGCTTCAGAAAAGGACACTACTGGTCCTTGGTGCTCCTCTGCTCGGTGTCTCTTCTCCCCGATTTGGTAGACATGCTGCAAATGCCTCACCTTCTGGGTCTCCCCCCTGATTTCGTTCTCGTTGACCTTTGAGTGAATTACGTTAATTACCCGAGGTCCTCCTGCCTGAGGTTGCTGTGCTGGGGGAGCCGATGCTGTAGGCGCCTGAGGCAGTCTTGCCTGTTCCTCCCTTGTTCTGGCCTCATCGACAAGGTCCCTCAAGTGGGCTTGCCTCACCAAGTCTTCTAAGTGTGCTTTTAGGGCTCTGCAGCCCTGAGTCATGTGCCTGTCTTCATTGTGGTAGGCACAACGCCTGCCAAGGTTTCTCCCTATAAATTCTCCTGGTGCCCTTGCTGGTGTTCTGAAATAAGGTTGATTCCGAATTTGATCCAGGATTTTGTGAATTGGGATTCGGAACACAGTTGTTACTGATTGTTTAGCCCTCAGTTCTGTCTCTTACTTGCTGGATCCATTGTTACCTCGGCCTTGCCTTGGCGAGCCGTTCCCTTTCTCATGCTTCGTTTCCTTATGCCCCGATGTATCTTCCTCGGCTCTAGCGTACTTCTCGATTCTGGCCATGAGCTCTTCCATGCTTTTTGGCAATGTCTTTGCCAATGACTTTCGTAGTGGACAGTCATCCTTCAGGCCATTTTTGAAGGATACGACCGCCACTTCTTGATTACACTCCGGTATTCGGTTGAATACCTCATAGTATCTCTTTGCATAGGCCCTGAGGCCCTCATCCTTACTGATCTTTAGGGCCATCAATGCGTCCACCCTCAGTGGCTGCAGCTTGTTTGTCACGAACCTGGCCACAAACATCTCGGCCAGGCCTTCCCAAGTCTTCACGCTTCCCTTTGGTAGTTTGTGGAACCAATCTGATGCAATCTCCCCGAAGGATGAGGGGAACACTTTGCAGAACCACGGTTCGTTCCCGCTATACAATGCCATTGAATTCAGGTATAATCCAACATGAAAGTTGGGATCTGACTTACCATCATATATTTGGAACCTCGGCATACTGAATCTCTTCGGTGCCTCAAACTTGTCTAATTCTACCGAGAATGGTGTCCTTGGCTTAATAGGGGAAGTTACCTCGGTTTCGGCATTCTGCTGTTTCCTCTTGAGGTAGTCTCTCAAGTCTTCTTTACTCCTCCTTGGAGCTCGGCTATCTTTTGACTTCAGTCTTTTTGGCATACTACTCTCGGCCTCGTGGTGGGCCCGTTTTGGTCTTTCTCCGTGGGTTGTGTCAAAACACAGTGCCTGCCCTTGAACATGCCGATGTTCTTTGCGGTCGGCGTTCTTTGTGTGATATGTCCTTCGGGACTCTTCTCTTCTCGGCTCCCCTCGCTCGACTTCCTTGGGAGGCCGGTGAGAGTGCCTCTCGCTCCTGGTGTGCTGGGGGGCTTCTGGGATTGCTTTCTGCCCTTTCTTCTGGGCATTGGCCGCTGGCATCGGTGTGTCCTGCAACGGGTATGGTGGCTGCATGACGTTATTTTGCATCATAAAATTGACGACCGATTGCAGGTCTGCCAATTTGTTTGCCATCTCTTTCACCTCTTCGTCCTTTCGTAGGCACCTGTCCTTCCATACCTGGAGGTCGCCTTCGTTGTAGTACCCGCTTCAATTAGGTTTCTCTGGTATGTCGCCAGTCTGGCCGATGTCTTTTACTCCGTGAGCTTGCTCATGAGTTTCTGCGTTGGACCTGTCTCCTTCGACATCAAGGTCAATAGGTCTCCCACTCCCAGCAAGAGTGTCGTCCCCAATCTTTTCCTTCTGTCCGTTACTGGTCATCTATTCTACTTTCTTTCCCACAGACGACACCAAATTGTGTGAGTGATTTTCTGACCACACTGCCAACTCAGTACTCAGCTGGAAAACACTGGCAGAATAGATGGCACCTGTAAAACCTGCAACAGAAGGAGAAGACTCCGGCGGTGGTTCTTCTAACCGGGGGCACTCCGACGATCAAGTCAATATATCTCTTAAAGATAATTCAAGTGCTTAAATCACTGTTCTCAATATAAATTGCGTACCTTAGACCCACGGGGGTGTCTCTCTTTTATAGTTAACTCAATCCTAGTCCCAATAGAAGCCTGACCTCTATGGCCTCCTGTTTAGTATTTACTTTGGACTCCTCAAGAGATAAGGATAGACTCCCTAAGAATACTTTCCTTATCCATCTTGAAGTCTTTCTTCATTCTAGGACTCTTGTCCCTTATCCGCTTATCTCGGATTCTGATATCTTCGGAGATAACCTCAGCCATGCCGAGATCATCTCAGCGTTACGATCAGGATACGTGGCACCTCGGCTGATACGTCGGCGTCACCTTGGCCACGTGTTGGGACTCAGAAAATATATCCCCACAAGCACCATCATCAACACCCCCATCTCTCTCTCTCTCTCTCTCTCTCTCTCTCTCTCTCTCTATGTAACTGAAACAAGATAGCTAGGATATATGAATGTTCTCTTGCCACCTGAAAATGTACCTTCTTACCTAATTTCATACTTACTTCCCATCTCACCCCCACACTCCATAAAACCCCCTAATTCCCTTCCATCCTTCACCACCACAACCTCCACTACTCTCTTCTACATTTTCCCCACTTCAAACCAGTACTAGCAAGTCATTCCATTACCAATAAAAACTCCATAAAAATGTTGAACCACCTTCTCTCAGCCTCACCATTCCCACTTCTACTGATCATTATCACCTTTCTCTGTTTCTCCACTGCTTTTGCTCAGTCTCCGGCACTACCTCCACAACCTCCAGCTACTCAATCTCCAGCACAACCTCCCCAAGTCCCTGCCACCCAGTCACCGCCACCATCAGCACTAGCTCCACAAGTCCCACTAGTCCAGTCTCCACCGACACAACTCGCACCAGGTCCAGCCCCACCAGGTCCATCCAACATCACCGCCATCCTCGAAAAGGCTGGTCACTTCTCTACATACATTCGGCTACTAAAGGCGACCCAGATTGACAACCAAATCTACAAACTCCTCAATGATTCCAGCCAGAGCCTAATTGTGTTCGCCCCATCTGACAATGCCTTCGGCAACCTTTCAACCAGTACTCTCAACTCCTTCTCGGATGAGCAAAAGGTCCAGCTGGTGAAATTCCACGTCATCCCATCATTCCTTTCAGTTCCTGCATTCCAAACAATGAGCAATCTGTTGAGCACACAAGATGGAAGTACTGTTCAATACCCAATGAATGTGACCATGGCCGGGAATCTGGTGAACATCAGTACTGGGATTGTTAACACCACAGTGACTGGCACGGTATATTCCGATAACCAGCTGGCGATGTATCAGGTGGACCGAGTGCTACTTCCATTGTCCTTTTTTGTCTCTATATCACCAGCTCCGGCACCATCAAAGCCTCAAAAGAAGGCTCCGTCTCTGGCAGGCGACGAGTCCACTACTAGTACCGATACGTCGGTTCAGGCTTCCGGTGCAATGCCGGTAAATCACGACCGTGCACTCAATGTTGCAATGTGATTTGCAGGCTTTCTTATTTCAGCATTTTATTTGTGTCTTTGAGTTGAGAGATTGTTGATGATGATTTGATTTGTGTACCAATTTTTACTTAAATATTTCTTTTGGCCAAACGCTGTCCTTGCAACACCATATGCTCCTCTGCATTTATAAAAACACTGCAAACCTCTATCTAGTAATATGAAGTAACAATAATTCTAGTTACTCACCAAAAATTTTATCAGAAAAGTAGAATGTAGGATATAGATTTGAAGTTAGTGTTATGTATCATACCTAAAATGAATTTTGTGAACATATTTTAATTCTAAGTGAAATTGGGGGTAAATAAAAGAAACCATGATATCATTTTACAAGTAGTCTGCAGGTTTTTAGAGAGACTTCACCAATTTTTCTCCTCCTCATCCCCGCCCCTTTGGCATTACACAAACTCAATCCTCCAATGTGACCATAGGGGATAAAAAAGCAACAGAAAAAAAACAACAATAGATGACGACCTTCAATAAACCCCTCCTCTATCTTCTTCCACTTCCAACTGTGTTACACCCACTCTTCCTAACAGAATTAACCTTGGCTTTTTTTGAGAATTAGCTAAAAAGTTAATTTATTAACTAAAAATAAGCCAATGAAAAAGTTAGTACTAAGAAAAGTATGTTAATTGACATATTCCTCGCGTGTTGGCATTTCTAACCACTTTTTAAAGTGGCTATTGTTGACTTTTTAATGCAAAACTAATATAACAAAATAGATGTTTTTTTTTTTTTAAACCAATCAATTCCCTTTTAGAGGTGGCCAAAGGAAACAATAGAAGCTATGTGCTTTATAGCCTCATTCTCAAATTCTTTGCACTCAGACTTCTGACCCTCTTCATAACCCACTCTCTACCTCAAACCTTTTGCCCAAATCTCAAGGCAGACCTCCTTCCTGAAAATTACCCACCTTTTGGTTGATCCTCCTCCTCCTCCTCCTCCTCCTCCTCCTCCTCCTCCTCCTCCTCCTCCTGAACTACCAACTCCTTACAGTGTCACCTCCAATTTACAGTGACTACATCTCTTACCATGAAGAATCTTAAATGCAACATTGATCAGTCATCCTCAACATCTTTTCTTCCTTAAAATGACTTGACATATGAGTAAATCAAATATGAATGTTTTTTCATCAAGAAAATTCATGATGAGAAAGTGCTGAAACTAACAAAATGTTCCTTAGAAATCATAATATTTATACCGTAAAGCTGCATTTTATTGTGGTACTATTTGTGGGATAAAGAGTGAGGGCATAATTGTACCTCACCAGATTATTTTGTCCATTGTTTGTTTGTGGAATAAGCAGAAGCGATAAGGGGTGGGGAACATCTGAGTCTCACATGTTTTTAGTCCAATGTTTGTTTTACATGGTATTAACTCTGGATAACTTTATCCCATGATATAACTTATCCTGTAAAATCTTATGATAATCTTTCGTCATATCTAGTTTCATAACATAACTTATCTCGCACAATCTTATCATATCTAATCCCGTTAAAAATAATCCGGCAATCAAAGGCATAGGATAATTAAGGTCTTCCCTATTATTAACACAACCGTCTTTGTTATATTGTTGTGCTCCAACAAGCTTCTTCCCCACATCTTGTAATTGTTGTCTCAAAGACACTGAATAGAGTACAAAAAAAAAGAAGAAGCAAACATTCAATAATTAACGAAAGTAGAAAATTGCTCATTAGAATTTCAAATTTTAAGGTACAAAAAAAAGAATTACTAATTTATAGACCCGATCTACTAAAATTTATGGACTTTATAGGATCCTACATTGAACAACAAACATCTCGAATTGAATCCAAAATTTGATTTTTGGAAAGAGGGTTGACAAAAAATATTAATCAAAATATAAATAAAACAAACTACCAGATAGCAAAATAATCAAAGTGAACCAGAAAATGCTTTAATTTTGCTATAAAAAAAAGGGAATCATTTTATCAAACAGGTATTGAGCAAAGCAAAAGAAAGCAACTACCTGAGTGAGAACAAAATAATCAAAATGAACCAATGACAAGAAGTCGAATTGATAGCGAAAATTGGGAATGGCTATACTTCAATGTTGATTTTGAAACTGGGTATGAAAACTTAAACGAAAAACCAAGTAAGAGACTAACTTCCCGAGACAGAAGAATAAAAAATAACTCGAAATATTTCAAAACTGATTTTCAATTTTTGATCATGAAAGTGGGTATTTAAGAAAATTTAAAATAAAATAAAATAAAATAATTAACTACCTTAGACTAGATCAAAAACATTTGAAATTTCATCCAAAAAACTGATTTCTTTGAAATTGAATTTGCAGAGACGGTAATTAGGATTTTTTTTTTTTTAAAAAAACACTTTGGGAAGAAGTTAAAAAAGGCAGTTTTTTTTACTTTTTAACTTTTTTTAGTCCAAAAAAAGTCAGTCTTTTTAGTCAAAGAAGTTAGTTTTTTTGCCAAAAAAAAGTCCTTAAAAAAGTTAAAAAGTCAAAAAAATAATTTTTTACTAACTTCTCAAAACACGTAGAAATCACACTAACTGGGGTTTTGAGATAGGCTTATTATGGTAGTGTTTGGGAAGTTTGTGTGTTGGGTTTTTTTTTTTATTTTTTTTACTAAAAGACAAATTTTTTGCAAAATCAAAAAAAACAAATCCAAATAAAATATCACATCCAACTCCATAATTATTTCACTTTTTCTCTCATAAATATCATATCCAACCACCAAAAAATATAACTATCTTTTCAAACACCATAAAAATTTTCTCCAATAAAATTCTACAACTAAAAAAACCTGCATAAAAACTCACTTCCCAAACATCCACTGTAAGTTATAACTGATATTTTATTAAGGGTTATTTACACATTCCCCTTCTACAATTGACCAGTATTATTTTTACTCTTTAAATTTTAAAAGTTTATTAATGAGTTTTTAAATTATTTACATGTATCATTTTGTCAGGAAATTATTTAACACTCCCAGAGTATTACGTGATCATACTCTAACTATGTTGTTCTTTCATTCCCAATATAAATTATGGACTCTTATACCTCTTCACTAATCAAAATTTTATGAAGCACCGCGTGTCCATACTTCGGGAATATAGAATAATCACCCCATTTTGTCTCTTAAAATATAAAATTATACAAATAGATTCCTTAAATTATTGACATGTTTTACTTTGACCCTTTCATTAAGGGTTTAATTTGTATACTTTTATAGTTTACGAAATTCATTTATATGTTTTTTTTTTAATTTAACCAAAATAATACTTTTCAATAATTTAGAAGCTTCATTTATATATTTTTATAATTTAATATGTCAAAGTGATATTTCTCAATAATATAGAAATTCTTCGTGTAAATAACTCTAATATTTTCCTACTTTTTTTTTTTAATTTCTTTTTAAAATCTTAGAAGTTGTTTGAGGTGTCCTAAATAAGTGTACTTTTTGTCTTTTTGGACTAAAAAATTGAGGTTGAAAATATGGATGTTTGGGTTAACTTTTTGACTTTTTATGGAAAAATGTGTAATAAAAAATTATAAAAATTGATTTGTAGGGAAAATTTTGAATTGGAAGTTGTGCAGCCGTAATTGTTGACTTTTGGTGAATAGTGTTAACTTTTTAACTTTTTGAGTAACTTTTTGACTTTTTAACTTTTTTACAAGTTCCCAAACTTGGCCTTATTCAAATTATGTTCCAAACGCCATCTAAGGGTTAATGATTGACTTTTGGGTTGGGAATGATAGTCAATGGCATCAACAGTGGGAACAACTCTCGAGCATCTCCAACGGTAATAGGTATTTCATCTATCTAAATATTACTATAAAGTATATATTTTATTATGCCTATCAACTATTTCATGTTTCTATTCCAACCATGCTCTTTATTTTAGCTATTCATCTAAATACTATTAATTTTATAAATGCCACATCAGCAACAAAGATGGAGGGAAATGATCATGATGATTAAATACATTTTACCTAACCTTGAAGGCTAGCTACATGTAGCTAGTGAATGTGAGTTCAGCTAAAATGTCTAATCATATGCCTAGTGCATTGGAATTGAAAAAAATGAGTTATATTAAGCATTTTGACTAACAAGCATGATATACCTAGTGGGTTGGAGATGCTCGGCATTTGTTAGAAATTAGAAGTTTATAAACTCGCAAGAATATCAATTCAATTTGTTGCCGAGAAACTTTATAGTTTACCTGACTATTTGAAACTCGTACTCATTTGAAAATGTAAACTTTTAAGTGAAAAATCGTATATATATTAATATTTAAATTTTTTTTTTATTTTTATCTGAGACTTTACCTTAAGTTGAGATTCATTTCAACTTTGAACACTAATTGGGGACTTCTGAGAAAAGTTACAGTACTTTTTTGTTGATTGTATACCAGCACTAACAAAAGGCACCTGTTAGACTGAGTAATTATGTTATTTCCATATGAATTTAATGTTTCGTGAAAAAATATTGAGAAAATATTTTCTTTTATTTAAACATAATTTTTAAAATTTTAAGTTAAATAATGTGCAAATGAATTTTGTAACCAGGCCCTCTGTTTAGTTAAACCAGCTGATATTTCTTAAAGTCAACCGGTGATGGTTCATATGGTTTTCAACAAAGCATTTCCTATTTTTGCTAGAAGCCCAGCCCATTGTAATTTTGTGCTCTATTTGCCTCGAAGCTTTCCATACTGCGGGATTTGAAGATGGGACTCTGACCAACAAGGGTTTCTAATATATTTCTTGTGCTCTAGACGGGCTTCTGCAGCATTTTTGGAAAAAACAAAAATCATCTTGTCACTGTTGAGGAAGTTCATACTGGTTCATGATTTATATCAGAGGCTGTTGTTTAGGCTCGTGAAGCAAATCATGGGTTGCATTTTAATAATTTAAATCGTTCATTTTATTAGGTTTTTTATATATCTTTGTATATAAGATAATTGTAATCTATTTAATTTATCACATTTATGCCCCCCCCAAAAAAAAAAAAATAAACAACAAATATGTTTGTAAAAGTAAACCATCTATTTATTATTATTATTATTATTTTTTTGGTAACAAACACAATAAATTAAATATGTTATGATTGTCATATCAAGTTAATTTTGTGTGTAAATCATATACCCAAAAGACACTGCAAAATGAATAGTTTAAATTATAAAAACAAGACTTATGGTGAGCTTCACATACATGGACAATATACCTTCCAATCCAAATCATAGACAGAAGAGAAGCTCAGGCCTTGTTCTTTTTCTATTTAGAAAGTTCATAGCATCAGAAAAATGTTCAGAAAATTGTCATCAAGTTTAGATCAATGATATATATTGGTATTGTGTAGCCACATTCTACATGAATCGTAATTATTAAATTGAAGTTCTAAATTTTTTATTTCTGAAATTGTAACATTGTTGCCTATTTTATATGAACTTGTAATTCGAAGTACAAAACATAAAGTGACTTTATATTTGTATGAAGGAGACTTGTAAAGCCATAGCCATAATCACCTGACCTCTCACCCCATCCCAACTTCATGCTGTAATCAGATGAAAGAAGTCTCCAAACCCCAAAACTGATTAACCCTACATAAACTTGTTTTTTTTAACTCTAACGCAACACAACTTCCAATCATCCTCCTTCAGCTTAAGCACCATCATCAACACCCCACCTCTCTCTCTCTCTCTCTCTCTCTCTGTGTGTACCTGAAAACAAGACAGCTAGGATATATGAATGTTCTCTTCCCACCTTAAAAATACAGCCTCTTACCTAACTTCACAATTCACTTCCCATCTCACCTCCCACTCCATAAAACCCCTAATTCCATCCCAAGTTTCACCACAGCTCTCTCCTTCACTTTCCACTTCAAACCAGTACTAGTAAGTCATTACATTACCAACAAAAACTCCATAAAAATGTTGAACCACCTTCGACTCATTATCACCTTCCTCTGCTTCTCCACAGCTTTTGCTCAGTCTCCAGCACTACCTCCACAACCTCCAGCTACTCAGTCTCCAGCACAACCTCCCCAGGTCCCTGCCACCCAGTCTCCGCCACCAGCACTAGCTCCACAAGTCCCTCTAGTCCAGTCTCCGCCTGCACAACTTGCACCAGGTCCAGCCCCACCAGGCCCACCCAACATCACCGCCATCCTCGAAAAGGCTGGTCACTTCTCTACATACATTCGGCTACTAAAGGCCACCCAGATTGACAACCAAATCTACAAACTCCTCAACGACTCCAGCCAGAGCCTAACTGTGTTCGCCCCATCTGACAATGCCTTCGGCAACCTTTCAACTGGTACTCTGAACTCGTTCTCGGACGAGCAAAAGGTCCAGCTGGTGAAATTCCACGTCATCCCATCTTTCCTTTCGGTTCCTGCATTCCAAACAGTGAGCAATCCGTTGAGCACACAGGCTGGAAGTACTGTTCAGTACCCGATGAATGTGACCACGGCCAGGAATCTGGTGAACATCAGTACCGGGATTGTTAACACCACAGTGACTGGCACGGTATATTCCGATAACCAGCTGGCAGTGTATCAGGTGGACCGAGTGCTGCTTCCATTGTCCTTTTTTGTCGCTATATCACCTGCTCCAGCACCATCAAAGCCTGAGAAGAAGGTTCCATCTCCAGCAGGCGATCAGTCCACTACTAGTACCGATACGTCAGTTCAGGCTTCTGGTGCAATGTCGGTGACTCACCACCGTGCACTCAATGTTGCAGTGTGCTTTGCAGGTTTTCTTATTGCAGCAATGTGTTTGTGTCCTTGAGTTGAGAGATTGTTGATGATGATTGTGTTTGATTTGTGTAAAAGTTTTTACTTAAATATTCTTTTGTCTAAACACTCTTCTTGCTACACCATATGCTTCTCCTCATGTTGCTTAAGAACACTGCAAACCTTTATCTAATAGTATGAAGTAACAATAATTCTAGTTACTCTCAAAATTTCATCAAAATTTTCATTAGAAAAGTAGAATCGTATGGGTATAGATTTTAAGTTAGTGTTGTGTATCAAACCTAAAATGAATTTTATGGACACATTTTAATTCGAAGTGAAATTGGGGGTAAAGAAAAGAAACCATCATATCATTTTACAATAGTAGTTTGCAGGTTTACAGAGAGAATTCACCAATTTGTCCCCTGCTCATCCCCACCACTTTGACATTACACAAACTCAACCTTCAATGTGACCATATAGGGGATAAAGATCAACAGAAAAAACAACAATAGATGACGCCCTTCAATAAACCCCTCCTCTAGCTTCTACCACTTCCAACTTAGTTACTCCCCACTCTTCCTAGCAAAATTAGCCTCGGCTTTCTTTGAGAATTAGCTAAAAAGCTAATTTATTAGCTATATAAGCCACCAAAAAAAGTTAATATTAAGAAAAGTAAGTTAAATGGTATATTCCTAGTGTGTTGACTTTTCTAATAACTTTTTAAAGTGGTTAAAGTTGACTTTTTAATGAGAAACTAGTATAGCAAAATAGATTTGTTTTAAACAATCAACTGGCTTTTAGAGGTGGCCAAAGGAAACAATAGAAGTTGTGTGCTTTATAGCCTCATTCTCAAACCCTTTGCACTCAGACTTCTGACCCTCTTAATAACCCACAGACCTTTTGCCTAAACCTCAAGACAGACCACCTTCCTGAAAATTACCCACCTTTTGGTTGATTCTCCCCTCCTCCTGAACCACAAACTCCTTACAGTGTCACCCTCAAGTTACAGTGACTACATCTCTTACGATGAAGAATCTTAACATTGATCAGTCCTCATCATCAACATCTTTTCTTCCGTGAAATGACTTGACATATGAATAAATCATATATGAGTGTTTTTCATCAAGAAAAATCATGATGAGAAAGCGCTGAAACTAACAAAATGCTCCTTAGACAGAGCCAGTAGCACTAAAGCTGAAAAGTTCATAATATTGCATAATGAGGGTGATTGGAAATCATACATTTGTGCCGTAAAGCCATGTTTTATTGCAGTACTATTTGTGGGATAAAAAGTGAGGGGATAGGCCTCACTGGATTATTTTTTCCGTTGTTTGTTTTGTGGGATAAGCAAAAGGGATAAAGGGGTGGAGAATATCTGGGACTCACATGTTTAATTTTAGACCAACGTTTGTTTTACATGGTATTAACTCTGGATAACTTTATCTCGTCTCATGATATAACTTATCTTTCATAATCTTATGATAATTTTTCATCTCATCTAATCCTATAGTATAACTTAACTCTCAAAATCCTATCAATAATCCTATCATATCTAATCCCATAAAAAATAACTCGGCAATCAAAGGTGTAGGATAATTGAGTTAAGGTCTTCCTTATTATTAACACAACTTTGTTACATCTTCCCAAATCTTGTAATTGTTGTCTCAATGACACTGAATAGACTACAAAAAAAAAAAAAAAAAAAAAAAAAAACAAACCATTCAATAATTCAAAAATGTAGAAAACTGCTCATGAGAATTTCAAATTTTCAGGTACCAAAAAAAAAAAATTACCATCTCTGGAATTCAACTCAATAATCAATTCATGTCCATCCTCAGCATCCGGATCAAATGCATGGCAAACAGGACCTGACCTACTAAAATTTATTGTAGGATCCTACATTGAACAACAAACTTCTCAAATTGAATCCAGTTTATCAGAGTGACAATTCAGCTGGGGGGGGGGGGGAACACATTTAACACCAAACTACCTTATCTTGAGAATTCAAATCACTAATGTAAATCAGATCACTGACATTCAATAACAAGTAAGTTCCCCTTGCCATCAAAATTTGAAGTAGCCATCAAACTATTTGGATTGAAGCACCATTGCCTCCAACAAAACTAATTGCCCGACTACCATTCCCGCCACCTAAGAATATTACTGCCGCTGATCTCACGCCACTGCTAATGCCCATGCTAAATTTGATTTCTGGAAAGAGGCTTGACAAAAAATATTAATCAAAATATAAATAAAACAAACTACCAGATAGCAAAATAATCAAAGTGAACTAGAAAATGCTTCCATTTTGCTATAATAATTATAAAAAAGAAAAGAAAAAAGGGGAGTCATTTTATCAAACAGGTATTGAGCAAAGCAAAAGAAAGCAACTACTTGAGTGAGAACAAAATAATCAAAATGAACCAATGACAAGAAGTCGAGTTGATAGCGAAAATTGGGAATGGCTATACTTCCAATGTTGATTTTGAAACTGGGTATGAAAAATCAAACAAAAAACCAAGTAAGAGACTAACTTCCCGAGACAGAGGAATAAAAATAACGCAAAATATTTCGAAACTGATTTTCAAATTTTGATCATAAAAATTAAAGAAATAAAAAATAAGAAAGGAAGAAATTAACTACCTTAATAGACCAAAAACATTTGAAATTTCGTCCAAAAAACTGATTTTACTAAACCAGCTGATTTCTCCGAAATGGGTTGATTCCAAAATTGAGGCCTTGCTTGGGAAGGGGTAAAATAGTCCAAAGCCACTCTAAGTTGTCAATGCCATCAACGGTGGGGACAATTCTGGTAATTCTATTTCCACGCACTAAAACATTTTATTTCACATCCTCTCTCAATACACATGTCAACTAATTTTAAATTTTATAATTTTACTCAATGCACAACTTTTTTTTGTCAAAAATATCTCTCTTTAACATTGAAACCCTAAACCAACACCCATTAAAAACCTTTTAATTATTTCCCTAAGAAGAATGTAGGAAACTAAATTCAAACTAACCTCGAGGGAAAACATTAAGAAACCTTTGAATTGCAACTTTTCCATTAGAAATTGAATTTTCACACAAGCAAAGTTATATCTTTGTTAATGGATGATATATTCTCTTCCTTTCTACGACAACTATGGGCAAAGAGTTTCCTGATGCCATGGTTTTATGATCAGCCTGGAGATTTTGATTCATCGTATGGAAACCATGTGGACACTAAAAGGGATGGCGGTGTTTGGGAATGATTTTTTTGTGATTTTTTTTGTTTTTTTTTACTAAAAGATAAATTGGTTACAAAACCAAAAAAAAATAAATCTAAACAAAATATCATATCAAATCCCATAATCATTTCACTTTTTCTCTTATAAACATCACATCTAACTACAAAAAGACTCAATTATCTTCCCAAACATAAAAAAAAATTTCTCTAATAATATCTTACAACTAAAAAAACTTACAAAAAAATTCACTTCTCAAACACCTATATAGTGTCTATTCCCATGAAAAGACCATGACGATGCTTCCCAAGGACATAAGATACTTGTATGGGACTTCAATTCCATTTTGCTGACTGCAACTAATAGAAGAAGTCATACTGTCAATAATTTATCAAAATATGTCCTATGTTACCAATAGTCACCAATTGATGAATTGCCAAAGCAATTGGTACTTCCAACTCCCATTCATTTAACTGTGAGACGAAGAAATTAGGATTTTGGTGGAGAAGATAAGGACACTTTAGTAAATTTAATTTAGGAGAAAATTATAATAAAAAAATAAATCATTAAGTGTGTGCACAGAGGTAAGTAGGTGCGTGGAAATAGAATTTCTCGACAATTCTCGCTCTCTCATGCGACATGTGTTAGGAATCAGGGAGTCTATAAACGCGCAATGATGTCAACTTAACAACAGTGCTGGGACCCCCAGTGGGGTGACCCTAGCACCCCCACCTCCACGTGGGGTTGTGAGAGCAAGACTAAAAAAAAATATAAAATAAAATAATTTTTGAGTCAATCAAAAAACAGTGAGGTTGTGACGGTCACCCTCACTTGGGGGTCTCAAGTATTATTGTCAACTTAATTTGTTAACGAAGAGCTTCATAGTCCATACATTACACTCATACCTATTCAAAAAATTAGGTTTTTAAGTGAAAAATTGCATATGTATATATTAAAATTAAAATTAAAATTAAAATTTTTTATTTTTTATCTGTTGCGAGACTCTATCAAATACAATTGAGATTCATTTCAACTTTGAACACTCTTTTTTTCTTTTTCTTTTTTAAACTTGGAGACTTCTCAGAAAAGATACAGTACTTTATGTTGATTCTATACAAACACTAATAAAAAGGTACTGACTGAGTAATTATGTTATTTCATATGGATTTAATGTTTCATGAAAAAATATTAAGAATCATCTTTCAAAGTATAACTATTTAAACATAATTTTTAAAATTTTAAGTTAAATAATGTGCAAATAAATTTTGTCAACCAGGTCCTCTTTTTGTTAAATCAGCTGATATTTCCTTAAAGTCAAGTGGCAATGGTTCATATGGTTTTCAACCAGGGACACTTGAGGCCAATCTTGTTGACGAAATTTATTTACTTATAAATTTTATTTTATTTTCAGCTATCAATATCTTTAAAATGCCTCTTCTCACCTTTTTCATCCCCATTATTCACACGGCTATGACTACATCTTCTCTCACTAGAGATCACCCCCGGTTATTGTCTTTGACCATCGATAACCACCTCTGGCGATATTTTTTTGGTTGTAATTTTTAACAACTTTTCTACTATGGAGATATTTTTTTGATAGTAACTTTTGATAATTTTTCTGCCATTTTTAAAGAAAAATCAATATCCATCTCTATCATGTCACTCTCTCATACCTCCTCAGATTTGGTGTTAAAAAGAGAAATAGAAAACAAGTAGAAATATTTTATAGTGATAAATTTATTACTGTATCAATATTTATCAAACCAGTTAATCACTTACTCTCTTTCACTATCATACTCACATTTACATACATACACCATCCCTCCCTCATTCATTCAAAGAAACACATTTATACACTTACATATAAAAAATAAATAAAAATTATCACTATAATATATTTATCCAGATTTATCACTCTCTTTCACCATCACACTCACACTTACATACATGCACACTTACTCATTTATTCATTCAAAAAAGCACATTAACACCCATATAAAAAATGGTTTTCTTAGTAATAAATTTTTGACACAGATCTCTCTAAACATTAGTTTACAAGCAATTGACAAAGAGAATAAGAAAGAGGGGTGTGATTTGAAAAATCTTTATATTTTTCATCATTATCATCATTATCTTACAAATCCAAATCAAAACTCAAAAAATATAAAAAAATAAAAACAAAACCCAAACAAAACCAAATCAAAAAACAAAAACATCTCTAACGGGGAAGATTTTTCAAATTCTAGTATGGTTGTTGAAGTTTTTCCATAGAATCTTTGATGATGGAGTATAAATTGGTGACTGTAGAGTATAGATCGAAGATATAAAAGGGTTGTCAGAGAAGATGGAGTATAGATTGATGAGGGTGGTGGTAGATCGGTAATGATAAAGTGTAGATCGAAGATCGTAGAGTGTAGATCTACAATAGTAAAAGTGGTTCGTGATCGGTGGCAGTGGCAGCCGACGGTGGATGGTGATGGTGATGGTGATGGTGGTGGTAGTGGTGGTGGTGGTGGTGATAGCGGTAACGGCGACCATTGGCGAATTGTAGCGATGAGAGATGAGATTTTATGTAGATTTTTTTAGTAGTAGGATATTATTGGATAAAAAAATTTTGGTGTTTGGGAAGATAATTGGATTTTTTTGTGGTTGGATGTGATGTTTGTGAGAGAAAAAGTGAAATGATTATGGAATTGGATGTGATATTTTGTTTGGATTTGTTTTTTTTGGTTTTGCAAAAAGTTTGTCTTTTAGGGTAAAAAAAAAAAAAAAAAACCGAACACACAAACTTCCCAAACACCATAGAGTAAAAAGATTTGAGAAATATTATTAAAAAAAAAAAAGATAAGATATTTAGGCCAAGTTAAGACTAAATAAGTGCACTTTTTGAATGAAATATGGGTTGGAGGTTTGAAGTGATGTGTTAGAGAGGTGATGTGACTTAAATAAGATGATGTGACTTAAATAGGATAGTGACTTTTTGACTTTTAAATTTTTTTGAGGATGCCAAACTTGGCCTTAATAAGAATAATATAGACAGTTGAGGAGTTATTAATAATAATTAAGTTCACTTTATGAGACTAACCCGTAAAAAAACCCTTTCAACAAAGCCTTCCTATTTTCGCTAGAAGCCCATTGTAATTTTGGGCTCTATTTGCCTTGAAGCTTTCCAATTTGAAGATCGGTTTTGACCAACAAGGGCATCTATATTTCTTGTGCACTAGATGGGCTTATGCAGCATTTAAAAATACAAATAAATAAATAAATCATGTTGTCACTGTTGAAGAAGCTCATAAAGCGAACTAGGATTTTCATTTTGATAATTTAAATTATTTATTTTGTTAAATTTTTTACGTGCGTTATTTATGAATAATTATTCAGTAATTTCGAAATATAAACTCGCGGTATTTTATAATATTGTAATTAGTAGAGAAGGTGAATAGGTAGGGTATTGTGTTGGGTGATTGGGGAACATGAGGAGACATATTGAATAATGATTAGTTAAGGAGTACGGACACATGATATTCCGGAAACATTGAATAATTTCCCGTTATTTAAAATAAAATTAAAAAAATTAATTTGATGATTGTAATATATTTAATTTATCGCATTTGTGTAAAAAAAATTGGACGAAAAGTTTATTTTTAAAAACAGACCATTCATTTTTTGGTGACAAAAACAATAAATTGAATATTTATGATTATCAGATTGATTTAATTTTTAATGTCAATTATATACACAAAGAATAATGCTTGGGACCCCCTTTTGGGGGTCACCCCCTCACCCCCTTTGCCACGTGAAAGGTGGTGATTGGAGGAACAGGAAAAAAAAGAAAAAGAAAAAGAAAAAGGGACCAATGAGAGAGAGAGGGGGTCAAAGGGGGTAGGGAGAAAAGGGGGGATGAATCATTGTTGTGAAAACACTGCAAAATGAATAGTTTAATCATGAAAACGAAACTTATAATGAATTCCACGAAGCTCGATAACACCCTTTAGTCTAGATTATAAACAAGTGAGAGCCCGACCATGTTCTTTTCCGTTTATGGCAACAGAAAAGTGTTTAGAATATTATCATGAATTTTGGATCAATTATATTTATTGAAAGTTAGTATTGTGAAACTACATTCTAAGGTCTCGTTTGAGAAGTAAGCTCTGACTAATTTAGCTCACTTAAACATAAAATAAATTAAAAAGTCATTAAGATGAAATGTTATATCCAAATCATAATCATTTTATTTTTTCTTTCACAAAATTACAAAAAAAAAAAAAAGGGACAAATTCTTCCCAAATAATTTTTTTTAACCAGGTTAAAATAGTCAAAAAATTAAAAAATCAAACTTAAAAAATTCATCCTAAAAAAAGGCTAAATGAATCTTAATCATTAATTTGAAATTCTAAAACTTTTCTAAATTTTTTATTCTAAAATTGTAGCATTATTGCCTATTTCATATGTAGTAGTAATTCGAAGTACAGAACATAAAGTGACTTTGTAATTGTATGAAGGAGACTTGTGAAGCCATAAGCATAATCACCTGACCTCTCACCCTATCCCCAACTTTATTTTGTAATCAGATGAAATAAGTCTCCAAACTCCAAACTAATTAATCCTACATAAACTTGTTTTCTTTACCTCAAAACGCAACATACAACTTCAATCACCCTGCCTACTTTGCTGTTTTTCCCCCATTGCTAAGCAAACCCACTACTAGCTATCTGCTTCAGCTTCAGCACCATCAACACCCCCCACTTCTCTCTCTCTCTCTCTCTCTCTCTCTCTACTTGAAACAAGATGGCTAGGATATATGAATGTTCTCTTCCCACCTTAAAAATGCACCCTCTTACCTAACTTCATATTCACATCCCATCTCACCCCAGCACTCCATAAAACCCCCAATTGCATCCCAAGTTTCACCACAGCTCTCTTCTTCACTTTCCCACTTCAAACCAGTACTAGTAAGTCATTACATTACCAACAAAAACTCCATAAAAATGTTGAACCAGCTTCTAGTCATTATCACCTTCCTCTGCTTCCCCACAGCTTTTGCTCAGTCTCCAGCACTACCTCCACAACCTCCAGCTACTCAGTCTCCAGCACAACCTCCCCAAGTCCCTGCCACCCAGTCTCCGCCACCATCAGCACTAGCTCCGCAAGTCCCACTAGTCCAGTCTCCACCTGCACAACTGGCACCAGGTCCAGCCCCACCAGGCCCACCCAACATCACCGCCATTCTCGAAAAGGCCGGTCACTTCTCTACATACATTCGGCTACTAAAGGCCACCCAGATTGACAACCAAATCTACAAACTCCTCAACGACTCCAGCCAGAGCCTAACCGTGTTCGCCCCATCTGACAATGCCTTCGGCAACCTTTCAACCGGTACTCTCAACTCGTTCTCAGACGAGCAAAAGGTCCAGCTTGTGAAATTCCACGTCATCCCATCTTTCCTTTCGGTTCCTGCATTCCAAACAGTGAGCAATCCATTGAGCACACAGGCTGGAAGTACTGTTCAGTACCCGATGAATGTGACCACGGCCGGGAATCTGGTGAACATCAGTACTGGGATTGTTAACACCACAGTGACTGGCACGGTGTATTCCGACAACCAGCTGGCGGTGTATCAGGTGGACCGAGTGCTACTTCCGTTGTCCTTTTTTGTCTCTATATCACCAGCTCCCGCACCATCAAAGCCTGAAAAGAAGGCGCCGTCTCTGGCAGGCGACGAGTCCACTACTAGTACCGATACGTCGGTTCAGGCTTCCGGTGCAATGCCGGTGAATCACCAGCCTTCACTCAATGTTGCAGTGTGCTTTGCAGGTTTCCTTATTGCAGCATTGTGTTTGTATCTTTGAGTTGAGAACTTGAGAGCTTGTCCTTGAGTTGAGAATGAGAGTTTGTTGATGATGATTGCGTTTGATTTGTGTACCATTTTTCAATTAAATAATTCTTTTGAGTAAACACAGGCTCTCTCTCTCTGCAACACTGTATGCTTGTCTTCATGTTGGACAAAAACACTGCACAAAGCTGTGTCTAATATTATGAAGGAAAACAAGCAGTGCTACCATCACCGAAAATTTCAATCACCGAAACATTGAACTTTCACCCTTATTCACAAGAATGTATATTGTCTCCAGTTTATAATCTAGACTAGCATGCCTTGTTTGGATTTCTGGTTCCAGGTCGAGTTTTAATAATTTAAACAGTTAATTTTGTCAATACTCTTTTATATATTATTCAGATAAAAAATTATGTTAATTCAATAATCATAATTTATTCAATTTATTGGGTAATTTCTCACAAGAAAAAAGAATAATCTACCTTTAAAAACACCATTATCATTCAATTTTTGGGTGAGAAACGCAATAAACTAAATTGATTGTACTTATCGAATTAAATTAATTTTTACGTGTGAATTATTTAATAAAATGAACTGTTCAAATTAATAAAAACAATAATATATTCTACGAGCTCAAATAATTCTCTCTAACCTAAACAGGAGGCAACATGTGACCAGGGGGTCACGTGCCCCCCTGGGTTTTGGATTTTTTTTTTTTTTTTTGCAAACATAAAAAAAAATTTAAATAAAAATTATAAAAATATTATTAGAGTGAAATATCAATGACATTTTAAAAATTATAAAAATAATAATGGTTGTTTTGATTGAAAATGAAGAGACTATTATAAATAAACCATATTAGTTATGAAATTTTTTGAATGTAACGACGATGTCATTATTAGTGATATGCAAATATAAGTAATTTCATTATAAAGTTTTGAAATTTCTTAGATTATTAGTTATATTTGACATGTGAGGTTCACTCCTTATACGTTTATTTACCATTAGTGGGTGATATTACATACCAATGATGACGTGATATTACCATTATATTGAATTTTTAATTAAATTTTGTATCAAAAAAATAATTTATCATTATATAATTTATTTTAAGGCTTATATTCATATTTTTTTTGTATTATCCATGATACACTACTTACAAATAACATTATTTTTTTTTATGTTTCCTGAAATCAATCGTAAAAAATTTACGTAAAATATTTTTGTAAAAATTATTATAATTAGTAAGTGTCCCCTCTAAATTAATTTTCTGGCTCCGCCACTGACACGAGGCAATCCAATTCGTATTCACAACTATAGAGATTGTTTGGTTTGTTTTTGGGAGAGTTGTTTTTGAAAAAAATTTGGGAAGAGAGTTTAGAAATTTTTTTGGTTTGTTTGGTTGTATATTTTGGGAGAGTTGTTTTTTTGGGAGTTTGGGATGATTTGATATTTTGGGAGAATTTGAGTAGATGTATGTGAGAGAAAAAGTGATTGAGAAGGAGAGCGGAGAGAGAAAAAGTGATTGATTGATGTGTAAGAGAGAGAAAGTGATTTTGAAATTTTTTTTAGAAAAACTCAAACCAAACAATTTTTTAGAAATTTTTTTCTAAAACCCATCTCCCAAATACAAACCAAACATACCCACAATATTTATTCGCAATTATAGATGTTACAGATATCATATCTATTGCAAGCGAATGTAAAGAGTCAGTGATTTCAATTATTGAGATTTTCAATGCGCGTCTTTTCCTTATGAATTAACAAAATTTAATCACGATTTTACCCAAGAAATGGAATGTAGGATTTGGATTTTACATTAAGGAGAAGTTTTCCTGCAACTCAGGATGGGAGGCAAGTGCGTGCTGTGCACAACACGGTGTTGTGAGGCCTTATCTCGAGTTGATGTGGTTGGTTCGAACTGTTAATATTATAAGATTTGTCAAGTAGATCATCTATAAAAAAAATTAAAATTAATTAAATATCTATAATTTCAAAACAAGACCACATTTGTTTTTTTTTTTAAAAATGGTTAATACAATTTTAATAATTAATTTCAAACAGTTAATACGTGATCATTGGGTTATACATACTTGATTAATTTAATTCTTTTTATGGATAATATACTCAATAAATTTTATAATATGATCGATTCAAATTATCAAAATAGGCTCGGGACATATCTCCATGGCCACCCCTTGTCCCTTAGGATGTAGGAGTTCCTTCAATCTAAGAAATGTGTGGCTAAGAGATTAAACAATTTAGGAAACATGTATTTGAAATCTTAATTATTTTAAGTAACTTGTTTATCTGCTAGTCAAATAAAATTTTTACTGTATTTTTGTCGAATCTCAAACACTATAAGAAATTCAACAATGCTACAGACTCTCCAAAAATACAATCTCCACAATCCCTACTCACCTGTGATTGGTCTAGGAAGGGAAAAAAAAAAAAAAACAAAACAAAACAAAAACAAAACAAGAACACATGATTTGTCCACATCATTTTAAGGGTCATGGATGTCACGACCCAACCCACCCGTATAGGTTTAGCATCGTAACTGGCCAGTAATCCTTGGATTACCGAAGGCCTCTGAACGGAATAGTATGTTTAACAAGGGCTGCGGAAGCAAAAATACAAATTTGCATAGTCCATAGAGCTGTGCAGACATAGATGGGGCAGGAAATTAAAACTTTTCATATACATATATGCATACATACAGACATGGCGTTGAAAAGTACAGTAGCCTTACATCACCCAAGCCATTTATACAAGACTTCAAACGTGTTCAGACCAAACATAAACATTTTGGAAGTACAAAAGTCCCAAGGACACAAAACTCAAACAGACCACAGAAGGGAACTTCCACGGGAGGCATGATGGCTGGCTGACACCAAAACTCGCCAGGTGGCATCTCAGGCCTGGTCACGCGCTTGCTCACCTACATACATATAAATAAATAGTGAGCGGAAGCCCAGTGAATAATAACAGAGTAAAGGGTTTTAATGAATGATATTCAACACAAGTTAGGATTCGGAATTTATATCAGAACATATTCAAACTTCAAATCAAAAATAGATTCAGATACACACTCATGTTCATATTCAGATTTTGCATAAGATCATACGTGGTACACCCATTAGCTATCATGTCAACTTGGTCCAGAGACCCACATGCATAGTTGGTACCAACGACCATAGAGGTCCATATCTTGCGCGCAAGTACCCATGGTATTTGTACGGGGAGCAAATATTCCGGCGAGCCCGTACTCCTTTCTTCCAAGCTTCGTCTCTGTCCGATCACCTGCGAGGACAACAGCGGTGAGCTACCCGGCGGTGAGTGGCCGGAAAACCCCTCCGACGATCAAGTTAGCACACACCTTGGGATAGAGAGAGAGAGATGAGAGTGTAAGTGTTTCTTACAAAGATGTTCGTGCTCGTATGGGGGGCGCAGACATGCTTATATACCCTCTGCGCCCCAAATCTACTCCCAGTGATCTCTCAACACGTGGTATTGCTATCCCATCTGTCAGTACAAATCTTGCTGAACATCACCTAACCCAACTGCCAGCCCACTCTACTGGGAGCTCGGCAGCGGGGCTACACCATCTCGGCTATCAACTGCCATGCTGCACTTTATGCCCAAGTGTTCTTACAGCCAAGCTCAAGGAGGACCGAGCTCAGTTGCATTCCGGCATAGCCGAGCTCGGGACAACTCATGCTGGTTTACCGTCGGCCTTCCTGTCGAGCAAACTCATGAACCGTGGAACACCCACGCCTTGCCTGGTGCTGGACATCTCACTTGACCGGCTTCTATTCCATGAAGCCAAGTAGCTCGGTCCAACCACACCTTGCCTTAACCGAGCAGATCCATTCAGGACAGGGCCGCTCTACCCCGGCCCAACCTTGTTCGGCCCAAATCTGTCTGGCCCAATCCCAGACCATAAATCTCCCTCTCAATTGCCCCTTAATTCCGTCCGTGCAAGCGTGACTGGGATTACCTATTCCGACCGAGGTAACACTTCATCGGTCCTCGGTTTGCAAAACGGTGACCGGGCTAGTCGACATGCCTGTCTTCAAAACTTGCCCGATCAACTCCTCGATTCACCATCCTGTCTCTTGACTTGCTCGGTCGACGCCTCATCTGACCTTCCTGTCTCTTAATTTGCTCGGTCGACGCCTCATCTGAGCTTTCTGTCTCTTCGATTCTGACGTTGCATTAATGGGGGACACGTGTCGTCCTCTTATTGGGCCTCGAGCAGCCAACCCAACCGTCCCCTCAAATTGGAATTCGGGCGGCTTCCTCCCCTCTATAAACATGCCCCTTCTCTCTTCCTTTCATTCTTACTGCCTCTCCTCAAGCCTTTGACGTTTCAGAGCTCAAGCATCCCCAACGAAACTTCGTCCCTGCCATTCCTTGCATTTGTGCTCGAAGAAGTAGGCCCTGCCCTCAACTGGTAAGTTCTTTGAGCCTCGTTTTTGCTATTTCAGTCGGTATTTCACATATTAGGGCACTAAATCCATAGGTTTTAGGGCATTAGGCACCCAAAACCGTCCCTAACCCTTCACTCTCCTTGGTTGTTCTTCATTTTCCCTGATGAACACTGAAGATCTGGGTCAGACCGGGCTCCAGGTCTTCCTTTGATCTAAAAAATCATTCCGACCGAGCAAATAACCAGTTTGTCCCAACCTAAGTAGAAACCGAGGTAACCAAAGGGCTTGGCCGCTCGACCGGGCTAACATTTGGTCCGCTCCAGCGACAGAGCTCCTTTGGTAGTCTTTACGACCGAGGAGGTTTGGCACTCTTCATGGCCGAGCTAAAGTCAAGCTCGCTTTGCGCGACCGCGCTCCCTCTTACACTTGCCATCCTTTTTCTGCAGAGTCCAAGGGGACCACAGACATTACCGAGGCTCTCAAAGACCGAGCAGCCATCAATCACCAGTGTGCCAAACCTCCTCAGCCGAACTAAATTGGCCGGACACATGGGGAAATACCGCTTCCTTGTGGACACTACAGCCGCTTTGGCCGCGTTCCGTGAAGACTACGGTATCCCGGCCGACGTCCACCTAGAGCTCGCCAAAATTGAGACCACCCTTGGGGCAGATTAGACCAATGCCCCTTCACCGTGCTGTTTATCATTGAAGGAGGCCTCCGCTTCCCGGTCAACCCATTGATGACCGAATTCCTGCGCCGGACCAGGCTTGCACCCACACAAGTATCCACCAACACTTACCGAATTATCAATGGCGTCCACGAGCTAAACAACCGGCTAGGCACCAATTTAGGTTTAGCCGAGATACTGCGACAATACACCCTTGGGCACACCGGCGATGGCTTCGCCTATTATTTAAAAATCCGACCGGGCAAAGAAAAAATAGTGACCGGCACCCCAGATAAGGACTTACACAACGACGACTTTTTCTGGGTATCTGGCAACTATGAAACAGCCGACGTACCGGGCTGGTCAATTAGCAAGAATTTCGGTGAAACATGTAAGCCGCGCTAACTTGTTCAGTTAGATGCCTTTCTTCAACATTCTGTACTTAACCATTTTTCTTGTTTCCTTTGCAGCAATCCAAGCCCTGCAAGCCAACTACCAATACCCCAACGAAGAAGCCATCCGGACCGTGCTCTACTACCGCCGCCGTGATTGCAACGAGCTGCTCGGTTACACTCTAACATACCGGCACTCAGCTCCACGCCGGAGTAAGGTCACAGACTTTCTCCGTGCTCCATCACCTCCTCCAGACCCAACCCTACCGGACGTGCCTCTTATCCGGTTGACCGAAGAACAAGAGATGGCAAAACGAAGCCGTATCAAGAACCTCCTCACAGCAACTTCAACCGAGATACCGAGCATCATCACCCGCTCTCCAGCTGCCGGTCAATCAAGCGGTGCCGTGGTGGCGTTGACGTCTCCAGCCGCCGGTCAAGCCAGCCAAGAAACCCGCCAGGCTGGGAAAAGGCCTCGCGCAAACCCATCTGCCGAGCTGGTTGCGGAGCTAACTACCGAGCAACCCGCTGTGACTGTCGACCCAATGCCGGCATGGCGACCGCAGCTTAGGCACCGGGGTAAAGACATCCCGGCTACCGTTTGTGTCAAGGGCGATAAAGAGCACCTGCTCGCCTTTGACCTTTCCAAAGCCCTTCTCCTACCGAGCGACGTGGTTGGCAGCGATCACGTCCCTGACACCTGGTTGGTAAAGTCTGCAGTGAAATCCATGACCAGGGTAAGAGTCCCGAATTTCTACTCAAATTTTCACAAGTGTTTGCACGGCTTCCTCTCTAATCAAACTTTCTTCTTGCAGGCCATCCAGAAGCAACACTTGGTCATGGAGCGCATCCATCGACTGCGGCAGAAGGCGAATGACACTGCCAGCTAGGTCCAAAGTTTTCAAACCGAGCTTGGCCGAGCAAAGTCTTCACTTGAAATTGCCAATGCCGACAACAGCAGGTTACTCGGCCAACTTGGCGATGCCGATAAAAAGAGGGATGAGCTCCAGGCCGAGCTAGACGCATTGAAGAAGTCTTGGGAGAAAGAACTTGAGGATGCCAATAACGCCGACTTTAAGGAGGCTGAAGACAGCTACAAAAAGCAAGTCTTTGCCACCCAAGACATCTACTTTAAAGCTGGTTGGAAGTCTGCCTACGATTAGCTCGGGCAAGGTCCCGAGACCGACGTATTTACCTCTCCGCCATCTGCCTTCCTGCCGGTATACCTTGTGCCATATGCCAACGACGTCTTTAGCGCGTTGCAGGCTGAGGCCGAGGAAGAACTCTCTAAAGAAACCGAGGCAAATGCCGAGGAAGAAAGTAGCCAAGAGCAGGAGCAGCCCGGCCAGACTGAGACCGGCGTCCAAAACCCATCTCCAACGGTCAACTTAGAGGCGACCGAGGATGAATTCACCAACCTTTCCCCCTTAGCTTAGCTTTCTTTTTCTTTGCTTTTTTGCTTTGCAAATGTGACCGAGCTGTTTGCCCCACCTCTTGTACTTATTTTCCATCAATGAAAAAGCTCAATTTTCTTGAAGTGTTTGCATAGTCCTAAAGCTAAGTAACTTCAACCGGACAAGATACTTTGGCAACACTAACCATCTTGCTTATCTTAATTAACCGGCAAAGACATCTCGGTTGCAAGCATATAGTTAAATAAATCATCAACTGTTTTAACCAGAACAACACACCTAGGGTTGAATAGATAATCAGCATAGTCAACCGGTATAAATCATCTCGGTAGTACACCCAGAGTTGAGCAAAACATCAACTGTTTCAACCGAAATAAACATCTCGGTTGGGAATACCTATGTTGAACAAAACATCAACTCTTGCAACCGGAGTAAATATCTCGGTTGAGAATCACATATTTGAACAAATCATCAACTCTTTCAACCGGAATAATCATCTCGGTTGAGGATCACGTAGTTGAACAAATCATCAACTCTTTCAACTGGAATAATCATCTCAGTTGAGGATCACGTAGTTGAACAAATCATCAACTCTTTCAACCGGAATAATCATCTCTGTTGAAGATCACGTAGTTGAACAAATCATCAACTCTTTCAACCAGAATAATCATCTCGGTTGAGAATATCCAAGTTGAGCAGAACATCAACTCATCTCTTTCAACCGGAGTAAATCATCTCGGTTGATAATACCTAAGTTGAGCAAAACATCAACTCTTTCAACCGGAGTAACTCATCTCAGTTGAGAATATCCAAGTTGAGCAAAACATCGACTCTTTCAATCAGAGTAAATCATCTCGGTTGAAAATTTCAAAACTCAAAGCAACAATAAAAATGCTAAGGCATAGATGAGTCACTTCTATATATTGACAAAAATGAATATTACATGAAGTGTAAGGCAAAAAATTCCTTTGCACAAAAAGAAAGCAAAAGCTAGAAATAATACAGCTTGAGGTTGGCTGCATTCCATGGCCGGGGTATTCCTCTACCATCCAAGTCCTCCAAGTGATATGCCCCCTTGCCCGCCAGACCGGTTATCTTGTAGGGTCCTTCCCAATTTGCCCCTAGTTTGCCTTCACCTGGCACCAGGGTATTGCCCATGACCTTCCTCAAGACCCAATCACCTACTTTGAACGGTCTGGGGTGCACGGTTTTGTTGTATTTCCTTGAAAGCTCTTGTTGGTAGGTGGCCACATGGATAAGAGCCTTTTCCCGGCATTCTTCCACTAAGTCCAATTCCAGGGCAATGGCTTCGGCGTTCAGCTCGGGCTCAAAACTTTCACTTCTGAGGGTGGGCATACCAACTTCCAAAGGGATGACCGCCTCCATGCCATATGCCAAAGCAAAAAGAGTTTCCCCGGTAGATCGTCGCGGGGTTATTCGGTACGCCCAAAGGACACTGGGGAGTTCCTCAGCCCATTTTCCTTTGGCTTTCTCAAGCCTCTTCTTCAGTCCATCAAGAATGGTCTTGTTCGAAGCCTCGGCTTGACCGTTGGACTGTGGGTAAGCCGAAGTAGAGTTGTAGAATTCAATCTTCAAATCTTCACAAAACCCCCTGAATAAGCGACCGTCAAACTGGGTGCCGTTATCAGAGATCAGAATTTTGGGGACGCCAAACCTCGTGACCACATTCTGCCAGACAAACCGCTTCACGTCTTTCTCCTTGATTGTTGCCAAAGGCTTCGCTTCAACCCATTTGGTGACGTAGTTTGTGGCCGCGATAAAGAACTTCCGGTTGCCTGGTGCTGTTGGGAGCGGCCCCACTATATTTAGCCCCCATATTGCAAAGGGCCAAGGGCTGGTGAGGGGAAGGAGTTCCCTGGCCGGCTGGTGGATCTGATGAGCAAACTTCTGGCACTTCTCACACTTACGAACATACTTCTGTGCGTCGGCCTGCATGCACGGCCACCAGTAGCCTTGCGAAATAGCTCGGTAGGCCAAGGACCTGCCCCCTATATGACTGCCACAGATGCCTTCATGAATTTCGTACAGGAAGGCCTCCACGCTGCCCGGTGCACACACTTCAGGTAGGGACCGGTGAAAGACTTCTTGTATAAAGCGCCGGATGGAGAGAGCCAAAACCGCTCTGACTTCACCTGTACTTTATGTGCTTCCTTCTTATCGGCTGGAAGGGTCCGTTCTCTGAGAAAAAGGATGATAGGGTCCATCCAAGAAGGACCTAGCTCGGCTCAGAGTACTTCTGTCTGCCTGGTTTCCTCAATGCTAGGCCTCGGAAGGAATTCAATCAAAAGAGGGTTGGGAGATGTGCTGTCGACCATAGAAGCAAGGCCGGCCAACTCATCTGCCCGGCCGTTTTCCTTCTCGGCCAATCTGTTGGACCCTGATCGCTTGAAATCGCTTGATGTGGTTCCTGACCAAAGCTTGGTACTTCATCATTCGGTCATCCTTTGCTTCGTAAACCCCAGAAACTTGGTTAACCACAAGCTGAGAATCACTGTAAACCATTAGCTCGGATGCTTGCATCTGAAGCGCGCTCTTGAGCCCGGCCAAAAGCGCCTCATACTCGGCCTCATTGTTGGATGCTGGGAAGCCAAGGGTGATAGAATGTTCGATAGTCAGTCCATCCGGTGAAATCAAAACAATACCCAGTCCGGCACCGTGACGGTTCGATGCTCCATCAACAAAAAGTTTCCACATCTCCCCCACAAATAGCTTCCAACATTCTGATGGGTCCTGGGAGGCTCGAAGGTTGATGGGATCACGGTTGCACGGCTGTTCGGCTTCAAGTTCTGTGCTGAGCGGTTCCACTTCAGTCCCCCTTGGTGATTTGGCACCGGACTCGGCAAGTTGAACCATAATGCCTAAGTCCGTAGGCGAATGCCAGGTTGCGGTATCACACTAACTGAAGGTGCTTCGGCGGGGCGCGCAAGTTCCTCGTCGCCTACACCGCCAAGCTGTTGTATTTCGGTCGGGCGTGCATTCACTTCTTCATCCGCCGCAGCAATATCGACCGGGCACACCAGATGGGTTCCAGGTGAGAATTCAGTAACGAAGTCGGCCAAGGTCTGGGCTTTTATGGCAGTGCGTGGCTGGAACTTCACATCAAACTGTCCCAATTCGACCGCCCACTTAAGAATTCGACCGGAAAAGTTCGCCCGCTCGAATAAAGCTTTGAGGGGGAACTCAGTCAGAACGATTATTGTATGTGCATGGAAATAGTACGCCAACTTCCTTGAGGCCATCATTAATGCCAACGCAAGCTTTTCCAGTGGCAAGTATCTCGACTCTGTCGGTAGCAAGGTTTTGCTGACGTAGAAGATAGGAAGGTGCTTGATTCCTTCCGAGCGGACAAGCACCGCACTGACTGCATGCTGAGAAACGGCCAGATATAGGTAGAGTTCTTCTTCGGGCTCTGGTGTGACCAACAGTGGCGCTGAAGACAAATACTCCTTGAGCTCGGCCAAAGCCCGGTCACACTCTTCGTCCCATGAGAACATTGATTTCAAGGCTTGAAAGAAAGGGCAACAGCGATCTGATGACCGGCTTATAAATCGATTAAGCGCGGCGGCCATTCCGGCCAAATGCTGCATGTCCTTAGCCGAGCTAGGCTGTTTTAACTCTTGCATGGCTCGGATTTGTGTAGGGTCTGCTTCGATACCTCGATTCATGACTAGGAAACCCAAAAATTTTCCGGATCCCACGCCGAAGGCACATTTAGACGCATTCAGGCGTAGCTTGTGCTTTTTGAGAATGGCGAACATCTCGGCTAAGTCGGACAAATGGTCTTCTTGATGCCGGCTCTTAATCACCATGTCATCAATATAAGCCTCCATCGTCCGGCCTAGCAGAGGCGCGAACATCTTGGTCACCATCCTTTGAAAAGTTGCCCCGGCGTTCTTCAAACCAAAAGGCATGACTCGGTAGCAGAAGAGTCCCCTTGGTGTAGTGAATGAGGTGATCTCTCGGTCGGGCCCATGCATGGCAATCTGATGGTAGCCGCGGTAGGCGTCCAAGAAACTGAGCCTGTTATGTCCAGCCGTTAAGTCCACAAGCTGGTCTATTCTAGGCAGAGCGAAGCTGTCTTTCAGACAAGCTCGGTTGACGGTCTTGTAGTCGACGCAAACTCGCCACTTCCCATTCTTCTTGGGTACCACGACTGTGTTCGAAATCCACCGTGGATAGTGCACTTCCTAAATCGCTCGCGCCTCAAGCGAGTTCTTTACTTCCTCCGCAACTACCTCGACGTGATGCAGCGCCGATCTCCTTGTTCGCTGGATGACCGGCTTGGCTCCGGGGAAGACATTGAGATGATGGCATATAAAACTCGGATCGAGACCGGCATGTCGTAAGGCGACCATGCAAAGACTTCAATGTTGGCCATCAAAAACTCAACCATCTCGGTCCTTTCCTGGGCTGTAAGGCTTGAGTCGAGCAAGAAGAATCTTGTCCGGATGCTCTGTATCAATTCGTACCTCCACCAATTCCTCGACAGCTTTGTCCTCGGCCTTGGTGCCCACATCGTCAAGGACTCCCCGGTCCTCCGGTCCCTCAATCATTTGAACGAAGCCTTTGGCAGCCCGGCTCCCGTTAACTGCCACGAAGCATTGCTTCGACATGACTTGGTCGCCCCAGACCTCCTCGATTGCCCCCATAGCCGAGGGGAATCTCATCACCTGATGGTAGGTCGACGCCACGGCTTGCATAGCGTGAAGCCATCCTCTTCCAAGGATCAAATTATAAGTAGATGGCACCTGCAACACCCAGAACTCCACTTGTTTGACCACGGATCCCGCTTTGATCGGCAGGATAATCTTTCCCAAAGGCCACTCTGGTTGCGAGTTGAAACCAACCAGTGGCGAAGTTGCCGGGGCCAAATATGTATCTCGGAGCTTGAGTTGCTTGAACGCGTCGTAATACATGATTTCGACCGAGCTTCCCTGATCGATCAAGATCCGTTTGACATCGAATTCCTTGACGCGGAGTGTTACTACTAAGGCATCGTTGTGCGGTGTCTTAATGCGCTCTAGATCCCTTGAGGTGAAACTGACCACATCTTTCTCTTCGGTCTTCCCCCTCTTGATCACAGGTTGAACCGATAAAACTTCCCTCATGTGTTCTGCCTTCTTGATCATACCTCGGAGCTCGCACACACGTGCCGGTTCCACTATGCCGTGGATGACATTAACAACCCCCTGTGGAGGCACATCTCGGTCATCTAGTCCCGCGGGTCAACCGGAGCTTGATTTGCCTTCACGCCCCCATCAATGTAAAGGTCCAGGTGTTCGGCTGCAACTAGTTCTTCCAAGTGTTGCCTCAAAGGCAAACAATCCTCTGTCTGGTGGCCGCGCTCCCGGTGAAACGTGCAAGGGTACCTCGGATTGAAGCCCTTCTGACCGTCGCCTAACTTAGCAGGAAATCGGACATACTCTTCGTCACAGATTTCACTTAGTATGTGATAGATTGAAATCTTAAAGACCGTGGTGATGCCTGTCCTTGCTTTCAACCTTCTGTTTGCATCGGCTACGTCATCTTGGGGGTAGTCATCCCGGTCATTCCGACGCCCCCTACCCCGGTTTTTGCAATTTGAGCCACGGTCCGATTCCTCAGCGCGGTCATTTGTTCGGCTGGACTCTTGTCTGACCGCGTGCACTTTTCTAACCGACTTCTTGTCTGTTGCTACCGAAGTTACCTTCGCGGTAGATGCTGACGCATCATCCTCAACTCGGATATGCTCATTGATGCGTTGTATGAGCTGGCCCATGGATGTTGGCTGGTGCATGGTAAGCAAGTCCCGCAGTCTATGTCCGATCGGGAGACCACGCTTGTATTGTGTTATTGCAAGGTTGACCGGGCAATCCAAGATCTCGTTGAAGGTCTCCCAATATCTGGAGTTGTATACCTTTAATGTGTCGCTCGGTTCCATCTTGACACTCAGTAGGTGGTCAACTTCCTTTGGTGTTTTTGTGTTGGTTTTGAAGCGCGTCACAAAGGCTTCGGCCAACTGATGCCACCTTTCTATGCTCCCCTCCGGCAACCTCTCAAACCATTTCAAGCCCAGTTCGCCTAAACTTGACGGGAAGATGAGGCACATAAGTGCGTCATTCCGCCTATGTCTGGCCATGACCTGTCGGAAGTGGCTCACATGCATGTAAGGATCGGTTTTTTCGTCGTAGAGCGTGAATTTAGGCTGGTGGAAGCCTGCCGAAAGCGGTGTTGTTTCTATCTCTAGGGAGAAAGGGGTGGCGCTCAGCCTTGCCAAGTCTATATCTAGAAGGAGTGGCGCTGCTAGGCGGGGTGGAGGCGTTCCGACCTCCTCGCTGGCGTAAACCCCATAAGATAACCATTGGAATGCTGGCACCCTCTGAGCCTCCCGTCGGCGAGCCCGTTCCTTCAACACTGCCCGCAAATCCTCTGAACGAGCGAAATAGGAGTACCTCGACGTCGTCGCCGGATGTGAGGGCTGGTAAGTGCTATCTTGCGCGCTGGACTTCTCTACACGCACATCGGAATCACCAACCTTGTAACTTCTGGTGATAGAAATAGACGGAGTGTGTCGCTGACTCAGACTGCCTGAACGGCGGGGTTGGGTGCGCTCACTGTGGTCTCCCACTCCAGCTACACCCTTTCCTTTGATATGCCGCTTCAGCTCCTCCATCTCCGCCGCCATTCGCTGGATGACGGCGTCCTGGTCCCTCAGCTTGTGTTCCAGACGTCTGGCGTGTGATTCTCTCCGCCGTCGATGACCGTCCGGACTTCGTGAATGACCATAACTTCTTCCGCGCTTATCCCGTGCGTCTCCCGACTGTCCTCTCGGGAATGTCTCCAGGTCCGCCATTGGAGGGATGGCGGGATGTCCTTCTCTCCGTCTGCCCGACTCCGGGGTAACTCCATCAATGGCGGACAACAGAATCTCGTCGTTGTTCGCCATGTAAGGCGATCAGACGGGCCTGGAAGACAAGGTTTTGTCTGCAGATCTTCCCATAGACGGCGCCAATTGTACGGGGAGCAAATATTCCGGCGAGCCCGTACTCCTTTCTTCCAAGCTTCGTCTCTGTCCGATCACCTACGAGGACAACAGCGGTGAGCTACCCAGTGGTGAGTGGCCGGAAAACCCCTCCGACGATCAAGTTAGCACACACCTTGGGATAGAGAGAGAGAGAGGAGAGTGTAAGTGTTTCTTACAAAGATGTTCGTACTCGTATGGGGGGCACAGACATGCTTATATACCCTCTACGCCCCAAATCTACTCCTAGTGATCTCTCGACACGTGGTATTGCTATCCCATTTGTCAGCACAAATCTTGCTGAACATCACCTAACCCAACTGCCAGCCCACTCTACTGGGAGCACGGCAGCGGGGCTACACCATCTCGGCTATCAACTGCCATGCTGCACTTTATACCCAAGTGTTCTTACAGCCAAGCTCAAGGAGGACCGAGCTCGGTTGCATTCCGGCATAGCCGAGCTCGGGACAACTCACGCTGGTTTACCGTCGGCCTTCTTGCCGAGCAAACTCATGAACCGCGGAACACCCACGCCTTGCCTGGCGCTGGACATCTCACTTGACCGGCTTCTATTCCATGAAGCCAAGTAGCTCGGTCCAACCACACCTTGCCTTAACCGAGCAGATCCATTTAGGACAGGGCCGCTCTACCCCGGACCAACCTTGTTCGGCCCAAATCTGTCCGGCCCAATCCCAGACCATAAATCTCCCTCTCAGTATTGTTACCCCCAGGCAAGGGCCACATTAATATAGGGTTCGGTATTGTTACCCCCGGGCAAGAGCCACGTGAATATAAGCCACAATATTGTTACCCCTGGGCAAGGGCCACGTGCATATTGGCCACGGTATTGTTACCCCCGGGCAAGGGCCACGTGAACTAAAGGTGCCACAATTACATTTCAGAAAAATGGACATTCATTCATAATTCATAAAATAGAATTTCAAAAAACAGATCATATCATGTCAATTAGAAAATACTTGTAATTAAACATAACTTTACAGAGTTATTACTCACAGTTGCCTTCGGATGCAGATAAATAGAGCAAATTAATCAAGTGGTTCGAGGCACGTGACCTACACGAACATATATACAATGCACATTTATAATGTACTATCAAATTATACATAACTTGCTTTATTTATTCTTGGCGTGCCTTTAGTCCTTATCCCCATCATAGAGTCTTAAACATGGCCTAGGAATGCCTAGGATGGAAAGATGATGCAAAAATTGCACTAGGAAACATTTCACAGATTTGCTGAAAATAAGGTCCACGCTCGAGCGAACATGCAGAAAGTGAGGGTTCGCTCGAGCATGGCTTTCTGTCACGACCCAAACCCGCCCCTGTGGGTTTAGCACCGTAACCGGCCAGTAATCCGTGATTACCGAAGGCCTGCTTAACAGTAAGAACAGTAATACAGAGTAGAGGGACTGGCGGAAGCCATACAGTAATGAAAAGAGATGTCCAATGAGCTGTGACAGTCTGTATGCAAAATGACTTTTCTGAAACATGATCACATTCAAAACCAAAACATATTTACATAACAGGTGCACATAACATCCAGGTTAGGGATCAAGTCCCTTCATCATAACTGTACAATACAAGTCTTAAACAGTATTACAGAACATAAACAAAAGGGTGAACTGAGACACCCCAAAAAGCCCTCGCTTGGACTGACATGGAACCTCGAAGTGAGGCAAGATGGTTGGCTTGACAAAAAGGGAGCTAACCCGACGCTCCTAACTCAGATATGGTGCCTGGACACCTACATATAAATATAAACAGTGAGCTAAAGCCCAGTGAATAACATATGCATAAAGAGGTTAAGAATGAATATCCTTTCAGTATTTAAAACAGTCATTTACATCAGTAAATCAGTTATTCAGTCAGTGGCTCATATTTCATGCCATATCAGTCATTTAGAAACCATAATAGTCATATGTGGTACATCCAATAGCAAAACAGTACAGTAGGTCTTAACAGACCGAACAGTCAGTTGATGGCCATCATATCAGTGAACAGTAGTGGTTCCAAACATTGGAACCGACAGAGATCTCTGTAACAGTAACAGTAACAGTACAGTAGCAGTAAATTGCTAAGGATGCCACAAATACAGTTCAGAACATAGGACAAACATTCATTCAGTAAGAAATATCATTTCAGAAATGGTACAGTCAATCGTTCAGAAATAATCATAATTGAACGTATCTTTATAACATTGTTACTTACAGAGCACTGGGCTATAAATAGGCTGATGAGCGTCCTCAGGTGCCAACCCTACACAGTTACAGAATGAACACACACTAAGTTACCTACTTGGGAAACAATAACTTAGTCCCTAACTTGACTTGGTGTGGTTCTATAGCATTATCCTCATTACAATGCCTGAAACTAGGCCTAGGAATGCCTAGGATGGAATGAGGATGCAAAGATGCACTTTAAAACACTTTTCAAAATTTGCTGAAACAGGGGTCCACACTCGAGCGTGGCTTTAGACGCTCGAGCGGTCTTATAGACAATGTAGCTCCGCTTGAGCGTGGCTTTCCCCGCTCGAGCGGACTGCAAACTCATAAAAAGTACTGGATGCACGATATTTACGCTCGATGAATGCTCGACCAACGCTCGAGCGTGAGACTCAAACCCTCACTCGAGCGTGAAGTCCCTCGCTCGAGCAGACTGCAAAACACATGAACTTCTGGGCATATGCATTTCACGCTTGAGCGTGACTTTCTACGCTCGAGTGGAGTGCATGTACTCAGAGTGTACGCTCGAGTGTAAATTCCTCCGCTCGAGCGTGGATCCAAATCTAGAATTTCCAAATTGATCCCCAAGCACAAAACTCAAGCATTTAAGCCTCAAATTCGATTCTTTGGGCTAATTTTCTGGAAAACACTTAAAAACTCATAATATAACATGTTTCAAAGATCAATTTATAAAATCAAGCCCAAAGGTAAACCAATTGAATACAAAATTCAAAGAAACTCCAAGAATAAAACTTAAACACAACATGCAAGATCTTCCTTGGATTCCAACACTTCAAACCAAGATTAAAAAGACAATTTGGTAGGAAAACATGGTGAATCCATGGACTACAACCAAAACATGAACATGCATGAGGGAATTCCCATGAAAACAACCTCAAAATTCAAGAATGTGCACATGCATGCATGAATGAACTCTTAATTCAACTCTTTACATTAATTCTTGACTATAAACTCTAAATTCCCATGAACCATGCAAGGAATAACTTGAATTCACAATTAAGAAGATGATTTTCCTACCTTAGGCCTTGAATTCTAGGTATGATAGCTCAAATGTGCAATTCTCCTTCAAATCTTCTAAGTTCAAGCAAAAATCTAGGTGAATTCAACCTTGTTCTCCTACTTTCCTCTCTCATACGGTTTGGTCTCCAAATAGAAAAGATGATATGAAGAATAGTGGTGTGTCAACAAGTGTAATGTGTGAGAAGGAATGGGCCTTCAATAGATCCACTAAGTGGCAATTAGGTAATTTACTTGAACTAATGTGATTTAACATTATTTAATCTAATTAATCACTCCAAATCAAATTTGCATTAAACCTACCATAAAAGCACATAAATTCTAATTAGCATATAACACTAATCAATTTCGGATTCGGTCGCCGATAAGACCTTCAATTTGCAGTTCGAAATTAAAAACATGTACAGATCATTTAATGACAAACAGATAGAAATGCAACTAATGCAATACACTTATGCAATCAGTTCAGAATTTCAGCTTAATCAGTTACTTATCATGCTTAATCACAATTAGCACTATTTAGCGGTGAGGTTTGTCACAGTCTTCCCTCCTTAAAAAGAGTTTGGTCCTCCAAACTCGGATTACCTTCATTTTGGAAGAACATTGGATTCCGAGGGAACAATTCAGGATACCGTTTCATCATATCGTCTTCTCTTTCCCAAGTGGCATAGAAGCCACCATGGTTTTGCCAGTCCACTTTCACTAACGGAATTTCTTTATTCCTCAACTTCTTGATTCTTCTATTTACAATCTGAATAGGCCGTTCTTCATAAGTGTAGTCATCACTTAGCACTACACGGGTAGGCTCAATCACATGGAAGGGATCCTGAAGATAATCCCTCAACATTTAAATGTGGAAGACATTGTGCATATGCTCCATTTCAGAAAGGAGCGCTACTTGATACGCCACCGAATTAATCTTTTCAATGATTTCATGCGACCCAACATATCTCGGCGCTAGCTTACCCTTAACTCCAAAACAGGTCTGGCCTTTTATCGGTGTCACTTTAACAAAAATATGATCACCTACTTCATATTCCCTTTCTCGCCTTCAGATATCCGCATAATTTTTCTGTCGGCTCTGTGCGGTTTTCAATCTCTGTTGAATTGGTTTCACCTTTTCGGTGGTTTCCTATACAATCTCGGGCCCAAGCAAAGGCCCATCTCCAACTTTTGCCCAACAAATAGGAGATCGGCATTTCCTGCCATACAAAGCCTCGAAAGGCGCCATACCAATGCTCGAGTAAAAACTGTTGTTGTAGGCGAACTCGGCTAAAGGTAGATGACTTTCCCAATTTCCTTGGAAATCAAGAACACACATTCGCAGTAAATCCTGGCCATCTGTCTGAGGATGGTATACACTACTCAGTCTCAGTTCAGTACCCAATGCTGTCTGTAGACTTTGCCAAAATCTCGATGTAAACTTCGAGTCCCTATAAAAAAAACAATGGACACAGGAACAATGGACACAAGCACTCCATGAAATCTAACAATCTCATCAATATAAATTATGGCCAATTTATCCGCATTGTAAATTGTTTTGACAGGTAAGAAGTGAGCAGACTTAGTCAGTCTATCAACAATAACCCAAATTGAGTCCATACCTTTACTGGAGCGGGCAGTCCAACAATAAAATCCATAGTGATATGTTCTCATTTCCACTCCGGTATGGGTAAGGGCTGAAGTAAGCCTGCGGGTCGTTGATGTTCAGCTTTAACCTGTTGGCAATGAAGACATTTCGATACAAAGTCAGCAATTTCTTTCTTCATTCCCGACCACCAGAAATTCAGTTTCAAGCCTTGGTACATTTTCGTGTTCCCTGGATGAGTAGATAGTTTTAAATTGTGGCCTTCCTGCAAAATTCGTCTTTTCAGTTCAGAATCATTCGGTACACACAACCTTCCCTGAAATTTCAACACATTGTTTTCAAATTTGAAATCCGGCCTCGGTTTGGATTCCCGTTCATCAATGACCTTTTTCAAAAAGTCATTCTGTTGTTGTTTCTCTTTAATCTCCTCGATAAGTGCCGGTTGAGCAGAAATAGCAGCCAATATCCCACCTTGTTCACGCAGAACAATCTCAACTTCAAATTTTTCAAGGTCATATAGCAGTTCTTTCTGTCCGGTGAGTAAACAGGCTAAATTTCCAATTGATTTCCGACTCAGTGCATCGGCAACGGTGTTAGCTTTTCCCAGATGATACAAAATTTGTAGGTCATAGTCTTTTATCAGTTCTAACCATCTCCGCTGCCTCATGTTCAATTCTTTCTGTGTAAAGAAATATTTCAAGCTCTTGTGATCCTCACATGTTGCCCCATAAAGGTAATGGCGCCAAATTTTCAATGCAAATACCACTGCAGCAAGTTCTAAGTCATGGGTCGGGTAGTTCTTTTCATGTGGCCTAGTTGTCGGGAAGCATACGCAATGACCTTGCCATTCTGCATTAACACACATCCCAAACCCTTATAAGAAGCATCACTAAATATAGTATAACCATCCGTACCTGAGGGTAGGGTAAGAATCGGTGCAGTCACAAGTCGAGTCTTTAACTCTTGAAAAGCTGATTCTCTTTGATCGGTCTAGTCAAATGATATCCCCTTTTGAGTTAACTAAGTCAATGGTAGGGCAATTTTGGAGAAGTCTTTCACAAATCTTCTGTAATACCCGGCTAAGCCCAAGAAACTTTGGACTTCAGTAACATTCGTCGGTCTAGGCCAATTCACTACTGCTTCTATTTACTGCGGGTCAACTGAAATGCCATCCTTACTAATCACATGTCCCAAAAACATCACATTGTCTAGCCAAAATTCACACTTCGTTAGTTTTGCATATAGTTTCTGTTCTCTTAAGAACTGTAAGGCAATTCTCAAATGATGTTCATGTTCTTCTGTGCTTTTGGAATAAATCAAAATGTCATCTATGAAAACAACTACAAATTCATCGAGGAATGGTTTGAAAATTCTGTTCATAAGGTCCATAAATGTAGCAGGTGCATTAGTAACTCCGAAAGGCATAACAAGAAATTCATAATGTCCATACCTCGTTCGAAAGGCAATCTTTTCAATGTCCTCTGGTTTGACTTTCAACTGGTGGTATCCGGATCTAAGGTCAATTTTAGAGAACACCTGGGCACCCTGTAACTGGTCAAATAAATCATCAATACGAGGCAGTGGGTATTTGTTTTTCACTGTTACCTTGTTCAGTTCACGGTAGTCAATGCAGAGTCTCAGTGAGCCATCTTTTTTTTTCACAAATAAAATGGATGCGCCCCACGGTGAAGTACTGGGTCTGATGAACTTCTTATCTAACAATTCTTGCAATTGAACTTTCAGTTCTTTCAATTCAATTGGTGTCATTCTGTATGGAGCTTTGGAAACTGGCTGTGTACCCGGAATCACATCAATGGTGAACTCAATCTCCCTATCAATCAAATCCCCTGGCAAGTCATCTGGAAAAACATCTGGGAATTCTTTGACTATAGGAATACTGTTCACATCAGTTTTAGCATCAGTAGATACAGTCAATACACAATATAGATACCCTTTACACCCCTTTTTAATCAATTTGAAAGCTTTCATGGATGAAATCAGATATCGGGAAGGTACTACTCCAACTCCGTTAAACACAAATTCAAGCAGTCCAGGTGGACGGAAAACAACTTGTTTCATTACACAGTCAATGGTAGCATGATATTTTGTTAACCAGTCCATCCCCAAAATCACATCGAAGTGATCAATATTCAAAGGCAGTAAATTAATGTAGAAATGAACATCCCCAACAATAATTTCACATGCAGGGTACATATAAGCACAAGTCATGGATCTCCCAACGGGTGAAGATACAGCTAACAAATAATTCATGGGTTCCAGTGGTCTATTTAATTTCCGTGAAAAAGCTGCGAGACATAAGAATGTGTAGACCCCGAATCAATTAGGACATAAGCATTTTGAGCACAAATTGAGAGTATACCTGACACAACAGTCTCGGTATTCTGCACATCTCTCGGTACAAGTGCGAACACTCGGCCTTGCCTTATAGGCTCTTTTCCAGTAGCTTTGGGGTTGGGTTTTGGTGTAACAGTTGAGGCTGCGGTGCTAGCTGCAGCTTTACTATTGCCTTGAGCAGTGGAAGGACAATCTTTAACCATGTGGCCCACCTTGCCACACCTTAACAAGCACCGGAAATTTTATAACAGACCCCTTTATGCCTCTTACCACATTCTGAACAGGGCGGTATGGAATTGTTTCCCTGACTAGAACTGGTTGTTGACCTTGTGTTTTGCTTTTTATTCAATGAACTGTTCCGGCCTTTCTTGAATTTAAAGCCCCGTCTCTTACCGCGCCACTCGGTCACTGGTGTTTCAGTCTGTTTCAATGCTTCGATATTCGACTCAGCTATTATTGCTCGGTCAAGAACATCTACATATTTCAGCAGTTTTAAAACATTGATTCTGTCAAGTATTTCCACATTGAGGCCGCCTTCAAACTTTCTGGCCTTTTTGTAATCGGTGTCCACCATGTGTGGTGCATACCGGGCAAGTTCGGTGAACTTAGATTCATACTCAGCTACAGACATGGTACCCTGCTTTAACTGCTCGAATTCAGTCACATTGCGGTCCCTGACACACTGAGGGAAGTATTTCTCAAAGAAGGCTTCTTTAAACTGAGCCCAAGTCATAGTAGTATTGGTGTCACGAACGAGCATCCACCACCTTCTGGCCTCTTCTTACAAAGTGAAGGTAGCCAGTAATACCTTGTGTGCTTCGGAACACGGAAACACTTCAAATAGTTTTTCAGTCTCTAGAACCCATGCTTCGGCCTTTAGTGGTTCAAGGCCTCCCTAGAACGTTGGTGGTTTCATCTTACTGAACTTTTGTGCCAAAGCAATTATGTCCTCATTAACATTTGGTTCCAGCTGTATTGGAGGAGGTGGGGGCTGTTGGTTCTGTTGTTGCCTTAGGGTTTCAGTCAATAGCTCCACCATTCTCTCCAACCTCGCCATTCTTGCCTCAGATGATTCAGATTCATCGACATTTCTTGCATTGTCCATTTCACTATATGCAATACAATGATAATAAACATAGGAAGTTGCATACTTAAACACCTTAGCACATTAGCACATATATTCATGTAATGGCCACACACACTTTTCCATGTTCATGCAATACCCTAAATACTTTTCTAGGACACCCTATAGCTCATTTGGACACGTGTGTGCGGTATAACTCGTGGTTTAATATCGCTCTGATACCACTCTGTCACGACCCAAACCCGCTCCTATGGGTTTAGCACCGTAACCGGCCAGTAATCCGTGATTACCGAAGGCCTGCTTAACAGTAAGAACAGTAATACAGAGTAAAGGGGTTGGCAGAAGCCATACAGTAATGAAAAGAGATGTCTAATGAGCTGTGACAGTCTGTATGCAAAAAGACTTTTCTGAAACATGATCACATTCAAAACCAAAACATATTTACATAACAGGTGCACATAACATCCAGATTAGAGATCAAGTCCCTTCATCATAACTGTACAGTACAAGTCTTAAACAGTATTACAGAACAGAAGCAAAAGGGTGAACTGAGACATCCCAAAAAGCCCTGGCTTGGACTGACATGGAACCTCGAAGTGAGGCACGATGGTTGGCTTGACAAAAAAGGATCTAACCCGACACTCCTAACTCCGATCCGGTACCTAGACACCTACATATAAATATAAACAGTGAGCTAAAGCCCAGTAAATAACATATGCATAAAGAGGTTAAGAATGAATGTCCTTTCAGTATTTAAAACAGTCATTTACATCAGTAAATCAGTTATTTAGTCAGTGGCTCATATTTCATGCCATATCAGTCATTTAGAAACCATAATAGTCATATGTGGTACATCCAATAGCAAAACAGTACAGTAGGTCTTAACAGACTGAACAGTCAATTGATGGCCATCATATCAGTAAACAGTAGTGGTTCCAAACATTGGAACCAACAGAGATCTCTGTAACAGTAACAGTAACAGTACAGTAGCAATAAAGTGCTAAGGATGCCACAAATACAGTTCAGAATATAGGACAAACATTCATTCAGTAGGAAATATCATTTCAGAAACGGTACAGTCAATCGTTCAAAAATAATCATAATTGAATGTATCTTTACAACATTGTTACTCACAGAGCACTGGGCTATAGATATGCTGATGAGCGTCCTCGGGTGTCAACCCTACACAGTTACAGAATGAACACACACTAAGTTACCTACTTGGGAAACAATAACTTAGTCCCTAACTTGACTCGGTGTGGTTCTATAGCATTATCCTCATTAAGATGCCTTAAACTAGGCCTAGGAATGCCTAGGATGGAATGAGGATGCAAAGATACACTTTAAAACACTTTTCAAAATTTGCTGAAATAGGGGTCCACGCTCGAGCGTGGCTTTAGACGCTCGAGCGGTCTTATAGACAATGAAGCTCCACTCGCGCGTGGCTTTCCCCGCTCAAGCGGACTACAAACTCATGAAAAGTACTGGATGCACGATATTCACGCTCGATGAACGCTCGACCCACGCTCGAGTGTGAGACTTAGACCCTCGCTCGAGCGTGAAGTCCCTCGCTCGAGCGGACTGCAAAACACATGAACTCCTGGGCATATGCATTTCACGCTCGAGCGTGACTTCCTACGCTCGAGCGGAAGTGCATGTACTCAGAGTGTACGCTCGAGCGTAAATTCCTCCGCTCGAGCGTGGATCCAAAATCTGGAATTTCCAAATTGATCCCCACGCACAAAACTCAAGCATTTAAGCCTCAAATTCGATTCTTTTGGGCTAATTTTCTGGAAAACACTTAAAAACCCATAGTATAACATGTTTCAAAGATCAATTTGTAAAATCAAGCCCAAAGGTAAACCAATTGAACACAAAATTCAAAGAAACTCCAAGAATAAAACTTAAACACAACATGCAAGATCTTCCTTGGATTCCAACACTTCAAACCAATATTAAAAAGACAATTTGGTAGGAAAACATGGTGAATCCATGGACTACAACCAAAACATGAACATGCATGAGGGAATTCCCATGAAAACAACCTCAAAATTGAAGAATGTGCACATGCATGCATGAATGAACTCTTAATTCAACTCTTTACATTAATTCTTGACTATAAACTCTAAATTCCCATGAACCATGCAAGGAATAACTTGAATTCATTAAGAAGATGATTTTTCTACCTTAGTGTTAGGGAAAATATGTGATTCCCCACAAGTAAATCAATCAATGGGAATAAAAACTAATGTGGAAAAATTAAATCAGAAGCAACACAAGAATTTTTACATGGTTCCCTCAATGTAAGGTACGTCCACGGGATCGAAATCCGATTCCACTATCAACTAAAGAGTTTCCAAACGGTTACAAACGAGGCACTAATGGTCTCACAAAACCACCCTTAGGTGAATTCCAAATAATTACAAATAAACAAAGAGAAAAGACCTCACCAAATAGATTAACCAAAATCTTCAAAACCAAAATTGTAGAAGACCCAAAATAATTAACCCAAATCAGCCGAACACACTGACAATTCTTTAAAGCATCCAAAGATTGAAAAATCAAGTTCCAAGTATGAGTCCAAAACAGCACCACCGAAGAAGAAAAAATCTCTCTCTGCGGCACCTCGTTTTTTTCTTGGAAAAAAACAATACCAATACTATATTGTGAATCTAGGATTTTTTTATCAAAACCTTAGTTATTTCCAAACTGAATTGGGTCTCCACAAAATTAGTATATAAAAATATATTATACCTAAACCAAGTCAAATTAAAACTCTTTTAATAAATCAATTGGGTCCCACACTCCAATAAGGAGGTATACCCAACAATTCTCCCCCTATCGACTTAGGTGGAGACATCAACCATACCCGCCAAAGTTCGACACTTTAAATGTTTGTCCCTCGACAAAGTCTTTGTCAACATATCCGAAATATTATCATCTGTGTGAACCTTTTCGAGTTACAACAATTTCGAATCTAACACATCACGAATCCAATGGTATCTCACATCAATGTGTTTCGATCTCGAATGAAAAGTAGAACTTTTACTCAAGTGAATAGCACTTTGACTATCACAATAAAGCACATACTTTTCTTGCTTCAAACCCAACTCTTGTAAAAATTTCTTCAACCATAACTCTTCTTTACAAGCTTCCGTAATACCAATAAATTCAGCTTCGGTAGCAATACATTTTTGTAATTTAGATTGCCATGCCACAGCTCCCCCTGCAAAAGTCATCAAATACCCCGAAGTAGATTTCCTAGAATCAACATCACCAGCCATGTCAGAATCTGTGAACCCATCAAGCATCGGCTTACCATCCCCAAAACACAAACACACCTTCGAAGTCCCTCGAAGATACCTTAGAATCCATTTTACCGCTGCCTAATGTTCTTCACCCGGATTAGAGAGAAAACGACTCACCACACCAACGGCGTGAGCAACATCCAGCCTTATACAAACCATGGTGTACATCAAAGGACCAACTGCTGAAGCATAAGGAACTTTCAGCATCTCTTCCTTGTCTTTCTCACTTGTAGGACATTGATTCGAACTAAGCTTGAAGTGACCTGCAAGTGGACAACCAACCGGCTTTGCTTTATTCATGTTGAACCTTTCAAGAACTTTCTCAATGTAGCTTTCTTGAGACAACCAAATCAGCCCCTCTTTGCGATCACGAACAATTTTCATACCAAGTATTTGCTTTGCCGGTCCCAAATCTTTCATAGCAAAAGACTTGCTCAACTCCAATTTCAACCTGTTTATCATGGTAGAATCTTGACCCACAATTAACATGTTATCAACATAAAGCAAAAGAATAATAAATTTACCATCTGGAAAAATTTTCACAAACACACAATGGTCCGAAGTAGTTTTAGAAAAACCATTATTCATCATGAAAGAGTCAAATTTTTTGTACCATTGCCGCGGGGCTTGCTTGAGACCATACAAACTTTTCTTCAATTTGCAAACAGATTTCTCTTTCCCTTTTTCCACAAAACCTTCCGGTTGCTCCATGTAAATTTCTTCTTCAAGATCACCATGAAGAAATGCGGTCTTCACATCAAGTTGTTCAACTTCAAGGTTCATACTTGCAGCCATGCCAAGTACAACCCGAATAGAAGACATCTTCACAACTGGCGAGAAAATCTCATCAAAGTCAATACCTTTCTTTTGCCCAAAGCCTTTCACAACAAGACGTGCCTTGTACCTCAGATTCTTGCCATCATTCTTCAATTTGACGATCCACTTATTTTTCAAAATTTTCTCCCCTTAGGCAACTTCACTAAATCATAGGTGTGATTTTCAAGTAAGGAATTCATCTCCTCTTCCATGGCCTTTTTCCAATCACCTTTCTTTGTATGCTCAATTGCTTCTTGGTAGCTCTCGGGCTCCCCTTGATCAGAAATCAACACAAACTCACTGGGAGGATACTTTCTTGAAGGTTGTCGGTCCCTTGTAGATTTTCTTAACTCAAGTTGTGGTGGCGGTTCTTGAGTTGAATGCTCTTCCTCAATTTCTGGCTCAACTTCATTAGGATTAGCATCATCTTCCACATCTTCAATAGGTAGCTGCACATCTCCCCCATTTTCATCATCAACTGGAGATGAAGGAGATGGATCTATGTCAATGAGATCACTAGTTTTTGGCTCCGGTTGATCACCTTTGCCAAAGTCTTCAATTGTTTGGTCTTCAAGAAACACAACATCAGCTTCGAATGACTTTCTTGTCGACCGGATCCCACAATCTATACCCAAATTCATCACACCCATAGCCAAGAAAAATACATTGTCTTGAGTTACTATCAAGCTTGGACCTCTCATCCTTTGGAATGTGAACAAAAGCTCAGCAACCAAACACTCTCAAGTGCTCATAAGACACATCTTTGCCAGTCCAAACTCTTTCAGGAACATCACCATTCAAAGGATAGCAAGGAGACAAATTGATCACATCAACCGCTATACTCAATGCCTCACCCCAAAAGGATCTTGGCAATTTAGCTTATGAAAGCAAACACCTTATTCTTTCCACAATGGTGCGGTTCATCCTCTCGGCAACGCCATTTTGTTGAGGAGTCTTCTTAACTGTCTTTTGGTGCTGAGTACCTTGGCTGCGACAATACTCATCAAATGGCCCAATGTATTCACCACCATTGTCTGATCGGATGCACTTCAATTTCTGCCCTGTTTCTCTTTCAACCATGGCCTGAAAATGCTTAAATACTTCTAGAACTTGATCTTTAGTTTTTAGTAGAAAAGGCCAAACTTTCCTTGAATAATCATCAATGAAAGTAACAAAATAAAATGCACCACCATATGTTCTAACTTTCAAAGGACCACAAACATCCGAATGAATCAACTCCAAAACATTTTCTTTTCTAGAAGCAACATTTTTATGAAAAGAAACTCTATGTTGTTTACCCGCCAAACAATGAACACAAGTTTTAAGATGTGTACCTTTCAAACCGGGTAGAAACTCTTTCTTGAACAATACTTGCAGCCCCTTTTCACTCATGTGGCCAAGCCGCTTGTGCCACAATTCAGTAGAAGTATCATCTTCAAGTGCATTGACAACACCTTTACAAATTTTTCCTTGCATCGAATAAAGTGTATGAGTCTTCTTGCACTTAGCCACCACCAAAGAACCCTTTGTGAGCTTCCATATTCCATCACCAAATTTTTTGTTGAAGCCTTCATCATCTAGCTTCCCAGTAGAGATCAAATTGAGGCGAATGTCAGGAACATGCCTCACATCTTTAAGCAACAACTTGCAGCCCAAATTTGTTTCCAAGCAAACATCACCCATGCCAATAATCTTGGACAAACCTTCATTACCCATTCGAACAGAACCATAATCTCCTTCGGTGTAGGTAGTGAAGAAATCAACTCGAGAAGTCACATGAAAAGAAGCACCGGAATCAATCACCAATTGCTCTCTTGGCCCACAAAATTGATACAATCATCTTCACAAACGACCATGAGATCATCGGTAGTAACTGCCGTTGTGTCTTCTTGCTTCTTATCCACACTTTTGTCACGCCTTTTCTCTTTGTTCTTGAGCTTTCGGCATTCCCGCTTCATGTGCCCTTTCTCATGGCAATAATAACACTCAATGTCTTTCTTTGAAAAAGAACCATCTTTTGATTTGTCACAGCTTTGATCATGACCATGAGGAGTCTTACTCCTCCCTCTTGTTTTGCTTCGGCCTCTCACAACAAATGCTTCTGAATGAAAGGAACCGGCTGATTTTCTTCTAGTTTCTTCATTCAACAAGCTACTAGTGACTTGGTCCATTGTGACAACTCCATCGGGCGCCGAATTACTAACTGTCACAACCAAAGTCTCCCAATTTTCGGGCAAAGAACTAAGCAGCATCAAAGCCTGCAACTCATCATCAAAAATAATTTTCATAGACGCAAGTTGGTTAACAATACTCTTTATTTCATTCAGATGTTCCGGAATAGGGCTGCCCTCTTTATATTTTAAATTAACCAACTTACGAAACAGAAAAGCTTTATTTGTGGCTGATTTCCTATCATAAAGGCCTTCTAATTTTTTCCATAAATCATGTGCTGAAGTTTCAGTAGCAACATGATGAAACACACTGTCATCAATCCATTGACGGATAACACCAACGGCTTTTCGATTAAGCCTATTCCATTCATCATCTTTCATACCCTCGGGTTTGCCACTATCACCCTCAATGGGTCCATACAAATCTTTACAAAATAATAGGTCCTCCATTTTAGTTTTCCAAGTTACCCAATTGCTTCCATTGAAGCTAGACATACGACCCACATTCCCCTCCATTGATTTACACAAATAAATAAACCCAAATAAACCGTAAGCTCTGATATCAGTTGTTAGGGAAAATATGTGATTCCCCACAAGTAAATCAATCAATGGGAATAAAAACTAATGCGGAAAAATTAAATCAGAAGCAACACAAGAATTTTTACGTGGTTCCCTCAATGTGAGGTACGTCCACGGGATCGAAATCCGATTCCACTATCAACCAAAGAGTTTCCAAACGGTTACAAACGAGACACTAATGGTATCACAAAACCACCCTTAGGTGAATTCCAAATAATCACAAATAAATAAAGAGGAAAGACCTCACCAAATAGATGAACCAAAATCTTCAGAACCAAAATTGTAAAAGACCTAAAATAATTAACCCAAATCAGCCGAACACACTGACAATTCTTTAAAGCATCCAAAGATTGAAAAATCAAGTTCCAAGCATGAGTCCGAAAAAGCACCACCAAAGAAGGAAAAATCTCTCTTTGCGGCACCTCGTTTTTTTCTTGGAAAAAAACAATACCAATACTATATTGTGAATCTAGGGTTTTTTTTATCAAAACCTTAGTTATTTCCAAACTGAATTGGGTCTCCACAAAATTAGTATATAAAAATATATTATACCTAAACCAAGTCAAATTAAAACTCTTTTAATAAATCAATTGGGTCCCACACTCCAATAAGGAGGTATACCCAACACCTAGGCCTTGAATTCTAGGTATGATAGCTCAAATGTGCAATTCTCCTTCAAATCTTCTAAGTTCAAGCAAAAATCTAGGTGAATTCAACCTTGTTCTCCTACTCTCCTCTCTTATACGGTTTGGTCTCCAAATAGAAAAGATGATATGAAGAATAGTGGTGTGTCAACAAGTGTAATGTGTGAGAATGAATGGGCCTTCAATAGATCCACTAAGTGGCAATTAGGTAATTTACTTGAACTAATGTGATTTAACATTATTTAATCTAATTAATCACTCTAAATCAAATTTTCATTAAACCTACCATAAAAGCACATAAATTCTAATTAGCATATAACACTAATCAATTTCGGATTCGGTCGCCGATAAGACCTTCAATTCACAGTTCAAAATTAAAAACATATACAGATCATTTAATGACAAACAGATAGAAATGCAATTAATGCAATACACTCATGCAATCAGTTCAGAATTTCAGCTTAATCAGTTACTTATCATGTTTAATCACAGATTAGCACTATTCAGAGGCGGGGTTGTCACACTTTCTCCGCTCGAGCGGACTACAAAACTCGACAAAAGCAATGGATGCATGAATTTCACGCTCGACGGACGCTCGACCTTCGCTCGAGCATGGGACTCAGACTTTCGTTCAAGCACGAATTCCCCCGCTCGAGCGGACTGCAAAACACACGAACTTCTGGGCACATGCATTTCATGCTCGAGCGTGACTCTCGTCGCTCGAGCGGAAGTGTATGTACTCATAGTGTTCGCTCGAGCGTGGATCAAGTTTCTGGAATTTCCAGATTTGATCCACAAGTTCAAATTCGACCTTCAAAGCTTCAAACTTCATTTTTCTGGGCTAAAACTTGGAAAAATACATGAAAACTCAAAAAAATCATGAATTAAAGATCATTTTAAGGAATCATGGCCCAATGGCTTGCCAATTATGCAAAATTCAACATGAAGCTCAAGAATATCTTATGAACACAACACACATGAATTTTTCTTGAATCAAACTTCTCTAAACCATGGCCAAACTTGGCGATCTAATGGAAAACAAGATGAATTCCCAAAATGTAAGTGAGATGAACACATGCATGAAGGAAATCCTTGAAGTCATGCTCAATTTGTGAGAAAATGTACATGCATACATGGTATGGCCCATTTCTTCCCAATTCTAGTGCAGTTCCTACTTGAATTCACTTAATTCACTAATAATCTTGTAGAATCTAATTCAATTACTCAATTAAGAGTCTAGTCCCTCACCTAGAGGCTTGAATCAACAAGGGTTGAAGTTGAAACCTTCTAATCTTCTTCAAATAGCAACAATTCCTAGTAATCCTTTGTTTTGATTTCAATTTATCAAGTCTTGGACCAATTCTCCCTACTCTCTCTCTCTCTCTCTCTCTCTCTCTCTCTCACGTTTTGCTAAAAAATATGGAAATCAATAGTGTCAAAAACATGTATAAGGTATAGAAAATGGTCTTGCAAGGTCCCACTAATGACACATATGTAAATAACTTAAGTTAAACCAATTAACATTAGTTATCCTGATTTAGTCACGCCAAATCGAATTTTAATTAAACTTACCATAAAATCTTATGAATCCCACGCAACACATATATCAAATCAATTTCAGAGTCAGATGCCGATAAGGCCTTCAATTCACAAACCGAAACTAAAACATGAACAGATCTTTCTACAGTAAACAGATATAAATGCTATAACGCAAAGTACACACGCAAATTAATCCAGGAATTCTCCTTAATTACTGATTAGACATAATTAAGTATAGATTAACGTTAATCAGGGATCGGGGTTGTTACAGTCTTCCCCCCTTAAAAGAGTTTGGTCCTCCAAACTCGAATTACCTTCGTTCTGGAACAACGTTGGGTCCAAGGGGAACAAATCTGGATATCTCTTCCTCATATCTTCTTCTGTCTCCCAGGTTGCATAGGTTCCCCCATGATTCTGCCAATCTACCTTCACTAACGGGATTTCTTTGTTTCTTAGCCTTTTTATCCTTCGGTTCATAATCTGAATGAGCATTTCCTCGTAAGTATAATCATCTTTCAAGAGAACGTGAGTTGGCTCAATCACGTGTAACGGATCCCTCAGATAATCCCGAAGCATAAAGACATGAAAGACATTATGCATATGTTCCATAACCGGTGGTAAGGCCACCCGATATGTTACTGGGTTGATTTTCTCCAAAACTTCATATGGCCCAACATATCTCGGCGCCAACTTACCCTTGACACCAAACCGAGTTTGCTCTTTCATTGAAGTCACTTTGATAAACACATGGTCCCCAACTTCGTATTCCCTATCTCTTCTTCGGACATCAGCATAACTCTTTTGTCGGCTCTGTGCGGTTTTTAGTCTCTGCTAAATCAGCTTAACATTTTCAGTCGTTTCTTGCACAAGTTCCGGTCGCAACAACAGTCTGTCGCCTACTTCAGCCCAGCAAATCGGAGATCGGCATTTCTTACCATACAAAGCTTCATAAGGAGCCATTCCGATGCTGGAATGGTAACTGTTGTTGTACACAAACTCGGCCAATGGCAAGTAGGTCTCCCAGTTCCCTTGGAAATCTAACACACACATTCTGAGCATATCTTCCAAGGTTTGGTTAGTCCGTTCAGCTTGTCCATCTGTTTACGGGTGATAGGCACTACTCAACCTCAGTTCAATCCCCCAGGCCTGTTGTAAACTTTGCCAAAACCTCGATGTAAACTTCGAATCTCTGTCAGATACAATAGATACCAGTACACCATGCAATCTCACAATCTCATTCACATACATGTTAGCCAATTGTCACGACCCAAACCTACCTATATAGGTTTAGCATCGTAACCGGCCAGTAATTCTGGGATTACCGAAGGCCTCTGAGACAGATTAACATAATATTAAGGGCTAGCGGAAGCAAATAACAATATACAACGTCCATTGAGCTGTGCAGACTTATATGAGACGGAAAAATTTTAAACTTTTTATACACATATGTACACATCATCCCTACGTCATAATATATATATACAGAGCAGACAAAAAGGACTTAGCTTCTTTTTCAAAATACACAAGACTTGTTTAACTAAACAAAAAAACAAAACTTAAACTTTAAATCACATAGCGATAATCACTTGACATATCCGGAACCTCCATGGGAGGCACATAGGTTGGCTGACAAAAACAGATTCTAGGCAGATGCCTCTAAGCCTGGTCGCGCACCTGATCACCTATATACATAAATAATACAGTGAGCTAGAGCCCAGTGAATAATAACAGAGTAAAGGGGTTTCAATGAATGAGTCCGTACAGATTCAGAATTCATAATTCAGTTTCAAATCAAATTCATAATTTGTCCAGATCATACACAGAAATCATAATGTATGCTTAAGTTTACGTGATACATCCATTAGCATTAACAGAGCAGATACAGAACAGATGCAGACACGTGAGGGTCACGAATGACCAGTTCCATAAAAGAACCTCTGGATCCGGGTAACAGAGCAGAGATACGCTAAGCCCCCATGACGGGGCTTCTGGTACGGGTAACAGAGTGCTGACAGATTTAAGTTCCATAAAGGAACCTCCGATACCGGGTAACAGCCAACAGATATCACATGATTCTAAGGATGTCACGAATACATAACAGAAATTGGACAATCATTCATTGTATAGAACATATCATTTCAGGAAACAGATCTCATTTTGTCACACAGAAAATAAATATAGTTGAACATAACTTTACTAAGTTATTACTCACAGATAGCTGCAGAAGCAAATCAGACAGACTGGACATATCAGATAAATCAGGCAGACGATGGCGCGTGACCTACACAAGCACATACCATATACACATTGAAATACAATATTACTTCTTTGATCAAACTTGACTTTTCTAGTCGTTTTCAGTCTAAATAGTCCGAAGTTCTACTACGCTTATTCTTTCTTATTCAATAAACCGGGTTCTTATTTCACATATTCTTTCATTACTAAGTCATTCTTTTCCAAATAGATTGATCTTTACTTGGTTTCTTAAATAATTACCACTAGATCAATGATTCATTCTTTAACTAACTAATTTATGTTGATTGGTAGCTTATTAATCTTTATTGAATCATAAATCATGTCTAGAATGCTTAGAAAGAGATGAGAATAAAAATGTGAACTAAATGCAATCTTCCAAAATATGCTGAAAATGGGGTCTCCGCTCGAGCGCCACTTTGGTCGCTCCAGCGGACTGTAAAATTTGAAAAACTTCTAGAAGCTCGATTTTTACGATCGAGCGAGACTTTCCTTGCTTGAGCGGACAGTGTAAATTCTGGAATTTTCAGAATTGTAATTGAAGTTCAGATTCGATATTCAAAGCCTCAAAACATGTATTTTTGGTACACAAAAATGGAGAACCATTGTATAATTTAGTAAACACTTTCAATTAGAAATCATTCATTCAAAATCATGCTCCAATTGTCCAAATTTAGTTTTAACTCATCTTCTTTATATCAACCCACAATTCTAAAATATAAATTAGACTTTCCAACATCTTGAAATTCCATGATGCGTGTAATACAAATAGATCCAATTTTATTATTAATAACAAAATCAACTTAATTAGGAATTACACAAAACAATGTCTTAGAAATTCAACTTAACTCAATTTTTAACCAAAAACTTAATTTATAATCATGGGTGTTCTAAAATGTATCTAAATTGAATAAAATTCCTAAATTACATAACATGCATGGATTAAATAAAAATCTAATTATAAAATCAAAACTTTAAGATTAATTCCAAATTTCCATAAACTTGATTTTCTTAAAACATTTCATTTGTCTCTTCAAAATATGAACTTGAATGGCTCAATTCCCTTAAAACTCATGTATTACAAGAAAACACTACAAAATCAAATCAAAACAATTAATTCTCCAACTTTCTTAAAGATTCATTGATGCATGTAAAGATGAAGTCTAAATTCATGAGGAATAACACAAATTAAACTTACTTGATAAATTTTCCCAAACTCATTTCCTTAATCTCAAGCTTAACTCAATTTATTTTAACCTCAATTTAATTCATAGTCATAGATGTTCCAAAATATGTTTAATTTGAGTCAAACTCTTAGATTACATTACATGCATGGGTTAATAATTAAAATCAAAACCCATATTTATTCTTTAATTCTTCCAAATCACATGCATGTTAAAATAAGGCCCAAATTCATGCAAGATTACAAAATTAAATGCAAAATAATTAATTTCTAAATTGATTTCCATAATCATTAACCTAACTCATTTGTATGGGCTAAATCTTTAATAAACCCTTGTTGCATGTAATTTATAGAACTTAATCCAAGAATAATTCTCTAAATTGAACCCAAATTTAACAAATTAAAAGAATCATAACTCAGATTTTTCAACCCAACTTGATTTAACATACAAATCTAATTTCTATGAAATTATAATTAATCCTCAGATCTTAATTTTGAATCTTCTCGAAATCCACCTTCAATAAATTTTTATTTAGGTTAAGTAAACAACACTAAAAAGAGGATGAAATTTCTTACCTTAAAATGAAATTTTCATAATTTTTGACTTCAATTTTGATGTCTCACAGAGCCCTCTTCTTCCTCTCTTCATTCTCTTCCTCTTCTCTGTAAGCTTAACTTTGTCTTCTCTCTCTCAAGTTCCAGGCTTCTCTAGCAATTCCTCTCCTTCATTGACTTCATTCATCTCTTTTATTATTATTTATTATTAGATAGTGGGACACTTGTCTTTACCAGATTACCTCATGTGGTGATATGCATATGAATCATCAAACACTAGTCTAATCTCCTATCAACTAATTAATCACCTAAGTTTCAGTAATTGAGATTAATCGTTGATCATAATTGGTTTAACTAGTCTCACTTTAATTTAATTAATCCCAATTAAGGCTTAATTTAATCATTCCTAATTTTATTCTAATCTCACTTAGTCCTATTAAATCTTGATTAGCACCTAACTTAATTGATCATAACTAATCACAATTCCACATAATTTAATTAATCTAATTTGACTTCCATTAAGGACCAATTAATTATATTTAATCTTCACCATTCTGAATATGATTTTTAATCAAACTCCCAAAATATTCCAAATTCCGTCGCTTAAACTACATATTCAAATTAGACACCTCATAAATAAATTTAATTCGTAATAATCACAATTCTCAATCCTCATAATTTAATTAATTTAATTTTTCTCCAATTCGGACCTAATTAGTCGAATCTCAATGTTACTAAACTGAATCGAATATTTAATTAAACTCCAAATGGGTCCGTAATTAAAATTAAATTGACTCAACTTCTCAATTTCACTTCTTTAAACCATTTGGACCCTTAATTTCTAATTCCAAAATAAGCACTTAATAGAACCATAAATGAATCAATCTCCATACTTTTCGTAAAACCCAGATTAAATTGGAATAATTTGCAATTAAATTTCAAATCTCCTTAATTAATTAAGTGCTAATCATTATATGCGATGGGGTCGTTACACCAATTTATCCGCATTATAAATAGTCTTAACAGGCAGAAAATGAGCAGACTTAATCAAACGATCAACTATAACCCAGATAGAATCCATACCTCGAGAAGAGCGAGGCAATCCCATAATGAAACCCATGGTTATGTGCTACCATTTCCATTCCGGTATTGAGAGTGGTTGCAGCAAACCAGCGGGTCGTTGATGTTCAGCTTTAACCTGTTGGCAATGTAGACATCTAATTGCAAAATCTGCAATACCCCTTTTCATTCCAGGCCACCAAAAATTCTATCTCAAATCATGATACATCTTTGTATTCCCCGGATGCATAGCAAACTTAGTATTGTGGGCTTCAGACATAACACGCTTTCTCAAGTCACAGCAATCAGGTACACAAAGACGATTTTGAAATTTCAGCACATTATTCTCAAACACAAACCCTGGCCTTGGCTTGGAATCAAGTTCTTCTACAACCTTTTTCAAGTATTCATCTTCAAGCTGCTTTTCTTTTATTTCTTCAATGATTGTAGGCTGAGCGGAAATAGCGGCTATTATTCCCCCCTGTTCACGTATCACAATCTCAATCTCATTCCTTCCCAAGTCATATAACAGTTCTCTCTGGCTGGTAAGCAGACATGACAAATTTCCCATTGATTTTCGGCTCAAAGCATCTGCTACGGTATTAGCTTTCCCTGGGTGATACAAAATTTGCAAATCATAATCTTTGATCAGTTCTAACCATCGCCTCTGTCTCATGTTCAATTCTTTTTGGGTGAAGAAATATTTCAAGCTTTTATGATCGGTATACATTTCACAAGTTACCCCATACAAGTAATGACGCCAGATTTTCAAGGCAAACACCACAGCTGCCAGTTCAAGGTCATGAGTCGGGTAATTCTTTTCATGAGGGCGAAGTTGTCGAGAAGCATAGGCAATTACTTTCCCATTTTGCATCAGTACATAGCCCAACCCTTTATACGAAGCATCACTGTAAATTTGAAACCCATCAGTACCATTAGGTAAGGTTAGGATTGGTGCAGTCACCAGCCTGGTTTTCAATTCTTGGAAGGCTGATTCACGTTGATCGTTCCAGTCAAACTGTACATTCTTCTGTGTCAATTGTGTTAATGGCATTGCAAGCTTTGAGAAGTCTTTCACAAATCTCCTGTAATAACCAGCCAGTCTCAGAAAACTTCTAACTTCTGTTACATTCGTCGGTCTAGGCCAATCCACAATAGCTTCAATCTTCTGAGGGTCAACAGAAACACCATCCTCATTGATTACATGTCCCAAAATGCTACATTGTCAAGCCAAAATTCACATTTGGACAATTTAGCATATAATTTCTTTTCTCTCAAAATCTGTAAAGTAGTTCTCAGATGGTTCCCATGTTTTTCCCTGTCTTTAGAATAAATTAGAATGTCAACAATAAACACAACAATGAATTCATCAAGATATTATTTGAAAACCCTATTCATTAGGTCCATAAAAGCTACAGGTGCATTTGTTACTCCAAAAGGCATTACCAGAAATTTATAATGTCCATATCTAATTCTAAATGCAGTTTTTTCTACGTCTTCTGCTTTAACCTTTAACTGATGATAACCGGACCTAAGATCAATTTTAGAGAACACTTTGGCTCCTTGGAGTTGATCAAACAAATCATCTATTCGGGGTAATGGATATTTGTTCTTAATGGTCACTTTGTTCAATTCTCGATAGTCAATACATAGCCTCAAAGACCCGTCCTTCTTTTTGACAAATAACACTGGAGCACCCTAAGGTAAAGTACTTGGACGAATGAATTTCTTGTCTAATAGTTCTTGAAGTTGGACTTTTAGCTCTTTCAGTTCAGATGTTAACATCCTATATGGGGTTTTAGAGATAGGTTGTGTTCCAGCTATTATGTCAATTTCTCTGTCAATTAAGTCCCCAGGTAGTTCATCAGGAAACACATCAGGAAAATCACAAACCACAGGAATAGTTTCTACACTGGCACTATCCGGAGACACAGTCAACACACTACACAAATAGCCCCGACACCCCTTTCTTAACAGTCTCTTGGCTTTCATAAATGAAATCAAGTATGGCGGAGGAACTACCCCATTTCCAGTAAAAGTAAACTCAGGCATACCAGGTGGTTTAAATATGACGGTTTTATTTACACAATCAATAGTAGCACAATATTTAGTCAGCCAATCCATACCCTGGATGCAATCAAAATGATTTATATTCAAAGGCTGCAAGTCAACGTATAATGTCATATCACCAATCAAAACATCACATGCCGAATAAACAAAAACACATTTCATAGATTCTCCAGACGGTGTAGATACAGATAACATACATCGCATAAGTTCTAGCGGTCTAGTTAATTTCCGAGAGAAAGCATGCGACACAAATGAGTCCGTAGAACCAGAATCTATCAAGACATATGCATTCTGGGCACAAATGGAAATTATACCTGACACCACAGACTCCGTATTCTGTACCCCTTCGGGCACTAGTGCGAACACTCTCCCTTGCCTCAATGTTTCATTGTTTGCATTACCCCTAACATCGGTCCTTGCATTTGATCTTGCTGCGGAAACAGACCCGGTTGAACTTGTCACAGGACGGCTAACCTCATTGGATCTCATCGGGCAATCCCTTACCATGTGGCCAGTCTTGCCACAACGAAAACACGCACCTAATGTTCGGTAACAAGCACCTCTGTGCTTCCTTCCGCAGTCAGGGCAGTTTGGAGTAGATCCGCTACTTTGGCTAGAGCTACTGGAAAATCTTGTATTTTTCTTCTTCAAGATTGACCGGCCTTTCTTGAAATTAAATCCGGTCTTCTTCTCTCTTCATTCAGTTGTTGGAGTTGTAGTTTGCTTCTTAGCTGCTATTGTGGCTTCAGCCATCAATGCCCTGTCGAGCACCTCCACATAAGTAGGTAATTTTAGGACACCCACTCGATCAAATATTTCCAGGTCCAGTCCTCCCTCAAACTTCCGTGCTTTCTTGTAATCAGTGTCTACCATGTGCGAAGCAAAACGAGCTGGTTCAGTAAACCTAGCTTCGTATCCAGCCACAGACATTCTGCCTTGTTTGAGTTCTTGGAATTCCGAAAATTTTCGGTCCCTGAAACATTGGGGAAAATATTTGTTGTAGAATATCTCGTTGAATTGTGCCCATGTCATGTCCCCATTGTTATTTCGAACTAGCAGCCACCATCTCCGGGCTTCATCTTTTAGAGTATAAGTAGCTAAAAGGACTTTCTGAGTTGCAGAACAAGGAAATTCTTCAAATAGCTTTTCCATTTCTAATAACCAGGTTTCCGCTTTCAATGGTTCAATACCACCCAAGAAGGTCAGCGGCTTCATTTTCATAAATTTCTGAGTCAAATTGATGATGTCATTATTATCCGGTTCGGCTAGTATTGGTGGAGGCGGAGGAGGTAAAGGTTGTTGTCTTTGTTGTTGTGTCATAGCTTCAGTCAATGCTGCAAGCATTTGTTCCATCCGGCTCTGCGAGCCTCTGAGGATTCACTTACATCATTTTCCCTTGCATTCTCCATGTTGCTATAGAGACACCAAATAATAATAAACATAGGAATAATCTCATTCATTTCTTTCAATTTCATTGCTCAGGTTTACGTTCAGTTTCATATCCATTTGAATTACCACACACTCACACATGCAGATGGAATGCCCCTAATTCTTACTAGGACATCCTAAGCTCATATGGACCCGTGTGTGCGATAGAACACGTACTCTGATACCACTCTGTCACGACCCAAACCCGCCCCTATAGGTTTAACATCGTAACCGGCCAGTAATCCTTGGATTACCGAAGGCCTTTGAACGGAATAGTATGTTTAACAGGGGCTGCGGAAGCAAAAATACAAATTTGCATAGTCCATAGAGCTGTGCAGACATATATGGGATAGGAAATTAAAACTTTTCATATACATATATGCATACATACAGACATGGCATCGAAAAGTACAGTAGCCTTACATCACCCAAGCCATTTATACAAGACTTCAAACGTATTCAGACCAGACATAAACATTTTGGAAGTACAAAAGTCCCAAGGACACAAAACTCAAACAGACCACAGAAGGGAACCTCCACGGGAGGCATGATGGTTGGCTGACACCAAAACTCGCCAAGTGGCATCTCAAGCCTGGTCACGCGCTTGCTTACCTACATACATATAAATAAATAGTGAGCGGAAGCCCAGTGAATAATAACAGAGTAAAGAGTTTTAATGAATGATATCCAGCACAAGTTAGGATTTGGAATTTATATCAGAACATATTCAGACTTCAAATCAGAAATAGATTCAGATACACACTCATGTTCATATTCAAATTTTGCATAAGATCATACGTGGTACATCCATTAACTATCATATCAACTTGGTCCAGAGACCCACATGCATAGTTGGTACCAACGACCACAGAGGTCCATATCTTGCGCGCAAGTAACCATGATATTGTTACCCCCAGGCAAGGGCCACATTAATATAGGCCTCGGTATTGTTACCCCCGGGCAAGGGCCACGTAAATATAAGCCAGAGTATTGTTACCCCTGGGTAAGGGCCACATGCATATTGGCCATGGTATTGTTACCCCCGGGCGAGGGCCACGTGAACTAAGGGTGCCACAATTACATTTCAGAAGAATGGACATTCATTTATAATTCATAAAATAGCATTTCAGAAAACAGATCGTATCATGTCAATCAGAAAATACTTGTAATTAAACATAACTTTACAGAGTTAGTACTCACAGTTGCCTTCGGGTGCAGATAAACAGAGCAGATTAATCAAATGGTTCGAGGCACGTAACCTACACGGACATATATACAACGCACACTTGTAATGTACTATCAAATTATACATAACTTGCTTTATTTATTCTTGGCGTGCCTTTAGTCCTTATCTCCATCCTAGAGTCTTAAACATGGCCTAGGAATGCCTAGGATGGAAAGATGATGCAAAAATTGCACTAGGAAACATTTCATAGATTTGCTGAAAATAAGGTCTACGCTTGAGCGTGGATTTCCCCGCTCGAGCGGACATGCAGAAAGTGAGGATTCGCTCGAGCATGGCTTTCCCAGCTCGAGCGGACTGCAAAACTCGACAAAAGTACTGGATGAATGAATTTCACGCTCGACGGACGCTCGACCTTCGCTCGAGCATGGGACTCAGACTTTCGCTCGAGCGTGAATTCCCCCGCTCAAGTGGCCTGCAAAACACATGAACTTCTGGGCACATGCATTTCACGCTAGAGCGTGACTCTCGTCGCTCGAGCAGAAGTGCATGTACTCATAGTGCTCGCTCGAGCGTGGATCAAGTTTCTGGAATTTCCAGATTTGATCCACAAGTTCAAATTCGACCTTCAAAGCTTCAAACTTCATTTTTCTGGGCCAAAACTTGGGAAAATACATGAAAACTCAAAAAAATCATGAATTAAAGATCATTTTAAGGAATCATGGCCCAATGGCTTGCCAATTATGCAAAATTCAACATGAAGCTCAAGAATATCTTATGAACACAACACACATGAATTTTTCTTGAATCAAACTTCTCTAAACCATGACCAAACTTGGCGATCTAATGGAAAACAAGATGAATTCCCAAAATGTAAGTGAGATGAACACATGTATGAAGGAAATCCTTGAAGTCATGCTCAATTTGTGAGAAAATGTACATGCATGCATAGTATGGCCCATTTCTTCCCAATTCTAGTGCAGTTCCTACTTGAATTCACTTAATTCACTAATAATCTTGTAGAATCTAATTCAATTACTCAATTAAGAGTCTAGTCCCTTACCTAGAGGCTTGAATCAACAAGGGTTGAAGTTGAAACCTTCTAATCTTCTTCAAATAGCAACAATTCCTAGCATTCCTTTGTTTTGATTTCAATTTATCAAGTCTTGGACCAATTCTCCCTACTCTCTCTCTCTCTCTTTCTTTCTCTCTCTCTCACGTTTTGCTAAAAAAGATGGAAATCAATAGTGTCAAAAACATGTATAAGGTATAGAAAATGGTCTTGCAAGGTCCCACTAGTGGTACATATGTAAATAACTTAAGTTAAACCAATTAACATTAGTTATCCTGATTTAATCACGCCAAATCGAATTTTAATTAAACTTACCATAAAATCTTACGAATCCCACGCAACACATATATCAAATCAATTTTAGAGTCAGATGCTCATAAGGCCTTCAATTCACAAACCGAAACTAAAACATGAACAGATCTTTCTACAGTAAACAGATATAAATGCTATAACGCAAAGCACAAATGCAAATTAATCCAGGAATTCTCCTTAATTACTGATTAGACATAATTAAGTATAGATTAACATTAATCAATGATCGGGGTTGTTACAATGGGGGTTCCCAACTTTGGAGGTCCCAAGCATTTTTGTAAGAAATTAAGGTTTAGAGACAAAAATATATAGATAAAATCACTTTTTAGGGCCAAAATATTTTTATCGCCAAAAGTGTTATTATTTTATTTTTAGCTACAAAATTGGACATTTAGTAATGAATTACTAACCTTTTGGGACTAAAAGTTTTGTTTCAAAAAATAAATATTTTTTGGACTAAATTATTTTGTCCCTAAAAGTGTATTTATTGGAGATTAAAAAAAAAAAAACTGTCTTTAAAACTCTTATATGTTATAATGAAACAACGTCAATATAATTTACTCAAACAAAATTGATTTACAAATGCAATTTACTACAAAAGAGTAGTATAAGGTTTTTTTTTCATATATATATTTTTTCCTCCTAAATTTTTAAATTTATAATCTAAACATAATCTTAATGTTATTTTTTCAAGCAAAAAGTTTACAATTTGAAAGCAATATTTAGAAAGACTCCCTTTTAAACTTTTTAGTTATAACCATTATATATTTTTTTCAAAATCATATTTTGATTAACATCTCATATGTCAACACTATATTAATAATAAAAATAATTTTAAAAATGTCTTAGGAAAATAATCATATTTTTAAGGGAAACACAATTTAGGTATTTTCAAAAAATAATTGCATATTCATGAAAAAAATTAATATTTTAATTATTAATATTTGTTAAAGTTTACATTAATCTAGAATGTATTTTTAAACTTACACTGAATTATAATTTTTCTCAGTTTTTAACCAAAATCACCATGGACCATGAAAAAATATCCCAAATTTTATCTCAAATTTGAGTTGTATGATATAAATTTAAAATTAATGAGATATAAGTCCGATAAAAAAATATTGTGATCCATAAACATATTTTTAGGTGTACTTTTTTTAGTTTATAGTATTACTGTTTTTTGACTTACAAGCCATGAAATTGTAAAAAAAAACACTCAATTTATTGAAAGATGATAGTTTACAAGCCGAATCCGAAAACACTTGGTACAATTTCTTTTTTTTCCAACTCAAAGACACAGAGACACTTTCAACTAAAAGACAAGCACTCAAGTTCTAAACTCAAAGACAGAAACACACCACTGCAATAACCAAACCAGCAAAGCACACAGCAACATTGAGTGCACGGTGAGGCACAACACCGGAAGCTTGAACCGATGCATCGGTACTACTAGCCGACTGGTCGCTTACTGGAGACGGAGCCTTCTTTACAGGCTTTGACGGTGCCGGAGCAGGCGAAATAGAGACAAAAAAAGACAACGGAAGCAGCACTCTGTCCACCTGATACACCGCCAGCTGGTTATCGGAGTACACCGTGCCGGTCACTGTGGTGTTAACAATCCCGGTTCTGATGTTCACCAGATTCCCTGCCGTGGTCACATTCATTGGGTACTGAACAGTACTTCCAGCCTGTGTGCTCAACGGATTGCTCACTGTTTGGAATGCAGGAATCGAAAGGAAAGAAGGGATGACGTGGAATTTCACCAGCTGGACCTTTTGCTCGTCTGAGAACGAGTTGAGAGTACCGGTTGTGAGGTTGCCGAAGGCATTGTCAGATGGGGCGAACACAGTTAGGCTCTGACTGGAGTCGTTGAGGAGTTTGTAGATTTGGCTATCAATCTGGGTGGCCTTTAGTAGCCGAATGTATGTAGAGAAGTGACCGGCCTTTTCGAGAATGGCGGTGATGTTGGGTGGGCCTGGTGGGGCTGGACCTGGTGCAAGTTGTGCGGGTGGAGACTGGACTAGTGGGACTTGTGGAGCTAGTGCTGGTGGCGGAGACTGGGTGGCTGGGACTTGGGGAGGTTGTGCTGGAGACTGAGTAGCTGGAGGTTGTGGTGGTAGTGCTGGAGATTGGGCAAAAGCTGTGGAGAAGCAGAGGAAGGTGATGATGAGTAGAAGCTGGTTCAACATTTTTGTGGAGTTTTTGTTGGTAATGTAATGACTTAGTAGTACTGCTTTGAACTGGGAAAGTGAAGAAGAGAGCTGTGGTGAAACTTGGGATGGAATTTGGGGTTTTATGGAGTGGGAGGTGAGATGGGAAGTGAATTTGCAGTTAGGTAAGAGGGTGTATTTTTAAGGTGGGAAGAGAACATTCATATATCCTAGCTATCTTGTTTGAGGTAGAGAAAGAAGGAGAGAAGTGGGGGGTGTTGATGGTGCTGAAACTGAAGCAGATAGCTAGTGAGTTTGCTTAGAAATGGGGGTAAAACAGCAGAGCAGAGTAGGCAGATTGATTGTTCTGTTCAAAAAAGAGTAGGCTGATTGAAGTTTTTTGTGGGTATCATTGAATGATCTTCATTTTCCTTGTTGCTTGGGACAGCCTAACTGTTGGAACAATCTTCTGTATAAATAAAATAAATTAAAACTAAATCAAACAAAATAAAATAAATAACTTACATAATTTATTTTATCGAACCAAATGGAAAAATAAAAGACCAAGTCGAGTGTGTGACACTCTGTTCTTAAGACAGATTCGGCCCGCTACGCTACTTACGGTTATGTGGCGTCTATCTCTCAGGATACAATAATCTTCACAAATTTGTAGTAGCACTCCAAACAAATTTGTCCGGCGAACTAGAACCTTGTGTTCTATACTCTCTTTAATTTTGTCTAAAACTATAATGAAGAATAATGCACCAAAAGAGCAAAGTTGGACAGCAAAAGGAATTTTTTCAAACTGATTTTCGATGCCCCAGACTGCTGGAAATGGTCTGAATTTATAGGCAATCCAAACTGACCCGAACAGGTGCTAAAAGGAAGTGAACAACTGTGAAAAAAACTGGACAGATTCATTTTTGAATTTCAAACAGATGCAGTTTCAGTTTGAACAGATACTGCACGACAGTTTCAACCTGTAACTGCCTATAACTGCTAGGCAGTTTGCAACACTGTTTGTAACAATTTGAACTGATGGAATTCAGACTGGAGAGGTATCAAATGGACAAAAAAAATTGAATTTATTTCGGTTCAGAAAATTAAATTTTCCCGCAAGAATTTTGGAAAAAATTCAAATGAATTTTGTCCAAAAAATTAATATTAGAACCGACCCAACCCACAACCGCGCTCGGCTCGATCGGACGGCGGCGGTGCGCGTGTTGTGGTTTAGGCTAAGGTTCATTTTGTCCATAACTCCTCCTTTCTACAAACTTGAGGTGTCCCTTGGAGCCCAACCCAAGTGTTATAGTCTAGAGCTTATATACATATACAAGCTCTCTTAAAGTTTCAATGTGGGACAACCTATTTCAAAGAAGGAAAATATTTGGTAGCTCAAAATTTTATAGCTCAAATGGCTCAAATCTGTTAAAACGACGTCGTTTTACACTCAAAACGACGTCGTTTTAGTCGTTTTGAGTGATTTGAACCACAAAAATTAGAGTTACCTAGCATTGTTGTTGAAAGAAACCCACATTTACTTCTTTAACTATTCATTCCACAAACCCGAAAACAACGTCAACTTCCCATTTACTCATAAATGGTTTTGACAAACCGTCTTCACCGTGTGACTTGCCATGCGGTAAGGAACACGTCACCTCTTCAAACCCGCCCCAAAAGATGTTTGGGGCCCACTTAATTTTAGACTCAAAGTTGATCCAAAATCAACCTAATAAAACCAATTTTCCGACAGTAACTTCCACAAAAAATTTTATACAACTAATCAAAGTGTTAATGAAGTGATATGAGTTCGAATCTCGTAAATTATTTTACTCTCTTGAGGCCATCTTAAGGTCTATGTCTAAAATTACTTGTCACATTACATATACTCAGAGGTAAAGCATCAAATAGGCTCGTTATCAATATATATATACAAATCAATACAAGTAACGAATCAATTTAATGATAAGTATGACATATCTGGAGGGACTTATAAGCTTGTGATGTTCCAACTCTAAGCAGTGTTGCAATATGTAACATCTCACTGCCTATTAGATAAGCATGGAGAACCATTTAACTGACATCTTACTTTTTACTATATATATATATGTGACCTCCAAATTGTATGTTGCGTCAAAGTTTAAACCAAAAACATAAAAAATAAAAAAATTGGATTAATCAGTTTCGAGTTTGGACACTCCAGCATAAAGTTGTGGATAGGATAGGGTGAGAGGTCGAGTGAATATGATTATGGTTTTTTTAATTAAAAAAAAAAATATATATATATATATATATATATGACTATGGCTTTACATGTCTCCTTCAAAGAAATATGAAGTCATTTTATGTTCTGTACTTTTTTTGTTTTTTTGAATTCATTTTATGTTCTGTACTTGAACAACTTAATATAAAATAGGAAAAACGCAATTAGGAGTTGAATTTTAATTTCCTGATTTAGTGTAAACAATTTTTGAAGTATACGTAAGGCTATGTACAACTTCTGCTAGATTAAAAGTTGATAGTTTAAATACAACTGAAATAGAAAACAACACTAATTTATTTAAGTCATTTTTACATTAAACGTTGTAAGTAAAAGATAGATTAAATTTCATGAAAATGATCATGAAAGATTTATGACCCTTAGATTGTCTTGATTAGTGTGTTGTGCTTTATTCTAAGTGTAATCCAAAGGTCACAAACATTTCATGATCATTTTCATGAAAGACTTTTCATGATACCTAGCATTGCTGTTGTTATAGAGAAATGTTAGGAATCATGAAAAAAATTTCATGAAAATGATCATGAAAGATTTATGACCCTTAGATTGTCTTGATTAGTGTGTTGTGCTTTATTCTAAGTGTAATCCAAAGGTCACAAACATTTCATGATCATTTTCATGAAAGACTTTTCATGATACCTAGCATTGCTGTTGTTATAGAGAAATGTTAGGAATCATGAAAAAAATTTCATGAAAATGATCATGAAAGATTTATGACCCTTAGATTGTCTTGATTAGCGTGTTGTGCTTTATTCTAAGTGTAATCCAAAGGTCACAAACATTTCATGATCATTTTCATGAAAGACTTTTCATGATACCTAGCATTGCTGTTTTTATATCAGTCAGTCTTACTTTGTCAACTTTATTATCATTAGCCCCCAGAGGCTTTTCATATGTATCACTAAATCCTTAAATGCCTTTAATGTCTTCATTCAATATTTTATTCATCTTCTCTTATCTCTCTACAATTTTTTAGATTTCTCTATTTTTCTGTCCCTCTCTCTCTTCTTCTCCCTCTCTCTTTCTACAATCTAAGAACTTTACTCCACCATGCACCGCCGCCAGGGGCAGAGGGACATGGAGGCGAAGGAGGTCACGCGCCCCCCTTGACTTTTCAAAAAAAAAATTCTTTCTTTTTTTTTTAGGGTGGTTTGTGGCTTACACACAGTGCCTACATACACAACAACCTAATTTGACCGAAAAACACTAACACATGCACACACGCACCCAATTTCCAAACACACTGACACATGCACACACGCACCCAATTTCCAAACACATAACACACGCATCCAAACGCGCTGAAACAACTCCAATCCAATTATCTTTTTTTTTTCTTTTTTTTTTTTTTTGATTCATGGAAAAACGGTAACAAGGCTGAAATCCTAAAACCCCAAAGATGTATGAAAGTTTTTATTTTTTTTATTTATTTACAATATTTGTTAAGTGTTCCTATATTTTTTTTGTTTTCTTTATCTCACTTTATTACTTTGTAATTTACCAACTCGCGATTCACCAGATTAGGATCACACAACACAACACAGATTTAGGACCACACTACAATTTTGGTATCTTCTCTTCATTGTTTACAAGTAACTTTATTTATGATTTTTTATTTTTAAATAAAAATTATGAGTATTAATTTATAGTTATTTGTTAAGTTTTGATTTGTAAAAAATTTTTATTTGTTATTATGTATGTTAAAATAAGAGATTTTTATATGCTAAAATTATGAATCTTAGTTTGTGGTGATTTATATTAAAATTAGGGATTTTGGCTTGTTATTGTTTGTGCAAAAATTAGGGATTTGATTTGTACTACAATTAAAAATATTAATTTGTAATATTCGTTATTTAAATTAGGGACTTTCATTTGTAATATAAGTATATTAGAAATTTTATTTGTTGTGATTTGTGCTAAATTTAAATTTTTTTTATTTGTATTAAAATTGAAAATTTTGATTTGTAGGGGTTTATGATTTTGATTATGAATTTTTATTTTGATTTTTATTTTTTAAAACAGTCATGGAGAAATATTTCAAAAGAAAATCAAAGTTGGAATCATCTTCTCCTCAAGAAGAAGATTATAATTATTCTTCCGCAAATAAAGTTGCATAGAAATCAACTTAACAGACCTTCCTACAGATCTAGGACTACAGCCTCGGATTATGGACTATAATGCTAATGATCGAGACCAAATTCATAAGGCATATCTACAAAAAGATCCTTGTCAACCTTGTGATCATAATTTTCCACAAAAATCATTTGGACAAAAACTTCGGCTATTTAATCAGGCTTGGTTTAGTGAATTTCTTAATTGGTTGGAGTATAGCACAGCAAAAGACGCAACATTTTGTTTATTTTGTTATCTTTTCAAACCCGATATTGGAAATCAAGCTGGTGGTGATTCTTTTGTTAGTGAGGATTTCTCAAATTAGAAGAAAAAAGAAAAAAATTCAGACTCATGTTGGAGGTCCCAATAGTGCTCATAATCAAGTTTCGAGTAAATGTAAGGACTTGTTAAACCAAAATCAACATATTCAAACGATTTTTTTCAAACAATCTGATCAAGCTCGAATTGAGTATCGAACCCGTTTGAATATATCGGTTAATTGTGTCAAATTTCTTCTAAGATAAGGATTTGCGTTTCGTGGGCATGATGAATCTGTAAAGTAACCAAGGAAATTTTCTTAAACTTCTTAATTTTCTTGCTGATCATAATGAATATGTCAAAGTGGTTGCATTGAGCAATGCTCCATAAAATCTCAAGTTGACAACTTTTGATATTAAAAAAGATATTGTAAATGTGGCCGTATTTGAAACTATCAATGTGATTTTTAGAGATCTTTGTGATGCACTTTTTTCTATTTTGATTGATGAAGCCCGTGACATATCAATCAAGGAGTAAATGACAGTTGTAATACGATATGTTGACAAAAAAAGGCCAAGTGATTGAGCGCTTTTTGGGTATTTAGCATGTTGCTAATATGAATGCTCTCTCACCCAAACAAGCTATGAAAAATTTATTTTCCAAACTTGGATTGAGTATTTCCAGATTGCGAGGTCAAGGATATGATGGGGCTAGTAATATGCAAGATGAGTTCAATGGTCTTAAAACACTTATACTGAAAGAGAATCTTTGTGCATATTATGTTCATTGTTTTGCTCATCAATTGCAATTGGCACTTGTAGTCGTGGCAAAGAATCATGATCAAATTACTTTACTTTTCACTTTGGTTTCTAATGTGGTGAATGTTGTTGGAGCATCATGTAAACGCCAAGATATTGTTAGGGAGAAGCAAGTTGCAAAAGTTGCTGAGGCACGTAATACTGGAGAGCCATCTAGTGGGCAAGGCTTAAATCAAGAAACTAATCTTAAATGTGCTGGTGATACACGTTGGGGTTCACACTATGGTACTTTAGTCAGCTTGGCTAGTATGTTTTCAATAGTGATTGATGTGCTTGAAATGATTTCGGAGGATGGTTCAAATTCAGAACAACGAACAGAAGCAAATATATTGTTAGACTCAATTCAATCATTTGAGTTTGTATTCAACCTTCATTTGATGAAAACGATATTGGCTATTACAAGTGAGTTATCACAAGCACTACAAAGGAAAAATCAAGATATTGTTAATGCCATAAATTTAGTTCAAATTTTTAAAGTACGGCTCCAAATGATGAGGGCGAGTGGGTGGACATCTTTACTTGATGATATTTTATCTTTTTGTGAAAAGCATGAAATTGATGTTCCCCAAATGGATGATATGTTTGTAGCTCGAGAGAGAAAAACACACAATGCTCAAGAAATTACAAATTTACATTATTATCGCGCTGAGTTATTCTACACTGTTTTGGATATGCAAATTTAAGAACTAAATGCTCGTTTCACTAAGTTGTTACTTTGTATAGCATGTTTGAATCCATCTAACTCTTTCTCTAGTTTTGACAAGAAAAAGTTAATTCATCTTGCCGAATTTTATCCCAAAGAATTTTCTTCAGTGAAGCTTGTGGTATTTAATGATCAACTTGATACATATATTATCAACATGCTATCCAGTAGTGAGTTATCAAGGTTGAATGAAATTGCCAATCTTGCTAAGAAAATAGTGGAGACTGGAAGAGACAAAATATATCCATTGGTGTATTTGCTCTTGACTTGAGCATTAAACTTGCCTGTTGCAACTGTTACTGTTGAGAGGGTATTTTCAGCTATGAATATTGTGAAGAATCGGTTGTGGAACCGAATGGGTGATGAATGGATGAATGATAGTTTGGTTGTCTACATTGAGAGAGAGATTTTTGATGGCATTGACAATGATACTATCATGGAAAGATTTCAAAAAATGAAAACTCGTCGGGGTCAATTGTAAAAGTTTAAAATTAAAAACTTTTTGTAATGAATATTAATTTTTAATGTTTAATATTAGTTCGAAAAATTATTATTATTATGTTATTGTTATTGATTGGAGAAGAAAAATTTTGAGATTATAATTAATAGGTGCCCCCTATATTAAATTCCTAGCTCCGCCACTAACCGCCGCCACTGTGCACCACCACCACAACCACCGTGCACCACTACCGTAGCCACCACTGCTGCCACTATGCACTCCCATTGCAACCACCAGAGCTCCCACCACTGCCATTGTCCACTACCTTCAGCAACCATCTCCACCGTCATCAATCTATACTCCATTACAACTGATCCACCACCGTTGTTCATCAACCACCTCCACCGTCACTGATCTAAACTCTATTTTCTTGATCTATATTCCACCATTGCCAATCTACATCCTGTCATCTCCAATCTATACTCCATCATCGAAGATCCACCGAAAACAACTGTGAGAATCTTGCCATAATTTGAAAAATATTTCCAATCAAAAAGATATTTTATTTTTTGGTTTTGTTTAGATTTGGTTTGATTTTTAACATTTTTTTTTTGTTTGTTTTATTTTGAATTGTTCAAATCTCGCCCTTCTTCCCTTATAGATCTATCAACTTCTTATAAACTAATATTTGAAGAATTCTGTCAGTGATAAATTTATCACTGCTAATAGCAATGATAAATAATTAGCAATGATAAATTTATTATTGCTATGTTTAGTCAAATTATCATTGGATGTATCTTTAATTTTTTGTTGATTTGATGGATTCATTTTTTTTTTCTCAGTGATAAATTTATCAATCTCTATTGGTTCCTCTGTGTGTGTGTGAGAAGAGGGTGGATTCTTCTAAGTAAGTGAGTGGGCTTGAGGAAAAATGAGTGAATCAAATTTATTTGTAATGTTTTTTGAAATCGATCAGTGATAAATTTATCACTGATGAATTATTAGTGAATTTATTAGTGATAAATTTATCATTGAATGTATTTCTAGTAAATTTGTTAGATTAGTTTGTTATATATGTCTATGTAATTGTATTTTTGTGAGTAAATAAATATTTAAAATATGTTACAGTGAGTGACTGTGTGTGTGAGAATATGAATGAGTGATTGAGTGATGGAGGTGGTGGTAGTAAAAATGTAGTAGTGATAGATGTTATTTTTGTTGAAACAATTCAAAAAAATGTCATCGGAATTATTGCCGGAGGTGGTTGTCGGTGCCAAAGATGATCGCCGGTGCTGGAAGTGATCACCAGAGGTGGTTGCCGATGACCAGTGGTGGTTGCTGCTAAAGGAGGAGAGTGTTGATAATATGAATGAAAAAAGTAAATGAAGGATATTTTAGGAATATTGATAGGTGAAAAAAGGAACAAGACCTATAGATAAATAAGTCTATTCAATACGACCGACCCGTAAGTTCTCCTAAATATTTTGACGCAGACTTTCAAATTAAATAATTTTGTTACATACTTGTAAAAATTACTAATAATTTTATGGATAACTATCCAGTAGCTCTGGAGTTTGGCATTGTCTATGTAATGTTTCCAACCGATGATGAAAACTTAGCTAATGGTTGTTAGGTAGTTAAGACCCATAGAGTAACCTACCTATAATGTTTTTTGTAGTTATTCACTTGTCAGGTCTAAGAAACATTACATTGTTACGCTGAGATTACTTAATTATTTTTTTAGTAGTACTATTCAGACCAAAAAATTAGATTCACTTTTTAAATTTAATAATATAACAATCTATTAGAATATTTATGGTGCGTTTGGTTGGGAGATTTGGGAAGGGATTTGGAAAGGGAAAGGGAAAAGGTGTGTGAAACTATGTGAAATACAGGTATATTTTTTTCACATTTCACCTATTTTTTCTATTTCCCTTTCCAAATCCCTCCTCAAATCCCTCAACCAAACACAGCATTAAGGTAACTCTCTCTCACATATTCTCTAATCATTAACCAATGCGAATCATATTTTTTACACATCATTGGATTTAGAAAGTTGATTTAAAAAATTGACTTGTGTATCATTTGTCTTAATTTTTAAATTTATCCATAATTAAAATATGTAGACAAAATTCATTCTAGGTATAGGATGCCACATTACTAAGTTTGAAAAGTGAATTAACTTTTGAAATTTTTAATTCTTTCATCTCATATGCACCCATAAATTGTACCCAATGAGAATCAACAGCAAACTTGCAAATCAGCCCACTTAGAATTTAAAAACAAAACAAAGCCCTTGTTGGTCAGAGGCCCATCTTCAAATCCCACAGTAGGGAAAGTTTTAGGAAAAATTACACATAAGTGAAAATTGGACAAAACATTTACAAATCAATGAAAAAGTTTATAAATTTAATTATTAATACTTATAAAGTTTTTCATTAATTTATTTATTTTTGGAAAAACATGTGTAGTTTTCTCAAAGTTTTAGGGGAAATTACATATGGCTTTTTGACAAAATATTTACGGATTAATAGAAAAGTTTATAAATTAAATTATTAATGTTTATAAATTTTATCATGATTTGTATTTTTTTTCGAAAAAATACATTGACTTGTAATTTTCCAAAGTTGTAAGGCAAATAAAGCCCAAAATTACAATGGCTCAAAGCAAAAATAGGAAAGGCATTATTGAAAAATCTATGAACCCTTGCCATTTGACCAGCAAAACCCATTATACGTATTCTAGTTGTCAAAATACTGCCAACCTGGGCTAGGGGTAGAGTGGATGGGTCGGATTTATGTCGGGTTTAGCCTAGCCCAACTTGATATCGGGCATAAATGATTTATCCTAAGCCTAACCCTAAGAAATATCAGCTAGTCTAACAAAATACAAAGAGCCCAACTTATTTGCAAATTAAAATTGAAAATTCCACGTTTAAATAGTTATATTTTGAAAAGTTTTTGTAAAAATTTTTACGTTTCAAATTTATTAATTTTTGTCAGCTGAAAAAGTTCAAAAATAAAGTAAATAAAATAAAATTTTGATATTGACATACTACAAAATGTTTAAAGGAAGAATTAGAAAGAATTCTCATTAAAATATCAAAAAAATGTTGCTCATGACCTTATAGGGCATGTTTGATTGGGTAGATTAAAACATGGGATTGAGATTATTAATCCGTGGGCCTAATTATCCTATGTTTGTTTTAATATTTTGGTTTAGGATTATTAATCTAATGGATAATTAATCCAATAAATTTGTAGGATTATTAGTAATGGAGTAGGGGTGGGATTATTAATCCAATGGATATTAATCCAATTGGATAGTGAATACTACACTAATTTAATAGGATTATTAATACTTCACTATTAATCTTGTGAATCAAACATAACCATAAGGTGTAATGTGTAAATTTAAATGAATAAAAAATAAAAAGAATTATTTAAATAGCTTCTTGAAATAAGTTCATTTTGACAATTGATATTTATTAGCAAAATTATCATTCGGCTAGAAGGAATGTTTGGCTTGAGCCTGAATCTCAGAAAGCATGACTTGGCCTGAGTAAGCTTGGACCTAGGATTTGAAACCTTACCTAGCCCAACATCAACCCCGCCCACAAACCCGACTTGTTGGCCGTTGAGCTCATTAAAAATATGAAGAAAAAAAGAAAAGAAAAAAAGAAAAATATATATAAAATAAGACTTAAATCTTGGAGTGTTGGACTAAGCCTACGGGTCGGGCTCATTGACCCTTGAGAGATAGCCTATTAGCCCATTGATCAGTTAAATTTGTGAGGTTGTCCCAACTCAGTTTGTTGGCAGAATTGGAACTTAAGATTTTAATCATGGTTATCAAAATTTCGATGCGAGTCATAGAATCTTAGTTGATCCAAACGATCCAAATCACACTAAGATCTTAAATTTAATAAGATCTTAAAATGATTATGATTTTAGTCATAAAATCACGTAAAATTGCATTAGGATCCCAATCCTACCAAAAAAATTTATTATTCTTTATTTCTTATATACATATGTATATGTGTATATTTATATAAGAAATTTGATTATAAATTCTTTCTACAAACTTCTCTTCTAATTTATGATAATATAAAAGATAAATTATATTATATCAAATTAAGCATTTTTCTTTAATGATTTTATAATTATTTAGCATACATTAGCATTATAGATAATATATTATTTTGTTTTATATTAAAAGTATAATTTTACAATACTGATTCGATTTTACAATCTGATTTACAAGTCCCTTCCAACAATTCTACATAGAATCTCAGTTTTAACAACCTTGATTTTACAGTAGTGCTACACGCATTAATTTATATATTAATTAGTGTACTAACATAATTATAATATTGTCATTTTAAAATCATGACATCACTCATTATGTAAATTACAAAAATTGAAAGTTTTTAAAATTATATCACATCACCTATTAATATACTAATTAATGCACTAATTGATACATATAGTATTATTCTTGATTTTAACCCATGAATCAGCCCATTAATTTACAGAACGACTTGAATTCTATTTTCGCACGAAGACCCGACCCGAATCAACCCACTGCCATCTCTGTGTGTGTTATTTGTTGTGTTTGTTAACAATCAACATAAATGTACTGAAACTTTCCTCAAAAGTCCCGAAGTTAACAAAAACAGTCTTGACAGTCGAATGATGAATCCCAACCCCGCATGTGAGAGAGAGATGTCCCCACCGTCGATGCCATCGACTATCATTACCAAAACTCAATCATCAACCCTTAAAAAAACACAAACTTTTCTTTACAACTGTCCATTAAAGTGTTACAAAACCACTGAATCCAAACCGCCCATTGATTCTCTCTAAGATGAGAGAGAGAGAGAGAGAGAGAGAGAGAGATATGTATGTATGCATAGTATTAGCTCATACTCGTTTAGATAATCATGATCAACGCTAGTACTACTACCTCTAACACAATACAACGATGTCTTCGACATCATCCTCGGCAGCCACGAACGCCCAATCACCAGTACTCAAGACCTATTTCAAAACCCAACAAGGCCGTTACAAGCTTCACTACGAGAAAACTTACCCTGCTGGTCTCCTTCACTACTCCCATGGCAAGACTGTCACTCTGGTACTTTGATTTCTACACCCATTTCTGCAAATTCAATTTTCGAATCCATTTGCTAAAACCAGTTTTTCAAATTAAATTTCAAATGTTTTTGGTCGATTTAGTCTTAGCGAAGTTAATTTCCTTTTTTATTTTTCTTTATTTTCTTGGTACCACTTTCAAGATCAAAATTTGAAAATCAGTTTCCAAATATTCTGAGTAGTTTTGATTCTTCTGGTATCAGGGCGTTAATCTCTTACTTGCTTTTCGTTTAATTTTTCATACCCAATTCCAAAATCAATATTAGAAGTCTAGCCATTCTTTAAACTGCAGTTTTGCCATCGATTCGACTTGTCATTGGTTAATTTTGTTTCTTTTGGTCTCATGTAGTTGCTTTCTTTTGTTTTGCTCAGTACCTGTTTGTGAAAACGACTCCATTTTTTTGGGACCAAAATTAACGGTTTGACTCCCCTCCATACTCTTGTCCTCCATACTTCTCCATGCTTCATTTTGTGGTTTTTTGGGCTCGATTCTAGGCATAATCTAAATCGTTCATCTTGTAAATCTCACAATGAAAACCGTATCAGGAAAAAATCAGCTTCATCAATGAATACATAAAAAAGTCACTTGTTTTTTTATAGAATGAAAAGTTTAAGTTTAAACTAACAATTACTGTCCATTTTAAAAACAAGATGCAATTTATTATATTTAGTATATCTGATGAAACTAAATTTTGCATAACTCATCTAAATTGTTGGGCTTATGAGATAAACGGTTTAGATTATCAATATGGGCCTAGAATGGAGCCCAAAAAATAAAGTATGGAGGAATATGGAGGGGAGCCACACCCCAAAATTAAAGCATTTTCTGGTTAATTTTGATTGTTTTGGTATCTGGTAGTTAGTTTTAGTTATTGATTGATTTGTATTTTCAAAATTGGTTAATTATGTTTGTCAGGTAACCCTAGCTCATCTTAAGGATAAGCCAGTGCAGGCTCTACCATCGACGTCATCAAGTATGGGCATTAGCAGTGGCGTGAGATCAGCAGCAGCAAGATTCTTAGGTGGCGGGAATGGCAGTCGGGCACTTAGTTTTGTTGGAGGCAATGGTGGGAGTAAGTCTGTAAGTGGGCCTAGTAGAGTTGGATCACTTGGTGCTTCAAATCCCTATAGTTTGATGGGCACCTCAAATTTTGATGGCAAAGGAACTTACTTGGTATTCAATGTCGGTGATACAATTTACATTAGTGATTTGAATTCTCAAGATAAGGTAGTTTGGTCTCAAATGTGGATTTCCTCCCCTTGAATTGTCACTCTGTTAAGCTGGATTCAATTTCAGTAGTTTGCTGTTCAATGCAGGATCCTATAAAGTCTTTAATTTTTAGTAATTCGAATCCTGTTTGTCATGCATTTGATCCGGATGCTAAGGATGGACATGATTTGCTTATTGGGTTGAATTCCGGAGATGGTAATTTTTTTTTTTTGTTGTACCTGAAAATTCAAAATTCTGATAAGTAGTTTTCTACTTTTGTGAATTATTAATTGGTTTTCTACTTTTGTGAATTATTAATTGGTTCGGGCCTTTTGTAGTCTATTCAGTGTCACTGAGACAACAGTTACAAGATGTGGGGAAGAAGCTTGTTGGAGCCCAGCATTATAACAAAGATGGTTGTGTTAATAATAGGCAAGGCTTTTACTCAATTATCCTTGCACTATATAAATGTATGATCTAATCACTCTTCATTTATTGTAAAATTTATAGATTTATCGCTACTCTGTCTCTGTCTAACAAGCATAATTTCAGTACTTCCTCATCATGAATTTTATTGATGAAATACCGCTCATATATTCATATGTAAATTCATTTTAAGGAAGAACAAAGCTTGATTGATGAATGATCAATGTTGCCTTTACTGACGTTTAAGATTCTTCATGTTAGAGAGGTACTCACTGTAAGTTGAGGTTGACACTGTAAGGAGTTGGTGGCTCTGGAGAGGAGAATCAACCAGAAGGTGGTTAATTTTCAGGAAGGTGGCCTGTCTCAAAGTTTGGCCTATAGGTCTTAGGTATCAAATTGGGTTATGAAGAAAGTTAATAGTCTGAGTGCAAAGGATTTAAGAATGAGGCTATAAAGCTGATAGCTTCTATTGAAGCCAAAAAAAGAAGCCAAGGATGGTTGCTAATTCTGCTAGGAAGAGTGGGAGTAACTAAGTTGGAAGTGGGAGGGGTTTATTGAAGGTCATTTATCTTTTGTTGTGTTTTTGTTGCTCTTTCGTCCCCTATGGTCACCTTGGAGGATTAAGCTGTCTCTCTCTCTCTCTCTCTACTTGGGTGATAAAAAAAATAAATTAGACCATGTAATGCCAAAGGGATGGCAATGAGGGGAAGACAACTTTGGAAGTCTCTCTGAAAACATGTGAACTTCTTGTAAAATGATATCATGGTTTTTTATTTACCACAAAACAAGATATCATGGATTTCTTGTAAAATATTGTCATGGAATTGTTACTTGAGTTGTTATTTTGGTTTAGCCTGAAAACACATTACCCCCTTGAAGTTTAAAACTGTACACTTATGATTATGATCCTCCAAAGAAAACACAAGAAATTTGATTGAGAATACGAAAGTAGAATTGAGATGGTATAAAGACATCTGAAACTCCTTCCAAACAACTGCTCTTATGATTGATCATTGATAATTGCCAAAAATTGCTCTTCCAGTTGACCTCTGGTAAGACCTGGGCTATAGCCCAAGTGGTCTTGAAAGAGCACTTAGGTGCTAGTGTGAGGTTTCAGTTTCAAGTCTGTTGAGAGGCATTGGCTTGCAGAGTAATCTAACTAATAACTTCTATCATCCTACCTTATGCCAAAATAATAATAATAATAAAAGGCCTCTGGTAAGTGGTACTGCTTCCATTATTTGTTGGTTGTTCAATGACATCTTCAATTAGCCACATGTCCATTTCGTGTTGGATCTTTTGAAATTATACAAAATATGGGAGTAAACACCATCATTTTTAGGAAGCTTTTACTGTCTTGTTGGCGATTTAGATTGATCAACTCTTAATTAAGTTCTATCTTATTTATCCCCAGAAAATGAATTACTTATGTTACTGGTTTATATATATACAAGTGATAACTTGTATATTTTGTCTGCATTTTCTTATTTAAAATGGAAATAGCAAGAAGGGTGATCTACATACATTAGTAAGTGATAACCTTTGTTACCATGAAGGAGTCAAGAACTATGTGCAAGAAGTTTATAGATGGTTTCTTGTCTGATTAAGTAATCTTATTGCTTTAAACAGTCGTTGTACAAGTATTGCTTGGGTTCCCAATGGAGATGGCACTTTCATTGTTGCTCATGCAGATGGAAATTTGTACGTGTATGAAAAGGCAAGCCTTAAATATTAATAGATGCACTTTTCACGATCTCCTTAACTTTTATACGTTTTGTGAACTTATGTTTGTGCCTTATTATAATATTCTTCCTTTTTCTTTTTCCAGAACAAAGATGGTTCTGGTGATCCTTCATTCCCTCTTATCAAAGATCAAACTCAATTTTCTGTTGCACATGCACGCTACAGTAAGGTACTGGTTGATGAGTACATGGTTTCCTAAGTATGTGGGTTATTTTCTTGTTAAATGAATCAATCTTTGTTAAATTTATTTCTTTCTTTTCATCTGATATATAGAATTTTTTCATAAGAATTTTTTTTGGCACCTGCTTGGAATGCTAAAACATGTTATCAAAATCAAGAGGAAATTATATATAATATAAATATTATATTCTAATATGTAGGACCTTGATTACAATTATTCTCATTATATAGTTCTTTCTGGACATTAAAGTTCACAAATTCTGTCTCATATAGATAGGATGCAATGAATGGAAGCTTATTCATTGCACGGGTGAAATAACATGCATTACCCAGGTTTTATGTGAAATATTGGTCCTGATGTTACAAACATAAGAATTACTGTATTCAGCATGTTCAAAAAACAGCACTTTCTCTGTTAAATGCATTTGTATGCTCAAGTCAAGTGACATCTTAATATCTCGTAAAGGCACTAGGACAAGAGAATTTAAAAGTTGCAGACTGTTTGGACCATATCTGTATTGCAGCAAGTGCAGGGTGGTAAAAAATTTCCCTCTTTGTAGGAGCATTATTGTCTTATTGGCCGTATATTGTATTGATTGTAGAAGTAATTTAATTCAGGTGAAGGTGCCAGAGGACAAGAGTGAGACCAAGGAGAACATGGGGTGGTTTGAGAGAAAAGGCACAATTGCTTCTAATGAGGATACATATCATAATATTATAGTTGACTAAAGAAGAAGTATCGATGCAGCTGACCCAAGTAGTTGGCATTTTAGATTGTAGGGTACAAGTGAAACATAACCTGGTGTATCCACATTGACAATAATGCAGAGTCTACAATTTACAGAGAGAAGCAAAAAAGTTAAACGAACTAATATGGGTTTGTGAAAAAATTGAAGAAAAGAAGAGTCTACAATTGAGGAACTTCCCAAAAAGTACTATTATAGGAATTAGTTTTTATAGTGTGTTATATAGAGATAGTGTTATTTTGGCCAATAACACTTGGACTAACCATGCTGGATGTGTTTGTGCATCTGCCTGTGTAAGGTTGCAAGTTGCAACTATAAGGTAAACAGAAACCAACAATAGGATGATCATCATGATCTTTATTTTGGAGAAGCGTGGATATACTTCTCATCTCATCATGCAGATTAAAGTATATGTCAAGTGCCTCGTGCTTTAATTTGAGATGTGGTTATTACTTTTATAATGGACATCGTAGCATCCTTGTTCTGACATAGCTTAGTTTTATTTACATATTTGTTGGATCATATGGACTGGCAGTCCCATAATGCTACTGAAGGGACGTTGTGAAACTTTATGGCTTTCTTGAATGACCATGTAGAGAGGTGTTAAGTGAACAGAGTACTATATGTCGAGTACTTCCACCTGTATGTTTGTTGACTTTGTGTGGGTTTATGCAGAACCCAGTTGCTAGATGGCATATTTGCCAAGGTTCAATTAATAGCATTGCTTTTTCAACTGATGGGACATATATTGCAACTGTTGGAAGAGATGGTATTGTCTTGATCTAATTTCTTTGTAGCGTACAGCAGTTTTACTTTGTTTTTGTATTTTTTTCTCTCTTTTTCCATTTGTATTTGTTAATGATACATATGGGCTTTGATTAATCAATGATTGTAGGTTGTCTACGTGTATTTGATTACAAAAATGAACAACTCATATGTGGTAGCAAAAGCTATTATGGTGCTTTATTATGTTGCGCTTGGAGGTGAGAAACTTTTGTGGCTTTCCTTCCATGAGAGATTATTGTTTGTTTACCCTTTTGATCTTCTCCTGTTTTTTGTTTCTTTTCATAAAGCAATGCTGTTTTTCCTAGGTGTTCTTTTAGATTAGCTATTAAACCCATTTCAAGAGATTAGTATAATTGATACCAAATGCACCTCAACAGCGTGGATGGCAAATACATTTTGACTGGAGGTGAAGATGATCTAGTTCAAGTTTGGAGTATGGAAGATCGGAAGGTTGTAGCATGGGGTGAGGGACACAACTCATGGGTAAGTTTTCTACTGTGAATGGTATGAACTCATAGTTTCCTTTCAAGATCAATAATGATGACTGCCATATTCATTTTTACTGGAGGGTGGCAGGTCAGTGGAGTGGCTTTTGATTCATATTGGTCATCACCAAGTTCAGATGGCTTAGAGGAACATGTCATGTACCGGTTTGGTTCTGTTGGACAGGTATCTTTTTGAGCAGTCATAAATAATTGCCAATAACAGATAAACATATCTTTTATGGATGCATATTTGTATGGTTTCATTTTCACTGGTGTTAAATATTATTTATTAGGGTAAATTACACTCACCTCTTTTAAGGTTTGAGAAAAATGTAGTTAGCCCCACAACTTTGACATAAAACTAATGTAGATGGTAGGTAGACACTGAAATAAACAAAGGTAAATATACATTTTAGTATAAAAGAGATGACAATATTATTTTTTTATCCAATATGATTCACGAATTACTGATGAAAAAGGACTATGTGTTATGCGAATTAAAATCTCGAGGGAGGCAAGTGTAATTATATCAAAAGTGTGGGGCTAATTCTATTTTCTTCAAACTTGAAGGTAGGTATTATATGGCTCTTATCATCTAGTTGAGTCAATTTAGCTTCCTTCCTAACAAATGGTTATTTGTGAAATTCTCTGCAACTGAGATGTATATAGAACTCCATATTTGATGCAACAGTTGTCAGTGATAGTGGTGGTTTTGATTCCTTTAAATTAATCTGCGTCTGACTGAATGTTAGTTAATTAGTTATATTTTGTGATTAATATACATAGAGGCTGAATGTCATAATGATTTTTAGTGCCAAACCATGGTTTGGGTGTAAAATTGCGAGGAATATGATCAGACTTCCTACTCTGGATCTCAAGCACGCAAACACGAAAGGAAGATTAAGGAAAACAGTACAAAGTGGCCGCTCTCAGTCTTGAAGCCACGTTGCTTCAATTATTTATTTTTATTCCTTCATATTTGTCCTCTGAAGCCAAGTGTGGAATTGTTCAAATAGTATGTCTGGTCATGGGATTGATCTGCACTTCTGAAGGATCTGTTGGTATGAGATAATTTTCCTGCTAGTTATTCCAATGGAAAGTATTAAAGGAGTTGGTACCAGGTAGAATGGAAAATGGAACTATCCCATTTGCTGTTTTAGCTTATCAATGGTTCTCAACTTAATGCTCAACAACATGATGGGAATGATAGGAGGAAAAAAATAATGATTATGCTTACTAGAGTGTTTTAAGCCTGTCATATGTGACTAGAAAAGATGGGAAGTTTTACAGTCATCATCATCAGGGCCTGCTGTATACTGAGGTCATTTTTCACACAAGTGCTTCACTAGTGTCTAGGAAACAGAATTTGTTATTATCATCATAAAGGCCAGTCTTCTCACATTTGTTTTGATGAATTCTGTGAATTGTTTAACCCTAGACATGTCTCCGCACAGAGTATGGTTCATTGGTAGATTCCAAGTGCAAGAATTGGCTGATACTGTCCAATATTGGCTGATTTATAACCATATTGCCAATACCGATACATATCCCAATACCGTTATTTACAACCATGTGCCTAAGAATATACTTTTTTTCACCTTATAGTCAAAATTTGAACTTTGCATTGTGCTATGTCAGTATTTGCCAGCTGCAATGTCTTTATGCCTTGCCATTTGCAACTTAATATTGTTATGCAGGACACACAGTTGCTTCTGTGGGACCTGGAGATGGATGAAATTGTTGTGCCTCTACGCCGTGCTCCTGGTGGGTCCCCTACTGTCCGTGTTCCTGGTGGGTCCCCCACTTTCAGCACGGGAAGTCAGTCATCTCATTGGGACAGTGCTTGCCCTGTTGGTATACTGCAACCTGCTCCAAGCATGCGAGATGTTCCAAAGCTCTCTCCACTAGTCACACACCGTGTTCACACCGAACCCCTCTCTGGTTTGATATTTACTCAGGAATCTGTCCTCACTATCTGCCGAGAGGGACACATTAAGATCTGGATGAGACCTGGGTTTTCTGAAAGTCAATCAAACAGCTCTGATTCTGTGTTAAACTCCAGTTTGAAGGAGAAGCCATTGCTGTTGGGAAAACTTGGCAGTTCTAGTTACAAGCAATGACAAGAGTCATTCAAAGTGAGGCAAAACCAATCTCCTTTTCATGGAGTCGCATTTCTACATGGCATTTTGGTCATTTCCATCATTTCAACTTCAACTGGTTCAGTAACTGTGAACTAGCAAAGCCCCAACGACATCCATTGTATATCCCAGGAATAAAAGTGCCATTTTGTGTGGTGATATGAAATTGGGAAGAGACGGCCTACCCGGCTTGTAAGTATGAAACAACTGTCTACTGTAGCTGACTAGTATTATGGAAGTTGCTTCTTTGAAATGTATAATCAGTAGGGTTTTGTTTTGGTTGATCCATTTTTGTTTTGAAAATGCGTTGTGTTTTGTTTTGTTTGTTCTATCTTTGTATTTTTTCCTTGTTGAGGGATTGGAATTGCATAGTTGGAGTACCCATTCAATTATATTTAATTACCCACATTATGGCATGGTCTCCATTGTCATGCTACTATATTGACGACTTGGTTGTGTTGTGAAAAATTATTGTTTGAGATGTTGAAGCCCTAGATAATGAAATATGAATCAATCTATTCAAGTTGTACTTGTATTCAACTTGCTAAAAACTCATTAAAGATCATTAAGTAAATTAATTAAATTTGAATAAATTTTGATTTTTTTAAAAATTTATTAAACTCAACTTACCAAAACAAAACCAAGCCTTAAGTCTCATCAAATAGAGTTGGCTACATGAATCCTTCTTCTCCACGCGACACTATTAAAGGCCATTTCATTAGTCAAATTAAGTAGATTCATATCTCTATTTAAAACGTTAGCCAACATCAATTTAGGCTTTACCCCATCCCCTAACACTCCCATCTGCCGTTATAATATCACATCTCTTCACTACAACCTCTATTGGTCTCTGTTGAATGTGACCAAACCATCTCAATCGATTTTCTCTCAACTTATCTTCTATCGGTGCTACTCCTATCTATACCCAAATACATTCATTCATAATTCTGTCTGGTCTAGTCTTGTCACACATCCAGCTAAACATCCTCATCTCAGCCACACTCATCTTATCTACATGTTGTTCTTGGTTGCGTAACACTCCGTCCCATACAACATTGCTGGTCTAATAACCGTTCTATAGAACTTACCTTTTAGTCTAATGGATATTCATTTAAACTCAACTTGTTAATTTTATATACAGCTACCCTAGTTTTAAATGAGTGTTTGTGAAGCCTTTCTATGGACCAAGCTTGTGATGCAGCCTTGTCAATAAATTGAGCTTGAAAGTAAGGCTCAAGATCAACTCTGAGTTTTTAAATTACAACTGAGTTGAGTTTTGGATTGTTTATGAAAACCTTAGTTTGTTTGCAGCTCTAGTAATAACTAGTTAATTTCTTGTTTCGCTAAATTAGAACCGTGCCCGAATGACTTCTCTGACCTCAATGATCTGGAAGTAATTGAGTTACCATGGATTATGCACATCAACAATATTACAGCAGAGTAAAAAGCAAGAAAAAAAACAAAAACTCAACCGAATGCTTAGCCTTGTGGCAAAATCTTTGATAATTAGTAACTCCTCACTGGGAAAGAAGCTCCATGATAACTTGGACACCATAGCTTCACCGTGTACTCACTGTACAGTTGCTGGAGAGAAACCACACGCGATATTTCATCTAAAAATTTACAAATAGCTTGTTCTGGTCCTGACTATGGCGTGAATGTATCTCATAACAATTTCAAATCAGCTGACGCACTCGATTCCTGAGTCCCCAGTTTACGTTACAGGCTGAGTATCTGTTTGCGGTGTATGTGCAGATTCAGGCAACTGTGTTACCTCCTGAGAACCCTGCTGGTGATTTGACCGAGCACGCCATCTTTTCCACAACTTCAAAAACTCACGAAGAATAGAAATCCCGCTCATCGCACCTCCAAATCCGATAAGCGTGGCGAGAAAAACCGAGAGAACTGCCTGCATATGAAGCTGTAGTCCCATACAAACAAATAGAGAAATTTCACATTAGAAAGAATCTCATTCTCTGCCTTCTAGGATGTTGGAAATTTATATTCGAATTTTTTGACCACATTAGAAGGATTTAAATCAGTGAAAGATCACAAAAAGGTTCAGGAAGATCAATATTCTTACAATAGAATAACATTTACACACCAAATTCAACTTAGTCAGTTCTGCCCGTTTGGTATACTAATTAGTGTACCAACGGATTATACAACATTATTTTAGAGATTTTGAATCTTTGTAATTTGTATAATGGTTGGGTTTATAATTTTGAAGTGACAATGTCCAAGCATATGTCGGTACACTAATTGGTATTTCAATTGGTGCATGTAATATCGCTGAATTGAATTTTTATTTATACTTCCAAAAATTTTGAAAATTATAAACAAAAACTCTTTTTTGTGTTTTTTTTCATTTCCAAAGAATTATAAACAATTTACCCAATTTACCAACTTGTGAAAAAAAAGAGTTTGCTTTCACTTGTTTTGAAAACAATATTTTATTCCTTACTTACTTCTCCCACCCATCCACTCGCCATCACTACCGTCGGCCACCTCCCACCTTTGACCATCACTTCCAACAACACAGCCTACGACAACCACCTTCGGCCACCTCCTTGCACTTGTTTTTAAAATAAATTTTTGAAACCCGCATGTACCAAACATTTTTGTTTTCGTTTCTACAACATAAAAAGGGGGAAAAAAAAATGTTCAATGTTTTTTGTAAACATGTTTAATTATCTTCCCTACTTGGTATTGTTTTCGATTTCATTATCCAAAAAACATAGAAACCTTTTCAAAAATTATTCGAAAAATTTGTGAAAACAATCCACTTTTAGGAAACACAAAGATGTTTTCAAATTTTGAAATATATTTTCACACAAAAATGAAAATAATACAAAAACAACGGCTTTTTCTGGTAACGTTATATTTACAATTTTCTGTTTATATTCATAGAAATCTCTAAAACTGTAAACAGAAACTTGGTTTCCCTTGTTTCATTATTTTATTATTATTATTTTTTTTTTTTAGCTACCACCACCAATGACGTCCACCAACCACCTCCTACTGGTTAGGTCACCACCTCTCATTGAAAACAACCTTCAACTATCATCTTAGGCAGTTGACCAGCCATCATTTCCAAACATTGGCAATCACTTTTGGCCACCACTTCGTGTGGCCAACAACCACCTCCGACCACCGTTAACCACCTCCCACGAGTGGCAACCACATCTGGACACCACCTCCCACAACCGACAATCACATCCGGACACCACCTCCAACCATCAACGACCACTTCCTGCAGCCAATCCTTTTCACTTTTTTTCAGAACAAAATTTAAAATTTGTGTACTAAACATGTTTTTGTTTTCATTTTTACCCCAAATAAACATAAAAATGTTTAATGTTTGCTATAAATTGAAACCAGTATACTATAGACGTTGCCAAACGACACCGGAGTCTTTTTTAACTTTTCATGGTTTTTGTTTCCTAAAATGTTAAGATGAAAACAATTTTGAAAAAAGTAATTCTTACCAGTGTGTAGAAAAGGTGAGCAAAGAGAACCACCAGCCCAAACTGAACAATTGCATACAACCACGCAAATTTTCTCCTCACTAAGAACAAAACACAGAGAAATTACTAGCATATCAAAGGCGCAAAACTATGCTTGCAAAAGGGTCTCAAACTACATAAATTAAAAACTTAAGGTACCCATAGTTGTTGAAGTTATGGATGCAAAGAGACCCAATATGCAGGAAAATGGCAGGGATATGGCAATTGCACCCGATCCCATCTTCATAACCTATAGACAGAAATCAATATTAGGAACATCGATAGGCTTGAAAGTGCTGTATATCTAGAAGTCGCTAAACTTACCAAAAGCTGCTCAAGAAAACAAAAGTAAGCAAGCATGCTGACAATGACGAGAACAGGAACGTCCTGCCAAACTCTGGTAAAAGTTGCCGTAATTTAGAAAAATTGTTCCAGCAGTTGAAATGATCAGCTCCAAATTAAGAAAAATTCGTAAGTTATTAATTATATCACGATAAAATTAAGGTTGACAATAAGATATTAGACATTGCCTTTTAGTAATCAGCATTTTACAGATGGTATGATTACTCATACCCCCAAGGCTTTTGAACAAATTTTCTTGGATCCTCAAAATTTGCTTGGTAATATACCACCAACCATCAAACAAAAAACAAATAAGCCAAGCAATTTAAATTGTAAATATCAGCATAAGTCGAATCTATTGTACTGTTTTCATTTTGGTATAATTTTTTTTTTTTTTTTTTTTTTTTTTTGTGTATCTTTCTCTCTTGTAGATTTTATAGGAGGCCGAACTCAACTTCAGTGTTGAGTTTTCTCTCTCTTTCTGTACACGGGTTTTGGACCTTTTTTGGCATTTTTAATACAATATACTTGTTTACATATATATATAAAGAAATAACAAATTTAGAATTTCTTTTATTTTCCTAGCCATTGCAAGAGAAAACATCATTGACTTGCCTGTATTGAGCAATTTCAGCTTGCCGAGCTCTATTTCCTCGCAAGTTATGTGACTGAGCATTTTGAATCCGTAAAAGGGTGACAGGTAGGTTCTGAACCTCTTGTTTGCACACGTCACACGTCTTGTTACCTTTGATGCTGAACCATTTTACAGCACATTCTTGGTGAGCCAATGCGAGCTCGCCTTTGCAGCTACATTCCATCTTAAGGGTGTCGCCGCCCTCCCCAAGTTCAACCAAGCAGATCCTACAAACAGCTGCTTCTTCGGGAATGTCTTCACCACCATCATCATTTCCACCTGAACCACAACACCTTTAAGGCATAGGTTGGTTATCGCAAGCTCCAAAATGAGCATTAAGTTAAAGCAGAAACTAGAAACGTAAACTAAGTGCAGAAACTGAGCATTTAGAATTTAAGAAAGCTCTGTTTCTGCAATGATTTAAGAGGATTTGCTACATAATATAAATGTTAAGAACTCGGTAACAGGAACCATCTTAGATACGGAGTCGAGACCATTTGACACCATGCTACTGACTTAATTGAGTCAATTCATAAGGTGCTTTGGTGACTTCGCAAGGAAATTTTTTAAATGAATCGACAATACAATGGTTATAAAGTTGTACTTAAAACAGAAGACAATTAGGAGACAATTACCAACATCATTTGTTGGAGCTGTGGTCGATGTTGTGAGCATTGCTTCTGCCACTCGCGGAGTAGTGGGAACCACACGAAATACACCGCTTAATGGATCAATCTGCCTTACGCTTCCTTCTTTGATTAAAGAAGGAACGGACCGTGAACGATGAATAGGTAGCTGAGTCCTATTTTTCTGTATAGTGAGAAATTCTGTAAGTATCAAGTAGAGATTTGGACAAAATGATTGGGGGAAGGTCCAAAAACCAATTACCCCCATACACACAAAAATAAAAAATAAAAAAGAATTGAAAAGTAAAATAATCAAGAAAGAACCTGAATCGGGAAAAAAAATGCATAAAAAGTAAGTGGGTATTATAATTTGTAATCATGATATTCATTACACACAAGCACAATTAAGAAACTACAAAGTCAACACAATTCTCAAATCTTATATGGGGCAAAACTTACAGCTTCGACTGTGTTCCCTCCGTGCATAGACTCCGGATTTGAGTGTACAATTGGGGTAACAGGTAAAGATGAAGTTCTTTTCATCTTGGGTGAGAAAAGTTTTGTAAGGGACGGTGTCCTTCGAATCAAAGGCTTACCCCGCGTCCCTGCTAGTGAATCTCCCAAAGCTAGGATTGCGGCCTTCTCTATCTCTGAAGTAGTATTCCGGAATTTGAAGCTTAGTTTTGGAAGGAGGCTTTTGAAGGATGGTTTACCTCTAGAAGACATCAAGGGACTTGGACAATCATTGAATTTGTAATAACTTGGGCTCGGGATTGGTGAAAAATTTACTCTTTTGGGAGTTCGACTTGGCGTTGGGGGCATATTTATTCTAACAAAATCCTCAGTAGTGACCTCAACTGTTCTTGAGGGTATCTGTAAGGCCAGGTTTTGCCTCGTCTGGTGTTGTTTGGTTGGTGGTTCTTCAATTATTTCGCTCGAATCTCCAACCTACAACAGTACATGCTTTGATTCAGAAAAATACACAAACATCTGAGTTGAAGAAATATAATAAAAATACCATACAAACTCATCCTGGCCAATAATTTGTAAGATTATGCACTAGAACAAACAAAAAAAACCCCACATGAATTATTAAAGTGAAGGTGCATTTCCCAATACAAATGTGATATATCCCAATAATTCCTCACTTATGTTAAAAAATGCATAGCATTAAAGGATTTTAATGTGATTGCAACACTAAAATGAATTCTACCGATGCAAAATGTCCAATGGGGAGAATCCAATTTATACAGACATAAGATTATGAACTAGCATCACAGTTTAATTTATGGTTCATTTTTTTCATTTTCCTAAGCAACCACTTACCAAACAAAGGAAGGAAAATTTCTTTCACTTCACTTTCTTTTACTAAAATTTTCCCCTTTCTTTCACTTCAAAAATCAAATATACAAACATGGCATAAATAGTGAAAAACATAAGTAGAATCCACGGGGAGAGAGAGAGAGAGAGAGAGAGAACTCCAACACTGAATAAAAATTTAGATGATTGGAATATACCCATCAAAGAATTTAGAACAAAAGTCAGAATTCATTCACTTATATGGTGATAAAATCCACAAAATCCAAGTATGAAACAAAAAGAAAGACAATAAAATTCAGAGAGAGAGAGAGAGAGAGAGTAAAATGCAAAGAACAAAGTACCTTTTGAAATTGAGGAGGAAAAGGAGGAGCAACTGGGTGGTGACTTTTGAGATTACAAGGGCCATCAGAATCATCACCCTCCTTACCCATAGATTCCTTTTCAGCACCTTCCATAGGATTCAAAGTTTTGTATCTGTACTATATGTGTGTGTGTGTGTGTGTGTGTGTAATATCAGATGGTCACCACTAGGTTTCTTGAATCAATCAACAAATTTCAATGAGCTGAGTAAAAGGACCAAACCCTTCAAAAACCTCTGAAACTGAACAAACAGAGAAGAAGAACAACAAGAAGAAGAAGACAGCTTTTATGAATAGTGCCCCCAACTTAAATAAAAGGAAGGAGAGAGAGAAAAAGATGGAAAGAGTATTTGGTAATTGGTACCACGGGCAGTACAGACTCCACCCAACTCCATTTATTTAATTTAATTTATTTATTTATTTATTTTTATTTTTTTTGAGAAATAACTAAACAGTATGATTTTTTTTTGGTGAAAAATTTACTTATAAATGATGATCCATTTAACCTTAAATATCTTTGTATAGACTAATTAATTTAATTGACTTTGAAAAAGTAGCTTTAATATAGTATTTAAAAATTAAATTTACAGTTATATTTTTATTTCTTTTTTGCTCTAGAAAGGTAAGGTACACAATTTACGAAAATCAAATTTGAGATGAATTTTTATATGAAAATTTTTTTTGTTTGAAAAATATTTCAAAAAGAATATAAAAATGATTTGAAATGTAAAAATTTTCAAATATTATAAAAAGATGTGGGATTTTTCAAATATTTTAAAAGAAATACAAAAACTTCTTAGTAAGTTTTCAATAAATATATAATTTTAATGTAACACTCCAATGTAATACTCAAAAAAAAAATTAGTGTACTTTTTTCAAATGTAACACTCCAATATAACACTCCAAAAAATTTCTTAATGTAATACTCCAATGTAACACACAAAAAAACTCATTAGTGTACTTTTTTTAAACGTAATACTCCAATATAACACTCCAAAAAAAAATTAAGAAATATGTAAGATTCTTCAAACCATTCCAAAGTAAAATGATGTCGGATTCTTCAAATCATTCCAAAAAGATGTGGAATTTTTCAAACCATTCTAATAAGAGTACAAAAATTTCTTAGTAAATTTTGAACAAATGTATAATTTCAAATTGTGAGTGTTATGGTTGGAAAAGAACATTAAGGAGGTTTTTAGTGTTTTTGTGTGTTATATTGGAATATTGCGTTTGGGATTATATTGATTAAAGTGTTACATTTGATAAAAGTACACTAAAAAGTTTTTTGTGTATGTTACATTAGAGTGTTACGTTTGAAAAAATGTACTAAAAAGTTTTTTTTTGAAATGTTACATTGTTTCATTTAGGAAAAATGTACCAAAAAGTTTTTTAATGTGTTATATTAGAGTGTTACGTTATTGGAGTATTATATTTTTGCTTGTAATATGGGATTTGTTCTAGAAAGAGAGAAAATCCAAAACTTCTATAGTGCGGATTGTCCAAATATGTAATTTTATATTTAGAAAAACTCACTTTTTCCCTTCAAAAATTAAACTCAAAGATATAAGTGACTACCCTTTTATATGATTTCCACTTTAATGAAACCTTTGAATTTATAAAAAAAAAATGGAAGGATTAAACAGTTCACAAAATTATATTTTAAAATTTATTGGTGTTTCACTCATTTTTGTTTTCAAAATAATGATAAAATTTTATAATTTTAAAATTATAAAAATTTTCATGTTATTATTTTTGTGAAGTACATTTAATTTGTAATTTTCTGTTCAAAAAATAAAAAGTACATCTAATTTGTAATTTCTATTCTCTCCCTCTCTGTCTGTGTTTTTTTTTTTTCCTTGTCTGCTTCAAATTTAAATATACCTTTTTTCAGTTTTTTTGTCCCCATGAAAATATTAAAATGTGAAAATCTTGAAATAGAATTGTGTAATTAATTAAAACATATGATATGATTATAGATTGATTTTAGAAATTTATTTCATAATTTTTTAAAAAAATATAAAAAATTATTTTAGGTAAAGAAATAAAAAATACTTTTATTTTTATATAATTTTTATCTTTCGAAAGGTCAAAATTACTTTTTTAAAATTTAAAATTAATTTTTTGATATTTATTTTTTATCAAATTAATTTTTATTTTTTAAAAAAATAATTTGAATTTTTTTGCAGAGAAATTTTTTAGAATTTTTTTTATATAATACATTTTCAGTTATTTTGAAACTATCACATTTAAAAATTCTGAATGCACGACACAAGTAAGGGTGTAAAAATGATCCGCAGTCTATAGGTGGCCCAAAGCCCTTCCGCAACCTAGGGTGGACCCGGCCCGACTAGGCCCAGTTCAAGCCCAACTTGGGACCTTAGGGTTGGGCCTAGCCGTCATTTTGAAGCCCAACTCGTCAACCAGCCCACTTGGTTCGAGCCATGGCCTAACTCATCAACCCGCTCAAGGCCCGCTCAAAGGCCTGGCTTGCCTAAGGTCCAGTGGTCATTTTCAGTGGAAAAGAATAAAATTTTGGTGAAAAAAAGATTTGTTCAGGCCCAAGCCCGCCAACCCACGCCGAGGCCCGACCCAACTAAGGCTCGAATACCCCTGGGCCTAATTTTCTGGCCTGTGGATCGGGTCGAGCCTACTCGAATTTTGGGAGAGCTCGCGCAGGCCAATTTGGGCCAAATTTATACCCCTAGACACCAATAGGCTTTTATGAAAACAAATAATCTCTGACAAAAAATAAATTATGTTTAAATATTAAATTTATTAATTAAAAATAAAATAAATGGTGACTTGTATTTATGGCCCACAGTTACTTTTCTATATATGCAAAAATAATAATTTAAGCTATGTTTTGTTTTGAATTTTTCAATGGAAACAAAATAAAATAGAGAGATTTATGTGTAAGTCCTAATAGATAGACTTATTCTTCAATAGTTTCTATGATAATTAATGGTATTTTTCATCAAACACTATCAAAAAAGTCATTAATTATTAATTTTTAGCGACAATTTAAAAATTTTGTCACAAAAAATGTCACTAATTATAAAATTTAACAACAATTTAAAAAAATCGTCGCAAAAAAAACGTTACTATTTTTAAATTTTTAACGACAGTTTGAAAAATTCGTTACAAAAAAGTCACTAATTATAAGTTTTAGTGACAATTTATAAAAAATCATGACAAAAGAAAGTCATTAACTGTCAATTTTTAACATGTAAAAAATCATCACAAAAAATTATTTTTAACGACTATTTTATTAAAACTTATTTTTAATAGGACTTGATGGAAATTAAGTTCAATTATTAGGACCTATTGGTAGTTTATCCTAAAATTTGTATACATTCTCAAATTTTTTTTTTAAATTTTTTTTTGTTAAGTTTGGGTAGTGGCTAATATGGTTAAAATATCACTACAAATTATTATACCACTCTTTTTTTTTTTTTTTTACGTGTCTGTTTATAAAAAAATTAAAAAATAATTAAAATAGTCAAATCACAAACAAGTAAGACGACTAAACAAAAAGACAAGTCTTTATTTATTTTTTTCAAAAATGCATTTTTATTTTTTCTTTCTTTCACAAATTTAAAATTCAAACTGAACTTTTTTTTTTTATTTTTTAAACTGAAATTCAAACCCAACTTAAAAAAGTAATTCTAAATTAATCCTATGATTTTTTAGACACAATTTAGAGAGCATGCTTCAATGGCACAAACATCACATACATAGGGTATAAAAATGGCTCGCAACCCGTGAGCGGCCTGAAATCCATTTGCGATCCAGGGTGGGCCTGACTCGATTAGACCCGGGCCCGAGCCTAGTCCAGAACCCTGGGCTTGGGCTTGGGCTTGGGCTTGGGCTTGGGCTTGGGTCTGGGCCTGGGCCTGGGCCTGGGCCTGGGCTGTCATTTTGAAACCCAGCCCAGCCCATCAGCCCGCTCAAAACTCAGCTTGAGGCCTAACCCGCTCAGCCTGCTCGAGGCCTGGTGTTATTTTTAATAAAATAAAATAAAATTTTAGTGTAAAAAATAGAAAAAAATGTTCAGGTCCAGCCTAAGCCGCCCAAGCCTAAGCTCGCCGGCCCAAATACCTCATGGGCATGGGCCTAATTTTATGGCCTGTGAGTCGGGCCCACCCGACCCGAATTTTAATGGGAACCCACTCAGCCCAACATGGGCCGACTCGAGCCCGAGTGGGGCCCAATTTACACCTCTACACATACATTACACAAATATCGTTGCTACTATTTAGCAAGTGGGTTAGGTTTAGATTTGGACTAAAAAAGCATAAAAAGACAAACTAAGTTAAGGGGTTGTTTGGAGAGTATTATATTAGTTTTTTTTTTTGCCTTTTTTTTATTTATTAAAATACGTGAAATATGAGTTGCGTTTGAAGTAATGTAATAGAGAGGTGATGTGACCCAAATAAGATGATTGTGTTATTTTAGCATATGCCAAACAAAGACTAAGGGGTGGTTTGGCATCTCCTATATAATCCATCTTTTATCTTTTTATCTTTTTTCCATCACATCACCTCTGTACTTTTCTGCATATCTTTTTGTAAAAAGACAAAAAGTATACTTATTTAGATCATCCCAAACAACGCCTAAATAAATCAATAAGATAAAATGTCACATCTAAACTATAATCATTTCACTTTTTCTCTTACAAAAAGTTAAAAAAATTTCCCCAAATGGAGCTAATTTATCTAGGCTTAGCCAAAAAGTTAAGCTAAAAAAATTCTTTCCAAACGAATCCTATGTCAATGCAACTAGGAGAGTTGGTTTAAAGGTTGTGTAGTACCTTTTGTGACGAGAACTCAAGTTCAACTACTATGAAAAGGAATTTAATTCGTTTTGTGGTGGTTTATTTATTTATTCCCCATTATGGGGTTGTATGTGATTAATATTTGTTATTGGACCTTGCTTAGTGGGCTTATAGGTTTGGTGGATTGATTATTAGACTTTGTTTTTGTTTTTTTATTTATTTATTTATAAAGATTATTAGACATTAGACTTTATTGACTTTCAAACTATTGTGACTATTGGACTATTTGATGATACAAATATTTTTCATAATATAATTACGTTTATATCTATTAACATATATATATATCATTAATGCTGAATTTGAATTTCACTAGAAATTCACTATAAATAGAAAGAATTACCCTTCACTGATGATTTCATCACGGAAAGATTTATAATTTAATTATTAATACTTATAAAATTTAACATTTATTTGTAATAATTTTTCAAAACATGCCCTGTATTGAAATTTTCCATTATAAGTAAGGTGTGGAAGGCAACAACAACATAATAAAAAATATTTTTTAAAAAAAAATCGGAAAAATTATCAGAAAGTCTCATATAGAAATTAGTTACTCCAATCAGTCTCATAAATTTTTTAATACACTGATAGGTCATTTTTGTTTTGACAACTTTACTTCCTATTTTAAAGTTTGGTATGATTTTATAGATGTTTCTACCTTTCTTCATTGGGGGACATCATCTTAAGGAATTTGAATCCAATTTTTAATCACGTTTCCATCACTTCAATATAACACTCAAACATAACAATTTAAATTTTTTTTAAACGTAACACTTAGACGTAACACACCAAAAAAACTCCTTATTGTACGTTTCTCAAAACGTAACACTCCAACATAATATTCCAACACTAAAAAGAAAAATTAGTATACTTTCTTAAATGTAACACTTCAAAAAAAATTGTACTTTTCAAACGTAATACTCCAACACTCCAACACTAAAAAAAACTTCTTAGTATACTCTTATCAAACGTAATACTCTAAGATAGCATTTCAAAAATCTCTTTAGTGTATTTTTCACAAACCTAACATTTCAATACTCTTACGTAACACACTAAAAAAACTCTTGGGGGATAAGGGAGGGATTATTTACTATTGGGATTGTAATCCGGGGGAGAGTCTTTATCCGGCGTTTTTTTTTTTTTTAGTCCGCCGGACATAGAGTCCGACCGGACTCTTTATCTCCCATATGGGAGACTATTGTATCCTAGGAGGGGGTATGGGACAATTTTCGGGGGACTATCCACTATTGGAATTAGGTGATGAAATGACCATTTTGACCCTATACTATTTAATTATGTATTATATTTAGCAAAATTCAATAAAATTTAAATGTCTCAATTTAAAAATAAAATAATTTTGTTTAACTTTTAATTGATGTTTTATTTATTAATTTTTTAAAATAATTTTTTATAGATATTTTATTGATGTTTTATTTTAGAATTTTGTTTATAATTTATTTAATTTCATTATTTAAATTTTAATAGATGTTTTATTTAATTTCATTATTTAATTATTATTATTTTTAAAAATAAATTTATTTAAAATTTTAATTAAAAAAATAACATATATTTTTAGGGGGATGCACCAATAAATCCCAAATTAATAACTTATACACTGTTTAGTCCTAAAAGTTTTCTTATAGACTGAAAGGTCCTATTACAATGTTTCAAACATCAGATTAATGTTTCGAACATTAGATTTCAAACATCTAATGTTCATCCGATTTTAATAATGTTTGAAATTATAGGATGAACGTTTCAAACATTAGATTTCACACATCTAATGTTCATCAGATTTCAATAAATTTTGAAATTATAGAATGAAATATCAGATTCATTTACATCATGATGATGTATAAATGGGACTAAATGGAGTACAAGAAAACTTTTAGGACTAAATGGTTCAACTTTTCAAAAACTAGGATTTATGGGTAAATTTTCCATATTTTTATTGATATTTTATTTATTTAATTTTAAAAAAATAAATTTATTTAATTGTGTAAAAAATAAAATAAAATAAAATTTTATTTAATCTAGTTAAAAAATTAAAATATTAAAGATATGTTTAATATTGCTATTACTTAGTAAACAATTAAAAAAGGTAAAATAGTCCATTGCTCATTTATCCTATCTAATCCGTCCAATCAAACGTTAGATTTACTAAAAATAGTCATTTCCAGACATCTAATCGTATGAAAAAATAAACACATGATACATTTCCAATCCAACAAAATAATCCGAGGGATTCACAGTCTCAGGACTCAAGTCCAATGGATTTTAATCCTTCTTTATCCAGTCCGTCCAATCAAACACACCCTTAGTGTACTTTTCTCAAACGTACACTCCAACATAACTTCTCAAATGTAACACTATAATGTAACGGACATATGAGTCATTATACATTCAAAATGACTAAATAGATCACACACATACAAAATATATATATATATATATATAAAAATTATATATATAAATCACAAATCCTCACCCAAAAAAAAACTTGGATAGATTCGGTTAAAGCATAGTCAAAGCGGTATTCTTCGTTTAGGATGGATAACCCAATTTGTAGTTTGCTACATGTTTTTGTTCGTATAAATGTTGGTCCAAGTTTGACTAGCAAATCACTTACTTAAAAAAATAAAAATAAAAATAAAAAAACAATAAAAAGTTATATAGTTTATCCCTTCAATATATATTTTGTTAGAATTATCCTATATTGTTTTTTTAAAGCTACCTAAACTATCGGTTAATATATTCAATAGCTCCTCCACTTGTGATCAATTGGTTTTAAATTGAATGTTTTAAAATTTTTTAATATAAGTAGAGTCAAATCCTTTAACCTATACCTTAACATTAGAAAAAATACAATAATTTTTACAATTTTAAAATAAATATGTTAACTTCTTTTTTAATAAAGTTAAATGGATCAAAACTAACGCATATGATATAAAAACACAAATATATATATATATATATTAGGATGCGCGTATTTAATTATAATTTTTATAGTCTTTGATTATGATCTATTATGTTGTTAGTTATGATTCATTGCAATGTTGATTGTGATATTATTTTAGTTATGATCTAAGAATTTTTTGTTATACCTTATGTGTTGTTTGGTCATAACGCTTTTTTTTTTTTTTTTTTAGTTATGACTCCTATAATATATTGCTAAGTAAGGAAACCAAAAAATCCACAAGCCGAATCAGTCCAGTTCAATCCAGGAGGTTTTGACTGATTTTTTAAATTTATAGTTCGGTTTTGGTTTGAAAAATTGAAAATTTGATTTCTACAGATTAATTCCAAATTTAAATTTACAATTCTGAATTAAAACCGATCCGAACATACACGTACCATACACCCAGACAAAATGTTGTTGTGATGGGCTGTTGCTGTTATTTCTGTTCTTACTGTTATTCTCGTTACTCCTCTTCTTCTTCTTCTTCTTCTTCTTTTTTTTAATAATTATTTAGCATAATTTTAATTTTATAATTTCTATTATCACAATAAAATATTTGTTTAGCAGAAATTTTATACTTGCTACATGTTGAACAATAAATTTATTTACTAGTAAATATTATGTTTGTTTAAATTATATTTTGAAAAAATATGAGTAGATTAATGTTGAACAATATTTACTTAATGTTATATTTTTATTTAGTAGATATGTTATTATTATTTTCAAAATTTATGATAGGTTGATTTTTTTTGAAAATGTTATCTGATTTTTCTCGTGAACAGATTATGTGAAACCGTTGTTCCAAACTAAATTGAACCGTGTTTAAATTGTTTGGTTTGAATTGGTTCCATAATTAAATGTTTTGGCTTGGTTTCAATTTTTATAGAACCGTAGATAACGAATTGATCATAATGTTATCCAAATTGAACTAATCTGGATCATGCCCATCTCAATTATAGTATTGACTTATGCTATTTGTAATAATTAAGCTAAAAAATGACATAACTTAAGTATAATACACACCCTTTTGAGGGTGTGTGCCATAATATTATCTTAAAATGTGAATTCAAAATTTTGAGGGATATTGTATTTTTTTTCAAACCTCAAATGGAGATCGGTGTAATTTGCCCCCTTTTTTTTTTCTAGATCGGGAAAAAAAATTTCATTGCAAATCGATAAAAATCTAATTAATTAGGTAAAAAAATAATATCATAAGATCTCAAAAAAAAATAAACAATTTGCATAAATGAACGATCCAAACATCTAAAGAGGAGGAGAAAATGCCTCACAAGCAAGGAAAACAAACCTTCACACAGAAAGAATTATTATACCAACAAACTAAAAATTAAGAAAATTTAAAAAAAAAAAAAAACAAATCCAAATCCCCACCAAACCTATCCAAAAATTGCCCTTGTTTTTCAGTTTCTCTCCCTGTCAGGTATTGTTTTAGAAACCAAATTGTATATTCGTTCAAAATTATCATCGTCTAAATGATTGTTTTACTCAAAATAAATAAATAAATAATGTATCAAGATTCTTTTTGGATAGGAATAATTATTTTGATTTGACGTATGAAAAGTATATGAAATTGTTTCTTTAAAATGTAGTAAGGTCAATGTAAGATGATTCCCTGATATTATACCTACCATATTATTTTATATAATATAAATTATTTATTTATTTTTTTGACAAATGCATATCCAAACACTATTGAAAAGGCGGCTGGTGGTATGTGTCCGGCCAAACAACAAACAATGAAATAATCAATTAATCTGTGTGCGAGTTCCCCCTGTTTAAAGCTTTCTGAAATACCAGGAGACACTTTACGCAATATTTTTTTGGATTAATTGGTAAAAAATCTAAAGTAACGAGGATATAAGATATTAGATTTAGTGAATATTTTTTTATTAGTAAGAGATTTATCTTTTATGAAATAAGTCTTGTTTGGGAAGTTAGTGATTTTAGTTGATTTTTTTGACTATTTTTAGCTAGCTAAAAAATTTATGTTTAGAAAGTTGTTTTTTTTTTTTTTTTTTTTTTGATTTGATTGTTGCAAGCGAAAAAGTGAAATGATTATGAATTAGATGTGACATTTTGTCTTTTTAATTATTTTAGGGGTTGTTTAGGATGAACTAAATAATTGCACTTTTTGAATTTTTGAATTAAAAAAATAGAGGAAAAAAAATTGTTGTTTAGGATAACTTTTTAATCTTTTTACGAAAAAATGTATATTAAAATATTGTATAAAATAACAAAATTACCATATTATCCCTAAATATATAAACGCGTACTGACATCCGTTGTACCATGAAGCCAATACTATATGCTGCATACTTCAGAACTGGTCGGTGCCTCCAATCTGAGCACAACACAGGACGGTGTTGTTCGGTCCGTAGGGACCCACCACGGGTCCTGTTTTGATAATCGGAACCGTCAATGTGTAGAACTCGTTGAATAATATATTCTTATAAAAAATCACATTGATCGGATATCGATAGCTATCTGATCCGATTAGTTTTTGTCAATCGTTACTTTGTTCAACATCCATTTTTTTTATACAAAAATGATTTGATCATATAGTTATCGATATCTGATCAACCTAATTTTGCACATAAATATAGTACTCGACGAGTTCTACACGTTGACGGTTTAGATTATCAAAACGGGTCTCGTGATGAGCCTCCACTAGCCGAACAGCACCATCCTGTGTAATTTGTACCATCATTTGAAACTTTTTTTTTTTTTTTGAGTAGACATCACTTCAGATTATACCATTGTCATGTTATAAAAAGTTGGCTTGTACTTTTTTTTGTGTGTGTAAATTATATATATATATACATATATATAATTGTGAATAGTGATAACTTTTTGACTTTTTTAATAACTTTTTTATTTTTTTGTCTTTTTTATAACATGCCAAACTAGCCCTTAGTCAATTTTGCCTTTTAATAGGCTAAACAAGGCCATAGTTCGGTAAGAAGTCATTTTATTAGTTTTGGAGGACAAGCCAAGAGTGAGATTCAATGGCGGAGTCGGAGGAGAGCTAGGTTCCAACAATGGCGAAGGGCTGGACGGCGATCCTGAATCAAGCAGTGTAGAGAGTGAGTTGGCACCGATTTAAGGGATTGAAGCTAGAACGGTCTGTTGTAGATCTACTAACTCTCCGATCGCCACAGTTTGATCTATTATCTCTCTAATGATGTTGAGATTTTTAGAGAAAAAGAAATTAAGGGGGGTTGAGAGAGAAAAGAAGAGAGAGTTGAGAGAGAAGTTGAATAGGTAGAAAGAAAATGGATGGTCTTGGCTCTGCAGTTTCTCTCTCTACAAATTTAATTTGTACAAAGTCTGACTTGATAATGGAAAGAATGGGTAGTTTGGTCATTTTTTAAAAATATGTCTTTATGAACAAAGTAATTTAGAGGGTGGACCTATAGACTCACAAAATTCAAAATTAGACGGTTGGCCTGAGTGTCTCTTTTTTTTTTACATAAAAAATAAATTCTATTATTTTTAATTATGGCTTTAAAATTTATGTGCGAGTGGTGGTGAGATGGTTGAGGTAATAATGGTATTAGTGCCAATCAAGGCCGGCCTTGAGTTTTTAAAGGCCTAAGGCAAACTTAAAAAATGAAGTTCTGATTCTCATACATATTGAAAAATATATATATGGGTAAAATAGTAACAATCTTTCATTTATTTTAATTTTTTGTTTGTTCCTTTTATAAATTTGTTGCATATGGTATACATAATTATTGACATAAATCATAATTATCGAGATAAAGTTTGAACATTTTTTATTGTTAACACTATTAATTATTCACACTTTTTTCTTGACGTAGTAAATTAAATTGTAAAATTTGATTAACTTCAACTTTTTTAAAAAAATATTTGTCCAATAAATAATTCATAAATTTGGGAAGCAACCATTCATTATTTTTAAACCTTCATTTTTAAATTACTAATACTATAATGTAGTGTTTGGTTCACTGAAATGAAATTAAATTGAATGAAATGGTCATTTTAGTCTCTAAAATTACTATTCCCTCAAAATGGTAAATAATGATTTCATTTGTATTCTTTTTTAATAAATTAAACATGAAAATAGATATTATAATGGAATGATTATTTTATTCAACTTTATTTTAATAAACCAAACATAACTAAAGACCGAAATAACTTCAGATCGAAATTATTTCGGTATCTTATTTTGTAGATAGAAATTGGGAGCCCCGAGGCCTGCCTCACCTCAGGACCGACCCTAGTGGCGGTCAGTGACGGAATTAGGATTTTGACTTGCTGTAATGGTCATTCCTAAAGAAAAGCAAGTATTTCATCAAAAAAATAAAAAGTAATCATTCTCTATATTTGTAAATATATTTATTACATATAAAACAAAATATCAATAAAAATATACTAACAAGCATTATTAGAAATAATAAAAAAATAAATATTTAAAGGTAGACTTTACAACATCAGAGAGATTTTGTTATAAAATAAATGTTTAAATGGTGCAAGTTATAGGATTTTTTTTTTTTAAACAAAGAAAATATAGGAGAGGCAAATAAAATAATTATTTTATAATAAAACATAAAATTTAGAAAGTTGGGGAGAGACATGCTACCCGGCTCCCTCCACCTCTGGCAGCGGTAGAGTGATAATAGTGTGATAATATTAGTAAAATTTTAAATTACACTAGTTTGAGATCGACTTTTTTAATCTAATTTTTGATTATTTGGATTTTTACTTGACTAAAAAAAGTTGTATTTGAGATGAATTTTGATTTTTTTTTTTTTTGTATTTGAATTGATGGTTGTGAAAAAAAATTAAAATGATATTAATTTGGATATGATATTTTGTCTTATTAGTTATTTTAACCTTTTTATTTATTTTTATTGACTATTTTAATTAAAAAATTGCATCCCAAACAAGGCAATTCCACCTAAATTTTTATTTTTTATTTTTATTTTTTGTACGAAACGTGAAGAAACAAATGGAATTTTTTTAAAAAATTTTATTTGGATTGGGAGTTTTGACTATCAAACTTAGCTGTCAATTTCGCTTTGCCTAATGTTTAAAGAAATAATTGCGCAGGCAACTTTGCGTGGAGAAGAAGATTTATGAATTATGATTAGGAGTCTCTCCATAAATATGTTCACCTATTATTTAAATAATGATGGTGTCAAAATCACTTCTAACCTTCTTCATCCTTTCATTTAAAGTCCATCTCATTCATAATTTGTAACTAAGATAATGTTTAAGATTTGTTTCGATATGCGTACTTATGAATGAGATGGACTTTAAATGAAAGTCACTATATAATACACATTCTTTGTAACTAAGATATGTTTAAGATAATTTGTCATGGTCCAGATATGTTTTTTGGTTCAATCTTGTGTCTTAAGGCTCGTTTGTCAATTATATATTTTAGTTAAAATATTTAAAAGTCACTATAAGTTATCACGTCACTCTCTCTACTTTTCTGAATATCTTTTTGTAAAAAGTTAAAAAATTACTAAAATAGCCTATTCCCAAACGAGGCTTAAAATCCAACAATTTGTTTTTAAACTATTTTTTAAAAAAAAAAAAAATTTCTTTCACGCAAATAAGATTCATGACATTTTCATATAGCAAAAAAGAGTGTGAGAGAGAGTTTTTCTTACAAGTTTATTTGGATTTGATTTCTTTTATAAAATATTTTGAGAATATAATTCATTAGTGATAGCTGTGATTGATAGTTTTAAAATTTTAATAATTATTAATAGTATGAAAGGTGAAGGCAAAAATAAATTCATCGGTGGAGTATGCGTTGAATCGTAATGTGATATGAAATTGTAGCACGTATCATATCATTCAAGTAAGAGTAATGCTACGTAGCTCGAATTGAGCCCCCCGAATCCCCCTAATTTACGAAACGACGTCGTTTCGTCGTTTTCTTTTTTTTTTTCTTTTTTTTCAATCAGAAAATCAGAAGAAAGAAAGAAGAAGAAAGAGAGAAGAGAAGAAGAAAGAAAGAAGAAGAGAAGAAGGCAGAGGCAGAGGAAGAAGGCACAGGCGGAGGCGATGGCGGCCGGGCGGATCTGCGACGATCGGCAGAGCTTCGACAATCGGCGGAGCTGTGACGATCGGCCGATCGGCCGGAATGCAGGGGCCTCTGTGTGTGTGTCTCCATTCCCTCTTCTCTCCCTCTCTGTTTCCCTCTCTCCTCTCCTCTCTCTTTCTCCCTCTCTCTCTCTTGCCTTCACCCTCTTTTCCCCCTCTTTTCCCTCTGTTTCCATTTTCAGGGGATTCGGGGGAGCTCATTCGAGCTCCGAAGCTTTATCCTTCAAGTAATTAATAATACAAGTATGCATTAATGTGTGTTGTTTTATTTTAATTGGTTAGATATAAATTTGATGATACCATTAGAGGAAACTTTATAATACACATTTTTTTAGAGTGCATAACATATGTATATATTATTATATGTTACATACTTTTTAGTAGAAGTTATAAAAATTTGTAATTTAAAAATGAAATTATACATTTTTGTGGTATCATTATACATTTTATATTTAGAAAATGTTTGGATAAAAAAATGTGAACTGTTACCACAAAAATGTGTAATGCTACCCCGAAATGCATAATTTTATTCTTGAATTACAAATTATCATAATTTTTTTTTAAAAAATGTAATATTTTAAAAAAATATGTAATATTTATTATAAAAATACATAGGCTTATTTTGAAAAGTAGGTAGTTTTTTAAAAAAAATATAAAAAATAAAGAAGTGATATGATTTAAAAAATTAAAAAATCAAAAATTAATTTTTAATCCAATTACCAAAATAGGCCATAATAAGATTCAAGGGTGTATTTGATTGGGGGGGATAAGGGGGGGACTATCCACTATTGAGATTGTAATCCAAGGGAAGGGAAGCTTTTTATCTAGTATTTGTTTTTTTTTTAGTTTGTCGGACATGCCGGACTTCTTATCCCCCATATGGGGGATTATACTATCCTAGAGGGGGTATGAGACAATTTTCATTGGACTATTTATTGTTGGGATTAGAATGTGAAATGACCATTTTGATCCTCTACTATTTAATTATGTATTATATTTAACAAAATTTAAATGTCTCAATGTAAAAATAAAATAATTTTGTTTAACTTTTTATTGATGTTTTATTTATTTAATTTTTTTAAAAAATAATTTTTTATAGATATTTTATTGATGTGTCTTATTTTAAAATTTTGTTTATATTTTATTTCATTATTTAAATTTTAATAGATGTTTTATTTAATTTCATTGTTTAATTATTATTGTTTTTAAAAATAAATTTATTTAAAATTTTAATTAAAAAAATAACAAATAGTTTTATTGATATTTTATTTATTTTATTTTTAAAAAAATAAATTTATTTAATTGTGTAAAAAATAAAATAAAATAAAATTTTATTTAATCTAACTAAAAATAATTAAAATATTAAAGATATGTTTAATATTTCTATTGCTTAGTAAATAATTGAAAAAATAGTAAAATAGTCTTTTGTTCATTTATTACATCAGTCAATCCAATCAAATATTGGATTCACTAAAATCTTTCTATACATCTAATTCCATAAAAAAATAAACACGAAATACACATCCAATCTAACTAAATAATTCAAAAAATTCATAATTTTAAAATTTAAGCCCGATAAATTTTAAACCCTCTTTATCCGGTCCGTCCTATGAATGACACCCTGCTATAAACACTATCTGTTGGTGCCGCCAATACAGTAGAAGGATGCATTAAAAAGAAGAAAAGACATATGGGCGAGAAACCAAAGATGATATAGCTTTTGAATAAAAATAAAAATAAAACGATATAGCTGATCTGATCCTAGAAAATGATTTGCCAACAAAGAAAATGTGCTCCATCCTTCTAGAAAAAATATTCCATGCCCATATGACATTCCCCAAAACAATCCAAATTAGGACTTTTTTTTAAGTGTGTAATTACACACTATGTGTCACTTATACAAAAAGTATAAGTATAAGGTGTAAGTATAAGTATAAAGTTTAAGTGTAAGGTGCATGGTGTAAGTGGGTTGCATATGGTGTGCAACCTCAAAAAAAGTGTAAGTGTAAGTTTAATTTTTCACAAAAGGTGTAAGTGTAAGGTGTAAGGTGTAAGGTGTAAGTTGCACACCATAACCAAACCCTCCAAATTATTCATTTGCGTGGGAGTCACATGGGCGTCGTTAGACATTTAATTAATTTTTTTAATAAATTTTTTAAATGTGTCAATTTTTTTAAAAACTTTTCCGATCTATTTAATATAAAACAATCTAAAAGAATTTAAAAAAACATATTTTTATAAAAAAAAAAATTTACTAAATATAAAAAAGAAGTCGACAAAAAAATCATTAAAAAAAAACTTAATCCCAAACAAGAATCAAAGTGACTGTTGTGCACACTGCATAACAACCACTATTGTATGTCTATTTTGACTTACTTCGGATTCTATTTTGATAATTCAAAATTTTTATTTTTAGGGTATATTAAATATAACGTACTTGTAAAACATTAAATTGATCGGATATCAGTAGTCTTTTTATCAAATCATATTTATATTCAGCTTCATTTCTTAAAATCATACCTACCATTCATTTTTTCATATACAAATGTGATTTGATAAAAGTGTTATCGATATTCGACCAACTTAATTTTTTGCAAATAAGTTGTACTTGGTGTGCCATAAAAAATAAATAATCCGAATTATCAAAAGAAATCTTGAAAAGAGCCCAAATCGCCGCACAACAGCTATCCCGAATCCTCACAAACGACTTCTGTCTTGTTTGTTTAGCGTGGAAAAATTCAAAAATGACGAATTACACTAACAGTCCCTATAGTTTGAGACTTATGCTACTTTAGTTCCTAACTTTTTAATTGTAACACATTTGACCCTGAATTTTGAATCTTGTCCAAAATAAGGACAATTGAAGATACCATTATTTAATTTCAAGGGCAAAATTGTTAATTTGGTAAAATATAAACTAATTTGACAAAAATAAATGTCAAAAAAATATTTTTGAATTTTTAAAAATTATGTAAAATTGATAAATCTTTTAGACATTTTTTTTACCAAATTAATTTTTAATATATGTTTTGATGATCATATAATGGATGACTGTTTTTATTTTCATTAAATTAGTTTCTATTTTTCTAAAAGTTAAACATGGTGACAACTTTGATTCATTATTAAACCAATCCATTAAATCAAAAAATTCAAAACTAAAAATATTTCATATATTAAATATATCAATTACATGTTAAAATCATAACAACTACCCATTACATGATCATCATTTAAACACATAATAAAAATTAATTTGGTAAAAAAAATAATAAATAAATGTCTAAAAAATTTATCATTTTTACATAATTTTATCTTTGGTGGGTAGAAATAATTTTTAAAAATTTAAAAATATTTTTTTGACATATATTTTGTCAAATTAGTTTATATTTTATTAATTTGACGATTTTGCCATTGAAATTATGTAATGTTATCTTCAATTGTTTTATTTAGAACAAGATTCAAAATTCAAGGTCAAATGTGTCACAATTGAAAAGTTAGGGACTACTGTGACACGAGTCTCAAACTATAGGGACTGTTAGTGTAATTCGCCCATTTAAAAATTAAAATAATTTATTTTTCTTTTAATGAAAGACAAAAGAGGTCCAAAATTTATTTTTTTTACTCTTTTTAAAAAATCTTTTGTGCATATTTTTTTTTTCAATTATTTTATTTTATTTTTTTAACTTTCTAGTCAAGTAAAACCTAAAAACCTAAAGCTTTCTGAAACTTTTTTTTAAAAAAAAAAATCACTAAAAAAATTAATAAAAAAAAGTTATTAATAAGTCAATTCTAAACACAACTTATATTATTTCTTTTAAAAGCTAACTTTTAAAGTTAAAATCAATATTTTTTTAGGGCGAATTACACTAACAATCCCTATAGTTTGAAATTCATATTATTTTGATTCCTAACCTTTCAATTGTGACATATTTGATCATGAATTTTAAATCTCATTCCAAATAAAGACAATTGAAGATACAATTACTCCATTTCAAGAGCAAAATCATTAATTTGAGAAAATATAAACTAGTTTGATAAAAGTATATGTCAAACTTTTTTTTTTTTGAATTTTTAAAATTATTTCTATCCATTAAAGATAAAAATTTTAGTATCTATTTGGATGATAATCATGTAGTGAGTGGCTGTTTTTGTTAATATTTTTGGATAGTTATTATGTAATAGATGACTGCATTTGTTACTAACAGATATTTTTTTATGATTATTATGTAATGGATGGTTATTAAGTTTTTAATGTGTAATTGATATGTTTAATATATGAAATATTTTTTGTATATTTTTTGGTTGTCCATGTGACTGAGGTTGTTAGCTGAGGTGCCATGTGGATGAACTAAGTCACCGAGATATAATGTTATCATATTTGAATCCAAGATATTCGGATAGAGAACAAGAGTCCTAGAAGATGTTAGATTACTTATTTGGGTAAGGTTGGACTTTTAGGAGAGTTGATCCTGATCTAAATAAGAGGAGTCTTGGATAAATAATATGAAGTTGGACATTTATTATTATATAAAGAGGACATCCCTGTGGGTCTAAGCTATGTTCTGAACTACTTTATTTTGTGTTGATATCTTTGAGAGATAAGTTGACTGACTTGATCGTCAGAGTGTCCTCGGGTGGACGAACCATCGTGGTGTTTGTTGTCTTCTTGTGTACATGTGTTGGCTTAATCTATTTTGCTGCGTACTTTCTAGCTAAGCTCCCTAGATCTGTGCAGAAAGATCTATTTGGTTGTGAAGTCAGAAATCAATACCCACAATTTGACGCCGTCTGTTGGAACTTAGTAGGAATAGATGGCCAGCATTGAGCAAGGAGGCCGAGAAAGATCATATTGATTCTTGGTCTGAAATTTTTACAGTAGATTAATTACATATTGAATTGCATATCTGATTTTTTTCATAATTTTTGGGAGTCAAAATCCATATAAACTGATGCGTTCAAATCTATCCAGAAAACTGGTTTTATACAGTAAATTTGGGAGTGTTGTTCTCTTTGGGTATAAATCCAAAAATTATCAAATTAGCGTCATTAGAACTGGTTACGAGTCTAGTTTCTTACATTTTGGCCTTGCATTGATTGCTCGTGTATATAAGAGAACCGATAATTTTTTAAAGTGCTGCAGAAATAATAACCTGTTTGGATATAATAAATTGTAGATAATTATTTTGATAAGCAAATCAAGTGAAACCAATTGGGTTTGAAACTTAGGATATATTAGTTGATATCTGGAGGTTTTTGAAATTTTTCGAATAGCGTGGAGTGGGTTTTGTAATTTTCAAAGTTAGCGAATAGATTAGGAAAACTTGTTTAAAACTCTGTTTTATCTTAAAGTTATTTTTAGTTAAGTTTTGATCGAAACCCATGTCTTGGGTGATTTTAGACCTTGAAGAACATGAACTTAGGTAATATTTAAGAGTAACGGTGAGCTGGGTTGAGCCGTGTTAGTGCGCTTTAGTTTGGGGTTACTTAGTTCTTATTCTTTAGTATTTTTAAATTAATAGTGACGTGTAGTTTTCATATTTGGTTCAGGGCACTAATTGGACTTTTATACTCTATTCGAGGATTATATTATTTGGGTTTCAGGTGAGTAGTTTCATGCTACATATTTTTATAAATGTTCCCCTACCCTGAACTATTGGAAAATTAAATTGTTGTTTCATGACTAAACTGTTTTGATAAATTATTATATTATCAATTGAATCAAATTATTTCTGAAATATGTGTGAACTTGGCATACTGTAAACTATTTGTTTTGGTCTCATGTTTATAATGATGAACTACCATATTTTGCGAAACTGATGTGTATTGATTATTGGGACCATATGTGTATTTAGTTCAGGGAAATTATTCCACTGTGTGTAGTGACTCTGGCCACTAGGGAACAGATCCGGGTTGGGCCGTGATGACTCTAGTGCTCAACGATTGTAAGGAAAAGACCTTAAAAAAAAGCTAGGTGACCTTCAATCGGATCGTCTTTGAGAAAAGGCCCAGGTGCCACGCTGAGGATGACTCTTAGTTCGGTATTGGATCCAACGGGGTTTATAGCCTTAAGAACTGTGTGGCATATTATTTGTTTTTATTGGTACCCAGAAAATTATTGGTGTTCATAATATAATCTGTTTTAAGTGAAAAATGTCATTTATCATGTTCTTGCGAGACATGAGTATTTTAAGTGTTGAACTCTGGAACCTTTTTTTTGAAATAGATTGTATTTACCAAACTGTATGCCAATCTAGTTTCTGTGATATATATCTTATTTTGGAATTGAGCCATGTTTTCAAAACTGTATTTACTATCCATGTTGCTACTCACTGAGCTATCAGCTGACTTAGTTTTTATCACTTCCAGGTGTTAGAAGGACTTAGGATGGACTCGTGGCGTAGCTGAGACTCGATTGCATGGACTTCTAGGACATACATTTATTTTGTTTTAGATTGTTATGTCAAGTTTGTACATACTTCTTTTTATTTTTATTGAGGTTCATTTAGGATTATTTTGATATGTGGGCTGTTTATATCCCATAAGTTTGGATGGTATTGATTACGGTTGGTTTTGCCGTTTATACTGTGGCATGTCATTGGATTGAGTTTGGTTATTTATTACTAAACTTTTGTATAGTTGCTCAATGTGATTATGGATTAGTGGATAGGCTTACGTGTGCCTTGGGCTGAGTCCCTGTGGGCCACGACCGGTCATACCCGGATTTGAGGTGTGACACCTGTGGGTCTAAGCTATGTTCTGAACTATTTTATTTTGTGTTGAGATCTTTGAGAGATAAGTTGACTGACTTGATCATCAATGTGTCCTCGGGTGGACGAGCCATCGTGGTGTTTGTTGTCTTCTTGTGTACAAGTGTTGGCTTAATCTATTTTGCCGCATACTTTCTAGCTAAGTTCCCTAGATCTGTGCAGAAAGATCTATTTGGTTGTGAAGTCAGACATCAATGCCCACAATTTGACGCCGTCTGTTAAAACTTAGTAAGAATAGATGGCCAACATTGAGCAAGGAGGCCGAGAAAGATCATCTTGATTCTTGGTTCTTGACGAGTGGACATTTGAGTCCTTATTTCTTGAAGCCGAGGAGTCATGATCTCGGTCGGAAAAGTATCTCTAGCATGTGGTTTAGCCGATATGTTAAGAGATCAAACGATATAGGTTTTATTACCTCAAGTTACTGAAGTAATAGAACTTATGGGGCAGTTGTGGGTACATATTTTTTGGTTATCCATGTGGCTGAGATGCCACGTGGATGGACCAAGTCGCCGAGATATGATGTGATCATATCTGAATTTGAGATATTCAAATAGATGATAATAGTCCTAGAAGATGTTAGACTACTTATTTGGATAAGGTTGGACTCCTAGGAGAGTTGATCCTAATCTAAATAAAAGAAGTCTTGGATAAATGATATCCTTGTAAAGGATAGAGCCCCATGAAATAAAACTTTTAGAGGAAATTGGACATTGATCATTATATAAAGAGGGCACCCCCTTGGGTGTAAAGTATGTTCTCAACTAGTGTTATTTTGTATTGATATCTTTGAGAGATAACTTGACTGATTTGATCGTTCGGAGTATCCATGGGTGGACGAGCCACTGTGGTGTTTGTTGTCTTCTTGTGTGCCAGTGTTGGTGTAATCTATTCTGTCACGTGCTATACAGTTAAGTTCCTAGATTTCTGTAGAGAGATATGTTTGGTTGTGAAGTCAGAAATCAACACCCACAATTTTTTGATCTTTTGATTTAATAAATTGGTTTAATAATTATATTAAAATTGTCGCCATGTTTGACTTTTGAAAAAATAGAAACTAATTTAATGAAAATAAATATTAAAAAAAATTATTTCTACCCTCCGAAAAGATAAAATTATATAAAAACAATATGTTTTTAATTTTTTTTATCAATTTAATTTTTAGTTTCTTAGAAAAATTTTCTGAACATAGATTTTGAAAACCAAACTAAACATAACTTTGTAACTAGGAAAGTTCTAACATTATTTATTAAAAAAAGACCATTACATTTTAAACAATATACAAGTTAACCACTACAAAATAAATTGTATGACGATTTTACTTTTGAAATGGACTGTTTATAAAGGAAACATCTTTGATTGTCTTTATTTGAAACAAGGTTTAAAATTTAAGATCAAATATATTACAATTGAAAAGTCAAAAATCAAAATGACACAAATTTTAAATTATAAGAACTGTTAGTATAATTCATTTTTTTTTGTTAATTGCAAAAAGACAAAGGCCATAATCCATGCTTCTATTGTTGATACATCTTTATCCACTTTTTTCTTCTTCTTCTTCTTCTTCTTCTTATTCTTTTCTTTCTTTTTTTTTTTTTTTTTTGGGTAGATTACATCAACCTTTCTTTTGGACTTTAAAGAAAATACCTTCAACCTCACAGATTTAATATAATTATAATTAGTTCTTTTAAAATTTTAATTTTTATAACACATATGCATAAGTAATTTGTTAGCCATTTAAATAAATAAATAATATATATATATATATATATATATTATTATCATTTTCTTTCCACTGAAATGTATTTAAAAACAAAAAATCTTTGTGTCTACATTTTGAGAGTTTCTTGTATTTGATACATTATAATAAATAAATAAATAACTCACAAAACAGTAGTTATATTTTTGGAAGATTAATATATATATATATATTTTTTTTTTGAACTAGAAAAAAAGACATTTTGTGGGGATATCATAACATCTGTGTGAGTGCTTTCCCGATCACACTGCCCTCCTTAGTGATCCAGCTGTAGAACACAGGCAGAATAGATGGCACCCTGTAACCTGTACAGAAAGAAAAGGCTCCCGCGGTGGTTCTTCCACCCGGGGGCACTCCGACGATCAAGTCAGTATCTCTCAAAGATAAACAAGTGCTTCAATTACTGCTCAAGACTTAAAAATGCGTACCTTAGACCCGCCGGGGGTGCCCTTCTTTTATAGTTTTACTCCATCCCCGTCCTACTAGAAGTCTTACTTCCATGGACTCTAATTCCGTATTTACCTTGGACTCTTCAAGAGATAAGGATAGACTCCCTGAGAGTACTACCTGTATCCATCTTGTAGTCTTTCTTCATTTTAGGACTTCTGTCCCTTATCCGCTTATCTCGGATTCCGATATCTTCGGAGATAACCTCGGCCTTGCCGAGATCACCTCGGCATCACGACCAGGACACGTGGCACCTCGGCTGACACGTCGGCGTCACCTTGCCACGTGTTGGTACTCAGAAAATATATCCCCACAACTGCCCCCTAGGTTCTATTACCTCGGCATTCTGAGGTGATGGAACCTACATTGGTACTCTTGTTGAACATCGGCTCAAGAAATTCCCAGCCGAGATCATTTACTTTTAGCCCGACATGTCTTCATCCAAGAACAAGAATTCAGATCAATTCTCCTACGCGCATGAGCTGTCATGCACCATTTTTCAACCGTTCCACTGACGCGTTTTTCCCTTATTGGTCCGTGCTGGTGACGCGCCTGTAGGTCGTCTTTTCTCTGCTTGCGCCGTCTGACGCATGCGTTAACCCAGGTGCAATTAATGCTTCTGTTTTGCCGCCGTTTCACGTTTTTGACAAAACAATTGTCTCTCTCCTTTATCTCTTCACTTTTGCATTCGTCTACTTTACATTTTCTCTCTCTAAAGCTCTTTTCTCCTTCGAATCTGCCATTGCTCCAAGCTTTGAACTCTGCACCTGTCTTCCATCTGTCATTTCTGCGAAGCTTTTGCCACTGTTGCATCCGTCGTCTGACCTCGGCGAAGCTCATTCCGGCTCTATTTCCCTGGTAAGCCACCGTTCCCTTCGCTTTCATTTCTGTCGATATTATTTGCTCCCATTTTTCTTTCAAATCTTGTGAGTCATATATTTTAAAGTATTCAAGTGAATTTGATTTCTGCCCACACACTGTTCACCGCTTTCTTGCACTCTTGTCACTGTTCTCCATGTATTCTTTATGCTTTTGATAGCCCTTCCTCTGTTCTTGATTCTGAAACTTCGCTCTTGCTTTTCTGTTTTCCAGATTTCTGCCCTCCATACTCGTTCTTCGTAGATTTAGGTTTGGGATTTGTCTGTAGGACCTTCATTTTTTAGGAAAAACTGAAACAAACTTTACCAATATATACCTAGGTTTAAGCCGAGGTCCCAAGAACCCTTTAGGAGTATCCTGTCTCTGTAGCCAAGTACCCTTACACAAAAATCATGGGTATGTGGAGAAATAGAGTTAACACCCCAACCAAACTAGAATTTTTTAGGCAAGAATTCTCCATTCCAGCTGATGTCCATCTGAGACTAGCTGGTGATGACGACTCCATTATGCCCAAGGATGATTCCATGCCTTTTCCCGTTGTAGCCTTTGTTGAATGTGGGCTTCGGTTCCCCCTAGATCCCCTTTTTCGTGAAGTCCTTCACTACTATTCTTTGAACCCTATGCAGCTTACCATCAACGCCCATAGAACGCTTAATGGTATCATAGCCTTAGCTCGGCAGGAGAATGTTAGGATCACTCTTGCCGACATCCAATATTGTTACACCATGTGCGCCCTCAACCTGAAGGAAAAAGGTTATGTTTATTACCTTAAACCGAGGTCTACCGAATATAAGATCGTAGCCGACCTCCCAGACTCCAACAAAGGGGCTGGAGATGATTATCTCATTGCTTCTGGAAACTGGGAATTTGGTCCAGACGAAGAAGTCCATCTCTTCCCTCTTCCTCGAACGGTCAAGGAGGGCAAGGGTAAGAGCCCAGTGTCAATTACTTAGTTGCTGGTTTCGTTTTTCAAGTCTGAAAAAGATTTTATCTGTTTCTGATATTGTGTTCACTTTTGCAGACGTTCGCAAGCGCCAAAGTCCTTCCGCCAGTCTTATTTTGTTAGGAAGGATTTGAAGAAACTCCTGGACCTGCCAATTCATAAGCGCAAAGCTCCGCTCCTGCTGAACTTCATCCCGACGTATAAATCCACTCTTCCTGACGTCCCAAGGAAGAAGAAAAAGAGCCTCTCTCCATCTACCACCACAACCCAGGCTGCCTCTACATCTCGGGCTGATCAGGGGTCAACATCTGATCCAGCCGATCAACCTTCCACCTCGGCACCATACTTGGTACCAATTTCTGAAAGAAAACGCCGGCGACGACTCGTAAAAACTGCCGAAATGGTTCGTGTAAAGCCTGTCGCCCAAGATCTCTTAGCCGACCTCCCAGCCGACGTCGATGCAATTCCCACTCAAACCGTGCCCCCACCGAAGCCGAAAAGAATAAAGAAGGCCCAACCAAAGTCCAAGGCTACTGAGGCCGAGGTTGAGGATGCCTTGCCCATTTCCCAGCTAGCCGAGAGCAAGAAGACCTCCTCTGCCCCTGCCAAAAGACCTGTTGAAGCCCAGCCATCAGGGTCCACTCAGTCAAAAAGGCCGAGGTCATCGTCTGCGACGACTTCGGGGTCCAGAGTTCCAAAAGTTCCCTGGGAGCCCAAAATTACCCTTGAAAACAGGTCTGTCTACGCCAATGAAAGTGCCAACGACGTTAATATCGGCGTGGCACTTAGTACTGCAGTTCTTCTCGAAGGCGATCTTGAGCGCAATTCCAAGATGAATGAATTTGAGAATTATGCCCTTATGCTACAGCGTTCTGTCCAAGTAAGTCTTTGAATTTGATAACTTGTCTTCCTGCCACTTTCTTCATTCTTGTAAAGTTTTGCAATATTTTGTAGTAACTTTTGCCTTGTGTTCTTTCAGGCCATTCAACATGCCCACTCCTTCTCCATTCAAGCTTTTGAAACGAGGGAGAAGTTAGCCGATATGAGGAAGGAGTATGCTGCCCTTCAAAAACAAAATAAGAGTCTTAAAAATAAAATGAAGACTCTGGAAGATCAAGCTGAGGCTGCAACTCAGGCTAAGCAAGAGGCTGATGAGAAGGCCGAGGCTGCTGAAGCCATTAAAACAGTTGCTGTAGCTCAGCAAAAAGAGGCCGAGGAAAAAGCGGCCCAGGCCGAAAAAGAACTTCAGCGCTGGACCAAGGACGCCGAAATCAAGGCGGCCGATGACAAGGCGTATGCCCAAGGCATCGCCGATGTTACTGAAGACTACAAGTTACAGGTTAAGCAGGCATGCAACAGGGGTTTTTCCCTTGGTTGGATGTCCTTAGCCAAAAAACTTGATCTTCCTGCTGATTCGCCATGGCGCAAGGCCGACGCTATTCCTTTGCCATCCTCCTCCTCCTCCAAGTCAAACTGAGGAAGAAGCTGGGTCTGAATCTCAGGCCGAAGATGAAGATGAAGATGACGAAGCCTTGGTGAGGAAATCCAAGGATGCCCTGAGACCAAGTCACCTCCTCAGGGTGATCAAGTCCTGGACTTAACCCAAGAGGAGGATGAGGAGGTTGAGAAGGTGCCCAAGGAAGCGGACTCAGTTCACTTATCATCTGACCTTCTTCTGGCTGAGAGAAGTGTTGAGAAGACTCTGGCCGAGATTGATGCCGAGATTGCGGCAGATAAGGAGGCCGAGGTTGTGGTAGAAAAGAATGCCGAGGTCGTCCTTCCAGAGACTGCCGAGGTGCAGATCCAAGCCGCTCCTGAAGCTGAGGAATCACAGCCCTGATGCCTTTTGTACTTTGTTGTTTTTTTCTTTTTCCTTTGGACAATATAAGTTCCTTTGTATGGCCGATGTGCCTTTCCTTGTCATGTGCGAAAAATTGACTTTTGCTAGGCCACAGTGCCTTTATTATATAATACTGCAACTGTTTGTCTCTGAATGCTTTAGTCTTCAATTTTCTCTTCATTGCTTCTGTATGGTTCTATACTTAGAATATTTCGCATGATTTACATAATTCTTCCTTTGCATAATCTCCTCGGGGTTACATACCTCGGGTATGATAACTTCAAGTTTTACGTCGGCAAGATACTGACCTGCAATCTTTTCATAAATTTCAACAAGTATAAAATATATATTGTAAATTGCTACAAATTTCAACAAGGCTTGAGATGTACAGTAAACTTTACTCAAGTTATAACAAGTGTTAAACAATGATCTACTTGTAAATTGCTGCAAATTTCAACAAGGGTTTAAACAATATACTTAACCTTTACTTCAACCTGTAAATTGTCGCAAATTTCAACAGATGATCACATGTCGGCGTAGCTTCAACTTGTAAATTGCTACAAATTTCAACAAGTGAAGATAAACAATTATATCGGCTTAACTTTAACTCGTAAATTGCTACAAATTTCAACAAGTAAAGATAAGGAATTTATCTCGGCTTAACTTTAACTTGTAAATTGCTACAAATTTCAACAAGTAAAGATAAGGAATTTATCTCGGCTTAACTTTAACTTGTAAATTGCTACAAATTTCAACAAGTAAAGATAAGGAATTTATCTCAGCTTAACTTCGGTTAAGCTTTATCTCAGATTAACCATGGTTAAACATAATCTTGGCTTAACCTCGGCTAAGCTTTACTGTCTTCTCTCTGCCCCCAATGTGAACCTAAGTTCCACTTGGGTTCTCATTATTCAAAAAACAGCATTATGCATAATTTCATAAGTTCTGAAAAATTCTGCTAAGATTTTATTGATCATATCGGCAAAAAATCAAACAGACATCTAATGATAGAAAAACTTTAAATTACAAGTGTTCCGTGGTCTAGGCAATGCTTTGCCTTCACTATCTTCGAGCCGGTATGCCCCATTTCCTAACACCGAAGTAATTCTGTAGGGACCTTCCCAGTTTGGGCCAAGCTTGCCCTCTCTGGGATCCTTCTTATTGCCGACGACTTTTCTAGGCCGGCTCCTTGCCGACATCGTCTAGGACCTTCATGTCCTCTTCTTCAACTTCTGCCTTTTCTGGTTCCTGAATGCTGCAGGTTAATTTCATTGCTGCCATGGAGCAATTTTTTGCCTGCAACTGATCTCCTCTTACTTCCTCAATCCCATGTTCTGTTGGGAATCGTAGTAGTTGATGCAATGTTGAGGGAACTGCCCCCATTGCATGCAACCACGGCCTCCCTAAGATAATGTTGTAAGGCGAGGGTGTGTCGATCACAACGAATTCTGTCTTGATCTTTTTCGTGCCGGCCTGTATCTCCAAGCTTGTTGCGCCCAATGGCCATGTCGGCGTTCCATTGAAGCCGACCATCGGGCCGTTTGACTGCTCCATGTCATCAGGGTGAAGGCCTAGTTCCTTGTAGCATCTGACATACATGATGTCGCAGGAGCTGCCTTGATCAATCAAGATGCGTTTCACTTGGCACTCCCCAACCTGGAGGGATACTACCAAGGCATCATTGTGCGGGTGCTGGACCATATCTAGGTCGGCTTCTGTGAAGGCTATCATTGGTCCTTGGCACTCTTCAGGCCGAGGTCTTTTCAATCCGACCTGGTTGACGTGCTGTAGGTGTTTTACCCTCTGTGTCTCCCCCCGTATGTCGTTTTCGTTCACCTTTGAGTGGATCACATTAACCACCCGAGGTCCGCCTGCCTGTGGTTGCTGCGCTGGGGGAGGCGGGGCTGCTGGTGCTTGAGGCAATCGTGCCTGTTCTTCCCTTGTTTTGGCCTCATCCACAAGGTCTCTCAGATGGCCTTGCCTTACAAGATCTTCTAAATGGGCTTTAAGGGCTCTCTGAGTTGGGTGCCCCTCCTCATTGTGGTAAGCACAACGCCTACCAAGGTTTCTGCCCATAAATTCTCCTGGTGCCCTTGCTGGCGTTCTGAAGTAGGGCTGATTTCGAATTTGGTCAAGGACTTTGTGGACCGGAATTCGGAACACCGTTGTCACTGCCTGCTTAGCCCTCAAATCTGTCTCTTGTTTGTTGGGTCCATTATTACCTCGGCCCCGCTTCGGCGAGCCGTTGCCTTTCTCTGGCTTTGTCTCCTTATTCCCCGATATATCTTCCTCGGCTCTGGCATACTTCTCGATTCTCGCCATGAGCTCTTCCATGCTCTTTGGCAGTGTCTTTGCCAAAGACTTCCGCAATGGACAGTCATCCTTCAGGCCGTTCTTGAAAGACACGACCGCCACCTCCTGGTTGCATTCAGGTATTCGATTGAACACTTCGTAGTACCTTTTTGCATAGGCCCTAAGGCCTTCATCTTTGCCGATCTTTAAAGCCATCAATGCATCCACCCTCAATGGCTGCAGTTTATTTGTTATAAACCTGGCCACAAACATCTCGGCCAGGCCTTCCCAAGTCTTCACACTCCCCTTCGGTAATTTGTGGAACCAATCTGATGCAATCTCCCCGAAGGATGAAGGGAACACTTTGCAGAGCAACGGCTCGTTCCCACTATATAATGCCATTGAATTCAAAAATAATCCAACATGGAAGTTAGGGTCTGACTTACCATCATATATTTGGAACCTCGGCATACTGAATCTTTTCGGCGCGGCGAATTTGTCCAATTCCACCGAGAATGGTGTCCTCGGTTTATCCGGGGAGGTTACTTCGACTTCGGCATTCTCTCGCTTCCTCTTGAGGTAATCTCTCAAGTCTTCTTTACTTCTCCCGGCAGCCCGGCTGTCTTTGGACTTTAGCCTTTTCGGCGCACTACTCCCGGCCTCATGGTGGCTCCTTTTCGACCCTTCCCCGTTGGATGCATCGAAACACAATACCTGCCCCTGAACACGACGATGTTCTTTGGGGTCTGCCTCCTTCGCGTGATGTGTCCTTTGGGACTCTTCTCTTCTCGGCTCTTCTCGGCCGACTTCCCTGGAAGGTCGGTGAGAGTGCCTTCCACTCCTCGTGTGCTGAGGGGCTTCGGGGATTTCTTTCTGCCCCTTCTGCCCGGCGTTTGCTGCTGGCATTGGCGTGTCTTGTAGCGGGTATGGCGGCTGCATGACATTATTTTGCATCATGAAGTTGACGACCGATTGAAGGTCTGCCAACTTGTTCGCCATCTCCTTTACTTCTTCATCCCTCCTCAGACATCTGTCTTTCCAGACCTGGAAGTTGTCTTCGTTATAGTATCTGCCCTGGTCCGCTTTCTTTGATGTGTCGCCATCTTGGCCGACGTCTTTCTCTGCGTGATTCTGATCACGAGTTTCTTCGTTATGATCTCCTCCTTCAGCGTTAGGGTCGACGGGTCTTCCACTCCCAGCAGGAGTGTTGTCCCCAATCTTTTCCTTCTGCGTGTTACCGGCCATCTACTTCTTTCGTTCCCACAGACGGCGCCAAATTGTGTGAGTGCTTTCCCGATCACACTGCCCTCCTTAGTGATCCAGCTGTAGAACACAGGCAGAATAGATGGCACCCTGTAACCTGTACAGAAAGAAAAGGCTCCGGCGGTGGTTCTTCCACCCGGGGGCACTCCGACGATCAAGTCAGTATCTCTCAAAGATAAACAAGTGCTTCAATTACTGCTCAAGACTTAAAATTGCGTACCTTAGACCCGCCGGGGGTGCCCTTCTTTTATAGTTTTACTCCATCCCGTCCACTAGAAGTCTTACTTCATGGACTCTATTCCGATTTACCTTGGACTCTTCAAGAGATAAGGATAGACTCCCTGAGAGTACTACCTGTATCCATCTTGTAGTCTTTCTTCATTTAGGACTTCTGTCCCTTATCCGCTTATCTCGGATTCCGATATCTTCGGAGATAACCTCGGCCTTGCCGAGATCACCTCGGCATCACGACCAGGACACGTGGCACCTCGGCTGACACGTCGGCGTCACCTTGCCACGTGTTGATACTCAGAAAATATATTCCCACAACATCCATGGATCCTGATCTCGAAATAATTAGTTGTTGGCCAGATACAACCCAACTCAAAGGAAGAGATTCACCACTGGAGCACATAATAGACTTCATCTACTCGCCATAGTAGGAGGCAGTGTCGATTGGAGTATAGCTCACAAATCCGAAGACAAATTGTGCCTCCTAAGAGTTGACCCCTGCACGCTCTTGTAGAAAGCACATGCATAATCCACTGGGTCACCCAGATGGTAGATTAATATTTAATAGTTAACTTGGAAATGGGCCAAGCTTAAGATTGGAGATTTCAAATATGACTTGTTTATATTTTTCAATAAAATTGGATGTCAACTTGTTATATATTCTTGTTTCATTTCATAATAAAATTATTAGAATAATTCGTTTTATAATATGAGAGAATTTCGATGTTAGAATGTTTTTCATTCGAGTCTCATTAATATTTGTCAAACAAGATTGAACATGACAAAGAGTGTAAGCTCAATATATGTTGTACATTACTGCCATAATCTAAAAGTTTTATTTTATGAGTATGTAAGGGAGATATTATAGTTTATAGACATTATTATGATAAAAAAAGGTGATCGGATTATTGGTAATTTTTCTTTTTTTTTTGTTGACATTTTACCTTTTCAAAAAGGTGGATACACTGTCTTTTATGATGTAGGTGCTTTTGTCAGCTTGTACACTGTCTTGATAAAATTAAATAAAATATGACAATAATGATGTAAAAGGGCAATATGAGAAGTGAACATGTGGTCAATTGTTAGAATGCCAAACAGATTTCTTCTTTGGTGAGATACACTCTGTGTTACCATTGACACTTAATTTTTAAAATTCGGTAGTAGTAGGATCGATTAATTTGAGAGATTAATCTTTTCGTTTATTAATAGAGTCTGAAACATATAAATTGTAAAATGAATTAGATCAATTTTTTTGATAAATTAAAATCTTTTTTGAATGTGAATTCTGTTATTACGGACACATGGATGGTTGGTGAGGGCTATCACTCAGCAATTTTTTTTAAAAAATACACTTTTATTATGTAATTTTGAATATTTATACAAGAATTTTACATTTTGTCCCCTTCAAAATTTATGTAACTTTACTCCAACCTTTTCAAAATTTAAATAATTTTACTCTTGCTATCCTAAATTTTGAAATTTTTCATACAATTTTTAGTAATTATAAAATAAATTAGTATTTTAGCCATCTCAAATCTTTGAAAAATCTCACCCAAAGAGCTTACTACCAAAGAGGTCACAGGTTCGACTCTCACAAAGGCTAAGCATTTCAAATTTTGGTGTCACTAGAAGTTTGTCTGATTGTTAACTTCAGAACCCCAAAATTAATCGAGGTGCTCGTAAGTTGGTCCAGACACCCGATTATCGAAAAAAAATCTTTGAAAAGTCTCACTACTTTAATGTAATTTTAAATATTTATAAAATAAATTAATATTTTAGCTTTTAAAATTTATATAATCTTACTTTAATTCCTTAAAATCTAAATAATTTTACTTTTAAGTCCTCATTTGCACAATTTCTCCATCCATTACTGTTTATTATAGTTGGGTTTAATTGTCCACTATATTTTATGTAAATAATTTTGTGATTCATTTTGAATTTTAGCATTTAGAATTCTCTATCATTAATAACTTTAGTAATAATATTGGAGATCTTAAATATTCTATCAAATAATGTGACTCCTTGAATATCATATTAATACTAGTGTTTGGTAAAAAAAATTATAAAATATTTGGAGGAACTACCATTTTCCTTGAGAAAAAGTAAAAAGTTGAAAAGATTAGAAGAGCACTCTCACTCTCACTTTCACTCTCACATGTCACAATATTAGGGTAGTCATTTCAATTTTGTCTGCTTTGTAGAGCAGTGTACCAACCATTGTTGCCAGGTAGAAATGAATTACAAGAAAATGAACAAATTTTAGTGTATGAAATAAAATCGTTTTCTCATAGTGGAACACCTGTAATTTGAAAAATAATCAAAACAGACTAGTGTAATTTATCTAAAAATTAATTTTTTTTTCAATTTTTTATTATTAAATAAGTTGAAACGAAACAATTAAAATATTTTTCACTATTAAATAGTCAAAGGTGCTTTTTTGTTTTTTGAAAAAATTTGTGAAGCATCCCTCTCAAACTTTGTGTAGTAAGAGAGGTCTAAGATATTTTTTTTTATTAGCTAAGGTCCTTCAACATTTTCACAGAGAAAATTCGACTCAGAGAAATTTTGTCCGATTTTGAGAAATTTCACTCGACTCAGAGAAATTTCGAAATTTCGACATGTATGATTACAGAGAAATTTATAAAGAAATTTCGAAATTTCTCTGTGAAAATTGAAATTTCTCTAAATCGAATTTTCTCTGTAAAAATGTTAAGGAATTTTAACTATTATAAAAATATTATATGTTATTTATCTTATAAAATCTTAATATCAGGAATCTTAAAAAAATTCCTTTTTTTTTTTTTTTTTTTTTTTTTTTAACTGAATCTAAATAAAACCCAAATAAAACATTGTTTATTTTTTATATGTTTTTGGAAAATTTTTATGTGTGCAATGCATATGGTCAGAGTAATTTACTCGTGCATTTCAATCAGATAATTCCATTTTCAAATGCTTGTAAGAGACAAGGAAAAGTGTGGTTGAGAATTAGGCCCCGTTCGGGAACAGGCTGTGGACGCGCCCCGAGGGACTTGTGCTACCACAGTTTGGACTCGTTTTAGTTTACGGTTCTTAATCTGAACCAAAGAGTCCAAATCCGGCAAATCGTTTTGAGAAAAACAGATTTTTTGAAAGAAGTGCCAAACATGGACTGCTTTGCCAGATACAGAGTCGCCACCTAAATATTTTTTTATGGGGGAATTTAGGAAACCCTGACTCGGTGCCAAAGGCCACGTGTCCGTCATCACCAAAGTTGCCTCGGCTCGGGAACTTGGGTACGATTGGAGAAGGTCAGCTATGAGCACCCCCTCTCGCCCGATCCGAAGATCGGCCTCTACTAACCATGATATCCAATTTTGAAAAACATTATGTGTTCTTATTCCGGTTATTAGCCAAGAATTACTATGTTGTGCGCACAGCAAACAAGTATAGACTAGATCGCCTAAATTGGAACAAAACATTGCATATCCGTTTGTTTGGAAAACGTTTTGGAATTTGCTACTCGCAAGTAGGCTAAAATACGGATCTCAATGAATTATCCCAATTCAAGTAATCCAACCTTCACCCACAGTGTAACAACCCTCGTCACTGTTCACTGATTTTCTACTGATTACTGTTTATTGAGACTGAACATGATTGATAATTGAATTGGTTAAAGTACCGAACTGACTGACTGAGATCCGAAACTGAATCGATTGACTGTAACTGTTTAAATGCATAATCTATCTGTTTGACTACCAAATTATCTGTTCTCGTCTTATGCAATAAACTGCAAATTGAAGGCCTTATCGACGGCCGAAGCCAAAATTGATTAATGTTCTGTGTTCATCATAATTAATGTGATTTTATGGCATATTTATCTGAAAATTGATTGGGTATGATTAAACTGGATTAATTTTGATTAATGGCGATAAAACACAAGATTTGGACTTATTTACCAAACTACCACCTAGTGGCCCACTACCTTAATATATTGAACTTCATTACATTTCATCAAAACATTTGATCAGCTCTATTTCTTGCCTCAACCGAACTTAGAGAGAGGGAGAAGGGAGAAAGTTGATTTTCATCACATCTTGCTTGATTGTGTTTGGAACTTAAGAGGATTTGAAGTATAGATTGCCTAATTGAACTTCTAGGCTTGAACTACAAGACTTAGGTAAGGTTTTTACCTTCTCATTGTTGTGATTAAGTTAGTTCTTGCATGCCTCATGCTTAATGGAAGAGTGGAACCATAAATTGGTTTCTAAGTGTGGAATTAGAACTCATCTCATGCATGCATGTTCATATTGTCAAGTTTGGAGGTTTGATTTCATGGAAATCTCAGATGCATGCTCATATTTATGTATAAGTCCATGAATTCATCATGTTCTTGAAGAAATGAGTCCATTTGGACAAGCTTTGAAGGTTGAATTTGGTTTGAATCCATGCATGTTGCATATTCTCCATGTTCATGAAAAATGGGTTTGAAAGATGGTTTTAATTGACTCACCTTTGGGGCTTGAATTCATAAATTGAGCTTTGAAACTTGTTATACATTGAATTTAGATGTGTTTTCCAGAATTTGGGCCCAAGAGGACGAGTTTTGAGTGGAAGAATGCTTGGTTCGGACTTGGAAGACAAATTTGAAAATTCCAGAATTTGGCCTCCTCGCTCGAGCGACCATCGTTTGTTCAGAGCTCCGCTCGAGCGAAGAAATGGTGGCTCGAGCGTAAAATTGCAGCATCCAGTACTTTTACTGTTTAACAGACCGCTCTAGCGAAGGATTTCTAGCTCGAGCGAAGCCTTTGATTTTGGAAGCTCGCTCGAGCGAAGGAAGGCTCGCTCGAGCGAGGCTCCTATTTTCAGCAAACTTTGCAAAATGTTTTCTAAGTGTATTTTTGCATCCTCATCCCATTCTAGGCATCCTTAGGCCTAGTTTAAGGCATCTTAATGAGGATATAGATGTAGAACACACCAAGGCAAATTAGGGATTAAGTTATTGATCTTTCCCAACTGTATAGCTTAGTGTGTGTTCATCCTGTATACTGTGTAGGGTTGGCTTTCAAGGAGACGCTCTAGCTTACTGTAGCCCAGAACTCTGTGAGTAACAACTGTGTAAAGATATGTTCAAAAATGATTATCTTCTGAATTGTTTACCTTATTGAATTGTTTATCTTATTGAGCTGTCTACTTTATTGAACTGTTTGCTGAACCGTTCACTGAACTGAAATGTTTACTAAATTGAACTGCTTACGAAACTGTTTACTGAATTGAACTGGTTACTGAACTGTTTACCGAACTGAACTGTTTACTGAATTGATATTGTTTACTGAACTGATACTGTTTACGGAATTGAACGTATGTCTTATATTCTGAACTGTACTGTGGCATCCTTGGCACCTACTGTTTACTGTTACTGTGACAGAGAAATCTCTGTCGGTTCCCAAGTTTGGAACCACTACTGTTTACTGTTATGATGGCCATTCTGTATTTCTGATATGGAGCAAAGTGCTGTACGGAACTAAGTGCTACACTGTGAGCCACCTCTAGAATCTACGGAACTAAGTGCTACAGTGTGAGCCACCTCTAGAATCTGTGCGAGACACCTCTTGAATCCACAAGTACTGTACTGTTCTCTGAAATAGTACTGTTACTGTACTGCTACTGATGGCCATCATTTACTGTTTGGTCTGTTAAGACCCGGTCTTTTAAGACCTACTATTTACTGTACTGTTATGCCAATGGATGTACCACATATCACTGCTTTAACTGAATGATTGTTGTGACCTGAAATATGAGCCACAAATTGAATGACTGATAAACTGACTGAAATGACTGTTTTTTAATACTGAAAGGACATTTATTCTTAACCCCTTTACGCATTGTGTTATTCACTGGGCTTTAGCTCACTGCTCATATATATATGTAGGTGTACAGGCACCAGACCGCAGCTAGGAGCGTCAGGCAAGCTTTAATTTTGTCAAGCCAACCACTGTGCCTCACTGAGATTTTCCGAGCCTGCCAAGTTATGGCTTAGGGGTGTTTTATTTCCCCGTCCGTCTCTGTAACTGTTTTGTTTATTGTATAGACTGTTAGACTGTACTGTACTGTTGAATAGGGATTAGATCCCCGTACCGAATGTTTGTAAATACTGTGCATACTGTTCTGTACTGAAGGTATAAATGTATGAAAAATCTTTTTGCATACAGACTGTCAGCTCATTGGACATTGTTTATTTACTGTATTGGCTTCCGCCATGCCCCTGTACTCTGCTTTATTGTTTTACTGTTAAGAGGCCTTTGGTAATCTCGGATTACTGGCCGGTTACGGTGCTAAACCTATAGGGGCGGGTTTGGGTCGTGACACACAGGCATTCAGGCAGTTAATCAAATAAGCATTTAGCCGCATGGTAAGCATGCTATTATGTTAACATTCACACTCATGCGAGATGCTAAAGCATAAAATACTTACAGTGTACTCCGTGCCAAAACAGTAAACTAGTTAGCAAACATGCGTGATCCTAATTCATGTTAAAGTGGCTAATGCATCGCATACAGAATGCCACATAGAATAGGCTCGGCTAATCCTAGGATGGCATGTGAGATGCTACAAATAACACGTATTCAATTTGGAATTTGAAATACAATGCAGTTAGCATGATGTACCGAGCCCGGTGCATGCAAGACAAATGAATGAATGCACGCATGCATAGCATAAGGATGCTAATTTAAATATGACCTAATACTAATCATCAAAAGCAGGTAAGTAAAAGGGAGAAAGAAGTGGGGGTTTGGAAGACATGTACACACGCACCCACACTTATTACAAATTTGCCCTCGCTCGGAGAGGCCGAAAGAATAATACAATTTAATTAACCTACAAGCTAATTAAATATTACAGATCAATTAAATTAGCTAAGCAAATTAACTAATCTAATTAAACAGTAAACAACAGCCTCGGGAAGAGGGTCCAATGCATGCGCGCTCGGTTCCGCTCGGAAAGTCACTGCCATGCACAAGATACCTCTGCTTTGGCTGTTATCCTCCTTTAAAGACTGCACAAGTCCCAGGGTTGCTTCTCTGAGTGTTGTAGAACACCACCGGCTAAAGGGATTGGTCACCGGCCATGTATAATGGTCACCGGCCACAAAATAATCCGTCGGCCAACAATGGATGGCCGGTAGGCACTGAAGATGGCCGGCCGGCCAAATCTCCCTACAGAAACTGATTTGACAGCAGTAGAGCATAATACTTGGCATGGTAGTGTATTCCAAGGAATGTATGCACCAACCACACTCCTTATCATATTTATGACTCAAAGGAGGATGGGCCTCGATTCTCGGGCCACCAATCACGCGTTTCCATGCATGATGGCCCAAAGAATCAAGTGTGCATTTTGATATAGAATGCAATGCACATAATCAAACAATGGGGCTTAACCTCTATCACAAGCAATTCAAGAGGCCAAGCATGCATGCTAATGCAATGCAACTTAGGCATAGAAGCTAAGTATGCAACATGGAAATGCAAAGAAGCATACAAAGCATACAATGGTCATGCAAGATATGCAAGGCATGAGACAATGCAACCAACAAGTACGCAAGGCACAATGTGGGTATTCAAGCATGCAAGCAAACATGTGACTTCATTCAATCATGCAACTTCACTCATGCAACAACACACAAATATGCAACAACATACAAGGTGAGCATGCAACAACATGCAAAGGGGTGGACTTAAACTAACATGGATAGCTCGCAAGCATGCCAAAATCAGTGACCAAATGCCAAGGAAATGAAGGCTAATGTGCACACAAACATGCATGCAAATGGGCCAACACTTAAGCATAAAACAAGTGACTTTTAAGCACACTTAAAAGAGACTAAACATGGACAATTAGCATGCATAGAAAGCTCTGAAAATCATGTTAAAGATGATGCCAAATCAAGCAAACAAGACAAGCATAGCATGCAATTATGGTCCAAGATTCAAGGCAAGCCAAGGAGGCTTAAACCAAGGCTAAGTCAACCAAACCTGACAAGGCTGAGGGGACTTAAAACAAGTCCAATGCAGACCTAAACAAGGCTAAGGGTGCACCTAGATGGCATCTAAGTGGCTTAAACATGTAAGCATACAAAGGAGCACATTCATGGAGCATAAGGCAACAACCTTTTAACACATTGAAGGAGCATCAAATGCAAGCATATGGGCATGTTATAAGGACTGAAATAACATGGTAAGTGATTCCAAACCACTGAAGCAATGCAAGTGATGCATGTTAGAGGTTTATACATTTAAGGCTTACAAGCCAAAATGCAAAGGGGCTATGCAATGCATACCATGGTCGACCAAAACAACCAAGGGCAGACCTTAAGCATGGAAAAACAAGTACAGAAGCTTCACAAAGCTGGGCCTAAAACATGCTTGAACAAGGGTCAAAGCCTAGATGCATGGTGAGGCTAAATGATGGCATTACAAGACATGTATGCAAGGCATGCAAGGTGTGTCCAAACCAACTCAACACAATGCTATTTCATGGCAAAATAAGCATAAATATCAGTCAAGGCATGGTCAACACACACTTAAACTAGATGCTCCCTCAAGAGGCAAAAATAGCCCTTTTCAAGGACAACAAGGAGATGTGGTGGCCCTCTCCTTCTTAGGACCTCAAGGCACCATCCTCACCTCTGAAATCCCTCAAGATTTCAGTGGTGAGGAGGCCCAAACACAATGGTCCCAGAGCTCAACCAAAAATGGCACAAAATGGAGCCTAACAAGGCTTAAGAGGGGTCAAATAACCCCAAAGCTTAAAACAACCTTAACCAACTATTTAGAGCACTAAAAAATAGAACTTTTCTGTGTTATACACAAAGCTCAAAAACAGTTGTAAGGTAGGCAAAAATACAATGCAAAAATGGGGTAAAAAGGGACAAAAGTCTTATCCTTGTAGACCCTCTTCAAGAATGGAAGACCAGCTGCTTCTTTGGCTCAAACCAGCTTCAAAACTTCAAAAACAACCCCCAAGGGCCTCAGCTCCAAGAGAATGTGTGATGGTGGGTGTTTGTGTGCAAAACTAAGGCAAAACACTCACTAAACACAAGAGAGAGAAAGATATAGAGATGGAGGACATATAAGCCCTAACCCTAAAACTCAAAACCCTCTGAAAATGCTGTCTAATTTGTCTAAGTTGTCTACCCCTAATACAAGAGAGAAGAGGTTCCCTCTTATAGACAATTTAGTCTTGTAATGCTTCCAAAGGAAGCTAACAAGAAGGAAATCCCTCCATACACGTGTATGGAGGGGGTAAAAGTGCATGCCAGCTGCATGAAAATGTCTGCAAAAGCAGATGCACAGTAGTCAGCCGACCAAACATGCAATTGACCAAAAAAAGATAGCCGGCCGGCCATCTATAGTGCCGGCCGGCCAAACATTTGGCCGGTGGCAACAAAACACAACCGGTGGCCTCAAGCCATGGCTGGTGGAGTGTGGGGATGGCCCACAAGCCATTCCCTGCCCCTCCAAGGCAAAGCACAAGTGTTTGGTGCAAAACCAGACACGAAACAGTCAAGTCGAGAGATCCTGAGGCAAGGCGCATAGCCGAGACCTCCAGGAACTCAAGACGAACACAAACATGGATGATCACCGAGTGTTCAAACGGTGACGTCCAAGTCTTGAGGACGGTCAAAAATGGGGTGTCTACACAGGCTAATTTAGTAACTTTTTGGCTATTTGGCTAAAATATGAGCTAAAAAAAGCTAGTATGTTTGGGATGACTTTTTAGCTTTTTACGAAAAGATGTGCAAAAAGTAGAGAGAAAAGAGAATCTTTGACTTTTTGGTATGGGTTATTGACTTTTTGGCTAATTTAGTAACTTTTTGACTTTTTGGCTAAAAATGAGAGTTCCCAAACGAGGCCTTAATGAGAGAGTTAAGAAATTAGAAGGTTTTTAAAATGAAAAACTGGCACAAGATTTTCTAAAAATAATAAAAATTCAAATGAAACTCAATCGATACTTATGATTTATAAGTGATTTTAGGTAAGATATTTGAGATTAGAAAAACTCCTACATTTTATTTTAGCTAAGGAAAATTTGAATCCAATGCCATTTTTTCCGTTAAAAAAATTCTTATTGATTAATTTAACAGTAATTCTTGTCAAATTAATGTGAAAAGTATGAACATGTGAGTGGTGACAAAGAGTCCTTGTCATGACCCTCAATTCGTCCCTATGGATTAGAGTCATAACCGGCCAATAATCACGAGATTACTTGTGGCCTCAGTCAGAAATCGAATCATATTTAGTAATAGGGGGCCAAATTGCGAAAGCAAGATTTACAAGGATTGTCCAATGAGCTGTGCATATATGGCTTAATCAAAACATTCTCATATTTATATAATAACTCATACCATACAAACAGTCGTATTATGTATGTATTGCATATGTCCAGGATCATTCAAACCAGTAGTAATAAAAACCAAGGTTATACACAGGATTGGTCACACATGACTACAAAAGAACAAAAGGAAAAGCAAAACAAAGGTAAGGCCTCTTGCGTGAGGCGACCTTGGTTGACTCCTCAGACTGGGTTTCTCACTGCTCACTGGGTTGAAGTTGGACATCCTGCTGCTCACCTACATACATATAAGTAACAGGTGAGCTAATGCCCAGTGAATGATACCAAAGCAAAAGAGTTCATGAACAAAATCCTTACAATCATAATTCACTATTACGCTTGGAAATCAATAATAAAGCAAAATGACCTCGTCCATGTAGCATACATAACGACCTTGGGTCCATCATCGGCAAAACGACCTTGGGTCCAACTTACTCACAGAACAACCTTGAGTCCATCACACACAGAACGACCTTAGGTCCTTTACACACAAAACGACCTTGGGTCCATTACACACAGAACGACCTTGGGTCCATTGCACATTTGTGTGAACACATTTAAATCCATGGTCATATACGTATTCATTCTTGTATCCAAAACGACCTTAGGTCCATTCAATTCCTCGTCCCGAACGGCCTTCGGCCCATTTAACAATCATACAAAACGGACTTAGGCCTAACTCACACTCTTACTTAATGTTCTGAATGGCCTTAGGCCCATTTCATACTCGTGCATTGAACACTTCATATATTTCATTCCGAATTGAGTGATTTGATTACTCATTCATGATATCACATCAAAGGTTTAGAACCTTGCCACATAGGCATCGTTTAGAAAATAAGGCATATATAAAAATATCTTTGCTAAGATATTACTCACAGTGTTGCGATGCTTGATTCGTCATTGCACTTGATCTTACATAATTCATAACACATTGGGTCATAATGCCATTCAATCCGTTCTTTAGTTTGCTTAATGTTCTTAGGCTTCTTTCGTGTCCTTTAATTCATTTAGGATGTTCAATGCATGCCTGAGAGTGTTTAGAAATGAAAGAAAATGGAAAACGAAGCATAAAATAACTTCTCAAAATTTCTGAAACAGGGCTCTCCGCTCGAGTGTAGCTTTCCCCGCTCGAGCGGCAAAATTGCTGGCTGCCTCATTTTTGCACTCGAACGTGACTTTGGTCGCTCGAGCCAAGAGTCAAAACATGTGAGTGAGTGCTCGAGCCTGATTATTCTTGCTTGAGCAGACATCAATGTCTGCAAAACTTCTAGGGGCTAGTATTTTACGCTCGAGTGGCACTTTCCCCGCTCGAGCGGACATAACGAATTCTGAAATTTCCAGAACTGTATTTAAAGTACAAACTTGATGTTCAAAGGTTCAAAGCTTGTGTTCTTGGTACAAAAACATGGAAAACATTACATGACATGGGAACATAGGTAATTTGAGACCAACTACTCAAAATCATGAACCATTGTTCCAAATTCAAACTCAAAACGTGAAGTTGAAACCATGTATGATATGAATTGTACTCTCTTTTTTTCAAACCTCTCCAATACTCTCATGCATGAGATGAAAAGTGGTAAAATTATGGAACATCACCAAAAATGTCAAATGTAGCTTCATGCATGTGGAAAATTCTATGAAATTCAAGCTCAACTTGGTGATTCATGCATACATGTACACAATTCAACTCAATTCTTCCATTTCAAAGAAATTCATACTTCATTTATACAATTACATGCAAATGAACTCAAGAATTAGGTGAATTCAACTTCTACATGTTCTAATTACAAGAATCAAGGTTGACAATCATACTTATGGCTTGAATTTAAGTGTATTCTAGCCCAATTCTCCAAATCTCTTTCAATTCTTTCACAATTCTCTTCTTTCCCTCTCTAAGTAAGTGTTCTCCCTCTCTAAAATCTATAACTCAGCCAAGAGGTGATAAAGATGAGCTCATAAATGTGAGTTAGGCCCTTGATTAGCATATATATATATGTCTCACTAATCATATTGGCTAATTAAGGCTTAGGCCTAATCAATTTGAACATAATTAAGTCAAATTAATCTAATTATTTTTATCCAAATCAATTTTTAATTAAATTTCACCATAGGCTCTAAAAATTATGCTAATCCCATTAGTACAGTCAATTTTGGTTTTTGTTGCCTCTACGGCCTTCAATTTAAATTTTATAACAGAAAATTAAACAGATTTTCCTATGGTAAACAGATCAAAATTCGAGAACACACATATAGTCATATAATTAGCACTCAAAGTCATATCAAACATATAATTATAAGCATAACGAAAATTAATTAGCATAACACAAAGTAGGGTTGTCATAGTCCTTGTTAACCATCACAAGAGGAAATGGTAGTGGGAGTTTCAGAAGTAGTCCTCATTGAGCTCCTCTGGTGGGGGAGAGTTGTAATGGGAAATAATATATATATATATAAATATATAAATATCTTGTATCAAATCCTCATGAGTTTGACAATCCCTTTTATGTTAGGTTAGATTCTAATAAGATCTAAGGTTACCCTATATTACCTTTTACCTCGGATATCCAAGTACTATTGTCACGACCCAAACCCGCCCCTATAGGTTTAGCGTCGCAACTGGCCAGTAACCTTTGAATTACCGAAGGCCTCTTAACAGATAGATTCATGATTAGGGGCTGCGGAAGCAAATAGAAACATATATAGTCCATACTGTGTTGACGTATATGGGACATAAATTTAAAACTTTGATAACATACATATGACATGTAACATCATTTGTATATACACATATATATATTAGTCAAGCATCATTCACAAATACAGATAAAACAAAAGTGGGACTTAGCCCAGTGTATAGATGAACAAAACTTGTCCCAAATTCAAAAGAAAGCAAAGTCTTAAACTTAAGCCATTTAGATTTGACTTGCTCATAAAGGGAAACCTCCTCGGAGGCACAATGGCTGGCTGACAAAAACGAGACGCTAGGTCCTTAACTCTGAGCCTGGTCACGTGCCTGATCACTTACATACATAATATAAATAGTGAATGAGAGCCCTATGAATAATAACAGAGTAAGAGGTTAACTGAATGATGTCCCACAACTAAGTTCGTATATAGAAACATATTCATATTCGTAATCTTGTTGAGTCATTGATAGAAATCAAAAATTCATGCTTGATCTTACATGGTTTATCCGTTAGCGCTAACAGATCACATAAAGAATGTCAAAAATCATACTTGTCAATTCCATAGAGAAACCTCCGACTGGGTACGGATAACTTGTTAGTTCCATAAAGGAACCTCCGGACTGGGAACGGATAATTTGTCAGTTCCATCTAGCCGAGTGCAAATAACTTGTCAGTTCTATAAAGGAACCTTCGGACCAGGAACAGATAACGTACTTGCATCACCAATACTTATCGAAAATTGGACAATCATTCAGATCACAGAACATAACATTTCGTAAAACAGATCTTATTGCATATACAGAAAATAATTTAACTTGAACATAGCTTTACTAAGTTATTACTCAGAGATAACAGACGGCTCCAAGTAAACGAACAGAGTAGGCAATTCAGATATCTTGTGGCGCGTGCCTTACACGGTATAAAACGAATACATATTGAATTCTATATCCAAAAAACATTAACTTTGTTCTTTCTTGACTTGGTGTGTTTCTACTTCTTTATCCTCATTATGGTGTCTTAATCTTGACCTAAGAATGCCCAGGATGCAATGATGACGTTGAAATGCACTTGAAAACACTTAACAAAACTTCCTAAAAATAGGGTCCCCGCGGACATGAAAAATGTGAGTGGTCGCTCGAGCAGTCTGTAAACTTTTGTAAAAATGCTGGTTGCTTGATTTTTCCGCTCGATGCTTGCTCAACGCTCGCTCGAGCGTGAAAGACATACCTTCGTTCGAGCGCAACTTTTGTCGCTCGAGCGGCCTGCAAAATATAAGAACTTCTGGAAGAGTTAACTTTTAGTCGCTCGAGTGGAGATGCTAAAACAAAGGTGTCCGCTCGAGTGCAAAATCTTCCGCTCGAGCGGAGGGGTCGAATTCTGGAATTTCCAGATTCACCTCCAAGTTTCCAAACTCAAATCAAATTCTCCAAAACTCATCCTTTTGGGCCAAAAACTTGAGGAATCATATGTGAACTTGGAAAACATTGAGAATTCTAAATCATTTCACAAAATCAAGCCCCAAAAGTTTGCCAATTCTGTAAAACAACACTCAACTCTTTGAAAACATAACATGCATGAAGTATCTTAACTCCAAAGCTTTCAAAACTTGATCACATGAGATGTTTAACTCCAAAAACTTGTTGAATTCTAAGACCATAACCAAAATATGAACATGCATGAGATAAATTCATAGACAATATGCTCTAATTGACATGAGATGCACATTCATGCATATATCTTCTTTTCTACTTCAATTCACTTAATTCTTGCTTCAATTCACTTAGTTCTTTTGAATTCATGTGGTAAGTATTCCAATTACACAACTAAAAAAACTTGATTTCTTATCTTAGGGGCCCCAATTCTAGCTTAGATGTGTGAATGTTTGAGCTCACAAGTTAATTCCTTCAACTCCCTTCCAAGGCTCTCCAATTCTCAAGCTTAGAGTCAACTCTTTCTACTTCTCCCTTACTCCACGTTTAGAGCATGAAATTGAGTGATGAGTGAGCCAAATGAACTAGTGAAGTCAAGTGGTCTTATATAGGCTTCATGAAATTGATATAATTAGTTTTAGCTTAAGCTAAGCTAATGAACATTAATTAATCTAATAATTTTGTTTCGAATCAAATTTCAATTGAACCTACCATAAATTTCTAAAAATCCCAAATAACACATAAATCAAGTCAATCTTTGAATCGATACCGATAAGGCCCTCAATTCACAAACCGAAACAGAAACATGAAAAGATCTTTTTACGTCAAACAAATATAAACACAAATAAGGCAACATATGATGCAAAATTTCACTTTAATTACTTATTAGGCATAATTAAGCATGGATTAACGTTAATCATGGGTTGAGGTTGTTACAACTATTATTTCAAGCACCTTGATGAATGGAGGAAGGAAGATTTTCAAATAATTATTGAAGGGTGGTTTGGAATGTTCTAAATAAGTTTATTTTTTGACTTTTTATATATAAAAAAAATGTGTAAAAAAGTAAAGAAAGTAGGTAGAAGATGTTGATAGATGTGACCCAAATAAGTATATGTATATAAAAAAAAGTATACTTTTTTAATGCATGCCAAACACCTAATGAGTTTGGCATATAAGGAAGATTTTATTATTATTATTATTATTATTATTTTTTGGGATCTGTGGATGGGGAGGGAGATAGTGAAAAGAAATCTTGAATTTATGTAGGAATTTTAAAAGGGAACAGAAAAGGAAGAGGTATGACTCCCCTTCATATTCTTATTCTTCGTACTTCTCTATACTTTATTTTTGGATTCCATTCTAGGCTCACAATGATAAATTAAACCGTTCATCTTTGTTGGTTTTTTTGGCTTTCGAGGATTAATAGTGTAATTTAAGCGTGCCAGTAAGGATCAATTAGTCCTTACAGAATTTTTAATTGCTAACCAATTATCAGACGATTGTGTTGAAGTTCTTTCAACCTCAATGAAGAGGACTTTTACTGGTGGCTTATTTTAGTAGAAATTTATAAGAAATAACAAAGTACAGAATAATTCAAAACTAAATTTCATTAAGTAAATAGGAACTTACAATGAAATAACCCAGCCTTGAAAATGTTTACAAAAATGACTACTTGAAACTACTCCTGGAAAATGAAGTGCAGTACATGAATTAAAGTGCTGAAAATGTAAAGAACTGGAAGGAAATAAGAAGTAAATAAACTAGTTTTTTTTATCTGAGTTTGGGTCCATCATGCTGGGGCCTTCTCCTCTATTTATACTTCTCAATGGTAACCGTCGAAGTGGACTTCCAAGTTGTCGAGATATGATGTGATCATATCTAAATCCGAGATATAGAGGATAAGAGTTCTAGAAGATGTTAGACTACTTATTTGGGTAAGATTGAACTCCTAGGATAGTTGATCCTAATCTAAATAAGACGAGTCTTGAATAAATGATATCCTTATAAAAGATAGAGTCCCATAAAATAAGACTTCTAAATGAAGTTGGACATTGATCATCATATAAAGAGAGCACTCCTGTAGGTCTAAGGTATGTTCTCAACTAGTGTTATTTTGTATTGATATATTTGAGAGATAAGTTGATTGACTTGATCGTTGGAGTGTCCTTGGGTGGATGAGCCACCGTGGTGTTTGTTGTTTTCTTGTGTGCAGGTGTTGGCTTAATTTATTCTGTCGCGTGCTCTCTAGTTAAATTCCCTCGATCTCTGTAGAGAGATCTGTTTAGTTGTGAAGTCAGAAATCAACACCCACAAGTTTTGGATTTTTTGATTTAATGGATTGATTTAATAAAACATCAAAATTGTCGCCATATTTGACTTTTGAAAAAATAGAAACTAATTTAATGAAAATAAATACCAAAAAAAATTATTTCTACCCTCCCAAAAGATAAAATTATATAAAAATGATGTGTTTTTAATTTTTTTTCATCAATTGAATTTTTAGTTTCTTAGAAAAAATTTCTGAAAATAGATTCTGAAAACCAAACTAAACATAACTTTATAACTAGGAAAGTTCCAACATTATTCATTAAAAAAAAAAAAAAAAGACCATTACATTTCAAACAACATAGAAGTTAACCAATATAAAATAAGTCATATGATGATTTTACTCTTAAAATGGACCGTTTGCAAATGAAATATATTTGATTGTCTTTATTTGAAACAAAATTCAAAATTTAAGATCAAATGTATTATAATTGAAAAGTTCAGAACTAAAGTGACACAAATCTCAAATTATAGGGACTATTATTATAATTGGTCCTTTTTTTATTTTTTATTTTAATTGCAAAAAGACAAAGGCCATAATCCATGCTCTTATTATTGATCATCTTTATTCAATTTCTCCTTCTTCTTCTTCCTCTTCTTTTTTATTGGTAGATTACATCAACCTTTCTTTTTAGACTTTGAAGAAAATACCTTTAACCTCACTGTACGGGGAATAGATATTTGTCGCTGTCCGTACTCCTTTCGTCCAAGCTCCGAACCTATCCAATCAACCTGAGAACACAACGGCGGTGAGCTACCCAGCGGAGTGTTGCTGGAAAACCCCTCCGACGGTTAAGTTAGCACACATTCAGGGAGAAGGAGAGAGAAGCTGAATGAATGTAAGTTTATCTCACCAAATGATGTTCCATCCCCAGCATGGGGGGCGCAGTCATGCTTATATACTTTATGCGCTCAGCTCTGCACCCATTAGTCTGTTAACACGCGGAGCTGCTCTCCCATCTGTCAGCATGAATCCAGCTAACACCACCTAATCAAACCGCCAGACAACATTAGCGGGAACGGGACAGCCCGGCGGCATCACCTCAGCCTCCTCTGACTGTGCTACGTAACGAGTCCGAGGGCACTGCTCGTCGAGCTCTATTACACACTAGAGCTCGGTAGCATTCCGGTAAGACCGAGTTCCAGACCGGTTAAGCCGGTATTTAGAAAACCTTTCCCGCCAGCTAAATGTGCGAATCACGATACCTAGATTAGCATACGATCATCTCGGCCAAATTAGCTCGGCCCAAACATGGGACTTGGGCCTCGACCGAGCAAGACCAACTCCTGAAGAAGCCCAAGTTAGCTCGGCCTAGGCATGCGACCTAGGCCTCGACCGAGCAACACTAACTCTGGACAGGATCAAGTTAGCTCAGCCATCTTTCTGTCCGGCATCTACTACAGCCCAAAAACCAGATTATAAATCTCCCTCTCAATTGCCCCTTAATTCCGTCCGCGCAAGCGTGACCGAGATTACATGATCCGACCGGGGTAGATTCTCCTCCAATCCTTAATCCGCAAGACGTCAACCGCGCTAATCCCCATGCTCGGTTTCTTGATTTGCTCGGTCGACACCTCAACTAGCTACCCTGTCTCTTCAATACTGACGCCGCCGTTAATAGGGACACGCGTCCTTCGCTCATTGGCCTCGAACAGCCAACCCCGCCGCCTCTCGCATTCGAATTTTGGTGGTTCTTTTCCTTCTATAAACACGCCCCTTGCCCCTTCACAGTTCTTTCTTACTGTTGCTCTTCCATTCCAGACGACCCAACGCTGCAGTGCCCTCGTCTCCACCAAACTCCATTCTTGCCCTGGACTGACTTCGTGCTCAAAGATTCGACTTACACCCTTAAACTGATAAGTTCTTCGAATCTCTTCATTGCTCTTCATTTGATATTCACATTTTAGGGCACAAAAGCCATAGGTTTTAGGATGTAGCTCCCCAAAAACCACTCATTTCCCTTCTCTCTCAACTGTTCTTCAACTTCAGTGATGAACACGCGAGGATCTGGGGTGGACCGGGCTCCAGGTCTTCTTTTGATCCCAAAAAACACCAAAACCGAGCAAGTTGCGAGTTTGCAAAACTTGTGTAAGAACCGAGGTCACAGAGTGTTAGACCGCTCGACCGGGGTAATATCTGGTCCGCTTGAGCGACCGAGCTTCTGGTTTTACCTCTGTGACCAAGGTGGTCTGGCACTCCATCTGACCAAGCTAAAGTCGAGCTCGTTTTGAGTGACCGCGCTCCTACTTACACTCAGACTTCCTTTTACTGCAGAGTCCAAGGGGACTAAGCACCAACACTGAGGCTCTCAAAGGCCGAGCAGCCATCAAATGAAACTTTGCCAAACCACCACAGCCGTGCTAAAACCAGCCGACTTTACATGGGGCGTTACCGCTTCCTGGTTGACATGTCAGTCGCACTAGCCGCGTTCCGGGAAGAATACGGCGTCCCCGCAGACGTGCATCTCGAGCTCGGCGCCGAGGACACCACCCCATTGGGTAGATTGGACGAATGCCCCTTCACCGTGTTGTCCATAATCGAGGGAGGTTTACGCTTCCCGGTCCAGCCTCTAATATATGAGTTCCTAAGGCGTACTGGGCTAGCACCAACACAAGTCTCCACTAACACATTCAGAATAATAAACGGTGTGGCCGAGCTAAACAACCGGCTCGATTTGAACCTTAGGCTAGCTGAGATTCTGCGCCAATACACCCTGGGCCATACCGGTGACGGGCTTAATTATTATTTAAAGATTAGACCGAGCAAAGAAAAACTTGTGACCAGCACCCCAGATAAAGATATGCACGACGATGACTTTTTCTGGGTGTCTGGTAATTATGAGACAGCCGACGAGCCTGGCTGGTACATCAGCAAGAACTTCGGTTCGACATGTAAGCTGTGCTTACTGCTCGATCAACCCATTTTCCTTCATTGTTATGCTAATGCCTTTTTCTTCTTTGCCACTTTGTAACTATCGAAGCCTTGCAAGCAAACTACTACAATCCAAACGAGGCTGCCATCAGAGCCGCACTGAGGTATAGCCACCGAGACTGCCACGAACTTCTCAGTTACATACCGAGCTACCGCTACTCGGCTCCACGCAGAAGTAGAGTCACCAACTTTCTCCGAGCACCGTCTCCACTACCCGATCCAACGCTCCCGGACGTGCCCCTATCTGGCTGACCGAAGAAGAGGAGATGGCCAAATGAAGCCGCATCAAAAATCTCATCACCGCCACATCTATCGAGCTGTCGAGCATCCCTTCCCGCGCAGCTGCTGTCAGTCAAACGAGTGGGGCCATGGTTGCGTTGGTGTCAATTGCTGCGGTGCAGACTAACAAGGATAACCGCCGAGCCGGGAAAAGGCCTAGGACCACCGATCCCACAGTCGAGCTCGTTGCGGAGCTTGGCATTGAGCAACCCACAGTCGCATTTGAGCCAACACCACCTTGGAAGCCTCAGTTAAAGCACTGGGGTAAGGAGATCCCGGCTAACGCTTCGGTCAAAGGCGACAAAGAACACCTCCTAGCCTTCGACCTGACAAGAGCCTTACTCCTGCCGAGCGACGTGACCGGCAGTGACCACGTGCCCGACACCCGGCTCGTGAAATCCTCGGTCAAGTCTATGACTCGGGTAAGAATTCTGCATACTTTATTCAATTTTTTTCAAGTGTCTGCACGGTTGGCTTTATTTATTGAAACTCTCTTCTTGTAGGCCATCCAGAAACAACATCTTGTGATGGAGCGGATTCATAGACTTCGGCAAAAGGCGACCGACGCCGCCAGCTAAGTCGAGCACCTTCAAACCGAGCTGGGGCGGTCGAAGGCTTCTTTCGAGATTGCAAATATCGACAACTCCAAACTGCTCAGCCAACTTGGAGCCGTTGAAAAGGAAAGGGACGCTCTCCAGGCCGAGCTGGCAGCGCTGAAGCAATCAAGGAAAGACGAAGTGGATGAGGCAAACAATGAAGGTTTCAAGGAGGCCAAAGAAAGCTATACCAAGCAAGTTGAAGTCTGGCTGGAAGGCTGCTTGCGAACAGCTCGGCCAAGGATCTGTGACCGACGTGTTTGCCTCTCCCCCCGCTACCTTTCTGCCGGCCTGTATAGTGCCATATGCAAACGATGTCTTCAGTGCCTTGCAAGCTGAGGCCGAGGAAGAGGACGGGGACAACGCCGAGGACGATGCAGAGGGAGAAAACCGTAATAAGGAGGCCAACCAGGTTGAGTCTGGTGCTCGAGGAACGATAACTACGGTCGACCTGTTGGCAGTTACAACCGGGGACGACTTCGCTAACCTTTCCCCCTTAGTTTAGCTCTGTTTTTTTTTTTTTTTTTGAGAATGCAACCGGGCTGCTCGCCCCACCTTATGTACTACAGTTTATCAGTAATGAAAAAGTTCTCAATTTGTGAACTGTTGCACTGCTTGTTGTACTATGTTTCATCATCTCGGCAGGAACCTTTGACCTAAGCAAAACATCAACTCCTTTAGCCGAGGTGAAGCACCTTGGCCAGGGCCTTTGAGTTGGACAAATCACCAACTCTTTTAGCTGGGATAAAGCATCTCGGCTAAAGCCTTGAGTAAAACATCAACTCACTTAGCCGGGGTACATTATCTCGGCTAAAACCTCAGAGTTGAGTAAATCATCAACTCATTTAGCCGGGGTAGAGCACCTCGGCTAGAGCCTTTTAGTTGGGCAAATCACCAACTCCTTTAGCCGGGATAAAGCATCTCGGCTAAAGCCTTGAGTAAAACATCAACTCATTTAGCCGGGGTACATCATCTCGGTCGAAACCTCAGAGTTGAGTAAATCATCAACTCACTTAGCCGGAGTAAATCATCTCGGCTGAAACCTCAGAGTTGAGTAAATCATCAACTCATTTAGCCGAAGTAAATCATCTCGGCTTTAGAGGTGTTCACTTCTCGTGTACTTCATTACTTTAAACACAACCAAGTTCCTAAACAGAAACAATTCCTTTGAGTTGAACAAATCACCAACTTTTTTGGCCGAGGTAAATCATCTCGGCTGGAGCCCTTGAGTTTGGCAAATCACTAGCTCTATTAGCCGGGGTAGATCATCATGGCTAAAACACAAGAGTAGGCCCTGAAAACAACAAACTGCTTCAGCAAAGAATTATATTGACAAAAAGAGTGTTACATTCGGAAGTGTAGGGAAAACAAGTCATTCCTCAAAAAATTACAAGAGAACGACAAATACTAAAAATAGTACAGTTTGAGATTAGCCGCATTCCACGGTCGGGGTACGCCTTTGCCATCCAAATCCTCTAAATGGTATGCCCCCTTGCCCGCCAGACCGGTTACCTTGTAGGGCCCTTCCCAGTTTGCCCCTAGCTTGCCTTCGCCCGACACCAGTGTGTTGCCCATGACCTTCCTTAAAACCCAGTCGCCTACTTTAAATGGTCTGGGGTGCACGGTTTTGTTGTATTTCTTGGACAATGCTTGTTGGTATGCGGCCACGTGGATCAAAGCTTTTTCTCAGCGCTCATCAGCTAGGTCCAATTCCAGGGTGACTGCTTCAGAGTTCATTTCGGGCTCAAAATTTTCACTGCGGATGGTGGGCATGCCGATTTCCAATGGGATGACCGCCTCCATGCCGTATGCCAGGGCAAAAGGAGTTTCCCCGGTAGATCGCCTCGGGGTCGTCTGATATGCCCAAAGGACACTTGGGAGTTCCTTGGCTCATTTTCCTTTGGCTTTCTCAAGTCTTTTCTTCAACCCATCAAGAATGGTCTTGTTTGATGCTTCGGCTTGGCCGTTGGACTGCGGGTAAGCCGGAATGGAGTTGTAGAATTCGATCTGCAATTCCTCACAAAATCCTCTAAATAAGCGCCGGTCAAATTGGGTGCCATTATCAGAAATTAGAATCTTGGGGACGCCAAACTGTGTTACCATATTCTGCCAGACAAACCGTTTGACGTCTTTCTCCTTGATAGCCGCTAAGGGCTCAGCTTCAACCCATTGGTGAAGTAATCCGTACCGCAATGAAGAACTTCCGGTTGCCTGGTGCCGTCGGGAGGGTCCCACTATGTCTAGCCCCCACATCGTAAAAGGCAAGGCTTGTGGAGGGAAATAAGTTCTCTGCCGACTGGTGAATTTGGTGGGCGAACTTCTGGCACTTCTCACATTTTCTAACATATTTTTGAGTGTCCACTTGCATGCATGGCCACCAATATCCTTGCGAGATAGCTCGGTAGGCCAAAGAACATCCCCCGATGTGACTTCCGCATATGCCTTCATGAATCTCGTACAGGAAAGCTTTCACGCTGTTTGGGTGTGCACACTTAAGGTAAGGACCGGTGAATGACTTCTTGTATAAAGTGCCAGATGGAGAGAGCCAAAATCGCTTTGACTTCACCCGGACTCTATGCGCATCCTTTTTATCGGTTGGAAGGGTCCGCTCTTTCAAGAAGAGGATAATAGGGTCCATCTAAGAAGGGGCCAAGCTTGGTGTAGAGTACTTCTGTCTGCTCGGGTTCCTCGATACTAGGCCTTGGAAGAAACTCAATCAGGAGAGGACTGGGCGATGTTTTATCGACCATGGAAGCTAGACCGGCTAATTCATCCGCACGGCCGTTTTCTTCACGACCAATTTGTTGGACCCTAATTGCCTGGAATCGCTTGATGTGTTCTCTTACCAGAGCTCGGTACTTGGCCATTCTGTCGTCTTTGGCTTCGTAGGCCCCGGACACTTGGTTGACAACAAGTTGGGAGTCACTGTAAATCATCAGCTCGGATGCGCGCAACTGAAGCGCGCTCTTAAGCCCGGCTAATAGCGCCTCGTACTCAGCCTCATTGTTTGACGCAGGGAATCCGAGTGTGATAGAGTGTTCGATGGTCAGACCATCTGGTGAGATCAAAACTATGCCCAGCTTGGCGCCATGACGATTTGAGGCTCCATCTACAAAAAGTTTGCACATTTCACCAACGAAAAGTTTCCAACACTCTGAGGAGTCCTGGGAGGCTTGAAGGTTGATGGGATCACGATCGCTCGGCTGTTCGATTTCAGGTTCGTTGTTGTTCGGTTCCACTTCATCCCCCCTCGACGATGCGGCACTGGACCCAACAGGTTGATCTGTTATACCCAAGTCCGTCGTCGCATTGCCGGGCTGCAGTACTATTCCGACAGGAGGTTTTATGGACGGGCGCGCAAGTTTTGTGTTGCCACCATCACCCTGTTATGTAATTTCTGTTGAGCCTTCATTCGTCTCCTCGGCTACCGCGGTGATATCCACCGGGCATGCTTGGTGAATTCCAGGCAAGAATTTAGCAACGAAATCTGCCAATGCTTGTGCTTTTATGGTCGTTCGGGGTTGAAACTTGACGTCAAACTATCCCAATTCGACCGCCCACTTCAGAATTCGACCGAAGAAATTCTCCCGCTCAAACAAGGCTTTGAGGGGGAATTTGTTCAACACGATGATTGTGTGAGCGTAAAAGTAGTGCGCGAATTTCCTGGAGGCCATCATCAACGCCAAAGCAAGTTTTTCCAGCGGCAAATACCTCGACTCGGCCGGTAGCAAGGTTTTGCTCACGTAAAAGATAGGGAAATGCTGGATACCTTCTGACCGGACGAGCACCGCATTAACTGCATGCTGAGAAACTGCCAGATACAGGTAGAGTTCTTCGCCGGGCTTCGGTGTCACCAATAATGGAGCACAAGACAAATACGCCTTGAGCTCGGCCAAAGCCCTGTCACATTCCTCTTCCCATGAAAACTTAGATTTCAAGGCTCGAAAGAAAGGGCAATAGCGATTTGATGACCGACTTATGAATCGGTTAAGCGCGGCGGCCATTCCAGCCAGATGCTGCACGTCCTTCGCCGAGTTAGGCTGCTTCAATTCTTGTATGGCTTTGATTTGTGTGGGGTCCGCCTCAATGCCTCGGTTTGTGACTAGGAAGCCTAGAAATTTCCCGGATCCCACGCGAAAGGCACACTTTGACGCATTCAGGCGTAGCTTGTGCTGTTTGAGAATGGCAAACATCCCGGCTAGGTCGGACAAGTGGTGTGACAACCCTCACCTCTGATTAGTGTTAAACTGTGATTGAGCATGCTGAGTAATTGATTAGAATGAAATCCTAATCTGTTTGCATGAGTGTATTGTTTCAAATGCATTTCTATCTGCTTGATTACTGAATGATCTGTTCATATTCTGACTTCGAATTGCAAATTAAAAGCCTTATTGGCGACCGAATCAGAAATTGATTAGTGTTATATGCTAGTCAGGATTTATGTAATTTTATGGTAGGTTTAATTAAAACTTGATTTGGAATGATTGAATTAGATTAAATAATACTAGATTAATTGGGCCTAGGTTTATTATCTTTTTGCCATTGAGTGGCTTGACTCATTGATCAACCCTTATTACACCTCATACATATTTGATGCATCATTTTGTTCATCTTCTAGACCAAAACCGAGAGAGAGGGAGAGAGTAGGAGAAAAACTTGATTTCAACAAGAATTGGCTTGGAAAATTAGAGGAATTGAAGAGATTTGCAAAATTTAGCTAGCATACTTAGAATTCAAGACCTAAGGTAGGAAATTCACCCTCTTGAACTTGAATTTTTAAGTTGTTTCTTACATGGTTCATGGTAAATTTAAGACTAGAGTCAAGTTATAGCTTAAAGAGTTGATTGAGTAGCAATGTGTGCATGCATGTCCATATTATTGAGTTTTGAGATCAATTACATGAGAATTCCCACATGCATGCATGTCCATGTTTTGGTTGTAGTCTATGAATTCACCATGTTTTAGAGTTCAATCTTGTATTTGACCATGTTTTGGAGCATTAGAATTCATAAGAACTCATGCATGTTGTGTTCTTGCTATGTTCATTAAGTTTCGTTCAAAATTGTGTTCAATTATCACACCTTTGGGCTTGATTTTACAAAATGATCTTTGAAACATGTTGCATTATGGGTTTTTAAGTGTTTTCTAGAAAATTAGCCCCAAAGAATCAAGTTTGAGGCTTTAAAAGTTGAGTTTTGTGCTTGAGGATCAATCTGGAAATTCCAGATTTTGGATCCACGCTCGAGCGGAGGACTTCACGCTTGAGCATACACTCTGAGTATATGCACTTCCGCTCGAGCGAAGAAAGTCAAGCTCGAGCTTGAAATGCATATGCACAGAAGTTCATGTGTTTTGCAGTCCGCTCGAGCGAGAGAATTCACGCTCGAGCAAGGGTTTTAAGTCTCATGCTTGAGCGGAGGTCGAGCGTCCGTCAGCCGTGAATATCATGTGACCAGTACTTTTCTTGAGGTTGCAGTCCGCTCGAGCGGGGGAAAGTCACGCTCGAGCAGAGCTTCATTGTCTGCATGTCCGCTCGAGCGTAGAAAGCCACGCTTGAGCGTGGACCCCTGTTTCAGCAAAATTTGAAAAGTGTTTTAAAGTGTAATTTTTGCATCCTCATCCCATCCTAGGCATTCCTAGGCCAAGTTTAAGGCATCTTAATGAGGATAATGTTATAGAACCACACTGAGTCAAGTTAAGGGGCTAAGTTATTAATCCCAAGTATGTAACTTAGTGTGTGTGTTCGTTCTATAACTGTGTAGGGTTGGCACCCGAGGACGCTGACTAGCCTGTCTGTAGCCCAGTACTCTGTGAGTAACAATGTTGTAAAGATACGTTCAATTATAATTATTTCTGAACGATTGACTGTATTATTTTTCTGAAATGACATTACTTACTAAATGAATGTTTGTCCTATTTGTAAACTGTACTCGTGGCATCCATAGCAACTTACTGTTACTGTACTGTTACTGCTACTGTTACAGAGATCTCTGTCAGTTCCAATGTTTGGAACTACTACTGTTTACTGTTATGATGGCCATCAACTGACTGTTCGGTCTATTAAGACCTACTGTACTGTTTTGCTATTGGATGTACCACATATGACTACTATGGTTTCTAAATGACTGATATGGCATGAAATATGAGCCACTGATTGAATAACTGATTTACTGATGCAAATGACTGTTTTAATTAATGAAAGGACATTCATTCTTAACCCCTTTACGCATATGTTATTCACTGGGCTTTAGCTCACTGTTTATATTTATATGTAGGTGTCCAGGCACCGGACCGAAGCTAGGAGCGTCAAGTTAAGCTCTCGTTTTGTCAAGCCAACCATTGTGCCTCACTTCGAGGTTCCGAGTGCGTTCAAGCTAAGGCTGTTTTGGGGTGTTTCAGATGCACCCTTTTGTCTCTATTTTTGTATTGCTGAATAAGACTTGACTGTACAGTTATGGTGAAGGGATTTGGTCCCTAACCTGGATGTTTGTTTATGATGTATGTATATATGTTTTGGTTATGAATGTGGCTTGTTCATAAAAGTCTTTTGCATTCAGATTTTCACAGCTCATTGGACATCTTTTATTTACTGTTTGGCTTCCGCCAGCCCCTTACTCTGTATTACTGTCATTACTGTTAAGCAGGCCTTCGGTAATCACGGATTACTGGCCGGTTGCGATGCTAAACCCATAGGGGCGGTTTGGGTCGTGACAGAGTGGTATGCGTATCAAGCACGAGTTATACCGCACACACGTGTCCAAATGAGCTATAGGATGTCCTAGAAAAGTAATTAGGGCATTGCATGAGCATGAGAAAGTGTGTGTGGCCATGATATGAATATATGTGCTAATGTGCTAATGCTTAAGTCAGCAACTTCCTATGTTTATTATTACCATATTGCCTATAGTGAAATGGAGAATGCAAGAAATGCCGATGAATCTGAATCATCTGAGGCAAGAATGGCAAGGTTAGAAAGAACGGTTGAACTGTTGACTGAGGCCCTAAGCAACAACAGAACCAACAGCCCACCTCCTCCAGTACAACCAGAACCAAATGTTCATGATGATTATTGCTTTGACACAGAAGTTCAACAAAATGAACCACCATCATTCCAAGGAGGCCTTGAACCACTAAAGGCCGAAGCATGGGTTCTAGAAACCGAAAAATTATTTGAAGTATTTCTTTGCTCGGAGGCACACAAGGTATTACTGGCTACCTTCACCTTACAAGAAGAGGCCAGACGGTGGTGGATGCTTGTTCGTGACACCAATAATGCTATGACTTGGGCTCAGTTTAAGGAAGCTTTCTTTGAGAAATACTTTCCCCAGTGTGTCCAAGACCGCAAGGTAACTGAATTTGAACAGTTGAAACAAGGTACCATGTCAGTAGCAGAATATGAATCTAAGTTCACTGAACTCCCGATATGCACCACACATGGTTGATACTGATTATAAAAAGGCCAGAATTTGAAGGCGGGCTAATGTAGAAATACTTGATCGAATCAATGTTTGAAACTACTTAAATATGTGGATGTCTTGACCGAGCAATATGGCGAGCGAATATCGAAGCATTAAAACAGACTGAAACACCAGCGACGATGGCGGGTAAGAGAGGGGCTTTAATTTAAAAAGGCCGGAACATTCATTGAATAAAAAGCAAAACACAGGGTCAACAAACAGTTCTAGTCAGGGAAGTGGTTCCATACCACCCTGCTCCGAATGTGGAAAAAGGCATAAGGGGGTTTGCTACAAGATTTCTGGTGCTTGTTACAGGTGTGGCAAGGTGGGCCACATGGTCAAAGATTGCCCTTCCACGTCTCAAGGCAATAGTAAGGCTGCAGCTAGTGCCGTAGCATCAACTGTTACACCGAAACCCAATCCCAAAGCTACTGGAAAAGAGCCTCTAAGGCAAGGCCGAGTGTTCGCACTTGTACCGGGAGACGTGCAGAACACCGAGACAGTTGTGTCAGGTATACTCTCAATTTGTGCCCAAAATGCTTATATTCTGATTGATTCGGGGTCTACACATTCGTTTGTCTCGCATGCTTTTTCACGAAAATTAAATAGACCACTGGAACCCATGAACTATTTGTTAGCTGTATCTTCACCTGCTGGGGGATCCATGACTTGTGCTTATGTGTATCCTGCATGTGAGATTGTTATTGGGGATGTACATTTGTATATTGATTTACTGCCTTTGAATATTGATCATTTCGATGTAATTTTGGGAATGGACTGGTTAACAAAATATCATGCTACCATAGACTGTGTAACGAAACAAGTTGTTTTTCGTCCACCTGGATTGCCTGAATTTGTATTTAACGGAGTTGGTGTAGTACCTCCCCCATATCTGATTTCGTCCATGAAAGCATTCAAATTAATCAAAAAGGGGTGTAAAGGGTATTTATGTTGCATATTGACTGTACCTACTGATACTAAAGCTAATGTGGACAATATTCCTATAGTCAGAGAATTCCCAGATGTTTTTCCAGATGACTGCCAGGGGATTTGATTGATAGGGAGATTGAGTTCATTGAAGTGTTACCGGGTACACAGCCAGTTTAAAGCTCCGTACAGAATGGCACCTACCGAATTGAAAGAATTGAAAATTCAGCTGCAAGAATTGTTGGATAAGAAGTTCATCAGGCCAGTACTTCACCGTGGGGCGCACCAGTTTTATTTGTGAAAAAGAAAGACGGCTCGCTAAGACTCTGCATTGACTACCGTGAATTGAACAAGGTAACAGTGAAAAACAAATACCCATTGCCTCGTATTGATGATTTATTTGACCAGTTGCAAGGTGCTCAGGTTTTCTCCAAAATTGACCTTAGATCCGGATATCACCAGTTGAAAGTCAAAACAGAGGACATTGAAAAGACTGCCTTCCGAACGAGGTACGGACATTATGAATTTCTTGTTATGCCTTTCGGAGTTACTAATGCGCCTGCTGCATTTATGGACCTTATGAACAGAATTTTCAAACCATTCCTCGATGAATTTGTGGTTGTTTTTATAGATGACATTTTGATTTATTCCAAGAGTAAAGAAGAACATGAACGTCATTTGAGAATTGCTCTACAGACCTTAAGAGAACAGAAACTGTATGCAAAACTAACAAAGTGTGAATTTTGGCTTGATAATGTATGTTTTTGGGACATGTGATTAGTAAGGATGGCATCTTAGTTGACCCACAGAAGATTGAAGCAGTAGTGAATTGGCCCAGACCGACTAACGTTACTGAAATTCGGAGTTTCTTAGGCTTAGCCGGGTACTATAGAAGGTTTGTGAAAGATTTCTCCAAAATCGCTCTACCATTGACTCAATTGACTCAAAAGGGAATATCATTTGACTGGACCGATCAGAGAGAATCAGCCTTCCAAGAGTTAAAGACTCGACTTGTGACTGCACCGATTCTTACCCTACCCTCAGGTACGGATGGATTTACTATTTTTAGTGATGCTTCTTATAAGGGTTTGGGATGTGTATTAATGCAGAATGGTAAAGTTATTGCGTATGCTTCCCGACAACTGAGACCACATGAAAAGAATTACCCAACTCATGATTTAGAACTTGCCGTAGTGGTATTTGCATTGAAAATTTGGCGCTACTACCTATATGGGGCAACATGTGAAGTGTACACAGATCACAAGAGTTTGAAATATTTTTTTACACAGAAAGAGTAGAACATGAGACAGTGGAGATGGTTAGAACTGATAAAAGACTATGACTTGTAAATTTTGTACCATCCGGGGAAAGCTAATACCGTTGCTGATGCACTTACTCGGAAATCAATTGGGAATTTGGCCTGTTTACTCACGCAGAAAGAAAGAACTATGTGATCTTGAGAAATTTGAAGTTGAGATTGTTTTGCGAGAACAAGGTGGAACATTGGCTACTATTTATGCTCAACTAGCCCTCATTGAGGAGATTAAAGAGAAACAACACCTAGATGACCTTTTGAAGAAGGTCATTGATGAACGAGAATCCAAACCAAGGCCGGACTTTAAATTTGAAAACAATGTGTTGAAATTTCAGGGAAGGTTGTGTGTACCAAATGATTCTGAACTGAAAAGGCGAATTTTGCAGGAAGGCCACAATTCAAAACTTTCCATCCATCCAGGAAATACAAAAATGTACCAAGACTTGAAACTTAATTTCTGGTGGCCGGGAATGAAGAAAGAGATTGCTGACTTTGTGTCGAAATGTCTACATTGCCAACAAGTCAAAGCCGAACATCAACGACCTGTAGGCTTACTTCAGCCCTTACCAATACCGGAGTGGAAATGGGAACATATTACTATGGATTTCATTATTGGTTCCAGTAAAGGTATGGACTCAATTTGGGTTATTGTTGATCGATTGACTAAATCTGCTCACTTCTTACCTGTCAAAACAATTTATAATGCGGACAAATTGGCTACAATTTATATTGATGAGATTGTCAGATTGCATGGAGTGCCTGTGTCTTTCTGATAGGGACTCGAAGTTTACATCGAGATTTTGGCAAAGTCTGCAAACGGCATTGGGTACCGAATTGAGACTGAGTAGTGCATACCATCCTCAGACAGATGGCCAATCAGAAAGAACCATCCAGACTCTGGAAGACTTACTGCGTATGTGTGTTCTTGATTTCCAAGGAAATTGGGAAAATCATTTACCTTTAGCTGAATTCGCCTACAACAACAGTTTTCACTCGAGCATTGGTATGGCGCCTTTCGAGGCTTTATATGGCAGAAAATGTCGATCTCCTATTTGCTGGGCAGAAGTTGGAGATGGGCCTTTGCTTGGGCCCGAGATTGTACAAGAAACCACAGAAAATGTGAAACTGATTCAACAAAGATTGAAAACCGCACAAAGCCGACAGAAAAGTTATGCGGATGTACGAAGGCGAGACAGGGAATATGAAGTGGGTGATCATGTTTTTGTTAAAGTGACACCAATGAAAGGACAGACTCGTTTTGGGGCTAAGGGAAAGCTAGCACCGAGATATGTTGGGCCGTATGAAATCATTGAAAAGATTAATCCAGTAGCGTATCAAGTAGCGCTTCCTCCTGAAATGGAGCATATGCATAATGTCTTCCATATTTCAATGTTGAGGGATTATCTCCGGGATCCCTTCCATGTTATTGAGCCTATTCGTGTGGTACTGAGCGATGACTACACTTATGAAGAACGACCTATTTAGATTGTAAACCGACGAATCAAGAAGTTAAGGAATAATGAAATTCCGTTAGTGAAAGTGGACTGGCAAAACCATAGTGGCATTTATGCCACTTGGGAAAGGGAAAACGATATGATGAAGAGATATCCTGAATTGTTTCTCCTAAATCCAGTATTATTTCAAAATGAAGGTAATCCGAGTTTGGAGGACCAAACTCTTTTAAGGCGGGAAGACTGTGACAACCCTCACCTCTGATTAGTGTTAAACTGTGATTGAGCATGATAAGTAATTGATTAGAATGAAATCCTAATCTGTTTGCATGAGTGTTTTTTAAATGCATTTCTATCTGTTTGTATTGAATGATCTGTTCATTTTGACTTCGAATTGCAAATTGAAAGCCTTATGCGACCGAATTCAGAAATTGATTAGTGTTATTATAGCAGGATTTATGTAATTTTATGGTAGGTTTAATTAAAACTTGATTTGGAATGATTGAATTAGATTAAATAATACTAGATTAATTGGCCTAGTTATTACCTTTTGCCATTGAGTGGCTTGACTCATTGACCAACCCTTATTACACCTCATACATATTTGATGCATCATTTTGTTCATCTTCTAGACCAAAACCGAGAGAGAGGAGAGAGTAGGAAAAAACTTGTTTCAACAAGAATTGGCTTGGAAAATTAGAGGAATTGAAGAGATTTGCAAAATTTAGCTAGCATACTTGGAATTCAAGACCTAAGGTAGGAAATTCACCCTCTTGAACTTGAATTTAAGTTGTTTCTTGCATGGTTCATGGTAAATTGGAGACTAGAGTCAAGTTATAGCTTAAAGAGTTGATTTGAGTAGCAATGTGTGCATGCATGTCCATATTATTGAGTTTTGAGATCAATTACATGAGAATTCCCACATGCATGTCCATGTTTTGGTTGTAGTCCATGAATTCACCATGTTTTAGAGTTCAATCTTGCATTTGACCATGTTTTGGAGCATTGGAATTCATAAGAACTCATGCATGTTGTGTTCTTGCTATGTTCATTAAGTTTCGTTCAAAATTGTGTTCAATTATCACACCTTTGGGCTTGATTTTACAAAATGATCTTGAAACATGTTGTATTATGGATTTTTAAGTGTTTTCCAGAAAATTAGCCCAAAAGAATCGAGTTTGAGGCTTTAAAAGTTGAGTTTTGTGCTTGAGGATCAATCTGGAAATTTCAGATTTTGGATCCACGCTCGAGCGGAGGACTTCACGCTCGAGCGTACACTCTGAGTACATGCACTTACACTCGAGCGTGAAATGCATATGCCCAGAAGTTCATGTGTTTTGCAGTATGCTCGAGCGAGAGAATTCACGCTCGAGCGAGGGTCTGAGTCTCACGCTCGAGCGGAGGTCGAGCGTCCGTCAGGCGTGAATATCATGCGACCAGCACTTTTCTTGAGTTTACAGTCTGCTTGAGCGGGGGAAAGTCACGCTCGAGTGGAGCTTCATTGTCTGTATGTCCGCTCGAGCGTAGAAAGCCACGCTCGAGCGTGGACCCTGTTTCAGCAAATTTTGAAAAGTGTTTTAAAGTGTAATTTTTGCATCCTCATCCCATTCTAGACATTCCTAGGCCAAGTTTAAGGCATCTTAATGAGGATAATGCTATAGAACCACACCGAGTCAAGTTAAGGGGCTAAGTTATTAATCCCAAGTGTGTAACTTAGTGTGTGTGTTCGTTCTGTAACTGTGTAGGGTTGGCACCCGAGGACGCTGACTAGCCTGTCTGTAGCCTAGTACTCTGTGAGTAACAATGTTGTAAAGATACGTTCAATTATAATTATTTCTGAACGATTGACTGTACCATTTTTCTGAAATGACATTCCTTACTGAATGAATGTTCGTCCTATTTGTAAACTGTATTCGTGGCATCCATAGCAACTTATTATTACTGTACTGTTACTGCTACTGTTACAGAGATCTCTGTTAGTTCTCATGTTTGGAACTACTACTGTTTACTGTTATGATGGCCATCAACGGACTGTTCGGTCTATTAAGACCTACTGTACTGTGTTGCTATTGGATGTATCACATATGACTACTATGGTTTCTAAATGACTGATATGGCATGAAACATGAGCCACTGATTGAATAACTGATTTACTGATGCAAATGACTGTTTTAATTAATGAAAGGACATTTATTCTTAACCCCTTTACGCATATGTTATTCACTGGGCTTTAGCTCACTGTTTATATTTATATGTAGGTGTCCAAGCATCGCACCGAAGCTAGGAGCGTCAAGTTAAGCTCTCGTTTTGTCAAGCCAACCATCGTGCCTCACTTCGAGGTTCTGAGTGCGTTCAAGCTAAGGCTATTTTGGGGTGTTTCAGATGCACCCTTTTGTCTCTGTTTTTGTATTGACTGAATAAGACTTGACTGTACAGTTATGGTGAAGGGATTTGGTCCCTAACTAGGATGTTTGAGTTTATGATGTATGTATATATGTTTTGCTTATGAATGTGGCTTGTTCATAAAAGTCTTTTCGCATTCAGATTTTCACAGCTCATTGGACATCTTTTATTTACTGTTTGCCTTCAGCCAGCCCCTTTACTCTGTATTACTGTCATTACTGTTAAGCAGGCGTTCGGTAATCACAAATTACTGGCCGGTTGCGATGCTAAATCCATAGGGGCGGGTTTGGGTTGTGACAAGTGGTCTGCCTGATGCCTGCTTTTGACCACCATGTCATCGATATAAGCTTCCATCGTCCAGCCTAGTAGAGGAGCGAACATTTTGGTCACCATTGTTTGGAAAGTTGCCGCGGCGTTCTTCAAACCAAAAGGCATGACTCGATTGCAGAAGAGTCCCCTTGGGGTATTGAAAGAGGTTATCTCGCGGTCGAGGCCATGCATGGCGATCTGATGATAACCGCGATAGGCATCCAAGAAACTGAGCCTGTTATGCCCGGCCGTTAGATCCACCAGCTGGTCTATTCTGGGCAGAGGAAAGCTGTCTTTAGGGCAAGCTCGGTTGACAGTCTTGTAGTCAATGCAAACTCGTCACTTCCCATTCTTCTTAGGTACCACGACCGTATTTGAAACCCACCAAGGGTAATGCACTTCCTGGATCGCCCGTGCTTCTAGCAGGTTCCTTACCTCCTTCATGACTACCTCGACATGATGAAGAGCCGATCTCCTCGTTCTTTGAATGACAGGGCATGCATCCGGGAAGACATTGAGTTGGTGGCAAATAAAGCTTGGGTTAACACTGGGCATGTCGTACGGCATCCATGCGAAGACTTCGATATTCGCCATCAAGAAATCTACCATCTCGGTCCTTTCTTGGGCTGTCAAGCTTGACCCTAGCAAAAAGAATTTGTTTGGACTTTCGGCGTCAATCCGCACTTCTACCAATTCTTCAACAGCCTTGTCCTCAGCCTTGGCGCCCACATCTTCAAGGACACCCTGGTCTTCCGGACCTTCAATCTTTTGAACGAAGCCTTTGGCAGCTCGGCTCCCGTTCGCTGCCACGAAACATTGCTTCGACATGACTTGGTCGCCCCAAATTTCCTCTACTTCCCCCATAGTCGAGGGGAATCTCATAACCTGGTGGTAGGTCGACGCTACAGCCTGCATAGCGTGAAGCCATCCCCTACCGAGGATCAGATTGTATGTGGATGGCACCTTTAATACCCAAAACTCCACCTGCTTGACCACGAATCCAGCTTTGATCGGTAAAATTATATTTCCATAGGCCACTCCGGTTGTGAGTTGAAACCAACTAGTGGCGAAGTTGCCGGAGCCAAGTCTGTATCCCGGAGTTTGAGTTGCTTGAACGCATCGTAGTACATAATCTCAATCGAGCTTCCCTGGTCAATCAAGATGCGCTTGACATCGAAGTCTCTGATGCGGAGGGTGACCACTAGGGCGTCGTTGTATGGCGTTTGAATGTGCTCTAGGTCCCTAGTTGAGAAACTAATCACATCTCTCTCCTCGGTCTTTTCCTTTTTGACCACGGGCTGGATTGACAAAACTTCCCTCATATGTTCCGCCTTTTTGATCATTCCTCGGAGTTCGCACACACGCGCCGGCTCCACTATGCCGTGGATCACATTGACCACTCCTTGCGGGGGCGCCTCTAAGTCATCCAAACCATTCGGATCAGCCGGGGTAGGGTGCGCGGCTTTGACGCCCCCATCGATGTAAAGGTCTAAGTGACCGGCGGCGACTAACTCCTCTAAATGTTGCTTCAAAGGCAAACAGTCCTCTGTCCGATGTCCTCGCTCCCTATGATATGTGCAGCGGTACCGCAGATTGAAGCCTTTTTGCGCATCGCCTAACTTAGTAGGAAACCAGACGTAATCCTCGTCACGGATTTCACTAAGTATGCAATAGATTGGAATTTTAAATACCGTGGTGATACCCGTCCGGGCGTTCAACCTTCTGTTAGCATCAGCCGCGTCATTGCGGGGATATTCTGCTCGGTCATTGCGGCGACCTCTACCCCGGTTTCGATGATTTGGTCCACGGTCAGATTCCCCGGCGCGATCATTTGGACGGTTAGTCTCCTGTCCGACTGCGTGTACCTTGCCAGCCGCCCTTTTGTCTGTTACCACCAGATTTGTCTTCACGATGGATGCCGCCGCATCATCCTCTACTCGGAGGTGCTTATTGATATGCTGCATTAGTTGCCCCATTGACGTCGGCTGGTTCATTGTAAGCGAGTCCCTCAGCCTATGCCCGACTGGGAGACCGCGCTTATATTGGATGATTGCCGGGTTGATCGGGCAATCTAGGATCTCGTTGAAGGTTTCCCAGTACCTAGAGTTGTATGCCTTGAGGGTGTCACTCGACTCCATCTTGACACTTAGAAGGTGGTCTACTTCCTTTGGCGTTTTGGTGTTGGTTTTGAAACGAGTCACGAATGCTTCCGCCAACAGCTGCCACCTCTCAATGCTCTCTTCTGGTAGTCTCTCAAACCATTTCAAGCCCAGTTCGCCCAAGCTGGATGGGAAAATAAGGCACATAAGAGCATCATTACGCCTGTGTCCGGCCATGACCTGCCAAAAGTGGCTTACATGCATGTACAAATCGCTTTTTCCGTCATAAAGTGTAAACTTGGACTGGTGAAAGCCCGTTGGGAGCGGCGTGGTTTCTATTTCAAGGGAGAAAGGGGAGGCGTTCAGCCTCGCCAAGTCGGTGTCCAAAGGAATTGGAACTGCCAAATGGGGCGGCAGCATCATAACCTCCTCACTATGGTGACCTTCGTAAGATAACCGCTGGAACGCCGACACCCTTTCAGCCTCCCGTCGGCGAGCTCGCTCCTTCAAAACATCCCTCAAGTCCTCTGAACGGACGGAGTAGGAATATCTTGTCGTGGTATCTTGACGCGGTTGACGGCCATGAGGGATGGTAGGTACTATCTTGGGCACTAGACTTCTCTGCAGGCACGTCTAGGTCCCCAACTCTATAGCTTTTGGTAATAGAAAGGAAGGGAGTGTGCTGCTGGCTCTGGTTGCCTGAGCGGCGGGGTTGGGTGCGCTCACTGTGGTCTCTCACCCCAGCAACACCCTTCCTTTGACCTGTCGTTTGAGAGCTTCCATCTCTGCCGCCATTCTCTGGATAACGGTGTCTTGGTCCCTTAACTTGTGCTCCAAATGTCGAGCATGCGATTCTCTTCGCCGCCGGTGTTCGTCTGGGCTCCGTGAGCGACCAAAACTTTTGGCGCGCTTATCTCGTGTATCTCTTGGAAGTCCTCCTGGGGAAGTCTCTAAGTCCGCCATGTTTGGAACGACGGGGAGTCCGTCTCTCCGTCTGGCTGACTCCGAGGTAACACCGTCAATGGCAGATAACGGCATTTCGTCGTTGTTCGCCATGGAAGGCGATCAGATGAGCTTGGAGGGCAAGGTTGTGTCTGTAAAAATCTTCCCACAGACGGCGCCAATTGTACGGAGAAGAGATATTCGTCACTGTCCGTACTCCTTTCGTCAAAGCTCCGAACCTATCCGATCAACCTGAGAACACAACGGCGGCGAGCTACCCGGCAGAGTGTTGTCGGAAAACCCCTCCGACGGTTAAGTTAGCAAACACTCAGGGAGAAGGAGAGAGAAGCTGAATGCATGTAAGTTTATCTCACCAAATGATGTTTCATCCCCAGCATAGGGGGCGCAGTCTTGCTTATATACTTTCTGCGCTCAGCTCTGCGCCCATTAGTCTATTGACACGTGGAGCTGTTCTCCTATCTGTCAGCATGAATCCAGCTAACACCACCTAATCAAACCACCAGACAACATTAGCGAGAACGGGGCAGCCCGGCGGCATCACCTCGGCCTCCTCCGACTGTGCTACGTAACGAGTCCGAGGGCCCTGCTCGCCGAGCTCCATCACGCTAGAGCTCGGTAGCATTCCGGTGAGACTGAGTTCCAGACCAGTTAAGCCGGTATTTAGAGGACCTTCCCCACCAAGCTAAATGTGCGAATCACGATACCTGGATTAGCATACGATCATCTTGGCCAAATTAACTCGGCCCAAACATGGGACTTGGGCCTCGACCGAGCAAGACCAACTCCTGGAGAAGCCCAAGTTAGCTCAGCCTAAGCATGCGACCTGGGCCTCGACCAAGCAACACCGACTTTGGACAGGATCAAGTTAGCTCGGCCATCTTTCTGTCCGGCATCTACCACGGCCCAAAAGCCAGATTATAAATCTCCCTCTCACTCACAAATTTAATATAATTATAATTAGTTCTTTCAAAATTTTAATTTTTATAACACATATGCATACATAATTTGTTAGTCATTTAAATAAAAAAAATATTATTATCATTTTCTTTCCACTGAAATGTTTTTAAAATGTCTACATTTTGAGAGTTTCTTGCATTTGATACATTATAATAAATAAATAAATAACTCACAAAAGAGTAGTTATATTTTTGGGAAGATTAGTTTTTTTTTTTTTGAACTAGAAAAAAGGTCGTTTTGTGGGGATATTAGAGCATCCATGGATCCTGATCTCGGAATAATCAGTTGTTGGCCAGATACAACCCAACTCAAAGGAAGAGACTCACCACTGGAGCACATAATAGACTTCATCTACTCGCCATAGCAGGAGGCTGGATGTCGATCAGAGTATAACGCACAAATCTGAAAACAAATTGTGCCTCCTAAGAGTTGACCCTTGCATGCCCTTGTAGAAAGCACATGCATAATCTACTGGGTCACCCCAATGGTAGATTAATATTTTAATAATTAACTTGGAAATGGGCCAAGCTTAAGATTGGAGATTTCAAATATGACTTGTTTATATTTTTCAATAAAATTGTGTCTGGGAAATTTTCTGACCACACTGCTAACTCAGTAATTCAGCTGGAGAGCACTGGCAGAATAGATGGCACTTGACTGACCTGCAACAGAAATATAAGAATCCCGCGGTGGTTCGTCCACCGAGGGCACTCCGACGATTAAGTCAGTATATCTCTCAAAAGATAATCAATAGTGCTAAACTCACTAGCTTGAGCCTAAAAAGCATACCTTAGACCTATGGGGGTGCCTCTCTTTTATAGCCAACATAAACCTAGTCCCAATAGAAGCCTAACTTCTATGAACTCAGGATTACTACTAATCTTGGACTCCCAGTAAGATTAGAATAAACTCTCTAAGAGTCTTTTCTTAATACAAACTGAAGTCTTCTCTCATTCTAGGACTCTTGTCCCTTATCCAGGTTGAGTTCCCTTTTCATTCTGGGACTCTTGTCCCTTATCCACTTATCTCGGATTCCGATATCATCGAAGATAACCTCGGCTTTGCCGAGATCACCTCGGCGTCACGACCAGGACACGTGGCACCTTGGCTGACACGTCGGCGTCACCTTGCCACGTGTTGGTACTCAGAAAATATATCCCCACAACTGCCCCTTAGGTTCTATTACCTCGGCATTCTGAGGTGATGGACCTACACTGTTCGTTCATCTGTGCCCCTCTGTCCAAGATCAAACTCGTCGACCTCAAAGTTCCCTAGACTTTACTGTCCACTGGTGTCAAGAATCAAGTTTCATGCTTTCCAAGCTGCTTGAAATCGCACCTCCTAGCCGTGGTTCTGGTTCCATTAATTCGTAAACTCCAAGAGCTTTGCAACTGCTCCACTCACACTCTCTGGTGAGTTCCTGATTTCCAGTCATCTATTTGACTCCGGCGATTTTCATATCGACGTTCATTTCACTTGGTAGGTTCATAAACTCTTTACTTGCTATTAAGTTCAATCTTTCATAACTCTTCTGAATCTGTTTACTTGCCATCTGTTGCCTTCCATTTTCGTTTGTTTTCAAGTTTTGAATTGTTTGAATGCCTGGCACTGTTCTTGTCATATCCGCTTTCTGTTGCTAGCATCGTGTCTGGGTCATTACTTTTTTGTTCTTCAATACTTATTAGTGCCTGTGCACTTGGCTTTATTCTTGAACTTTGTCGTCTTCTTGACTATTTTGCTCTTTTTTCATTCAATCCTCTGGCTTTTCCTCTTTCTAGCTCTTTGCTTAAATCCGTCATTGTTCCAAGCTTTCAAGCTTCTGCAACTGTCTTCGTTCCTCTCCTCCGGTGAAGCTTACATCATTCTGTCATTGTCGTCAGACTTCGGCAATTCTCATTCCGACTTCCCTCTTTCTGGTAAGCCACTGTTCCTCCTGGTTTTATTTCTTGTTGCTTTCCAAGAAGCTCTGCTTCATTGTTAATCACCATTGCTGTTTTACCCGTTGTTTCCAAATCATCTTCTGTTGATTTCTGCCATTGTTCTTGGCTTAACACACCTGTGCAATCTTTTTGTCTTGATTTCCTGATAGCTTCATCACCATTCTTGATTACGAATTACATTATTGTTTCTATTTTCTGTGTCTTTTTCCAGATTCTTGCTTTCAATCCTTGCCTTCAAACCGAGGTGCCAATCGCCGAGAAGAGCCGTGATCAAACTCTTCGGAGATCGATGCTGAGCTCGAGGCCGAGAAGGCTGCTGAGAAGTTTTCCCAACTGTCTTCTATATCCGCCATTGATGCCGAGTAGTTTTGTTTCCTTCTTTTACTCCTTGTACCTTGTACCTTGTACTTTGTCCGTCTTTGTATGCTTTTAATCCGGCCGACGTGCCATTTTTGTAGTCTGAATAATTTATTTTTCAATATTCAGGCCAAAGTGCCTTCTTTCTTCTTTAAATGCATTTCTCTTTTCTTCTTTGAATGTATGTCTTTCTTTTTTCTGCTCTTGTATGATTCTATACTTAGAATAATTTGCATGTCTTCAAAGTACACATTGACTGTGCAATCTCTTCGGGTAAAATACCTCTGTCACAACTTCTAATCTTGCTCATCTCGGCCTTGTCCTAATACTTGAAAATATTGTAACAAATATTTTCACAAGTGTTGCTTAGGACTTGTCACTTTCTCAATGTCTTCTATCAAGACTTCAGTTTTTCATATTTCAAGTTTTGACAACCTGGTAGTCTCGGCAAGTACGCAGATATTGCTTGAGCTTGACTTTAACTTGTAAATTTTTCTCAAAAATTTCAACAAGTGTTTAACCATCATCTTTTATCATAACCTCGGTTTAACTATAACTTGTAAATTTTTCTCAAAATTTCAACAAGTATTTAAACCAATCTTCTTCTGATACGACCTCGGTTTAACTTCAACTTGTAAATTCAGACAGAATTTCAACAAGTGTTAAATATGACCTCGGTTTAACTTCAACTTGTAAATTCACACAGAATTTCAACAAGTGTTAAACATGACCTCGGTTTAACTTCAACTTGTAAATTCACACAGAATTTCAACAAGTGTTAAATATCAATCGGTTAACTTCAACTTGTAAATTTATACAGAATTTCAACAAGTGTTAAATATGACATCGGTTTAACTTCAACTTGTAAATTCCACAGAATTTCAACAAGTGTTAACATGACCTCGGTTTAACTTCAACTTGTAAATTCACACAGAATTTCAACAATTGTTAAACATCATCTCAGTTTAACTTCAACTTGTAAATTCACACAGAATTTCAACAAGTGTTAAATATCATATTGGTTTAACTTCAACTTGTAAATTCACACAGAATTTCAACAAGTGTTAAATATGACCTCGGTTTAACTTCAACTTGTAAATTCACACAGAATTTCAACAAGTGTTAAACATAACATCGGTTTAATTTCAACTTATAAATTCACACAGAATTTCAACAAGTGTTAAACATCATCTCGGTTTAACTTCAACTTATAAATTCACACAGAATTTCAACGAGTGTTAAATATCACATCGGTTTAACTTCAACTTGTAAATTCACACAGAATTTCAACAAGTGTTAAACATAACCTCGGTTTAACTTCAACTTGTAAATTCACACAGAATTTCAACAAGTGTTAAACATCATCTCGGTTTAACCAACTTGTAATTTTCAACAAGTGGTAAACATCATATCGGTTTAACCAACTTGTAAATTGCTACAAATTTTAACAAGTGGTAAACATCATCTCGGTTTAACCAACTTGTAAATTGTTACAAATTTCAACAAGTGGTAAACATCATCTCGGTTTAACCAACTTGTAAATTGTTACAAATTTCAAAAGTGGTAAACATCATATCAGTTTAACCAACTTGTAAATTGCTACAAATTTCAACAAGTGGTAAACATCATCTCGGTTTAACCAACTTGTAAATTGCTAAAATTTCAACAAGTGGTAAACATATTCTTCTTCTCTGTGCCCCCTGCATGGCTTCCACATACTTTTGCGAACCTTATAAAAGGTCTTCAACCTGGCTAACTGCAGTCCAACCTTGTGTGTTTTCTTTTTTATCTTCTGGGATCTAAGATTTGCTCACTGAGCTCTTCTCTTTTCGGACTTAAATGCCGAGATCTTGTCTGCTAGAATCTTGGATCTGCTCACTCAGGTTGAGCTCTTCTCTTCTCGGACCTACTCATCTAGGCCGAGATCATGTCTTCTAGGATCCGGGATCTGGAATCCGAGATCTGCTCATTTAGGCTGAGCTCTCGTCTTCTCGGGCTTACTTGTCTAGGCTGAGATCATGTCTTCTCGGATTCGGGATCCAGGATCTAGAATCCGGGATCTGCTCACTCAAGATGAGTTCTTCTATACTTGAATGTTATCTCCTTGGGAGCGCTCATGCCCTCTGTCTTTGCATCCCTTCTAGAAGGGTCTTCGTTTCTCCGTAGGTATCTATCCTTCCATACCTGGAGATCATCTTCGTTGTAGTATCCGCTTCGATCTGTTGTCTTTGGTGCGTCACCTTCCTGGCCGGCGTCTTTCACTCCGTGACTCTGGTCACGAGTTTCTGTGTTGCGGTTGTCCCCTTCAACGTCGAGGTTGATAGGTCTCCCATTCCCAACAGGAGCGTTGTCTCCAGTCTGATCCTTCTGTCCGTCATTGGCCATCTATTCTTCTTTCTTTCATTGGCCATCTATTCTTCTTTCTTTCCCACAGACGGCGCCAAATTGTGTGGAAAATTTTCTGACCACACTGTCAACTCAGTAATTCAGCTGGAGAGCACTGGCAGAATAGATGGCACTTCCCTGACCTGCAACAGAAATATAAGAATCCCGCGGTGGTTCGTCCACCCGGGGGCACTCTGACGATAAAGTCAGTATATCTCTCAAAGATAATCAATAGTGCTAAACTCACTAGCTTGAGCCTAAAAAGCATACCTTAGACCCATGGGGGTGCCTCTCTTTTATAGCCAACATAAACCTAGTCCCAATAGAAGCCTAACTTCTATGGACTCAGGATTACAGTTAATCTTGGACTTCCAGTAAGATTAGGATAAACTCTCTAAGAGTCTTTTCTTAATAAACTGAAGTCTTCTCTCATTCTAGGACTCTTGTCCCTCATCCAGGTTGAGTTCCCTTTTCATTCTAGGACTCTTGTCCCTTCTCCACTTATCTCGGATTCCGATATCTTCGGAGATAACTTCGGCCTTGCCGAGATCACCTCGGCGTCACGACCAGGACACGTGGCACCTCGGCTGACACGTCGGCGTCACCTTGCCACGTGTTGGTACTCAGAAAATATATCCCCACAAATTGGATGGCAACTTGTTATATATTCCTGTTTCATTTCATAATAAAATTATTAGAATAATTGGTTTTATAATATGAGAGAATTTCGATGTTAGAATGTTTTTCATTCGAGTCTCATGAACATGACAAAGAGTGTTAGCTCAATATATGTTGTACATTACTGGCATAATCTAAAAGTTTTATTTTATGAGTACGTAAGAGAGATATTACAGTTTATAGACATTATTATGATAAAAAAAGGTGATCGGATTATTGGTCATTTTTGTTTTTATTTTTTGGCCTTTTACCTTTTCAAAAAGGTGGATACACTGTCTTTTATGATGTGGGTGCTTTTGTCAGCTTGTACACTGTCTTGATAAAATTAAATAATGATGTAAAGGGGCAATATGAGAAGTGAACATGTGGTCTATTATTAGAATGCCAAACAGATTTCTCTTTGGTGAGATACACTGTGTGTTACCATTGACATTTTTATTTTTAAAATTCGGTAGTAGTAAGATCGATTAATTTGAGTGATTAATCTTTTCGTTTATTAATAGAGTTTGAAACATATAAATTGTAAAATGAATTAGATAAATTAAGATCTTTTTTGAATGTGAATTCTGTTATCACAGACACATGGATGGTGAGTGAGGGCTATCACCCACCAAATTTTGAAAAAACTACACTTTTATTATGTAATTTTAAATATTTATACAAGAATTTTACATTTTGTCCCCTTTAAAATTTGTGTAACTTTACTCCAACCTTTTCAAAATCTAAATAATTTTACTTTTGCTATCCTAAATTTTGAAATTTCTCATACAATTTTTAGTAATTATAAAATAAATTAGTATTTTAGCCATCTCAAAATCTTTGAAAAATCTCACTCATAGGGCTTACCACCAAAGAGGTTATAGGTTCGACTCTCACAAAGGCTAAATATCTCAAATATTGGGGTCACTAGAAGTTTACCTGATCGTTAACTTCAGGACTCCAGAATTAATCGAGATGCTCGTAAGCTGGTCCAGACACCCAATTATAGAAAAAAAATCTTTGCAAAGTCTCACTACATTAATATAATTTTAAATATTTATAAAATAAATTAATATTTTGGCTTTTAAAATTTATATAATCTTACTTTAATTCCTCAAAATCTAAATAATTTTACTTTCAGTCCCCATTTGCACAATTTCTGCATCCATTACTGTTTATTATAGTTGGGTTTAATGAGTTGTCCACTATATTTTATGTAAATGATTTTGTGATCCATTTTGAATTTTAACATTTAGGATTCTCTATCATTGATAATTTTAGTAAAAATATTAGAGATCTTAAATATTCTATGAAATATTAATGTAAGTGGAACTCGTATTTATATAAGTGTTTGGTAAAAAAAATTTATAAAATATTTGGAGAAACTATCATTTTCCTTGTGAAAAAGTAAAAAGTTGAAAAGATTAGAAGAGCACTCTCACAAGTCACAACATTAGGGTAGTCATTTCAATTTTGTCTGCTTTGTAGAGCAGTGTTTCAACCATTGTTGCGAGGTAGAAATGAATTACAAGAAAATGAACAAATGTTAGTGTATAACAAAATTGTTTCTCATAGTGGAACACCTGTAATTTGAAAAATAATCAAAACAGATTAATGTAATTTATCTAAAAACTATTTTTTTTTTTCAATTGTTTATTATTAAATAAGTTGAAACGATGGTCAAAGGTGTTTTTTTTTGTTGAAAAAATTAGGGAAACATCCCTTTCAAATTTTGTGTAGTAAGAGAGGTCTAAGATGTTTTTTTTTTTATTAGCCAAGTTCCCTCAACATCTTCACAGAGAAAATTCGATTCAGAGAAATTTCAAAATTTCTCTAGTATGATCACATAAAAATTTTGAAATTTCTCTGAGTCGAACAAAATTTTTTTGAATCAAATTTTTTTCTGTAGAAATGTTAAGGGATCTTAACTATTATAAAAATATTATATATCATTTATCTTATAAAATCTTAATAGGGATCTTAAATAAAACCCAAATAAAACTTTATTTATTTTTTATATGCTTTTAGAAAACTTTTAAGTGTGCAATGCATATGGCTCAGAGTAATTTACTCATGCATTCCAATCAAATAATTCCATTTTCAAATGCTTGTAAGGGACAAGGGAAAGTGTGGTTGAGAATTAATGAGAGAATTAAGAAATTAGAAGGTTTTTAAAATGAAAAACTGGCACAAGATTTTCTAAAAATAATAAAATTCAAATGAAACTCAATTGATACTTATGATTTGGAAGTGATTTTAGGTAATATATTTGAGATTAGAAAAACTCCTACATTTTATTTTAGCAAAGGAAAATTTGAATCCAATGCCATTTTTCCCTTTTCAAAAATTCTCATTGATTTAATTTAACAGTAATCTATATATTTATAAGAAAAAGAATTTTTAGTGAGGATCCTTGTGAGAGTTTCAACACTTCATACTAATTTTTGATTTTTTTATTTTAAACAATTAAAAAAATCTCCATTTGCTAACTTTTATTTGATAATTACACATAGGGAAAAGAAGGAAAAAAATAAGTTGTTTTACTTATATAAAGTAAATCTTATACTCTCATCCTATTTAGTAAGGAGTCTTGTAAGAGTTTCAATACCTCATACTAATTTTCTTGATTTCATAATTTTAAACAATTACGAAAATCTTCATTCACTAGCTTTTATTTGATAATCTCACATAGAGAAAATAAGAAAAATGAATTGTTTTACTCATATAAAGTAAATCTTATACTCTCATCCCATTTAATATTGTAGTGTTGTACATGTTTCAATTCAACATAGTTTAAATTTTAAAAAATTTAATTAATTAATTATGATCTATCCGATTAAGCTAAATCATTTTTAATTTGATTGATTCGTTGGTTTAACTGCGATTTTGTCAAAATATATTGATTAAATTCAAAATAAACTAATTTATATAAGGAAAATGAGATTTTTAGTGAGAAACCGTATAATTAATATCTCATACTCATTTTTTTTTCTTAATTTTAAACAATTAAAAAAATCTTCATTGGTTAGCTTCCATTTAACTTTTATTTTATAATCTCACATAGACGTTTTGATTTAAAATAATTTTGTATGAAATTTTGAAACTCTCATAATATTTAACTTTAAAATAATTACAATCACACATTGAGAAAAAAAAAAGAAAAACTGAATTGTTTCACTTATATAAAGTGGTACAATCCCATATCGGAAAAAAAAGAAAAAGTAAGTTGTTTCACTTATATAAAGTAAATCTTATAAAAAGGGTTTTGAGGGAAAAGTCTTCTAGAAGTTCCAAACTCTCATTATAAAATTATTGAATTTTTTTAATTTTAAACAATTAAGAAAATTCCCATTGGCTAGCCTCCATTTAATTTTTATTTTATAATCCCACATCCGAAAAAGAAGAAAAAAGTGAATTGTTTCACTTATATAAAATGAATCTTATACTCCCATTTTATAAGCAAAAAGAGATTTTTAGTGAGAAGCTCTATAATCAATACCATTTTTTTTTTCTTAATTTTAAATAATTAAGAAAATCTCCATTGGTTAGTTTCTATTTAACTTTTATTTTACAATTCCACATAAATGTTTTGATTTTAAAAATAATTTTGTGTGAGATTTTGAAACTCTCATAATATTTAATCTTAAAATAATTACAATCCCACATTAAGAAAAAAAAGAAAAAGAGTTGTTTCATTTATATAAAGTAAATCTTCATTTAATATCATAGTATCGTGTTTGTTTCAGTTCAAGATGGTTTAAATTTTAAAAAATTTAATTAATTAATTTTGTTGTAAATTAGTTAGTCTTTTGATTTAGTCGATTAGGCTGAATCGTTTTTAGTTTGACTGATTTACTAGTTTAATCACGGTTCTATTTGTTTTATCAAAATATATTGCTTAGATTTGTTTAATGTGAAATAAACTAAGACTAACCATATTAAAAAGTAAACGACTGAGATTGCTTAATTAAAAATGAACTTCCTATCCAAACATTTGTTAATTTTTATTTTACAATCCCATATCAGGAAAAGGTAGAAAAAATAAGTTGTTTTATTAAATCAACCTTATGCTCCCATTTAATATTGTAGTGTTTTGTATGTTTCAGTTTAAGACAAATTAAATTTTAAAATTAAATAAAATTTAAAAGTTTTAATTAATTAATTTTTGTATAAATTGATTGGTCCTTTGACTTAGCGAATAGGATGAACTGTTTTCGGTTTGATTGATTCGCTGGTTTAACTGGAATTTATCAAAATATGTTGATTAAATTTGTTTAATTCGAAATAAATTAAAGATTGACCTAATTAAAAATTAAACAGCTAAAATTGCTTGATTCGAAATAAATTTTCCGCCTAAACAAATCTTAACTTTTAAACAATTAAGAAAATTCTCATTGGCTAACTCCATTTAACTTTTACTTTATAATCCCACAACGAGAAAAAAAAAAAAAAAAAAAAAAAAGAAAAGAAAAAAAAATTGTTTCACTTACATCAAGTGAATCTTATGCTTCCATTTATCTAAGCAAAATGAGATCTTTAGTGAGAAACCTTATGATCAATATCTCATACTAATTTTTCTAATTTTTTTAATTTTAAACAATTACGAAAATATCCATTGGTTAGCTTCCATTTAACTTTTATTTTACAATCTCACATAAAGGTTTTGATTTTAAAAATAATTTTGTATAGGATTTTGAAACTCTCATAATATCTCTCCTTAAAAGTTTTTTTATAAAATTTATAAATATATCAATAATCTCAATGTCACTCTTATTGCTTAATACAAAAATTATGAGATAATTATGATAATTTTAAATTTGTGTTTAAAACTTATAAATTATGGGATAGATTATTATAATTTTAAATTTATATTGTGCCGATTTTAAATTTAAATTTAAATTAATAGATTGTTTTCCATATTTAGTGACAGTTTAAATTTTAATAAAATAAAATTTTAAAGTTTTAATTAATTAATTTTTGTGTAAGCTGGTTGATCTTTTAACCTAACTGATTAAGTTAAGCCGTTTTTTATTTGAATGATTTGCTGGTTTAACCGGAATTTTAGTAGTTTTACATGTTACGATGATTCTTTCTTACTCTTTAAGTTTTTAAAATTTCTTTAATTATTTCCTTTTCAAAAACTAATATGATAATTTTTAAAATTCATATATTTTTATTCTAAAATAGTGAGGTATTAGAACTATGTCATTTTTTTATAACAAAGCATAATTTTAATTATTAATTGTCAACACAACAATTTAATCTATCTATACTATATAATATATAATAGTAAAGAAATATCTAAAACAAAACCTTTAAATTTATATATAAAATTTTATGTACAGAAGACAAAATATAAAAAATTAAATATAATTATTATATTTTTAATAAATAATATATTATTTTATCTTGTACATAATACAGGTGATATGCCATTTCTTATCAAATTAATGTGAAAGTATGAACATGTGGGAGGTGACAAAGAGTCCTTGTTAACCATCACAACAAGAGGAAATGGTAGTGAGAGTTTCCGAAGTTGTCCTCATTGAGCACCTCCGGTGGGGGAGAGTTGTAGTGGGAAAAATATATAATATATATATTATATAAAAGTATCTTGTATCAAATCCTCATGAATTTGACAATCCCTTTTTATGTTAGGTTAGATTCTAATAAGATCTAAGGCTACCCCATATTACCTTTTACTTGGATATCCAACTACTATCATTTCAAGCTCGTTGATGAATGGAGGAGGAAGATATTCGAAGAGTCCATTGAGTTTGGCATATGGGGAAGATTTTATTATTATTATTATTATTATTATTGAGGTTGTGGAGGGGAGGCAGATGGTAAAAGGAAATCTTGAATTTATGTAGGAATTTTAAAAAGAAATAGAAAATGAAGAGGTATGACTCTTCTTCATGTTCTTATTCTTTATATTTCTCTACACTTTATTTTTTGGATTTCATTCTAGGCTCACAATGATAAATTAAACCGTTCATTTTGTAAATCTCATAATGAAGACCGTCTATATAAAAAATTAATTTCATCGGAGATCGATAAATATATAAACAAATCATTTAAATTATTTGTATATCTACTGATATCCGATGAAATTAATTTTTTGCATAACTCATAAAAATTGTTGGGATTATGAGATGAATGATTTAGATTATCAATGTCGGCTTAGAATGAAGCCTAAAAAACAAAAGTATGAAGAAGTACGGAGAATAAGAGTATGGAGGAGAGTCATTCCCAAAAGAAAATAGAGAGAAAATTTAATTTATATTTCATTTACTTTTTCTTTATCTTTTAATTTTCTTTTTCTAAATTTCTACTTAAATTTATAATCAAACACAATCTAAATTTTTTTCCGAATCTCTATCCAAATACATAATTAAATACATCCTAAATGTAGTGGAGATAAGGGAAGGGTGTTTTTTATGCCCGGTCCTGAGTTTAAACACTAATCTTTCAAACTCATATGACTTTTGCCTTGTCTTTTGAATCCATATTTCATGAAATCTAGTTTTCACTATAAAAAAAGAAATAAAAAAAAAAAAAATTATGTTTTCAAAATACAACCTTGTGAAATGTTTTAAGTTCAGAAAATAAGTTCAAAAGCATATGAGGTTTTGGAATTAAATTTTTAAAGAATATGAATTTGATATATATGTATATATATATAAAATAAAATAAAAAAGTAGTCAAGGGAGAGCACTCTAATTGAGATTTGAAATTTTGATTTATTTTTTTTTTAGAAAAATAATAGACAAGTTCACTTTTTATGTAAGATAAGAGAGAAAAATAGTTCCGAACAAGATGGACCTACGATTTCAGAAAACCCTTTATATATTAGTATTAACTATTAATTATTTTTTAAAATTATACAAATTCGCCCCCTTCTAGGTTTGAAGGAAAAAAATAAAAACAAAAAGTGATTGCATGACCTACACCTTTCCATCTATGAAATGTGGGGTTCAAAGTATAAAATTTAACAATTTTAACAAAATATAACAATAAAATTTGGTTTCTCACAACTAGTATCGATGAGTTATCTTATAATTGACCTTTTATAACTCAGTATGAGGAAAATAAGTTTATATATATAATATATATATTATGCTATTTTTCACCTTTTATATCCATAGAAATTGATGTTATAGTTTACACTTTCTTTTTAAATTCTTTGTTGAATATGTTCGTCTCCTTATGTTAAAATTCTCCATCCGGTCTCTAAACATGAGAGTGATTGATTAATTAATTATTAAACTTAAAAAAATGAATTATAATTTTTATGTTTGAATAGCACTACCATTTCTTTTCTTTCTTTCTTTCTTTTTTTTTATCTTTTTGTTGGGGACACATACCATTTATCCATCACCTACCCAATAAATACTATTATTGGGACCGCTTAGAGATAATGCAAATTCTTCAACTATGCCCACCACCAAAAATATCTAGGAAATGCTTTGATGCACCCCTTTCGGGGTTTATATTATATGTACTCTATTACAAAAATGTAAAATTTTATCTTAAAATTTTATAATATCAATTATAAAATACATAATCTCGTTATAAGTCACAAATTGTAATCACAAAACTTTAAACATTTTATTACGTTAATTTGCGATGAGGTTATATATTTTATAATTAATATTACGAAAATTTATAATAAATTATACATTTTTATAGTCCAATGTATATAGTATGCACCCTTTAGAAGTGCAACACCGTAGGATTCCCAAATATCTATCATAAAGCCTTCTTCTCCAATAACATGGGCATATCTTTTTAAGGTCAGCAAAAAAAAAAATCAAGTCACTTAGAATTAGTTCAGATTGAATAAAAAATAAACAAACTCGACAAATCATTAACAAATCAAATACTAAATAGACAAATCTCAATTATATTTCTAAACTCACAATTGAACTTGAACAATAACTACTCAACTTGGACTTGTATACATTTTACATAGAACCAAGCGGAGCTTCCCAATGTCACCGGAATCCAATTCCCTCCTCTCCTTTGCCCTTTTTTACCAACAAGATGACACTAACTTATTTATCACCATTTTTTGAGGATATATATTCTTTATTGCTTTTAACAGAGTTACGTAGAGAAGAAAGATTCATATAACCGATCCTATTTGATAGGATTTAAGGCTTAGTTTAGTTTGGTATATATTATTTACCAAACAGCTTTGTGTGCGTATACACACGCTAGTATTCATTGCACCTTAGCTCACCTTTTTTCACAGGAGAATGAATGAACTTGGGAATAGATAAAATGAACAAAAACACTTGATAACCACAAAAAGCACCTATTCGGGGGAACAAAAATGGAAAGGAATCAAAATCACTACAGCTTCTTAATCATTCAACAAAATCAAACCAAAACCAAAGCCAAACATACTATACATATTTTATGTAAAATGGTAATAACTTAGAAAAACAGTGCCCGAGCACTCACACAAGCATACAGCATTAATTGGCTTGCCATGCTCCTGGTCCAATGAACTCCCCAAAAGAACTAGCATTTATATTCAAGGAAAACTGCTTTCCTGCCTCTGATTATTGCCAACTAAAAAATTTGGGGGAATTGGAAAATTATGTGGGGACTGGGAAAATTAGCACCAGCAACAAGTCTATTTTCTCTTCAATCCTCTGCCCCATTACTGACTTTGATCTCCAAAAGCCTCTCAACAGGCTGTCGACAAATTGGGCACCGGTTTGTTTGGAGCCTCAAAACCTTCGCACACCCACTGCACATACACTACACCAACAAAAGAAACCCGAGCAAATAATATGTCAGTAACAAGCAATTCACAGGTATCTCAACTTGGGTTGGTGACTAGTAGTTCCCGGAGAGAAAGTAGGATGCGATGCGGTGAAAGTGTGCCTATTAGATCAACCTTACCCTTCATCAGTATAAAGGGAATACTGAACTCACTCAATATAGGCAAATAATGGTGGTGTTTGGGAACCAAGTTCCCAAATTTTTTTTCTCATTTTTTTCGCTAAAAGACAAAGTTTTGCAAAACCAAAAAAACACATCCAAACAAAATATCACATCCAACCCCATAATCATTTCACTTTTTTCTCACAACATCACATCCAAACATAAAAACCCAACTATCTTCCCAAACCCAAAATTTTTTATTTAATAAAAACTACATCTCATAAAATCTACATAAAATCACTTCCCAAACACCATCAATGATTCACTTAATCGGGACACTTACCAAATCTGTGTGTGTGTGTGTGTGTGTGTGAGAGAGAGAGAGAGAGAGAGAGTACCATGTGTCGGCAGGGAAGGACAGTTGTGTCCCGAGGTTCCGATAGACAGACAACACATTCTTTGCCAGAATCATTCCCATCAAAGTCACCATTGACAGAATTCCCAATCCCATAAATCTCCTGCAACTCATACCTCATCCCACTTACCCATAAGATTTGCTTCACCAACCTCACCTTGTATTCACCTTTCTCCTTCTCAAACACTGCCTTAGTTATTTGTGAGTTTGTGGGTCCAGACTCTGGGTTTTCATCTGTCGATTCATTTTGGCTAACTGGGGATGCCTCTGCCTTCACTGCGAGAGGATACACTTCCATATCACCCTCCGCCAGTAACTCTGTCTCATCAAACATTGAGAAGTCTATCCCAGTTCCAGAGGGTTGTATGAACTTCTGGCCTAAACCTTGTTCGAAATGCATGGTCACTGGTTTAATCAAATTTTCCTTTGTTGGGGTAAGGCTACAATCTTCACTCTCTTTTGCAAAGAAAATAACAGTGATGCTGTTTGGACAGCAAAAGAAATGAAAATTTTTAGTAAACCTTCACTGTTTTACCAAAGAAAGATGCACTTAGCAGAGTAAATATGAACTTGTATACACAGTAAATAAAACAATAAGTTACAAAAAAGCATCTAGATATCTCGAAGGGTGGAAACTTCTGAAGCAAATAGCACCAAGACTGGAAGATCAAATAAAATATACTGTGATTGGGGTGTAGTACATTCAACCTAAATGAGAAAGCAGGATTCTTGTTCATGGAAATATTAATTTAGCAATGAATAGAACAAATCCCTCCTCAGGCAACAACCGCATATCTTGCTATTTTATCCACAGCTTCCTATCAGTTAAATAGAACAAACAACATTGGAATTGGAAAAGAATGAAAAGGACAACATGGAAAGAAGGAAACAGAAGATGTCTATGCTTTTTCATAATAGGAAGACATCAGTGAGGGATGTTGGTAAAATATACATCAATCCTGATATAATCTCCTTAACACGCTAATACAGTGGTAGTCAAGTTCACCAGAAGGATTTCATTGAACACATAATCCATATATACCACATAAGATTACAGTTTACTAATTTTATGTTGCCAGAATATTCATTTAGTACATGAGTGCCAGCATTGCAAAGGAAAGACTACTATAAAACCAAACATCTCATCAACATTCTAACCAAACCAAATCAAACCAAACCAAGTTTTAAGTCCCATCAAATGGGGTCAGCTACATAAATCATTTTTCTCCACGCGGCCCTATCAAAAGTCATTTCGTTAGTCAAATTAAGTAGGTTCATATCTCTATTTACAACGCTAGCTAACGTTAATCTACGCCACCCCCGTCCCTAACACTCCCATCTACCGTTACAGCATTGTATCTCTTCACTACTGTCTCTATTGGTCTTTGTTGAATGTGACCAAACCATCTCAATCGATTCTCTCTCAACTTATCTTCTATCGGTGCTACTCCTACACATTCCCGAATACACTCATTCCTAATTCTATCTTGTCTAGTCTTGCCACACATCTACTTGAGCATCCTCATCTCAGCCACACTCATCTTATCTACATTTGTTTCTTGGTTTGCCCAACACTCTGTCCCATACAATATCATACAATATCGCTGGTCTAATAGCCGTTCTATAGAACTTACCTTTTAATTTAATGAGTATTCGTTTATCGCACAATACCCCAACACATTTCTCCACTAACACCATCCCGCCTTAATTCTATGGGCCACATCCGCATCAATCTCCCTCGTTGTTGTGATAATCGACCATAAATAACGAAATGTTCACTCTTAGGTAGTTCTTGTTCAATCTTCACTTCTCCTCTGCTCTCAGTGTCATTGTTACTAAATTTACACTTCATGTACTTGTCTTAGTTCTGCTTATCTGGAATCCTTTAGATTCAAGAGCTTTTCTTCAAATTTCCAACTTTGTATTAACTCATTTTCTAGTCTCATCCACTAGCACAATATCGTCTGCAAAAAGCATACATCATGGCACGTCATCCTGAATATTTCTCGTCAACTCATCCATAACTAAAGCAAAAAGATAAAAACTTAAGGTAGATCACTGGTGTAACCCTATAGTGATAGGAAATTCATTGGTCTCTCCAGCAGGCGATCTAATAGTGGTCACCACCCATTCATACATGTCCCTAATCACATCAATGTAACCTTTTGTCACCTCTTTCTTCTCTAACACTCACCATATTATATCCCAGGACACTCTATCATATGCTTTCTCAAGGTCGATAAACACCATATGAATGTCTCTTTTCTTTTCTCTATACTTTTCTATTACTCTACTCAAAAGATAAATCGCTTCCATTGTTGACTGTCAGGCATAAACCAAATTGATTATCTGACACCTTAATCCATTGTTCAAAAGAATCCTCACCGAATTCATGTTACTTGGAGCCATATCCTCTATTTGTAGCACCCCCCATCCCAAGCAGTTTTGCCAAGGCTCACGGCTTTAAAACGGCTATTTATAAATCTTTTACCTTGATTGTATTCATATTGTATATTTTAATATAGTTAAAAAAATTTAATATAGCATTAGTATTTCGTTTGAAAACATACTATTTTAGCAACTTTTTAGTTTTTTACAAAAATATATGCAAAAAGTAGAGAAAAAAAGAAATCTTTAAATTTTTGGTATAGGTTATTGCTTTTTTTTTTTTTAGTGACTTTTTGACTTTTAAACTAAAATATTAAGTTGCCAAACAAGGCCTAAGTATATATAAAAAAAAAATTATGTTACAAGTACATGTATTATATGAGAGAGAGAGAGAGAGAGAGAGAGAGAGGTATTTTGGTCAATACAAGACAGAAAGAAGAGAGAAGGACTGACCTACACAGGTCAATGCGACTGCTTGTTCTTCATTTCTTTGTCATTACATAAGCTAGGTAGGGTTCCATTCCATCTCTTCTCTTTGCCTGATTGTTCCATAAGTACTTAACTAGTATTATATGTTTAATATTTTCATACTTGCATTAAACTTCATAATTTTACAGTGTGACCCTTATTAAAAAATTTCAAAATTATGTTTTGGACCTTGCCGATGGCAATGGATAACCTATTTTGTAGGTATCCATGGAGACCCAACCCAAATACATGAGTTTTTTCCTTTTTTCTTGACCATTGGGTTGGGTAAGTGATGTTCTTTAAATCTTTGTCGAAATGGGTACCCACTAATTTTTTTTTTTTTAGGTATACGGAAAATAATTTCTCCATATATTTTCACTACTCTGTTTACAACCTATGTTACACGGACTCTTCAAAATAAATCAAATACCTGTATCGGACACCCGACACTCTGATAAGAGTATGGGATAAGTGTCGGATACTTTTCAATGGATATTTCTTATATAATTGTATATAACACTATTATTATATGTACATATTGTTGTATAATTGTTATAAATATCTTTTTGATATTGTAAGTTACATATAATACCATTTTATCTCACATACTTCATTAATTTATAAAAATATGACATTTTTTTGCCGAGTCCGCATACCCTTAAATTTATAGTTTGATGAGTCTAACCTCTAATACATACCCACACCCGACACCCATGCCGAGTCCATGTAATATAGTTTACAAGTAGAGTTCTAATTCTCACTCTCTCTCATCCTCTCACTACAGCAATGACGATTTGTGATGACGACAATCTAGCGGCGACAAGACTGTGACTATCGATCAAAACACGCGATTAATCATAACCAAAACATGAAAATTGAAGACAAAAATGTATAAAATTTCAATTAAGGTGATCACTAGTTAAAATGAAAATTGAAAAATTCAACTAAGGTTACCATCAAATCAGAGAGAAATCCAATAAAACAATAGCAGGAGATACTGGACAAGAAAATTCATTCTATAAATGCAAATAAATTTTTTTTTTTTTAAAAAGAAAGAAAAAAGAAGATGGAAACGAGAGCAACAACTCACCTTCAAATTATCGAAAATCAATTAATAGAAAGGAGAAGGAGATACATAAAATTAAAAAAAATTAAAAAAGAAAATGAAATTTTGTTGTAGGAATAAAATTTTTCTAAATAAATTAAAAAATTCTAAATATACATAAAATTGGATAAGAATAATGTGACAATGTTAATTAATGTGTATTTGATTTTGTTGTTGAGCCAAATAAAATAAAATAAGATTGAATGTATATTTAGCTTTGATTGTGAATCTTTAAAAAAAAAAAAATAAATAAATTAAAATAAAAATAAAAAGAGTCAAGTTGGATTGGGAAAAATCTAAACCCATTAGGAGATGGGGAGGGTAGTACCCATGGGGAATGGGAAAAAATAATTATAGGAGAATGGGGATGAGAAATTAATATCCACCCTATTAAGCCGAGTCCGGATCTTCTGTCATAGTTTCCTGCAATGGTTCCTGCTGTGGTGCAAAACGACGTCGTTTTGAGGTTTTTTTTTTTTTTTTTGCCATTTTTCTTGTCTCTCTCAGTTGACCACTCTAACCCACCTTGTGAGCAAGAACAAGAACAGAGAGACAAGGCGAAGTGAGATCGGCGGCGATTCCTCAATCGAGACCTCGTCCTCTGGTTCGATTCAATCGATCTTCCTCCCATCGTCTCGCTCCTCTCTCTGTAAGACCTCCAATTTGATCAATTTAAGGTTTTTTCTTTTTTGGGGATTTGATGATGGGTTTTGGTGTTTTTTTAGGAAGGTAGGATAGATGAAAATGGGCACTTGCAGTGTACAAAGATGGTTCTTAATCAAACCAATCTCCTTCAATACCACAATGGTCCTCTTCTCTTTGGCAAAATCTCAATTAACCTCATTTGGTACGGCAAATTCAATCCCACCTGACGAGCCATTATCTCTGATTTCGTCATTTCACTGTCTTCTTCCCCACCTCAAACTCGATCCTCTGTTGCAACCTAGTGGAAGACAACCCAGAAAAGAAATGCATTTCTCTTTGGTTAGAAAATTGGGGAAATAAAGAAATGCATTTCTCTCAGTTAAGAATCGCCGCCGATCTCACTTCGCCTCGCCGCCATCGTCCTCCTCAATCGTTTCTCTGTTCTTGCTCACAAGGTGGGTTAGAGTTCTCAACTGAGAGAGACAAGAAAAACGGCAAAAGGAGGAAAAAAAAAAAAAGCAGGAACCATTGTAGGAAACCATGGCAGAGGATCCGGACTCCATTAAGCCTCATTACCATCCCTAGCCGTATCCTTCCCATATCCAAAATGTATCATTCCTATCTGTATCTATTACGCGTACATGGCTTTGTTTGAATTATCCGCGATTCATAGGGTAGTGCAACGAGAGGACCCAAAATTAGGCAACATGCGCAACCAACTTGGGCATCTGAGATTCACCCCAACTCCCCCGAACCTAAGCCCAACCCGTTTCCCAATCAAATGTAAATATTCAAGACAAGACTGCATACGATATTCAAAAGAACACTATATCACAAGTAAATTTCAATTCTAATCAATCAAAATATTCTATTATCATAATCAAACGAAGCACTTCTATAATCTAAATTGCAAACTGATTCAAAATTAAAAATACTAGCAAGCATACATATGAAATTTCCATAGAAAAGACACCAAAAAATTCACCATAAACCCATACCTCCCGGCAACGGTGGCATCAAATGTGAAAGCAACAAGGAACTTCCCCGGGTTCTCCTCATCGGGCTCGATCTTCAAAGTTTCCTTCTTGAGATTAACATCATTTCGTATAGTCACCGCCTTCTGATGCTCAACATAGGGTGGAGGGGGAGGCATCACAGGCCCACAAGGGTACATATAGGGCGGCGGAGGGTGGTGGTGGTGGAGATCATATGGTGCAGGGAGCGGCACTGGCATCGCCGGCGGTGGAGGTGGGTAGTAACCAGGGTAATGGTAATAAGGGTTTGAGTTAGGGTTTGGGTATTGCACAGGATAAGGGGTTGCGGCGGCGAATACATATCGGTTAGCCGAAATTTCGGGGTGAGGAGGTTGTGGTGGCGGCGGAGGCGGGTGGCTCCGCCGTATTCCTTCCCTCCGGCGACCATTGAAACTACTACTTCCGATATTACCCATATCAATTTACGTCTTCAAAACAAAAAGGAAATCAAATTTAAATAACCCAAATTCTCATTGGCAAATTAGCATCGATCGACCCACCAAACAGAGACAAATTTATGGATATGCATATATGTATATAATGTTATACAGATCACTGACTACAATTTTCTTTTATTGCTAAAGCAGAATTTCCTTGTAGCCAAACAAGAGGGAGAAAATAAGCGAAACCCAAGAAAGAAAAGAATGTAAAAACCTGATCTGTTGATGGGAATTTATGCGCAGGACATTCTGTGATTGGTTTTTTGATTGAGGCAACGGAGAAATGTTGTATGGATACAAATATATAGGTGTAGATAGAGAGAGACGCAAAGAGGAAAATTGTGGAGATGAAGATGAAGATGAAAATTGGGTGGTGGGTTGGTAATGGGGTTGCGTAAAGTTCCACCAGCAACAACATCAATCAATTTAAAAACAGAAAATAATAAAGAAAAAATTATTTTTGTTGAAGAAAAATCATTTAAAATGTGTTAATGGATAAAAATGTAGACAAATAAGTAATTTTTTTGGATTTTTAATAAAGTTTTTTAAAGGAAAAATATCAGTGGTAACTTAAGACTAAAAAAATTACAAGTTACGACAAAATTTATAATTTTAATAGCGAATTATATTAAAAGCTCCTATAGTTTAGAATTTGTGTTATTTTAATTTTTGATTTTTTAATTGTGGCACATTTAATTTTGAATTTTGAATCTTCTTTCAAATAAAGACAATTGAATATACCATTACTCAATTCAAGGATAAAGTAGTCAATTTGATAAAATATAAATTAATTTGACAAAAATAAATGTCAAAAATATTTTTAAATTTTAAAAAATTATTTCTACCCACCAATAATAAAATTTTGAAAAATTAATAAATCTTTTACATATTTATTTATTTTTTTTACCAAATTAATTTTTATTATATGTTTGGATGATAATGAGTGGTTATAAGCGTATGGGGGTGAGAGACCTGAGACTACAAAAGAAAATATTGTAAATCTATTTCATTACTAAAAATTGGAAAGGGATGGTAAACTAATTTTTCCTATTAAATATATCGATTACACATTAAAAACCTAGCAACCATCCATTACATGATCATCATTCAAACATAATAAAAATTAATTTGATAAAAAATAAATAAATATGTAAAAGATTTATCAATTTTACATAATTTTATCTTTGGTGGGTAGAAATAATTTTTAAAAATTTAAAAATATTTTTTTGACGTTTATTTTTATTAAATTGACGACTTTGCTCTTGAAATTGAGCAATTGTATCTTCAATTGTCCTTATTTAGAACAATATTCAAAATTTACGGTCAAATATATCACAATTGAAAAGTCAAGGATCAAAGTGACATAAATCCCAAACTATAGGAATTATTAGTGTAATTTGTCCTAATTTTAATCATTAATTGATAGGTTTTATAATTAATTTAAAATTTATTTTAAGAATTTGCACTGATTTGTAATTTCTCCCTTTTGAAACCTTTTTTCATCTTCTTTTTACCTTCTGTTTTTTTTTTTGTTTTTTTTGTTTTTTTTTTTCATTCTAGATTAAAAGAAAATTTATTTATTTTTTAAAAATAGTCAAAATTAATATAAAAAAATACCAAAAAAATAATTTTGTGAAAATTTTAGGTAGCCTTTGATTTGTGTTTAGAATTATGATTTGAATGTAGAGTTATATTTTGAGTTTGTGAATTTTGGAATTATGATTTAAAAAAAGAAAATTTGTTTAGTCATGAGTTTTGAAAAAAATTTTGAATTATGATTTGAATTGGGTGTTGAATTTTTTAAATGAGTGTTGAGTTTGTGAAAAGTTATTTGATTATGAGTTTTAAAAAAAAAATTCAAAACTTAATTCAAAAAACTTTTAACTCATAATCAAATACACAACTTCGAATTCTATTAAAAATTCTATTTGAAACTCATAACCAAACTCTTTTTAAAATTCAATTCAAATAAATAATTATTGACAAAAAATAATTTTTTTATTAAAAAAATTCAGAAAATATTTTTTTATTTAAAATATTAAAAGAAAATATTATTATTTTTTTATTTTTTAAAAATTACTGTGACAAATTAATTTTTTATTTCAAATTTTTTTTGTTACTTTTAAATAAATGTCCAAATAATTTGTCATTTTGGTCTCAAAAAAATATTTTCTATATTTAAAAAATATCAAAACCAAATACAAATTTTTTTCCCAGATAAGAGGTGTCAATTGCTAAAAATAAAAAATAAAAATAATAAAAAAAAATTGTTCAGATCAACTGGTCGAACGACCGAGTAGACCCAAAAATTCAAAAATTGTCTAGATGGATGTCTAAACGGACGACCTGGTAAACCAAAAATTCAAAAAACTTTTTAGTTTACCAAACATGTTTTCAAAATATGTTTTGAGATTGATTTAGAATCATAATTTGAAAACTGTAAACAAACAAATAATTGATTATTAGTGTGGAATCATGGTTTGAAACACAAACCAAATATAGCTTAAATTTTGATAAATATTTTTAAATAAAGTATAAAAGGAAAATAATTTTTATGATGGTGTTAGTCCATAAATCCATTTTATGAACTTAAAAGGCCATGTAATTTTTGTTAAAAAATGTTTTGAAGGTTTAATTTGTGAGCTTTAATAGTTTTAATGTGAATGTAGAGTCCATCTGACCTAATATTCTGGCCTTGTCTTTTTTTTTTTTTTTTTTTAATTTTCTATTTCACTAAATTAGAACTCTAATTTTAGAAGAATGGATCATTGTTAATTTTTTGTTTGGGTTCATAAGGACAACTGTCACTATAGATCCACGTGTTTCTCATTACATACTTGTCCGTCCAGTCATGACGAAGCCAAAGTCGGCAATCTCAAACAAGTAATAGGGATCATGATAAAACTTTTAATGAAAATAATTATAAAAACTTTGTGATTCTTGGATTACACTCAGAATAAAGCATCACACACTAATTAAGGTAATTCAAAGATCATAAATTTTTCATGATCATTTTCATGACAAAATTTTCATGATCCATAACTTTTTTGATAAAAATATCATCAAGATAGTCATGAAAGTTTTTCTATTTTTAAATTATACATACAATAAAACACCACATACTAATTAAAGAATGAAAAATCTTTATAATACATTTGATTTGATGATATTTTTTTTTCATGATCCTAGGAGTTGTTTGGGATGACCTAAATAAGTATATTTTTTGTCTTTTTACGAAAAGATGTACAAAAAAATAGATTGGTGATATGATAAAAAAAAATAAAAAAATAAAAAGTGTGTACTTATTTTGGGTAGTCAAACTTGGCCCTAGTATTATTCCTCACAAAAATAGCTTTACTCGATCGTTGACCCTTAAATCCCCATTTCGGTTATTTTCAGCGAAATCTTCCCTCTTATAGCTATCACCGGAGTGGCCGGAGATGACGACAGTCTGGAAGAGCTGAAGGACGCCTTTGAGCTCTACGATCAGGACAAGAACGGACTCATCTCCGCCGCCAATCTCCACCATATCTTGCACCGCCTCATCTCCACACAAAACCCATCAACCAGCTTGTCCATGGCGACTTTGGCTGAGGCGACTTGCTCTTTTGTGATTCGGTGGTCTCTGGAGAAGCCACACCCGCTGACGCAGAGCTCTGGCTCCGATGGTTGGAAGCCCGTGTTGTCGCTAATCTTGTTCCTTTCAAAACCCATCTCTCTCCCCTCATTCACAAAACCAGAAAATTTTAGGGTTAAGATTTGTGAATCAAAATCTCTCTTTGTCTATTGAGGTGTTCAATGGTTGAAAAGTGCTTTGTCGAGGACTGTGCTAGAATTATCAAGTCCGTCGATTCGGATAGCGATGGATTTGTAAATTTTGTGATGGATTAGTCAATTTTGAGCTCAGTTTGTTTAATTTGGACAGATAGATTCGATTTGAATTTGTTTCATTTGGACATATGGATTCAATTTAGACAGATAAGGAAAAAATAGTAACACATATATCCAAAAATACTAGGACATATAGATTCAATTTGTACAGATAAGCAAAAATACTAGGAAAGATAAGAAAAAATACTATGACAGACAAGCAAAAGCTAGCACAGATTGGTTAAAATAATTTGGATAGATATGTTTAAAAAATTGAAAATAAAAATTTGCACAAATAGGTTAAAAATAGATTGGTTAAAATAATTTAGGTAGATGAGTATAAAAAATTGAATTTTTAACATGGACAAATTAACATACATAACTTAAAATATAATTTGCACAAATAGGTTAAAAATATTGAGTAATATAGGTTAAAATAATTTGGATAGATAATATGGACAGATTAACATACATAGGTTAAAAATAAGAACAAATAAATAAAAATTTTGACAAATAGATGGTATTTATAGAACTAATCTGTCAAAACCTTATGCATGGATTTTTTACCAATAAATTCAATAAATTGGTCCTTATGTCCCCAAAAGAACCACCATGTGTGTCCTCTGTTGGGAATATAGATTTATGACGGATTTTCCCTTTTACGATTATTTTTTAAATTAATATATAAAAATAATAAAATAAACAAACAAACAAAAGTTGTGAAAAAACGTTTTCTCTTATATATATGAAGAGGTGGATATTATTTCAAATGCTTTTTTTTTTTTTATGGAAAATATTATTTTAAACACTTTATTTTTATGTTTGATTGGGATTATTTAAAACACTTGAGAACATATATGTTTGGTTTACTAAAAATTATAAGAGAGAAAAGCAATGGAAAGGATAATATTTGGGAGGATAATAGAAAATAACTAAACAAAATGTAAAAAGAATGGTGATAACCCTTTTGTAAAGAGACTTATTACCCATAATAAAATTAAAGAAAAAAATTATAGATAAAAAAAGCCTCTTGTAAAGAGAAAGAAATAAAGATATTCTATTCTTCACTCAAAATGGCAAAACGAAAAAGATCTTGTTTTTTATTTGAGTAAACTATTAATTAGTAACTTCAACTTTAGTCTAATTTCTGACATGACCTGGAAATTTTAATTCTTCTATATGCCCTCCAAGTTTTCTCAAGATTACTCTTAATCTTAAATTTTTAATTTTTCTATTTAATCCTTCAACTTTAAGATTTATTGAATTTTTAATTCGTCTATTTTTCTATTTTTAATTTTTCTCAAGATCACTTTAAAATTTTAATTCTTCCATAAGCCCTCCAACTTTAGTGTACTTCTTAATTTATTGAATTTTAAGGTTTAATATGAAGAAATATGAATACTTTGCTTGTTTCCCTATATTTGGATATGAGAATTAGGTGAATCAAATGATTGAAAACATATTTGCATCCAATACTCATACCCAAATTGATGTAACATAGTACACGGTATTATTGTTACATCAAACATACTCATATGATAATTCATGATGAAGGTGGTCCTTGCTTTCATTGTCTCATAGCAATTTTTTATCCTTGCAGGATCACTATAGTCATACATAAAACACAAGCTGATCAAGAATTCACATTTAAGATTTGAAGTGGGAACATTAAGGTGTATCTGTATGTGCAGAAAAACAAAATGAAAGCAACATCAACAGTAGATCATATTAAAGCACTACTACAAAAATAGTTAAAGATCACACTTTGACAAAAAAAAAAATATCTCACTTTTATTGGAAGTGTGATAAAAAAAATTAGATTGATATTTTAATCACACTTAATTTGATTGAGTGTGATAATATTCATTTTTTATGTCACTTTTCAATTAAGTGTGATTATATATATATTTTTTTTAATCACACATTCTAATTAAAGTGTGATTATATATACACTACTACTTTTTTATCACACTTTTTAAATAAGTGTGGTTAGATATATATTTTTTAATCACACATTCTAATTAAAGTGTGATTATTTATATATTTTTTAATCACACCTTCTAATTAAAGTGTGATTATATATATACTACTACTTTTTAATCACACATTTTAAATAAGTGTGATTATATATATATTTTTTAATCACACATTCTAATTAAAGTGTGATTATATATATATTACTACTTTTTAATTACACTCCACTACAAGAAAAAGCATCTTTGGCGACTAAAAAAACACATTTGGTCGCTGAAAGTATAGGTTTTGGCGACTAAAAAAGCATTAGTAGCCAAAAGTAAAGATTTTAGGCGACTAAAAAAATTTAGTGGCCAAAAGTATAGGTTTTGGCGACTAAAAATCTATTTGGTTGCCCATATATGGCTTTTACTAACTAAAAAAATTTTAGTAGCCAAAAGTAAGGCTTTTTGGCGACTAAAAAAAAATTAGTAGTCAAAAGTGAGGTATTGAGTGACTAAAAAGATGTTTGGTCGCCAAAAGTGAGGCTTTTACCGACTAAAAACATTTTAGTAGCCGAAAGTGAGATTTTTTGGCGACTAAAAAAAATTTAGTAGCCAAAAGTATAGAATTGGGAGACTAAAAAGATGTTTAGTCCACAAGTAAGGCTTTGTGGAGACTAAAAAGAAGTTTAGTCGCCAAAAGTAGTAATTTTAGCCCGGGAATTAAATTTTTTAACGACTAAAAAATAATTAGTAGCCAAAAGTATAGAATTGGCGACTAAAATTATGTTTTGTCGCCAAAAGGGGTTTTTTTTTTTTCTAAGTAAATAATTTATTTTACATAAAATGTAAAAAAAATAAATTATCTTTATATATATACATTTATATTAATACGGGTCTATGTACTATATAAATAATATATGTTGCATATATTATCATATGGTGTTATAGAGGTGTAGTGGAAAGAGTGTGTTGTTTAAAGTTTATGGTGTGAGAGGGTTGATGGTTCGAATCTCCACAAAAGCAAATGAGAAGCTAGTGAGTGTAATTTTTTTTTTTTCACATCTAAATGTTTTTAATCACACTTAAAAAGTGTGATTAAAAATGACCCCTTTTAATCACACTCCTAAAGATCACACTTTAATAAAACTTAAAAGGTGTGATTAAATAACATACATCACACAAAAAAAGTGTGATCTTTATCTGTTTTTGTAGTAGTGAAGGAATTACTGACATGTTTGGCTGTGTAGATCCAAGGTATCAATAACTATCAAGATTCAATCTCAACGGCTGCTAAATCCTCAAAAGAATAGTGCGTCATTGCAGAACTGTGAAAGAGAGGGATGTGCACATAATCAATAACATGCCATGCATGGCTCCTCGCATGCCATTCATGAAGGCCATCGATTTACAGATGGACTTTGCAAATGGCATACAAGGAGCCAGGCATATTATTGCGTCTCACTCACATGCATATGTATGTATGCAAATGCCTATAAAATAGCTATTTGCATGTATATACGTATGCACATGAATACGTTAATTTACAAGTGCGAACAAGCATACCCCCGACAGATCACCATATGGCAATGCCATTGTGCTTGGCATTGCTACATTGGCGCTCCACAACAACTTTAGAAATATCTCCTTAAAAAAAACAGCTTTAGAAAAGCAAAGACATTGATTATAATCCATATGAAACTGTAGATCAGTATTTATAGACAACGGCTAGAGGACCTTGTAGCTGAAGCAAGCCATAATCAAATGGGTTGCTTTCATTACCCATCTCCAGACACTTTTCTTGTTTTTCCTCCTCGCTTTCTACGCAAACAACAACAAAAAAATTTTGGTAACCATTCTGTGTTCACTTTTCTGTTTATATTTATAAAAATTAAAAATACTGTCATATAAACTTGTTTGGTAAGTTTTGAGTTTATAACAGGTCTCTCAAATTAAAATTTAAACTAAAAACCATAAACTGAAAAAACATGTTTACAAAAATTTAAAAACTAAAGAAAACGTGGAAGAAATGCGGAGGGCCTTGTGTTAGCTCACAAAGTCAGCTGTTCGAAGAGCAACACATTTTGTTCAAACCAAATACAAAATTTTCAAATATTTTGTTCAAATCAAATGTGTTTTCAGTTTTTATTTTTCTAAAAATAAACAAAAACTAGTTTACAATTTTTTTATAAACATATACGTTACCAAACGCCACATATCTAACAAATAATCTAAAAAAATGTATCTATGGCCCATCTCCTACCTAATTTAAATCTACACTGTACATCTCTTTTTGGGGTACATTTGGGGATAAAGTTTCATGGACTATAGCATTTTTCCAAGAAACAAACTACCTTTTGAGTTGGCAAACTGCCATAAAGCAAAAAAAGACAAAAAGGACAAAAGAAAAACTGCAGAAGAAGCCACTTCACCCTGAACCGCCACCGCTCTTTCCACTTTTACTTTGTCTCAGTGGGGGGACGTAAGATTTGGGATGAGTTAAAAGAGTAAGGAGGAAGCTAGAGAGAGAGCGAGAGAGAGAGAGAGAGATGGGCCATGTTTTAAAGCCTCCTATGGTTTTTGAGATCTTCATCTTTTCTGTGGACCAGAAAGCAAAGGTGTTCTTTTCTTATGAAACTGATTTGTCTCCAAGTGCTTGTATGATGGATGACTTGGATGCACTTCTGTCCAGAGTTCTTTTCTCTAAAGAACAACTCCTCTCTTCCTTTGCTTTCCTCAATCCCAATATAGCTATAGTGCCTGCAGTTAGATTCTTCTTAACCAGAAAGCATTATTATATTGGTTAACTTCCTGCCAGTCTCTGTTCTTCCAGGAACTCTGCAATCTTGTCAGACAAAACAAAGACAACCAAAAAAAGGGGACAAAACAAAACAAAAATTAAACTCTATCAGTGTGTGATATATTTTATTTACTTATTGATTTACAATCTTCCCAATTTAATTCTGTTCAGTTATGGGCATTTTTAAAATAGTATTTAATCATGATGTTATATTAGCATATCATTAGACTTGATCACCAATCACATTTTACATGTATAAGCAAAAGAAGAAATATATATATATATATAACTTATCAGTTAGGCTCATATTCTTGAAATCCTGTTAATACACTTGATTCATCCTATTTTTATTCCCATTCAAGATTTGTGTCTGAAGGGTCGTACATGGATCAGTAGTTTTAACCACAAATGCCATCTAACATCCAAAGGTGAGAAGAATCAACTTCATTAGAAGAGAGACAAAAATTAGATAAAGTTTCAGCCAAAGCCAAAGCCAAACTAGAATCAAAATGCATGAATTTTGAGTATGCATGTTGTCGCATGCTGTTCACAGAAATGTTCAATGTATTAAAGCAGCACAGTGGGGGGTGGGGAAGAGGCAGGCTGGAGAAGAGGACAAGCTCTAGTGGCAGCATATGGAATGCCAACTTGGAAACAAAGCTGCAATTTGTGAAATTAATTAATTAGTAAAAAGGTAAAAGGAGTTAGATTTGAAATATTGAGAAATTTATCACTCACACTTTTACAGGGTCGGGAGGAATCCTACATAACAGATATATTGCATCAAATACTACAATTTTCTCATGCTTTTATCCTAACTAATATTTTCACTATGTTACCAAAAAGATTGAACCAAGTCCATAATGTACGTAGGACCATCAAACTTTATGTTGGTTGTCTACTTACCACAACCTTTCTCCTTCAAGTTTGGGATCAGCTATGTGAAGGATAAGGCAAAGTTGGGGAAAGTTCCACATGGTTACTATATAATTGTTTATGTTGTATGGTACATAATCTTAGATGGCAAGGAAACAACATGTTCAAAAAATAAGTTAGGTTGAAAAATGACAATGAGATATATATATATATTGTTAAGTGGCAACGATTGAAGATAAAATGAGGGAAAGTCAATTGAGATGGGTTGGCATATGTAGTGTAGCCAACCTAATCCACCAGTAAATAAAAAATCAGTTGCTCCAGGGCATATTCCCCAAAAGGACAAGAAAAGCCAAGAAAGACATGAGTGGGAACAATAAGAAAGAAACAATTACTTTGGATTTAACCAACGATATGGCTTTGAATTATGCCCATTAGAGAAAAGATCTATGTAGCTGATCCCAAGGAATTAGGATTAAGACTTGTTGAATGGTGTTAAGTTGAGAAACATTGAAACCCTTATGCTGTGTTTGGATCATGGATTCGTAGAGGGAATTATTTATCTATTTTTGATAAATAGGATTAGTAGAGGGAATTATGGAGGAAAAAGAAAGAGAATGGTGAGAAAAATTTAGCTTATAGTTTTTACACTTTTTCCTTCCCTTCTTTCTTTCCCTCAACAAATACCTTCACAAATCTAAGATCCAAACACAACCTAAAAGTTCTTTTCATGAACTTCATTTGCACTCGCAACACAACTACAATAAGCAAAATCTGAGCAAAAATGGCATTCCGTCCTTTGCACTCTCTGAGACATGATGTTTGGAACTGAAAATATGCAGGTAAGATGCATTTGTGAAACCCGAAAAACGATGAGTTATGTCTCAAAAAATGTGCACAACATCTTCGAAGCGAATGAAGAAGCTACAAACATAGAACGGTGAAACTTTGCTGCCTTACTTTTCCTCACATTTCCATTTTGGATTTCACTTCACAAATATTTATAGGGCCAAAAAAATTAAATACTTATAACCAATGCCTATGGTCTATGGACACATGCCTAACATGAAGGGTAAAAGATTTAGCAAAGAGAGAATGGTTAGGCATATCCATACAGTCATGGAACCATCACTCAAGTTTAAATTAAAATAATGTCCATTATTAACTACTTTTTTTTTTTTTTTCGTTCTGAAAGGATATCAGTGCTGTAAATAATAATGTAAAATAGGAGTATTTGCTGAAAAATTTTATCAGTAAGTGTCCATTCAGAATGTATCGAAGGAAGACAGAACCATAATTCATAATGTCTCATGGAGCATATAAAATCGTTTTGGATTACAAACCTCATCTTAAAATTAGCGATCATGCAATATCAGAAGATGTTACTCAAAGTTTTATTGATGAGCATTGTAAAAGGCCTGCACCACACACACACACACAGAGTATTTAGCAGTTAAAATGATTGGTTGTTGCTGATGGATCACGGCGTTTCACCATAATATGAAGAGGTTCACTGAATTGGTTGTGACAATTGGATCCGGGTGTGCAAAAGTCAATTAGAAAGACAAACATGAATCAAGCTCTGTTTGTTTGGGTGGAAAACATTTTTGAGATTTGGTATAATAGAAAATGAAAATATTAATAGAAAACATTTTCATGAGCAACAGAAAGCAAGCCTATTTGGGCATAAAGTGTTTTCTACTTTTAAAAGATGGAAAAAGTTTTCCCCACTTATATCTTACCAACGCCACTGCCACTGCACCACATATGAAGTCATAAGAATCTTCCTGCATAATACCAATGCATTCAACAAAACAGAGCCAAGAAGGATTTGGTTTTGTCAGACAGGTATATACAGCCTCATTTGTCACAATGAAGTAATAAACAAACATATGTATGTTTACAATTTATTTTTATTTTATATAAATATATGTATGTTTACAAAATTATGAACAATTAAATTGAAACATATGAGAATGATGATAACACTTTCATTTTGTAATCCTTTCAATTCATTATCCTTATAAAGCTTGAAATATTGAAATAAAAGTACAGAAGTAATAATAGGACACATGCCCTTATAATTCTCACATATGCCACACAATTCTTAATAGTGCTTATGCTCTTCAACACTAAGTGATCAAATTATTTCAGTGGTCACCCTCATTCAAAAAAATTAAAACAGAAACATAAATCTAACACACACACACACAAAAATCAAAAAATCAAAAAATCAAAAAAGGAGAAAAGATAAATCAAAATTAACAGATAGTTCTGTTCTCATGCACAAGAAATTACAGCACCAGTTCTCTTTTCGTCTACCTCAGCAGACAACAATCTACATATATCATCCATGGTAGGCATCCATAGCCTTCTTTTCCAACTAGTAAATTTACAACGCCAGACTTACACAAGACAATTGATGGCTCTTTTCATGCAATATTGCATCAGCAAACATGGATCAACAACAGAATAATCCCGCTTCATTTTTTTCATTATAATAATAAATCTTATTTATTGGTAAGTAATTGTATAATAAAAGCCACACCAAATAAAATTTGAAATAGATAATTGTCAAGACTACCTATAAAAGAAATAAGCTTAAATCTATATCTCTAATATTGTATTTCCATAAATAAAATGTTCATAATTTTGCCAATCACCTTGTTTTCCCTGAGACTGAGCTCCCATCTTGCTTTTAATTGTGAAAACTCATGGACTCTGCTAGAAAAACAGGTTCTCTAATCTGTGAGATAAAATGGTAAAGGACTTCTGCCCTAAATTCAAATTGTAGTTTTCATGTCCTAATTGTTTGGTCTGATAGAATATCTAATCAAGTCAGATATCATTTTCAGATAGATCAAGTAAAAATAAAATGACAGTCAGAACTGTATTTGTTTTTGTTACCACATCATTATCATCACCCTCCAAATTCAGAAGCGCACACTAGAAAGTGCTTTGAAAGGTGTCAGCAGATGCGCAGAGCTGGAGCATGGCTAAAGAACTGCACTAAAATGTTAGTCGATTAAAGGATGCTAGTGAACAAATTTAAGGGTCAATGACAAAACTTTCATTAAATAAATTTGCTAATTTATTCAATTATCAGAGCCATCATACAAGAGATTGTCACCTTCACAAATGTCCCCATCACATCATTATTTGTACAAAAAAAAAAAATCCTTATATACAAGGGAGCATAGTTGATCAACGCTTAGAGGAGTACAAATTGTTGTATAAACTTCAAAAAGAATAACAGATATAGGCTGGCACAACAATCTAGGCTCATTCACTTTGTGACAATTGGACAAAATACAAAAATCTAAATAATATCTTCCCTTTATTTGGGGGAGAGAGGGTACAAGAAAGCTCATAACAAATGTACAGTTGCACGAGAGCAGTACTCACTGAAAGCTGCTGACTTATATTTTTCTTTTTGAACAATTCAATACACAGAAAATATAAGAATCTAGTTTTTGAAACTATAAGATCAATCCATCCTTCACAAGTTGCTCCAAAGAAGCTGCCACATCTGACATAGTAGGGTGGTCACCAGGATTTTCCCTCAGTGCTAACTCTGCTACATCGGCAAGTTTAAGTAGAGGTTCAACATTTCTTGGAAGAGCCACATATCTATCAATGAGAACTGCTGCCTTACCCTTTCTAATAACGGGCACGGCCCAATCGACTATACTTGGGGGCATGCAATCTCTATCAAACGCTTTCCTCCCACTAAGAATCTCTAGCAATACAATACCAAAGTTGTAAATATCGCCTTTCATGTCTCTATTAAGATCCCTATCATTTGGAGTAAGAAGTCCGAAATCTGCAATTCGTGCACCCCAATCAGCATCCAAAAGAATATTTGAGCTCTTAACATCCCGATGGACAATTGGGGGCACGACTTTGTTGTGAAGGTACTCAAGCCCTTTAGAAGCCTGCATTGCAATCTTCAACCTGAGGCTCCAATTAAGAGGAGAGAGACCACCATGAAGGTGATCGTGAAGTGTCCCATGCGGCATAAACTCATAAACAAGCAATCTTTCTCCCATCTCCGCGCAATAACCCAACAAGTTCACAATATTGCTATGACGGATATTGCAAAGGATTTCCAATTCCATTTCAAATTCCCGGCTATTGGTGTGAATTATGGTGGCTGCATTTGCCCTCTTTACTGCCACTTGCCTCCCATCTCCAAGGGCAGCCTTGTAGACAAAACCATAGCTTCCCCTACCAAGCTCATTGAACTCCTTGAATCCATTAGTCGCATCCTTTAGTTCTGAGAGTCGGAAAACTTGAGCAATTCCAGGACATGGGGGTGTTGGAATAGGAGGATGTGAATCATTATTATTGTCCTTTTCTAACTCTGGTTTGCCAATGCAAAACGCAAATTGTTTCTTCCCTTCGTCGTTTTTGGTCACAATCAAACGGGGTAAAAGACACCACCCAATTACTATCAATATAAAACCTAAAGCAGAAGACACAATTATCAGCACTAATCTATGCAATTGATGGTCATGCTTCCGCTCCACTTCTGGTGATGATTGAAGCTTACAAACATCCCAACAAGAACTGTTTTGGCAAAGAGAGCAAGCAGTGCATACTCTATCGGCATTCTCACTACATGAACTAGAAGGGAAAAACCCATCAGAACAATTCAACCCACAAGGCGAACAAATCTTTAGATCTTTTCGAACACACAAGCTTGTCAGATCTGGCTCATTGAGAATGCTTGCATTGAAAGCAAACTTCCCTTCACCACAAGAACCAGGAGTACATAGACCTGGACTACACAACTGCAATGGAGGATCATAATCTAGCTGCAAGGTGGACACATTAGCAAACCAGCAATCAAGCACCAAATCATCTTCCCTAATCCCACATGTAATAAAATCAGACGAAGCAATCGCCAAAAACCCAGAACCTTTTGGGATCGAAGATGAATTAAAGCTCCCCCAACATTCAATCCCATGATTATCCTCTCGAATGCCACAAAAATGTTCTGCCCCGGCTGCCAATGACACGAAATGAGTTCCAATTGGAGGAGAGAGAAGTGAATTTCCATTGCCCCAACACTTCACCTCTCTAGAAACTTGTGAAACACCACAAAGAGAACCAATCCCCGAAGCTAAAGTAACAAAATTCTCCGAAAGCCCAGAAACTCGTAAACTTGCAGAGTTTGGACCCCAACAAGCTATACCACCTTCTCTAACAACACCACAACTAAACCCTTCACCAGAAACAATCTTCTTGAAGACAAGTGTACTAGCAATATGATCGTAAAACAGAGTACTCTGTTTTGAACTGAAAATATTATTGGATTTCCTAACAATGTCCCAACAATCGACTAAACCCAGATCGTTATCGGAATAATAAGATCCTCTAATAGCACAAACGTGATTTTTACCTGCGGAGATATGAGAATAAGAGGTGGATTGGAAGATCGAAGGGACGAGATCGGAGCTCGAACCGTTTGAGTTCCAGCAAAATGCCTGTGAAGTGTTTGCTAAAATGCCGCACAGAAAGCCATAGCCGCCGGAAAGAGCTGCCATGGGAGGGATTTGGGAGGAATAGAGAGATGGGTTTGAAGACCAAGAAGAAGAGGATGTAGCGGAGGTGGTTGTGGTGTTCTTGCCCCAGCAGATCACGGCTTGCTTGCCGCTGGCGTCAATGGCGCAGAAGAAGGCGTCGACGCCGAATGCGGCGGAGATGGGGCCCATTGATCCGAACCCAGATGACAATTCGATGAGTGTGACGAGGAGGAGGAGGAGGAGAAAGAGAGAGAACCCAGAAAAGGGCCTTCTTTGGATTTTAGTCATGGTTTGGTGATTGGGTTGTGATGGGTTGGAATCAGTAGTGTCATGGAGTGTTGAAAAGAAGGTGGTTGGTGGTGGTGGTGGTGGTGTTTGTGGTGTGGTTTGAACAAGTTGGAGAAGTTGTGAAGAAGAAGGTGATGATGATGGGAAGAGAACGTGGGTGTCGCCATTTTTACAGTTTCGCTGGACAGTTGGAACTTGAAAGTACTGATGTAGTTACTCCCACTTATTTATTTATTTTTTAATTTTTTTAAAGGTAAATTACAAATAAATCACTTAGATTTGTTTAAAATATAAATTGCTTCTTGTAGTTTGAAAAATTATAAATATCTACCTTTCATTTTTTATTTAACAGAATTAATTGAAAAAGTGAAATTTTTAACTGTACACTTATACAATAATAAAATTATTTAAATTATTAATTGAAATAAAATTTTAACATTATTAAAATCTGTTAATTAATTTGATATTTTATTAATAAAATGACTTATTTGTTATAAAATTAGAAACTTTAAAGTGCATAATATAATTTCTAAAACTACATAAGGTGATTTCTAATTTAAATAAATCTTAGAAAATATTTTTATAATTTATCCTTTTTTTTAATTAAGATTGGCCATGTTGTTACTTGTTGCAGAGGTTGCGGGATAATTAGAATAAAAAAAATAATAATAAAATCTCAGGTTCAAATTTTGTAACATTTTTTTTAAAATTTTAATTTTATTAATTTAAATTCTAATTTTTTCTTTGTTTCAATCTAAAATATTTATTTATTTTCATTAGTTAAAATGAACATAGTATTAGTATATTTAAAATGTTTAAAATACTATTTTTTATTGAGTTTAATGAGTAATTTTATTTTATTTTTCAGTCTTTTTTAGTTAATGAAAATAAAAAAATAGTTTAGATTGAAAAAAAAAATTAGTGATTAAATTGATAAAATTAATTTTGTTATAAGGTTAAACTCTAAGATTTTTTTATAATTTTTTTTCCAAGTTTTTTTATTTTAAATAAAAACTTTTATAATCATTTTAGGGTCAAATTACATCACCACCATGGGTGTTTAAATTTAAAATAATTACACCAATATTTTTTTCAATTAGGCTTATAATTTAGGCATGTTTGAATAAACTGACGGTTTGTGAAAGTTTAACCTGAAGTATAAAAAGATCTACACAAGCTCAAATCAAAGCTTGATTTTTGCCCAAGTTCGAGCCCGAGTTTAACTCAATGAATTATGAGGACTTGATTTGGGTTAATCAAATTTAAACACAAAAAATTTATTTTTGATAATCCTAAACTAATAGATTGCTCTTTTTGAAAATTGAAATATATATGTATCTATCTAAAAAAATACAAACACCAACTATATATGTATCCCAAACAATAGAATATATTACATTATAGCATGACTTAGGCCTCGTTTGGGAAGTAATAGTTTTAGCCTAAAAGTCAAAAAATATTTAAAAAATTAAAAAGCTTATAACCTATATCAAATCAAAGATTTATTTTCTCTCTATTTTTTGCACATGTTTTGTAAAAAATTAAAAACTCATTCCAAACATATAAGTGTTTTTATCTCATATTTTAGTTAAAAAGTTTAAAAAATACTAAAATAGACTGTTCGCAAACGAGATGTTAATGTAAATGGTGATAAAAATCATTTGTAATTTATACTATTTTATATAATTTAGATATATGAACAATAAAATTTGAGTTACATGGGTTGCAAAACTCAACCCTAAGCCTAATCTAAGGGCTAGTTTGGCATGTACTAAATAAGTCAAAAAGTCACTATCTTATTTAAGTCACATCATCTTATTTAAATCACATCACCTCTCTAACACATCACATCAAACCCAACCCAAATCCAACCCAAACCCACCAATAAGTAAAAAAGTGCACTTTTTTAGGACATCCCAAACCAACCCTAAATTCAAACTAACAAATTTTCGCCGACGTTTTGAACAAATTTAAAATTATACAATTAATATCCTAAATTTGTTTTTGGCTGCATTCAAGTAGAGATGTAATTTGGGTGGACTCAACTCGAACAATCTGAACCGAGCCTGAATTTTTTTAGGACTTAGACAAGATATTGTCAAATTCAATGTGAACTTGAATAAAATTCAGAGGTCTAAATTAAATTTGATGGGCTTGGGCAAATATGTCAAGCAACCCGAATAACCCGAAATTCGAATTATACATATAAAATTATTAGTCATTACATGATATTAAAGTAATTTAGATTATTAAATCATATTGAATATATATTATATATACAAATAACTTAAAATCTTACTTTTTTTATTTTATTTATTTTTATTTTTACTCATAAATTATAAGGAATATTATAACGGCATCTCTCTTACATTATATAAATTATTTATTTTGATGGTATTAATGATTTTCTATATAAAAAAAATGTAAATAGAGTCAAATTTTAATAATTTAATAATGTAGCTAAAAAAAAAATTCATTTATAATTCGGACAATTCGAGTTTAACTCGAGTCAGGCTTGAGTAGGCAATCTCAAGTTACAATTTGGGCTTGGGCGAGCCTAGGTAGGTCTCAGTACAACATAAGCTGGGCTTGGACAACCTCCCAATTCGATTAAATCCGCCCGAGTTGCACTCCTACATTCACGTTGTTAGGGTTAAGCTCGTCTAATTTACATCTTTACTTTTAGTAAATTAAAATAATTAAAATTAATACAGATGGGGTAAATACAAGAATAAACAATATGAACTATACATTTCAATATAAAAAAATATGATAATATTATTTTTTTTAACCATGCAATTCATAAATTATTGATTTTTGCTCAATATATTTTTTGTAAACTTTAAAAAGGTTTGTTTAATTTTTTTTATTTATTAAAAGGTTGTTAGGACAGCTCATGGTAAAAAAGAAAGCAAATAAAAATATTAGAAGAACAGCTCATGGCAACCCCTGTTTACATTGTCGTTAGCTTACTATCTTTATGAACTTTTCTGTACATAATCGTAATCAACTTTTTTATTTTTATTTTTTATACACTATTTGGGAGTTAATTATTGGTAGTAATTTTGCAAGAGCAGAAAAGTTATATATATATATATATATATTTGATAATTTCTTATTTTAAATTATATTATTATTATTATTTTATTTTATTTTTTAAGTTCGTACGAATTTAAAAAGTAAATAAAAAATTCATTAAAAAAAAGAAAAATTAAAAAACTAAAAAATTGTTATACTGTGTTTGGTGGAGAGATTTAGGAAAGAATTTGAAAAAAAGAAATGAAAGGAAAGTAAAATGTAAATAAAATATACTTATATTTCACCTAATTTTACACATTTTTTTTCCTTTCATTTTCCAAATCTTTTCACAAATTCCTCAATCAAACACAGGATTAAGATTTATTTTTATTTTTGTAAAAAGACGTATAAAAAATAAAATAAAAAAAAATTAAATTTCTATAATAATTATTTAACTTTTAAATTATTTTAACCACTTCTCAAACACACTGAACAATAGTGTAACACCATATTGCCACAAAGACATCAAATAACTGCTGCAATGCTGCAAACAAAATAACCCTGGGTAATAGTGCACACCTCAATTAAGGCTTCGTTTGGTAAGTGGTCTTTCTAGTCAAAAAGTTATTAAAAAAATTAAAAAGTTAACAATTTATATTAAAAAGTCAAAAATTTTCTTTTCTCTCTACTTTTTGCACATCGTAAAAAGTCAAAAAGTCATCCCAAACATACTAATTTTTTTTACATCACATTTTAGTCAAAAAGTTACTAAAAAAACATGTTCCCAAACGAGGCCTAATTTTATAATTTTAAAATTAACAAATCCAATAAACTTTCAACAATTTTTAAATTTAAAATCTTAAATCTTATACTCCTATTTTTATGTCTTCTAATGCCTCCAAAAGCTTTACGTTACTGCCATTGGTGGTGGTTGCTAAAATGTGAAAGATGGGTCATATAAAAAATTAGAAATCCTTAAAGGCTCCAACTTATGATCCGGATGCTTCACGTGCTTGCTTGCTCAGCCTGTCTGTCCTCTCTCTCTCTCTCCCTCTCTCTTTCTCTCTCTCTCTCTCTCCACATTTGATTGTATTATTATTTATTCTATGTACTTTGGTCAAATGATTACCTATTCTGTTCTGTCCTCTGCATTCAATCAACCATATAAATTATCAAATTAAATTAAAATTTGGGGGACAATCCAAATCTTATATATACAAAATTCATTAATCTCACTGGTTGGTATGTTCCAAATCTAGTGGGTCATGTGCCATTTAAAGGGGCTGACTCTCTTTACTGTCCTTGTTCTATTGCTCAAAGTTGAAGACTATGAAACCAAATTAATGGCTAAATTGGAAAAGGGTGGTGATTTAGACCCCTTTTTTTAGACCCCTTTTTGACCCCCTCTCTTCTCTCATTGGTCCCCCTTTCCTGCACATCAATCACCCCCTGACACATGGCAAAGGGGGTGAGGGGTGCCCCCAAAGGGGGTCTCAAGTATTATCCATTGGGACCCCAGTGGGGGTGCTGGGGTCATGTGTGTAGCCTCTTGCTTGGACAAAAAAAAAAACTTTTTTTTTTTTTTTTTTGCAACCAATGGCGCAGCGCCACGTCACTGGAGGTGCGACCCCCACTGGGGGTCTGAAGCAAGGTTCGGCTAAATTACACACTGCTTTTTTTTTATTTTTTATTTTTTTTTATCAACAATGATTCATCCCCCCTTTTTCCCCCACCCCCTTTGACCCCCTCTCTCTCTCATTGGTCCCCTTTACTTTTTTTCTTTTCTTTTTTCCTGCTCCTCCAATCACCACCCGCCACGTGGCAAAGGGGGGTGAGGGGGTGACCCCCAAAAGGGGGTCCCAAGCATTATTCTTTTTTTATATATTTGGTTACTCTTCTACTTTAGCTTTTGATATTTTCTTTTCCATTTTGACTTTTTTATAGTTTAAGTTTTTTTAATTTACTTTTAAAATTAATTTCTGTTCGAAGTCATTTATAAGGGCGAATTATACTAACAGTCCCTATAGTTTGGAGCTCATGTCAATTTGGTCATTAACTTTTCAATTGTGACACATTTAATCATGAATTTTGAATCTTATTCCGAATAAAAATAATTGAAGATACCATTACTCAATCTCAAGGATAAAATTTAAAAATATTTTTTTTAATATTTATTTTTGTCAAATTAATTTATATTTTATTAAATTAACCATTTTGTCTTTAAAATTAAGTAATAATATCTTCAATTGTCCTTATTTAAAATAAGATTTAAAATTTAAAATTAAATATATTATAATTAAAAAATTAAAAATCAAAATAATATAAGACTTAAACTATAGGGACGTTATATATAAAATGTCATGGTGACTATCACATGACTGTTTGCATCCTATTTGGCACGGTGAATAAAAGGCTACCACGTAGCATGAAAATCTAAAAGAAAAAGTGGTTTGGAGTCAACCCATGGGAGCCCAATTCTAATCGGGTCAACCCGTATGCTCACACCTTGGTATATTTACAGAAATAAACAAGGAGTTGACTTGGTCAACAACGGTAGTTATAAGCTCTTGGTTACAAAGAAATAGTTTGAGATCCTACCCTATTCTCTCAGCAACGATGATAGAGACCATTAATTTTGGAACTCTAAAAAGATCATTAATGACATAGTACTCAATAAAAAAAGAAAAAAAATATAACATCAAGGTCAAAACATCAAATCATTCATAATAGAACCTACTACCACATCATTAATAGTAGCACTAATTAGTACTCCCACTCATTTTCCTTTCTCTAAGTACAATTGCCGAATAGCTATAAATGTATAGAGAATCCAACCATGATACACTTCACATGTACTTATTACAGGATTTTCTGGTGACTACTCCCATAAAAGACCATAGGCTATTGATCCAAGTTATGAGTGATTAGAAAAAATTGTTATTTCCATAGGGATATAAATAAAATAAATAATTCGGAAAATTATTATATAAATTAAATTCCAAATCAATTGCTTATAGAAATTATAAATCGAGACTTATGTTGGACACAATCTCCTTAAAGTAGATTTCGCCTTCATTCTGGTGCTTCGAGATTTCTCGGCGTCTATTTTTCAAGATACAATGACTACTCCTTGGTTTGCAGCACTATAAACTCAAGTTTAGCGAACCAAAACTTTACTGTGACTCTCTCTTTTTCTTTCTAAAAATAAATGGTAGACAGATGCAGAAAACAGGAGGATGGAAAGGGAAGAAGAAAGACAAAATGTTGAGGGAAAAATTGCATTGATTGAATGCTGGAATGACAGGCTATTTATAGTAGAGGTGAGCAGCGGATATACCGATCCGCCAAAACCGACCAAACCGAACCGATCCGCCGCATTTTGGACGGATGCGTGATGACGAGCGGACGGTTGCTGATTGATTTTCTCCAATTCGCCAATTTGGCGGACAGATGGCAGATTTGAGATTCTTTGGCCGCAACCGAACCGCCAAACCGCGAGCACCCCTAATAATTTATAAGATTTTATGTTTTTAATTTGTTTAAATATTTTGTTTGTATTTTCAATTGAAAAAGAGTTTAAATATTCTGTTGAAAAAAGTTTTCAACTTGAATATATTTTTAAATTGAAAAAAATAAACGTATTATTTATATTTTTTGGTTTTTAAATTTAATTCTAAAAATAATAAATAGAAAATATGATATATGCTGATTGGTTTTTGTTTTCAAAAACATATATAGATGTAACAATACAGAGATATACAATCTCTACTACTGCTATATTCATGGTTTTGGTAGTTTGAATTGTTATTATATTTTAAGAACTACAGATTATAATATTTTATGTGGATGAATCATACTGTGATTGTAATATGTGGATGAATCATGCTGTGATTGTAATATGTGGATGAGCCATGCAATGATTGTGATATTCTAAAGTTTTAAACTTTCTTTTTTTGGATGAGACATATAGTGATTGTAATAGTTTTTTAAGTCATTGACTGTAATATTTTTTTTTTTTTTTTTTTTTTGAGGAAGTGCACAAGTTGAATTATGTTGAAAATTTATAAAATCTTAAACCGCTAAACCGATTCGCATCCATCCGCCAAACTGCCAATCCGCTCAATCCATATCCGCCGGATTGGCGGATGGATGCGGATTGATTTTCTCCAATCCACCAATCTAGCGGATGAATGGTGGATTGGAGGTTCCGTCGCCGTAACCGACCCGCGCCCACCCCTAATTTATAGAAGAACATTTGGCTTTTAAGAACAGATTTCAACAGGTAGAAAACCTGTTTGGGTGGAGTTTAACAGATATGAACTTGTTTGGGTGGAGGAAAAATCTGAACAGATTTACTTTGAATTTTGAAACCGAAATTCAAAATGGCCCAAAAAGATAAGTATTGGGTCGAACAAGCTTAACCCAACGTCACACCACGCACCCGCACCAAACCCGCCCAACCAACCGGACGACGATGGGCGTGTGTTTTATTTTGGGTCCAATGAGTCTAGCCCACTTTACCTATAACCTCACCCTTCCACAAAATTTGGGTATCCCTTGGGGCCCATCCCAAGTATGACAAGCTAGAATTTATATACCCATATAAATCCTTAAGCCTTTCAAATGTGGGACAAACACATTTTACAAATGTGTAGGAAACCCACCTAAAGCCATCTCCACGAACTCGAAAATGTACGTTGAATTCTCATTCATCCGGAAATGGTTTTGAGCAACCAAATACACGATGTTATTCACTACGCGACATTAAACAGGAACCCATTTAGAAACGTCAAAAATAACACTTAAGTCCTACCTCAATTAATGATCAAAGTTAGCAACAAATAAGGTTTTACAAAGACATTTTCCAACAATCGCCCACATGAATGGAATTTACGATAACGAACATGCAACAAGATGCAGACATAGAAAGAGTACATTAAGAAGATACACCACATGGAGATAGGTAGCTTTTGGCTTTGAACCTCCTCTAGTGAAAGCCTATCAGACTTACTGGCTAACCAATGGACGCGATGTTTTGAACTGTTCAGCTGTTTGTATAAGCCAAGACAATAGACTACACATTGTGTATCCGCAGACACAGTTTGGTTCTTATGGTTGTGTTCATTTTGGCCCTAAACAACACCTGGTAATTCATGAGTGCTCTAGAGAATTTAGTCTTCTCAATTCTCACAGAATCGGTCCAGTTCACACTTATATAGGTGACTTCTTATTAAGAATATCCTTCCATATCCCACTTGGATGTCCAAATTATAAGAATCATTAAAAGCAAAGCTTATCCTACTGACGCTATAGGTATCACTCTTCTTATCATAGAAATGGGTAAGAGTAAACCTCCTTAGTGATACATGAAGTCATCTATAATTTGGTTGTCCCTTTAAACCTAGTGTAGCTCATTTTTCGTGCTCCTTTCGAATATGACTAGCCCTACAGTTCGGACTGCTGTGGTTCTGAATATGTTTTCACAAGTGCAATGTGAAACAATGAAAACACAAAAAAGAGTCCAATTTGGCAGTTTTTTTAGAAAATCGATTTGAATAAAAAATGCCAAAAATGGACTGCATTACCAGATTTCAGAGTTGCCACCTAAATATTTTTGAAAAATTTAGGAAACCCGTGACTCGTGCCAAAGGCCACTTATCCGTCATCACCAAAGTGTTTCAGCTCGGGAACTTAGGTACGAGAGAGGAAGGTCATGAATTGAGTACCCCACTTGTCCGATCAAAGATTGACCTCTACTAATCATGATGTGATTTTTATTTACATTAAATACTCTTGTTCTGATTATTAGACTAACATTACTATGTGTTGCACACAAGTATAGACTAATTTGCAAAAAGTTAGAATACTTTGATTTCATATTTGTTTGAAAATTGTTTTGAATATGCGTCATTTGGAAATGTAAGTTTGTACATTAATCAATTTGTCCCAATTTTAGCAATTAACCTTCATTCACAGACATTCAAACAAGTATATCACTTAAGCATTTAGCTTCATGGAAAGCATGCTCGATACGGTAACACAAACATAGTATGTGATATGTTAAAACAATAAGTGCTCACCTAGTACTTCAAGGCAAGCCAAATAGAGAAAAATGATTAGAAAACATGCATCTTCCTAAACCATACAACGTGACTAATGCAAAGCACACATTTATGCCACTTTTATAGGCTCGGCTATGAGCATGGTATATGATCCATTTCCAAGACATGTGATAAATCACATATTCAAACAATGAAAGTGAAATTGACACTGGTTAGTATGATGAGCCGAACCCAAATGCATGTAAGACGAGTGTATGCGAACATGAGAGATGCTAAGAAACATGATGCTCTACACTACTGTACGGGAAAGAAATATACCTTCTCGTATAATCCTGTTGACCAAGTCTGCGCTCCTCCGTACGACGTCGCTTTGTCACCTGAAAATATAAACGTGAGCTAGCCGGGGTGTGTGCCGGAAACCTCTCCGATGCCTAAGTCAGTCAGCGAGACAAATAGGCAAAAGCTCTGTGTAATCAGGGAGCAAAAGTTGCATTACCTCTCCAAGGTGATATTGGTGACTTATATAGATTTCGCGTGGCACAATCCTGGTAGGACTCTTATTCCCCCAAGTAGAGTCCTTCTAGGATTACTCCTCCATGCGTAGAGTCCTCCTAGATTCATACTCCTGGAAGATAATGCCTATCCTCCAACACCCTCCTCACTGCTTAAACCAAGTGAGATGGTTCTTCTTAGGGCCGAACTACTATACAACCGAGTAGCAATTACCTGTCAGACCGGCTGTACGACCGAGCTAACCCATAGCTCGGATTCGCCTTCCCATGTTCTTACTTCGGCTCCTCATGCCGAAGTCAAGTTAGCCGTACAAGCCTCGACCGGTCTAACGATTACATCGGTTCTTTGAACCCCGCTCCTACCTCGGTCTCACATGCAAAAGCCGAGCTATCTATAGAAGACTTAAGCCGAACTAACCTTTACTTAGGTCCAAAACAGGCTAACTTACCTCGGTTCAAACATAGCGACCGAGCTATCAAAACAATCACGGCCGAACTAAGCCCATCCGCACCTGTGGCAATCTTACTTCGGACCGAACTACCGCACGGCCATCTTCTAGGCCTCCTCAACACGGCCCACCGTGCGGCCCACAATCTCAGCTCGCCCAATTTATCCATATAAATTACCCTCTCAATTGCCCCTTAATTCCATCTGCACAGCATGATAGGGATTACCCGTAATAAAACCGACCTGCCCATACAGCCGAGCCAGAATTTGCAAACCTCTGCAACCGAACTACAAACCCAGTAGCTTCTCCAGCCGAGCTAAAAGCCATTTAGCTTATCCAGCCGAGCTAACTTTAAGCCGAGCTGAGAATGTCCGGTCAAACGTCTCTTCAGTTGCAGAAACTGAAACGCTTGTCCTTCCCATGACACGTGGCATGCTCTGGTTTGTCCTCCACAGCTGTTACAGCCGCCCTCGTACTCCGAAAAAATTGAATAGTTCCCGCCTTTTTGTCTTTTACACAAAACACATTCCTCATTTTTGCCCAATTCTCTTGTTCTATTCCCTTCTTCCTTGCATCTCAAGAACTCGTGCCCTCATTGTTGTTGCTACCTCTGCCTCCAGCTTCTCTCCTTTCCTGGTAAGTATTACCAAATCTGCTTCTCTTTCACTGTTGCTGCTTTCATTGTTCCTTTTATTGAATCCCTAGCAAACTGTTTATGTTGTTGTTTTTTCCTTAGAAACACTTTATGCTAAGCCTGCACTTTCTGAAAAAAATTCATCACAAGAACACAATGAATGCCATGAAGCCACCTGTAAAACGTAGTTTTGATCTTTGCACATGCCCCAACCGGACTAGAACAATGTTGCGATGTATGAACAGATATAGAGAATTGAAACCGAACTAGTACTTGCGACATCAAAGTAGTTTTAATAGGTCACTAATCGATCCATAATAGCCGAAACAAAACCACCGAACTAGAAACCGTAGTACTTGACCGAGCTGAAACTCCAGGGCCAAGCCAGCATTCAGAGTTCCCAAACCGAACTCAAAAAGCTGCCCCTTGACGTTCAGCCGGAATGACGAAACCAAATAGTAAAACCGAGCTAACCGAATGCCCGTCAAACGAGATAACATGATCCTTTGCAATCCGATGTGAAAACATAGCACCTGTAGAGCCGAATAAGTTTGGCCTTTTCTTGCTTTGTTTCTGTAGCACGGTCCTCGATCTGTGCTTAACAGCTTGTCTTTTCACTTTGCAGACTTAGGTTGCCCAGATACCTCCGTGCACTCAACCAGCTACCGAGCACCCTCTTACACCGAGATAAATTATTTAATTTATACAATAAAATGGGGAAGTTATAGATGTCTTGTAGAACCCCAGGGGCTAGCCGAATTCAGGAAGGACTACCAAATCCAGCCGATGTAAACCTGGTCCTAGCCGAAAAGGAGTAGACCCCTGGAATGAAGAAGGCTTCGTACCATCACCCTCCAGTCAATAATCGAGACCGGACTCAGGTTCCCCGTTCAGCCCCTTATATGCGAATTTCTTAGGCAGACGAGACTTTGCCCAACCCAACTATCCACCAACACATACCGAATAATAATGGCATAGATGCTCTGAACCAACAAACCGGTCTGAACCTAGGTCTGGCCGAGATACTTACATCAGTACTCAATAGGATCCAAAAACCAAGGCTGGTGCACTATTGAGAGTGCGCGAGAGAAAAGAAAATAAAACATACACCGGATAAGGACTTGAACGATGACGACTTCTTTTGGGTTTCTGGAAATTTCGAAGACTTCCAGCCGAATCCCAGCCGAAGAATAAATTGGAAGAAAGGAGAGCCCGGTATTCATACTTCGGTTGCATTTCTTGATTTTGTTGATTCGGTTCCCATTCTATAACCGAACTTACACTTGTTCTATTTCTTGCAGATTCAGCTTTCCTCCACTCCCAGTACGCTACCCCAACTTAAGTGTTCTCCGTGCCGCACTTCGGGTTGAGAAAAAAGCTGGCTAAACTCCTCGACTTCCAACCGACCTACGCTACTCCGTCGCCGAAAATCAAAGGTGACTGATTTCCTCCTTGAAGACCCACCGAACCGGACCCATCCCTCAGATCAGACTTTTCCCCTTACCCGCCGAACAAAATGCAAAAAGAACAAGATGAAAGCCATGCTCACTGCAACCGCCAGGGCCGAAGTCCCTCAAACTGGCCAACAACCGAGGCGTTATGGCTCTCCCAACACAACAGCCGTCCTCATCCCGCCGGAACAAGTGTCTCGGACTAGCCAAAACGAGACACGCCTTGTTGACGAGGACGATGTCATTCGCCACAAGCCTCCACCAGTCGCTCAACCGAACCCCAACCGGAGTCATCAAACCGGTGTGAAACCAGCAAGTGGCTCCCCCCCTCGGTCTTCAAACAACCGAGCTATGAAGAAGGTGATTCCGTTGTTGCTGAGAAGGATCACCTTCTGGCCTTCAACCTGGCAGGGTGTCTGCCTTCCCAAGGACATGAGCACCACCAGAAACGGCTAAATACCGAGGTGAAATCACTTCGGTCAGCTACAAAGTCAATGATTGTGGTAAGCAGTACTGTCTTCGTTTGCTTTTGGAATTTTTCCAACTCTCAGCTCGGCTGAGATTGAACTTTCTATGCTTTTGCAGGCCCTTCAGAAGACCACAATAGCTCACAAGCAAGTGATGGAGCTTCGTAAGACCACAAGGCTGGCTGTGAGGGCACCGAAACAAAGGCTGCCGAGTTAACACAAGCACAGAAGAGGCGGTCGAGCTGGAGGCTGAGGTAGCTCGTCTGACCGGACTAGTTGCCTCGCTAATAGCGACAAACAAAAAGCTGTGATCGAAGTGAAAGATCAATATCTCTGGGAGATGGCCCAGCTTGAAGCCAAAAAAGACGCCGAAATATCTGAGCTGAAGCAGAAAGCTAATGACGCTTCCAAGGAAGGTTTCAAGGAAGCCGAAGCTGGCTACTCTCTGCAGTGCGAGGCGGCCAAAGACTTGTTTTTTAAGTGCGGCTGGCGAAGTGCCGTGGAGAAGCTCGGTTGTGGACCTGAAACCGAGGTCTACAACGCTCCCGAGTACCTTATTCCGGCCTCCCTGAAGGAATATGCTGACGATATCCAGAACCAGTTTCTTGGTTCGTCTGATGATGAGGATGGTGATGAAGATGAGGATGGGGAGCCGACTCTTACCCCGGTTGCCCCTAATCAACTAAGCAATCAGTCAGCTCGGCCAGAGCCAACAGTGGAGGCCTTGACTACAGAGATACCGGTTGATACTACCATCCAAACCGATGTGCCTCCTCAGACCGGACTCCCTGCCAACGCCGGGCTCCAGACAAATGCTGAAGATGAGTTTGACGCCGAACTGGATGCACTTCTTGGTTGATTTCTTTCTTACTTTTCTTTCATTTTCGAACTCTGTAACCGGGCTACGGCCCCACAATTGTACTCCTTTTTTCTTTAATGAAAAAATCATCAACTCTTATTTCGGTTCTGTACTTGTAATGCATTTTTCCATGGACTTATTTGTACAACTTTCATCTCGGCTAACTATCTAACTCACTAGCCAACCACTCTTCAGCCGATATAGCTTACTTCGGCTGAAGAGTACAAAGTGTTGGTTTTAATCCAGCCAACCACTCTTCAGCCGATATAGCTTACTTCGGCTGAAGAGTACAAAGTGTCGGTTTAATCCAGCCAACCACTCTTCAGCCATAAACTTACTTCGGCTGAAGAGTACAGGGTGTTGGTTTAATCCAGCCAACCACTCTTCAGCCGATATAGCTTACTTCGGCTGAAGAGTACAAAGTGTTGGTTTAATCCAGCCAATCACTCTTCAGCCATAAACTTGCTTCGGCTGAAGAGTACAGGGTGTTGGTTTAATCCAGCCAACCACTCTTCAGCCATAAACTTGCTTCGGCTGAAGAGTACAGGGTGTTGGTTTAATCCAGCCAACCACTCTTCAGCCGATATAGCTTACTTCGGCTGAAGAGTACCAGGTGTTGGCTTAATCCAGCCAACCACTCTTCAGCCATAAACTTACTTCGACTGAAGAGTACAGGGTGTTGGTTTAATCCAGCCAACATCTAAGTTGGTTTTTCCAGCCAACTTAGAATATCATGTTTGGTTATTCCGGCCAAACGTCCTGCAGTCTGGATCCTAATCCTGGACTCAGGATGGGTGTTGGTTTAATCCAGCCAACCTCTAAGTTGGTTTTTCCAGCCAACTTAGAAAAAATGCTTGGTTTTTCCGGCCAAAACGTCCTGCAGCCTGGATCCTTATCCTGGGCTTGGGAGGGGTCATAGTTGGTTATTCCGGCCAACTATGTTTACAATACAAACTTTCTAAAGCTACTTTCTACTGAAAACCATAATGCTGAAAAGAATTGACTTTGTTTTATTGAGAAAGTAAAAAATTACATACTTAAAAGAAAAGAAGCTAAAAGTAAAACAGCTTGAGATTGGCCGTGTTCCATGGCCTGGGATTGCTTTGCCGTCCTCATCTTCTAAGTGGTATGCCCCTTTGCCTGCTAATCCGACCACTTTATAAGGTCCTTCCCAATTAGGTCCTAGCTTGCCATCTCCTGGAACTAAGGTGTTTCCCATCACTTTGCGCAGTACCCAATCTCCAATCTTGAACTGCCTTGGATGCACTGTTTTGTTATACTTTCTAGACAACTCTTGTTGGTAGGAGGCGATGTGAACCAATGCTCTGTCTCTTCTTTCTTCTGCAAGGTCAAGCTCTAGTGCTATGGCTTCACCGTTTAAGTCCGGATCAAAGTTTTCGCTTCGGATTGTGGGGAGGCCAACTTCTAATGGGATGACTGCCTCCATGCCGTAAGCTAAGGAGAATGGTGTTTCTCCTGTTGATCGTCGCGGCGTGGTGCGGTAAGCCCATAAAACATGAGGGAGCTCTTCTGCCCACTTGCCTTTTGCTCTTTCTAACCTTTTCTTCAATCCATCCAAAACGACTTTATTTGAGGCCTCTGCTTGACCATTTGCTTGGGGATATGCCGGTGTAGAATTATAGAACTCTATCTTGTACTCTTCACAAAAGCCTCTAAAAATCCTACCGTCGAATTGAGTGCCGTTGTCTGAGATCAGTGCCTTTGGTATGCCAAATCGAGTGATGATATTCTGCCAGACAAACTTCTTCACATCTTTTTCCTTGATTGACGCCAAGGCTTCTGCTTCCACCCACTTTGAGAAGTAGTCAGTTGCGGCAAGAAAGAACTTCCTGTTGCCTGGAGCTATTGGAAGTGGGCCTACTATGTCCAACCCCCACATTGCGAAAGGCCATGGACTGGTTAGAGGTAGAAGTTCTCTGGCAGGTTGGTGTATTTGGTGTGCGAATTTTTGACACTTTTCGCACTTTTTAACATACTTCTCCGAATCTGCTTGCATGTACGGCCACCAATATCCTTGTGAAATTGCCCTGTACGCCAGCGATCTTCCTCCCTGATGGCTGCCGCAAACACCCTCATGTATTTCGAATAGGAATGCTTCCACTTTGCTGGGTGAACACACTTCAAGTAAGGTCCTGAGAATGACTTTTTGTATAGTGCCAGGGATGGAGAGAGCCAAAATCGCTGCGACTTTGCTCTGATTCTGTTGGCTTCTTTCTTCTCTTCTGGTAGGTGCCGTCTTTCAGAAAAGTATGATGGGATCCATCCAAGAAGGGCCTAATTCTGCGCAACATACCTCTTCTGCTTCTGGGTCTTCAATGCTTGGTCTAGGCAGATAGTCGATTAGTAATGGGTGAGGAATGGAGGTGTCTGCCATTGAGGCGAAGCCTGCTAGTTCGTCTGCTCTGCTATTTTCCTCTCTGCCGATCTGTTCAATCCTCACCACTTCGAACTTTTTATCTCTGTTCTGACCAATTCTTGGTACTTGGCCATTCTATCATCCTTTGCCTCGTAGTCGCCAGATATTTGATTCACCACTAGCTGTGAGTCGCTGTAGACCATTAGCTCGGTGGCCTTCATGTGGAATGCTGACTTGAGACCTGCTAGAAGCGCTTCATACTCCGCTTCATTATTTGATGCTGGGAAGCCTAAGTTGATTGCTTGCTCCACTACTAAGCCGTCGGGAGAGATGAGGACTATGCCGAGTCCTGCTCCATGTCGGTTGGATGCTCCATCCACAAAGAGCTTCCACATCTCTCCTACAAACAACTTCCAGCATGTGGAGGGATCAGATGATGTTGTGGGGTCTGGAATATCGCTGGGGCTTTCTTCATGATCCATAGTTGCAGTCTGCCCCTTGTCTTCTGATTGGACCAAGTCATTAGTTGTTGGTGAGTTTTGACTTGGTGTAGTAAGGTCTGCTTCCTCCTCGCCTTTTCTACTCTGGTCTGCCTTAGGCTCTGGCTGAGTTGCCTGCACTAGGGGTTGCGCTATTCCGGCGTCAATCTCCATCCCTAGTTCGGTTGTGTCAGTCAGGTCAATTGGGCAGACTTGATGGCTTCCAGGGGTGAACTCTGCGACGAAGTCTGCCAAGATTGGGCCTTACTGCGGTTCTGGGTTGGAACTTGATGTCATATTGTCCCAATTCTACTGCCCACTTCAGAATTCGCCCGGAGAAGTTCGCCCTTCGAATAAGGCCTTAAGTGGGAAGCTGTGAGAACAACTATGGTGTGGGCGTGAAAGTAATGTGACAACTTCCTTGAGGCCATCATTAAGGCCAATGCCAGTTTCTCTAGTGGCAAATACCTCGTTTCAGCGCCTAACAACGTCTTGCTGACATAGAAGATTGGAAGATGCTGGACCCCTTCCGCTCGAACCAACACTGCACTTACCGCGTGCTGAGAGACTGCCAAGTAGAGGAAGAGTTCTTCTCCAGGTATTGGGGTGACAAGTAGTGGTGGAGAAGACATGTATTCCTTCAAACTCTCCAGAGCTCGGTCGCATTCTTCGTCCCACTCAAACTTAGCTTTTAGTGACTGAAAGAATGGACGCAATCTGTCTGAAGACCGGCTGATGAATCGGTTAAGTGCTGCTGCCATGCCGGTGAGATGCTGCACTTCTTTTACTGAGTTAGGCCTCTCTAACTCCTGAATTGCTCTGATTTGGGAGGGGTCCGCCTCAATACCCCTGTTGGTCACCAAGAAACCTAGAAACTTGCCAGACCCCACACCGAATGCGCACTTAGAAGCGTTAAGGCGCAGCTTGTGTTTCTTCAGGATCTGGAACATCTCATCTAGGTCCTTTAGGTGGTCATCCGCATCCTTGCTTTTGACCACCATGTCGTCGATGTACGCCTCCATTGTTCTGCCTAACAATGGCTCGAACATCTTTGTGACCATTCTCTGAAATGTCGCCCCTGCGTTCTTTAGCCAAAGGGCATGACCTTGTAGCAGTATAGTCCTCTTGGCGTGGTGAAGGACGTGACCTCCTGGTCTGGTTCGTGCATGGCTATCTGATGGTAGCCTCTATATGCGTCTAGGAAGCTAAGCCTGCTGTGCCCAGCTGTTAGGTCCACCAATTGATCTATCCTTGGTAGGGGGAAACTATCCTTCGGACATGCTTTGTTGACCGTCTTGTAGTCGACGCAGACGCGCCACTTGCCATTCTTCTTTGGCACCACGACGGTGTTGGAGATCCACTTGGGGTAATGTACCTCTCTGATTGCTCCTGCCTCCAGTAGGTTACCCACTTCTTCTGCCACTATCTCGGCGTGGTGGAGTGCTGATCTTCGCGTGCGTTGAATGACTGGTCTGGCAGATGGGTGGACATTGAGTTGGTGGCAGATGAGGTTTGGATCAATGCCTGGCATGTCGTACGGCGTCCAGGCAAACACTTCGATGTTGGAGGTCAAGAATTCCATAACTCCAACCTCTCAGCGCTGGATAATGACGAACCAAGCAAAAAGAACTTATCCGGGTTCTTTTCATCGATTCTTACCTCCACCAAATCTTCTATCGCTTTCTGATCAGCTGCTTTGCCAACCTCTGCGAACAGTTCATTACTCTCAGGTTCTTCAATCGATGAACATACCCCTTGGCCGCACGGCTTCCGTTTGTTGTGACGAAGCATTGTTTGGACATAATCTGGTCCCCATATACTTCTTCAATTATTCCGGTGTCGTTGGGAAATCGCATCACTTGGTGGTAGGAGGATGCCACTGAGCGCATGGCATGCAGCCATGTTCTGCCCAAGATAACGTTGTAGGTGAGGGGACCTTTATCACCCAGAACTCCACTTGTTTCGTTACACTCCCTGCTCTGACTGGGAGGATAATTTTGCCGACGGGCCACTCTGGCATGGAGTTGAATCCGATAAGGGGAGATACGGCAGGCGCCAAGTCTTTATCTTGAAGCTTTAGTTGCTTGAAGGTTTCATAATACATGATTTCGCACGAACTACCTTGGTCAATCAGAATCCGCTTGACATCAAAATCCTTGATTCGGAGAGTGACGACCAAGGCATCGTTGTGAGGGCAATAAATCCTTGCCAAGTCTTTATCTGAAAAGGACATGACATTTGTGGCCTCCATCTTCCCCTTTTTGGCGACTGGTTGGGCACTTAGCACCTCTCTGAAGTGCTCAGCCTTTTTGATTGAACCTCTGAGCTCGCATACACGCTCAGGTTCAAAGACTCCATGTATTACGTTGATGACGCCTTGAGGTGGAGCGTCGTTTGGCATTCCATTGGGCACATTGTGGTCCTGGGGGGCTGGCTGCGCCCCTCCTTCTATGTATTTGTCCAGGTGACCCGCCGCCACCAACTCTTCCAGATGCTGCCTCAATGGTGTGCAGTTCTCAGTGCGGTGCCCCTTTTCTTTGTGGAAGGTGCACCTCGATCTGTCATCGTAGTCCTTCTGAGCTTCGCCTAACTTAGCTGGCCACTTGACGAAAGGCTCGTCTCGAATTTCGCTAAGTATACGGTAGATCGGTTTTTTGAAGACTGTGGTGATGGCAGTGCGGACTCTCAACCATCTTTTGTCTTGGTCTTCTCCGTTGTCTTTCCTGCCCTGTCTGTTTCGGTTCTGGCGATCTATATTGACCTTTGCCGAGGTCTTCTTCTCTGGTGTTGTGGTCGCGCCAGATTTTGCCTTGGCGCGAGCGCCATCCTCTTCTACCCTGATGTGCTGATGCACTCTCTCCATCAGGGCTTCCATTGTGAGGGGTGGCGTCATGGTGATAGAGTCCCTTAGTCTTTCCGACTGGAAGGCCTCTTTTGTACTGCGCAATGGCGAGGTTAGTTGGGCAGTCCCCAATCTGGTTGAATGTCTCCCAGTAGCGACTGTTGTATGACCTCAGGGTCTCCTTGTCGCCCATATCGATGGAGAGTAACTGGTCGATCTCCACCGGGTTTTTGTGTTTGTTCTGAATCGTGTTACAAACGCCTCCGCCAATTGCGCCCAGGAGGCTATGCTGCCCTCTGGAAGCTTTTCAAACCAAGTCAGGCCTAGGTCACCTAGGCTTGAGGGGAATAGGATGCACATCAAGGCCTCATTCCGCCGGTATACAGCCATGACCTGGCGAAAGTGGCTTAAGTGTGAGTAAGGGTCCGTCTTCCCCTCATATGTTGTGAATTTGGGCTGTAGGAAGCCTGACGGTAGGGGCGCGTTCTCTATTGCTGGGACGAATGGTGAGGTTTGCAGCCTCGCCAATGCCTTGTCCGCTGGTTCGTAGGCCGGGCGCGGTATTGGCATTCCAACCTCGACGCTTCCATGCGTCCGAGGAGCCAACCGCTGTAAGGCAGAAACTCTGTGTGGATCGCGCGCTCTAGCGTCCTCCTTCCACCGCGCTTTCTCTTCTAGCACGGTCCGTAGGTCGGACGATCTGGGCAACTCTGTCTGCCTAGACCTTGTCTGGTGTGAGTGTGAGGGCCGATATGTGCTTCCTTCGGTGTGCGACCTTTCAGACCTCGTCCTCTCAGGCCTGGAGTGATGAGTTCTGGAGGATCTAGATTGTGCGTCGCCTGTCCTGAGGCTCTTGTTCTCCCCTTGTGAGGGTGTAGTATTCCTGCTACGACTTTCGGAGTGGCGAGGGGGCGTCTTGTTCGTGCGCCCCTCTCCTGTCGCCACTTCTTTTCCTTTCACCTGGCGTTTCAGAGATTCCATGTCTGCCGCCATCCGACGGATCAACTCGTCTTGTTCTCTGACGCGATCTTCCAAAGTTTGAGGATCAATTCTGCGTCTTTGTCTTTCTGGGCTTTGCGAACGAGAGGGATGAGGGCTGTTATTCCGCCTTCGTCCCCTCGCATCTCTCCTGGAATTTTGTCTGTGTGATTCCAGGTTCGCCATGGGAGTGACCACGGGTAGGCCTTCGCGCCTTGCACCCCCTTCTGGAGTTAGTCCGTCGACGGCGGACTGAGGTAATTCTTCGTTGTTCGCCATTGATTTTTTTAGGAGAAAAAGCTTGATCAAGAGGTTGTTCTTGTCTGATTTCCCACAGACGGCGCCAATTGTACGGGAAAGAAATATACCTTCTCGTATAATCCTGTTGACCAAGTCTGCGCTCCTCCGTACGACGTCGTTTCACCTGAAAATACACACGTGAGCTAGCCGGCGGGTGTGTGCCGGAAACCTCTCCGATGCCTAAGTCAGAAGCTTGACAAATAGCAAAAGCTCTATGAATTCAGGGAGTAAAGTTGCATTACCTCTCCAAAGGTGATATTGGTGAGCTTATATAGGTTTCGCGTGGCACAATCCTGGTAGGACTCTTATTCCCCCAAGTAGAGTCCTTCTAGGATTACTCCTCCATGCGTAGAGTCCTCTAGGATTCATACTCCTGGAAGATAATGCTTATCCTCCAACACCCTCCTCACTGCTTAAACCAAGTGAGATGGTTCTTCTTAGGGCCGAACTACTATACAACCGAAGTAGCATTTACCTGTCAGACCGGCTGTACGACCGAGCTAACCCATAGCTCGGATTCGCCTTCCCATGTTCTTACTTCGGCTCCTCATGCCGAAGTCAAGTTAGCCGTACCAAGCCTCGACCGTCTAACGATACATCGGTTTTTGAAACCCCGCTCCTACCTCGGCTCACATGCAAAAGCCGAGCTATCTATAGAAGACTTAAGCCGAACTAACCTTTACTTAGGTCCTAAAACAGGCTCAACTTACCTCGGTTCAAACATAGCGACCGAGCTATCAAACAATCACGGCCGAACTAAGCCCATCCGCACCTGTGGCAATCTCTTACTTCGGACCGAACTACCGCACGGCCCATCTTCTAGGCCTCCTCAACACGGCCCACCGTGCGGCCCACAATCTCAGCTCGGCCCAATTTATCCATATAAATTACCCTCTCAACTACCATTATAAGCGGGTAAATAAAAGGGAGAAATAAATAGGGGTTGGAAGACATACACGTTATTACATATTTGCCCTCATGCAAGAGGGTCCGAATGAACGTCCAAGTGTCCGAATTAAACTAACTATTACAAAACCAAATGAATGAATAAACAACTAATTAGCTAAGCTATTACAACAAAGACTAATAATAAGAAATAAGCTAGCTACCTAATTTATTACAACAAGGATGAACAATAAAACTAACTATCTAAGTTACTCAACAATAAACATTCATAATCATTACGGTAATGTTAATTATATTTTAATTACAACGATAATGAGAGCATTAATTTACAACATCTGATAGAACTAAAAAGCACAAGGATGGCATGCATGTGACGGTTTTCAGAAGCAACTCTGTCTGCCTTTCTTAGAATTTGCCTTGTTTCACTTTCAGCCACTGTCCCCTGTTTTATGCAAAACACTCTATCGGGTCCAAATAGGGCCGGCCGTGCCTTAATTTCGTACAAAACTCCGTTTTGTGTTTTGAGGTGAAAATAGTGCAGACAGAGTTTTCTGAGCCTTGTTTATCCCTCTTACACTTCTCTATCATGGAAAGCCTCAAGAGAAGGATGAAGTCGTTTCCAAAACCATCAATGAGCAAGTTGCTTGCTTGATGATTTCGGCCACGATTTGGACAAAAATCAATGAATGCAATGCATCAATACCAAGCCCTCCCCTTTATCATGGAGTGAGCTCAAAAGGGGAAGTAAAGACGACGCTTCAAGGGTCGTCAAAACACCATGAATTGACGTGTAACGACTCTTGACACAATAGACTCAGCATAACGTCCGGCCGAGCCCAAGCGACCTTATTCATTTTCTTTGCGTAGGTTGATCCAATTTTAAGCCAATTTCATTAGTCTTGTCCATTATTTAATCCATTCGTCTAAGGTGATGGCTAAGTTCCCTAAATGAGAAGAACGTCAAGCAAGAGGTACTCCTAAATATGAAGGAGAGACCATGCCTTTGACGATGAACCTCCGTAGAGATTAAGCTATTAAGCATAGGTCTTTAGCTCATATTTTGAATAACCATCAACCGGTTGAAATAATTCTCAAACAAGAAGAAAAGAAGAAATGAGGGAGATTGCAGACATGATTGCGAGATTGATTCTTAATTAATCATAGAAAAGCTACCGAAACATGCATAACACAACACGACAAGTTAGATGTGAAGACTTACAATGCAACAAACTTTGATATTCAAGCATATATTGATTAAATAAATTGTAATAGCCCTAAAACAGCCCCTAATATGCTAAAAATGGTGACCGAAAATCATGTTAGAGAGCATAAAATGGTAGGCAAGAATAAGGCAAATCAAAGCTAGTGAACAAAAAGCAAGGAGAGGTGGCTAACCTCTCCATTTTTTTAGACCTCAAACCATATTTTCTCTAGCTTTTCCAGCTTTGAAAAATCAGTTTAAAAGGCAAAGAAGAGAGTGTAAAACAGGGGCTTGAGCTATGAAATAAAGTGCAAGAGAAGGTGTTAACCTTCTCTAACCCTTTAGTAACATCCAACCCAATTTAAACACTTGAAATGGATTCAAGACAGCATAAAACATAAGAGTAGATAGCAGAGATAGAACAGAAGTAAAAGAGAAGATGGTAAGTTTATACCTCTCAAAGAAGTAAGCTTTTGTTTGTAACACAAATTTGATTCAAGCACACTCCCAAGCTTGAATTGTGATGCTCAAGCCTCAACCAAAGTTCTAAGTTTATAATCTAAGGTGATGTATGGTGTATGGATATTGATCAAGAGAGATAGGTTGGCTCAAAGGTGACTTGTATAGGAAGAAGGAGCTCTCTCTTGTGTGTATATGTTCTTTTGAAATTTTCAGCCCTCAAAATTAGAGGTATAACCTCGTTTTTATAAAATTTGAGCAAAACAAGTCGAAAATATTTTAAAAAACAGACAGCTGGTGGGCTCTTGCCCAGAACAGTGTATATCGCCAGCGAGGCACGGCCGGCTCCCAATGGGACACAGCTGCGGCTAAATGTGCTGCCTCACTCCCCTATTCCAAACTCAGTATAATGTGGCACCATGGTAAAAAATGAACCTTTGAGGTAAGAATGAGACAAGTAGGAAGGTTTTGGGATTATTTCGGGGCTCGACCTTGGATTTCCTCGCTGAGAACTCGAATCACACAATGTAGTTTTCATCATCGAGTGCGCTGGACCAAACGCCTAAGTCTTACGGATGGTCAAAAATGAGATGTCTACAGCTGCCCCTCTTTAATAGAGCTCGAAGTCATAAAATGACGTGAGTGAATGTCAAAGCCCAGAAACAACCCATTTGATGCGACCGTAAGACTTGGGCAAGAAAAATAAACTAAAATACAAATTCCAAAGGTTGAACCCGAAGGTTGCCTGCATATCCCTTTGCAAGGAATCAAATCTGCGTAGTTCAAGGCAAATTCAAAATGACATGCAAAAATCATAACTTATTGTTATCCAAAAGACAACCTGAGAGGGGGGGTGAATTAGGTTTTTACAAATAAAAATAATAATACCCTAATAAAAATTATGACTAGCACAATAGATAAATATAGTTGATGAAATAAAAATAATTAAAACAATTGTTCTAACAACTATGTCAATTAATGATTTTAGCACAATAAAAATATGAAATATAGCTATGACAATTTAAATAAAATAAAGAGATAAGGGAGAGAGAGGCAAACAAATTTATAGTGGTTCGGCTTCAACTTGGCCTACGTCCACTCCTCAAGCTTCACTTGAGATTTTCCGCTATTCTCTAGCTTCACAAGGTGCTAGCAATCTTTTCACAAATGGAGCAATCCTCCACAGATTTTACACAAACTTTCTAAGTCAAGAACACTGAGTGTACTACACTCTTACAAAGTTGAAAACAAAGTGTTTTTGCTTTTACAGAAAGCTACAATAATTATCTCTCAAAGATAGATATAAAAATGAGACTCTAATTTTTCTGTAATCCTCACATAGGAAAGAGGGGTTTAAAGCTATACGACTTAATGTATAATTTCTGAGAGAGGATGTAAACAAAAATTGAAGAACACTTCTCAGAAAAATTTTCAGAGAATAGATGTGAATGATTATAGATCAAAGAATATTTTCTATATTTTTTTTTTGTTACTTGTTTACATTAGAGGCTTTGGTATATATAATGAAACTTATAGCCGTTGTATTCATTTGAATTTATAGCCGTTTATGGCCGTTGTACTCCATCATTACTAATTTGAATATCTTCCACTCCATTATTACTAATTTGAATATCTTCCACTTGAACCTTTTGGCCTGTTGCTATGCTGGGCTGTTTGAACCTTTTTTTGGGTTATTTGGACTCCTGATTTAATCAAATATTAAATACATTCTGACAACATTTAGGATAAAGGTTTATGTGAGAAATAATGGGATAAAATAAATTTTGATTCTATTTTTCTCTTTCAAATAAATTAAAACATAATTAAATAAATCATCAAAATAAATTTTGGATTTAAAACATAATTAAATAAATCATCAAAATAAATTTTGGATTCTATTTTTCTTTTTCAAATAAATTAAAATATAATTAAATAAATCATCAAAATAAATTTTGAATTATATTTTTCTCTTTCAAATAAATTAAAACATAATTAAATAAATTATCAAAATAAATAAATCTAACAATCTCCCCATTTTTTATGATGACACAAAATGATGTTTTGATTTGATTTGGGAGTAAGAAAGGCTTCCCCTCAAGTCATGCTCCCTGAATTCATTTCTAAATACATAGGTTAGCACATGTGTAATAAATAAGCTTTAATCAACAGCATAATATAAGATTAAGATATCAAACTATAAATACATAACATCAGATTAGTTTGAAAATAATACCATAATACATAACATCATATAATTTATCCCCCGGTGGCATTATTAAAAGGAAATCATGGGTCAGAATCTGGAGAAGGAGGAGGAAAATGATAGGGATAAATGGCATCTATACAATTCAAAACATATATATACATATATACATACACATACAACTCTCCCGTATCTCTCTTTTTCCTTCGATAAACGTGTTTGACACGCGGCCTCACTTTTGCGTCATTGGCCAACAAAAGCAGGCCGCGATTTGTACTCGCCTCGGCTCCCTCTCCCTCCTTGTCTTCTTCTCTTTTGCCTTCTTCTTAATCACACACTTTTCCATTTTCTTCTTCACCACTCTCTTCTGTTTCTTCTTCCTCATTGAGAGACAAAAAAAAATAAATAAAAAAGAACTGAACGGAGGAGGCCAAACCTCAGTCTGTTCGCTTCTATTTCTCAGCAACTCATTTCTTTGACACCTCTCACCTCTAATCCATGGCTTTCTCATCCCGTCCCCTCGCTCTATTTCCGGACTTGAACGATCCCATAAGTTCTGTTGGACCGAGTGCCCCTACTTCTACTCTTCCTATCATTCCTCTACCTAACCTTCCTATGATGTCGATTGAGCAAATCATGGCAACTTAATCTGACATAGAAGCCAATCACTACACACTGCAGTCATGTATGGAGACGGTGACTACGATCACCAAATTGGCTCACCGACTACAAAATAGGACAACTGAGGTACACCAGGTCAATGCCCCACTCTCTTTGCTCTAGCGCATGTACAAGGATGCGCGAGCAGAGATTTGTGTGTTGAAGGCGGAGAATAAAGAGTTGAAACGGAAAGCCACCGTCATGGCCCGATTTGGAGCACCTTCGTACTTTGCTTTTAAGGACCAGCAGGGAGTCAACCCTTTCAGTGGTCTAGTAAGCACTGAGGCAGGGCCTTCAAGGGTCGATGACAAAAAGAGGAAGAGCTTGGCGGTAGAGCCGAGTAAGTGAAGTCGGCGTGTGGCCGTCACCAGAGAAAAAAGAAGAAAAAGATCCCTCTCTTTTGTTTGTTTTCTCTCCTTTTTTTTTGAGTTTGTTGTTGTTGTTGTTGTTTTTTTTTTTTTTTTTTTGCTTATAAATATTTGTATTTTGATTTGTTTTGGTTTTTATGTTTAAGTACTAAAAAATGAAATTAAAAAGCAGAAAAAAAAAAAAAGAAAATTAAGTCCAAACAAAAAATAATAATGAAAAAAAATAAAAATAAAAGAAATTAAGCCTAATAGCAAAATAAAATAAAAAAATAAAAATAATTAAAATAAAATAATACTAGCAGAAATTAAACTTAATGGGACGTTGGTGTTGCTGAAATGTAATGGAAAAAAAATACCATGAGGGTTTAAAAAAATCAATGTATGCAAAATTAATTTTACCTCAAGATGTAGAACCCAAAAAAAATTACACAGTTGAGAATAGCAATGTCACGACCCAAACCCGTCCCTATGGGTTTAGCACCGTAGCCGGCAAGTAATCCGTGATTACCGAAGGCCTGCTTAACAGTAAAGACAATAATACAGAGTAAAGGGGCTGGCGGAAGCCAAAACAGTAAATCAAAGATGTCCAATGAGCAGTGACATTCTGAATGCAAAAAGACTTTTTATAAACATGCCACATTGATAACCGAAACATATGTACATGCAACGTTTACACAAACATCCCTGTCAAGGACCAAATCCCTAACTAAAACTGTACAGTCAAGTCCTAAACATTTATTACAAGACAGAAACAAAAGGGTGAATTTGAACACCCCAAAACAGCCGTAGCTTGAATGCACTTGGAACCTCGAAGTGAGGCACAATGGTTGGCTTGACAAAACAAGAGCTTAACACGACGCTCCTAGCTCCGGTCCGGTACCTGGACACCTACATATAAATATAAACAGTGAGCTAAAGCCCAGTGAATAACATATGCATAAAGGGGTTAAGAATGAATGTCTTTTCAGTATTTAAACAGTCATATCAATCACTTAGAAACCATAGCAGTCATTTGTGGTACATCCAATAGCAAAACAGTACAGTAGGTCTTAACAGACCGAACAGTCAGTTGATGGCCATCATAATAGTAAACAGTAGTGGTCCTAAACATGGGAACCGACAGAGATCTCTGTGACAGTAGCAGTAACAATACAGTAACAGTAAAGTGCTATGGATGCCACGAATACAGTTTACAATAGGACAAATATCCATTCATTAAACAATAACGTTTTAGTAAGCAGAACAGTTGATCATTCAAAAAATAATCATAATTGAACATATCTTTACAATATTGTTACTCACAGAGCACTGGGCTATAGACAAGCTAACGAGCGTCCTCGGATGCCAACCCTACAGTTGCAGAACGAACACACACTCGGATTAATAACTTAGCCCCTTAACTTGACTTGGTGTAGTTCTATGACATTACCCTCATTAAGATGCCTTAAACATGGCCTAGGAATGCCTAGGATGGAATGAGGATGCAAAAATGCACTTTAAAACACTTTTCAAAATTTTTCAGAAAACAGGGGTCTCGCTCAAGCGTGGCTTTTTACGCTCGAGCGAGCTTTCCAAAATAGAGGGGTCGCTCGAGCGTGAGATTCCTCGCTCGAGCGGTCTGTAAAAATGCAAAAAGTGCTGGATGTTGAAAATCTCTGCTCGACGCTCGCTCGAGCGTGAGACACAGTCCTCGCTTGAGCGCAGGTTCCTTCGCTCGAGCATGCGTCTGCACACGCAAAAAACCTGAGAGCTTGCAATCTACGCTCGAGCCAGCATTCCCTCGCTCGAGCGGAGCTCTGAACAAAAGATGGTCGCTCGAGCGTGGAATCCTTCGCTCGAGTGTAGAAGCCAAAATCTGAAATTTCCAGATTTGCCTCCCAAGCTCAAACCAAGCATTCAACACATCAAAACTCAACCTTTTGGGCCCATTTTCTGGAAAACACTTGAAAACTCATACTACAACATGTTTTGAAGATTAATTTTGTAAAATCAAGCCCAAAGGTGAGACAATTGCACACAATTTCAAAGAAACCTCCATGAATAATGCAAGAACTTAACATGCAAGAGTTAACATGAGTTCCTATGCTCTAAAACATGACCAAATGTAAAATTGAGCTCAAGACATGATGAATCCATGGACTATAATTAAAATATGAACTTGCATGTAAGAATTTCCATGAAACCAACCTCAAGATTCCCTGATATGGACATGTATGCATGAATGGACCCTTAATTCAACACTTTAAACCAATTCTTGAATTAGATCACTAATTTTCCCATGAATCATGCAAGAACAACTTAAATACATAAATAAAATGATGAATTCCCTACCTTAGGTCTTGAATCCTAGTATGAAGCTCAATTATGCAATCTCTCTTCAATTCCTCTAAGTTCAACAAGAATTCTAGATGAATTCAATTTTTCTCCCAATTCTCCCTCTCTCACGTTTGGTCTAGGAAAGTGGCTGAAGAATGGTGCTAAACAAAGCTCTAAACAATGTTTTTGACAAAGTGGCCCACTACAATGGCAATTATGTAATAAAGCCAAACTAATGTAATATAACATTATTTAATCTAATTAATCATTCCCAAATCAAATTTTAATTAAATCTACCATAAAATCACATAAATCCTAATTAGCATATAACACTAATCAATTTTAGATTCGGTCGCCGATAAGACCTTCAATTCGTAGTTCGAAATTAAAACACGAACAGATTCATTCAGAAATCAAACAGATAGAAATGCATTTAAAACAATACACTCCTACAATCAATTCAGAATTTCATTCTAATCAGTTACTTATCATGCTTAATCATAGATTAGCACTAATCAGAGGTGAGGGTTGTCACAGTCTTCCCTCCTTAAAAGAGTTTGGTCCTCCAAACTCGGATTACCTTCATTTTGGAAGAACATTGGATTCAGGGGGAACAATTCAGGATACCGTTTCATCGTATCGTCTTCCCTTTCCCAAGTGGCATACATGCCACTATGGTTTTGCCAGTCCACCTTCACTAACGGAATCTCTTTGTTCCTCAATTTTTTGACTCATCGGTTTACAATCTGAATAGGCCTGTTCTTCATAAGTGTAGTCATCACTTAGCACTACACGGGTAGACTCAATAACATGGAAGGGATCCCGAAGATAATCCCTCAACATTGAAATATGGAAGATATTATGCATATGCTCCATTTCAGGAGGAAGTGCTACTTGATATGCCATCGGATTAATCTTTTCAATGATTTCATACGGCCCAACATATCTCGGTGCTAGCTTACCCTTGACTCCAAAACGAGTCTGACCCTTCATTGGTGTCACTTTAACAAAAACATGATCACCCACTTCATATTCCTTGTCTTGCCTTCGGACATCCGCATAACTTTTCTATCGGCTTTGTGCGGTTTTCAATCTCTGTTGAATCAGTTTCACTTTTTCTGTGGTTTCATGCACAAACTCGGGCCCAAGCAAAGGCCCATCTCCAACTTCTGTCCAGCAAATAGGAGATCGACATTTTCTGCCATATAAAGCCTCGAAAGGCGCCATACCAATGCTCGAGTAAAAGCTGTTGTTGTAAGCAAATTCAGCTAAAGGTAAATGGCTTTCCCAATTTTGCTTGGAAATCAAGGACACACATACGTAGTAAATCTTCCAGAGTCTGGATGGTTCTTTCTGACTGGCCATCTGTCTGAGGATGGTAGGCACTACTCAGTCTCAATTCAGTACCTAGTGCAGTTTGCAGACTTTGCCAAAATCTCGATATAAACTTCGAGTCCCTGTCATAAACAATAGATACAGGCACTCCATGCAGTCTAACAATGTAACGCCCTCAAAATAAACCCATAAATCATACATTCTTGACATGCTTAGACATAAAGGAATAAAGCATAATTACATATCATCAGAGTATTCATTACAAAATGTATTACATGTTGACAACAAAAGTAAATGCTCTACGGGCTTACAACTTTCCAAGCCAACACTTGGTTACAAAAAGAGTGAGTACTAACTCAAAACAGATAATAAGCCCTTGGCTTGTGTAATAACTCTGACCCATAATTAGCCATTAATCGCGATTAAGGACGTTAATTAAGTAATTAAGATTGATGACGGGATTAATATGTAATTTGTATCATAATTGGTTTTTATCCGTCACTTATAAAAATATCTGCTTAGGATCCCGCTTTAAAATGAAAATTGAAAGCCTTATCGGCATCCGAAAACGAAATCGATTATACCATTGTGTTATTTGGAATTTTTAGAACTTTATGGCATATTTAATCAAAATGTGATTTAGTATGATTGAATTAGATTAAATAAAGTTAAATCACATTAGTTCACGTAATTACCGAATTGCCACTAGTGCATTAAGTCAAGAGTCTTTTATTTGTTTCATTCTCCATATCACTCCTCATTTTGTTGAGTGCCAAAATCTGGTGAAAACATTCTAGAGAGAGAGGGAGAGCAATTCTAGAGAGAGAGAAGGAAGAATTCGAAGAAGAGTTGAAGATTTTGCTTGTATTCACCAAGTTTGTGCTAGAATAAGTGAGATTAAAGACTCTAGGTATGATTTCAACCTCTAATTTGTGAACCTAAGTCATCTAGCATGAGATTTCTTCAAGATTATGAGTTTAGGCATGTAATTTGAGCCTTAGAAGAAGAGTTAAGTTGCAAATCATGCATGCATGCATAAATTCTTGTATTGTGAAGTTAATTTCATGAAAAATTTACATGCATGTTTATATTTATGTTCAAGACCATAGAATCATCATGTTTTTTAAAAGATGGGCTCATTAGAGCATGTATTTGGAGCTTGGTTGTGGTTTTGATTCATGCATGTATACATTTACATAGAAGGTTGTCATTGAGTTTGATTTTGAGTATCTAACTTGTTTTGGGAGTCATTTGGTGCGTACATGTTTGAATCATCATGTTTTAAAGCTTAAATTCATGCTTTGAAAAGGATTTCTTGCATGCATGGAGCTTAGGAGCTCAGATGGCAAGTTTCTTGAGTTTTGAAGACAAGAGTTTTAAAGAATTCACATGCATGTCTTACTTCTTGAAATTCAAGTTGAAAATGTGAGCTTTGACAAACCTTGGGCCATGATTTTTATAAATTGATCTTTGAACTTTTATATTCTACAAGTTTTCTGGGTTATCTCAAGTTTTAGGGCCCAAGAGATGAGTTTTGTAAGGTTGAATGTCGAATTTGAAGTTGGAAGTGCAATCTGGAAATTCCAGATTTTGCATCTTCGCTCGAGCGAAGGAGAGCTCGCTCGAGCGAACACTCTGAGGTCGTGCTCTCCGCTCGAGCGACTAAGAGTTCGCTCGAGCGTAAATTTTATGCTCCCAGAAGTTTTGCATCATTTACAGATCGCTCGAGCGAAGGAATGTGCGCTCGAGCGACCAATCACATTTTTGCATGACCGCTTTGAGCGAGGAAGTCTACGCTCGAGCGGAGGAGCAGTGTCATTTCTGCATGCTCGCTCGAGCGAGGACTTAAAATTCTGAAATTTTGCCTAAGTGTTCCAAGGCATGTTTTGACATCCTCATTGCATCTTAGGCATTCCTAAGCCTTAATTAAGCCATAGTAATGAGGTTATGGGCTAGAAACACACACTAAGAAAAGAATGTAACGAGTTATTGAATGACAAGTGTGTGAGTTGAGCATTGAGGTAAGTATGAATCACACTATGAGATTGCAAGGGTGTGTATGTTCTAAGCCATGTGATAAGAATAAACATGAACCAACGTGATGTATGCTAAGCCCTAATGGCCATGTGAATAAGTAATGATAAGATTCGTTGGTGTTATATATTTTGTGATTGTAGGTCAACGTCCGAGAAGTGATTGACCATCTACGGAACCACTGTGAGTAACGTTATCGTAAAGATACGTTCATATGAAATTATGTTCCAAATGTGATATATCAAGCTATGATTTCTGAAATGATATATGTTTCTGTGAACGAAGATCCATGTTTGAAATCTATTATGGCATCCATAGATAGTCCCAAGTCATGGGGGACGGCATGAAAATGCGGGTCCATGACAGTTACGAGATCTCGCTAGCCACTTCATTGTGGTGTTTGTTTAATCGGTGTCCGGGACCGGTTACTCTAGTCGGAAGACGTTATGTGATATGTGATATGTTCTATGGGATATGCCATTATTATGTTCTGATATGAGATGACTATGTTATGCTATGATCTGTTTGTACGTATAAAATGTTCGGGATTTCGTTCACTAACCCCTTTACCTTAATGTTATTCACTGGGCTTTAGCTCACTGTTTGTATATATATATTATAGGTGAGCATTCTGGAGTGCAAGCCCGAAGGTTTTGTGGGGGACTGTGTTTCTGTTGTCAGCCAGCCTTTGTGCCTCACGTGGAGGTTCCCGAAGTGTCTTGGGTTCAAGGGTTGATTAATTCTGTTTATGCATGGGACTTTATTTTAATCATGTTGTCTGTACGAAAATACTGTAATGTGTGCGGTATAATATAATGTATGGTTGACTTATGGCTATGTAAATAAAGTTTTAAATTATTCTGTTTCATGTAAGTCAACACAGCTCATTGGACAATTATATTTTTGTATTTGCTTCCGCTAGCCCCTTATCATATGCTTATCTGTTCAGAGGCCTTTGGTAATCTAGGGATTACTGGCCGGTTACGATGCTAAACCTATAGGGGCGGGTTTGGGTCGTGACAGCTTGATATACATGTAATACAAAATTGTAATCACAAAAGATGTCCCAGCCACTAAGCCTCTCAAGCTACGTCCTTGGAGGTGACATGCTACCTGTACCTGAACATGATGTCCCATATAAGGTGAGCCAACGCCCAGTAGAGATATGCTAAACATAATATGAACAATAACTAAAACATTGGCAGCTGATAAATGTTTAACTCACACGAATCAATTCATAATCCGATTCAATTACATGACAAAAGTGACCATGTTTCATTCAATTTTCCATTTCTTATCTAATTCTCAATTCATAACTATGGCTCAGAACTTGGCCAATCAATTTGATTGAGATCACATCTCATATCAACAATATTTCTATTTCAGATAAGATAATAACTCATATTAAACATTTCACACTTCATAACAGATACACATTTTGGTGCTGTATCAATAACACACGACAACGCTTCCATACTTCACAAATGATACACATTATAGTGCTGTATCAATGTCGAACAAAAACACTTCCATACTTCACAAATGATACACATTCAAACAATATCCGGTTTAGAGGTCCATCCCTATCTTCCCCTAAACCGTGGAGTACATCCCCTATCTCCTCTCACACAACACAATGTATATAAACGTATATCATATACATAATCAAATCAATACATAAGATTTATGTATTATATCAACCGCCATATTCGATAGCATACTCAATTTATTAGTTTTAGTTTGCCTAATCATCATGCATTGTCTACAACAATCAAGACTACCCTCCACCGGTAGCTCAAAGCAATTATTTCTAAACAGATAATAATTTCATCCAACAGATAAATTATCAACAGTTTCCAAGGTGAGTGATTAATAATTCCAACTTCACCATTCTATCTCATAATGAGTCAATTTCATATTCTACAACTCAATTTCATACTTCCATAACATCCCCAAATTAATTGTATAAATTAATTTATAACAAAAATTAGGGTTTTCTTCCCTCTTTCTCAACTTTGGCCCAAATGCACAAATATCAACAACCAACAACAAGACCATCATTTTAAGACCCAAATTACATATTTATGAGTCAAAATAATAAAACCCCTTTCTCATACCTTTGAAACCCTAACACCCAAAATTACCCAAATCAAACCATTTATACAAAAAGCTCAACATCTATGTTAAAGCACATAAGAATGAGTAGGAATCCCTACCTCAAGAGATGAAACTCAATGGAGATGATAGAGAAATATCGAAGTGCTCCAAACCAAGAAAATTTCGAATCAAAAGGAAGCCCAAACCAAGCTCTACACTTTTGTAAAGACACTAAGGGAGTAGATCACTCAAGATAGATCAATCCCTAGAGAGAAGGTGAAATGTAGAGAGAGAGAGAGAGAGTCTCAAAAATGGGTTTTTGGAAAAGTAAGAGAGAGAGTGGAAGTTGAAAAGTGATCTAAAAAACCTAGCTGATATCTGATATACGTATGATCCGCTCGAGCGGAGAATAGGACGCTCGAGCGTCAAGCACAAAAAACTGGACCCGCTCGAGCGCAAAGGGAAAGCCGCTCGAGCGTAGATTTCCCCCTCCTAGTACTTTTACAGAAAATGAACTACCCGCTCGAGCGCCAAGATACCCGCTCGAGCGTAAGAAAATCCGCTCGAGCATGAAAAACACACCTACAGAAGTTTTACAAAGGCACGAAATGCTGAGAGTGTGTAAACCCCGCTCGAGCGCAAGAAGACCCGCTCGAGCGGACAACCAAAAATCAAACTCCGCTCGAGCGTACCACCAAAATTCTGAGCAACAAGGAATGGGACTAAAGCTCAACCAACCTGTTCGGAACACGCCCAATACATCCTAAAACTCAAACACACGGAATTAAAGGATAACAACAAGATATACAACCACCAACTCCACGGAACCTAAGTCCGGAATACAACAATCAAAGGAAGAGAAACCGGGATCGCTATAACCTCATCAATATAAATTGTAGCCAATTTGTCCACATTATAGATTGTTTTGACAGGTAAGAAGTGAGCAGATTTAGTCAATCTATCAACAATAACCCAAATTGAGTCCATACCTTTACTGGAGCGAGGTAATCTAACAATGAAATCCATAGTAATATGTTCCCATTTCCACTCCGGTATTGGTAAGGGTTGAAGCAAGCCTGCGGGTCGTTGATGTTCAGCTTTACCTTGTTGGCAGTGTAGACATTTGGACACAAAGTCAGCAATCTCTTTCTTTATTCCCGGCCACCAAAAGTTGAGTTTCAAGTCTTGATACATTTTTGTATTTCCTGGGTGGATAGAAAGTTTTGAATTGTGGCCTTCCTGTAAAACTCGTCTTTTCAGTTCAGAATCATTCGGTACACACAACCTTCCCTGAAACTTCAACACATTGTTTTCAAATTTGAAGTCCGGCCTTGGTTTGGATTCCCGTTCATCAATAACCTTTTTCAAGAAGTCATCTAGGTGTTGTTTCTCTTTGATCTCTTCAATGAGAGCCGGTTGAGCAGAAATAGTAGCCAATGTCCCACTATGTTCACGCAAAACAATCTCAACTTCGAATTTGTCGAGATCACACAATAATTCTTTCTGTTTGGTGAGTAGACAGGCTAAATTCCCAATTGATTTCCGACTCAGTGCATCGGCAACGGTGTTAGCTTTCCCCGGATGATACAAAATTTGCAGATCATACTCTTTTATCAGTTCTAACCACCTCCGCTGCCTCATGTTCAACTCTTTCTGTGTAAAGAAATATTTCAAGCTCTTGTGATCTGTGTACACTTCGTATGTTGCCCCATAAAGGTAGTGACGCCAAATTTTCAATGCAAACACTACTGCAGCAAGTTCCAAGTCATGAGTTGGGTAATTCTTTTCGTGCGGTCTCAGTTGTCGGGAGGCATACGCAATAACTTTACCATTCTGTATTAACACACATCCCAAACGCTTGTAAGAAGCATCACTAAAAATAGTAAATCCATCCGTACCTGAGGGTAGGGTGAGAATCGGTGCAGTCACAAGTCGAGTTTTCAATTCCTGGAAAGCTGATTCTCTTTGATCGGTCCAGTCAAATGGTTTTCCCTTTTGAGTCAACTGAGTCAATGGTAAGGCAATCTTGGAGAAATCTTTTACAAACCTTCTGTAGTACCCGGCTAAGCCTAAGAAACTTCGGACTTCAGTAACATTTGTCGGTCTAGGCCAATTCACCACTGCTTCAATTTTCTGTGGGTTAACTGTAATGCCGTCCTTATTAATCACATGTCCCAAAAACATAACATTATCAAGCCAGAATTCACATTTCGTTAGTTTCGCATACAGTTTCTGTTCTCTTAAGGTCTGCAATGCAATTCTCAGATGATGTTCATGTTCCTCTTCATTCTTGGAATAAATCATAATGTCATCTATGAAAACAACTACAAATTCGTTGAGGAATGGTTTAAAAATTCTGTTCATAAGGTCCATAAATGCAGCAGGTGCATTAGTAACTCCGAAAGGCAAAACAAGAAATTCATAATGTCCGTACCTTGTTCGGAAGACAGTCTTTTCAATGTCCTCTGGTTTGACTTTCAGCTGGTGGTATCCGGATCTAAGGTCAATTTTGGAGAAAACCTAGGCACCTTGCAACTGGTCAAACAAATCATCAATACGAGGCAATGGATATTTGTTTTTCACTGTTACCTTGTTCAACTCACGGTAATCAATGCAGAGTCTTAGGGAGCCATCTTTCTTTTTCACAAACAAAACTGGTGCGCCCCACGGCGAAGTACTGGGCCTGATGAACTTCTTATCCAACAGTTCTTGCAGCTGAATTTTCAATTCTTTCAATTCGGTAGGTGCCATTCTGTAAGGAGCTTTGGAAACTGGCTGTGTACCCGGTAATACTTCAACGGTGAACTCAATCTCCCTATCGATCAAATCCCCTGGCAAGTTATCTAGAAAAATACCTAGGAATTCTCTGACTATAGGAATACTGTCCACATTAGCTTTAGTATCAGTAGGTACAGTCAATACACAACATAGATATCCTTTACACCCCTTTTTAATCAATTTAAAAGCTTTCATGGACGAAATCAGATACGCGCGAGGGGGGGGCGGGGTACTACACCAACTCCGCTAAATACAAATTTAGGCAATCCAGGTGGACGGAAAACAACTTGTTTCGTTACACAGTCTATGGTAGCATAATATTTTGTTAACCAGTCCATTCCCAATATTACATCGAAATGATCAATGTTCAAAGCAGTAAATCAATATACAAATGCACATCCCCAATAACAATTTCATATGCAGGATAGACATAAGCACAAGTCATGGATCCCCCAGCGGGTGAAGATACAGCTAACAAATAGTTCATGGGTTCCAGTGGTCTATTCAATTTTCGTGAAAAAACATGCAAGACAAACGAATGTGTAGACCCCGAATCAATCAGAATATATGCATTTTGAGCACAAATTGAGAGTGTACCTGACACAACTGTCTTGGTATTCTGCACATCTCCCGGTACGAGTGCGAATACCCGACCTTGCCTTAAAGGCTCCTTTCCAGTAGCTTTGGGGTTAGGTTTCAGTGGAGTGGTTGATGCTGCGGCGCTAGCTGCAGCTTTACTATTGCCTTGAAATGTGGAAGGGCAATCTTTAACCATGTGGCCTACCTTGCCACACCTGTAACAGCACCAGAAATTTTATAGCAAACCCCTTTATGCCTTTTCCCACATTTGGAGCAGGGTGGTATGGAACCACTTCCTTGACTAGAGCTATTGGTTGACCCTGTGTTTTGCTTCTTATTCGATGAGTTATTTCGGCTTTTCTTAAACTTGAAGCCCCGTCTCTTACCGCACCACTCAGTCGCGGGTGTTTCAGTCTGTTTCAATGCTTTGATGTTCGACTCGGCTATTATTGCTCGGTCAAGGACATCCACATATTTGAGTAACTTCAAAACATTGATTCTGTCAAGTATCTCTACATTGAGCCCGCCTTCAAACTTCCTGACCTTTTTATAATCAGTGTCCACCATGTGTGGTGCATATCGGGCAAGTTCAGTGAACTTTGATTCATATTCGGCTATGGACATGGTGCCTTGCTTTAACTGTTCAAATTCGGTTACCTTGCGGTCCCTAACACACTGGGAAAATTATTTTTCAAAAAAGGACTCCTTAAACTGAGCCCAAATTATGACAGTATTATCACGGACAAGCATCCACCACCGCCTAGCTTCTTCTTGTAAAGTGAAGGTAGCCAGTAACACCTTGTGTGCCTCCGAACACGGAAACACTTCAAATAATTTCTCAGTTTCGAGAACCCATGCTTTGGCCTTTAGTGGTTCAAGGCCTCCTTGGAAAGATGGGGGTTTCATTTTGCCGAACTTCTGTGTCAAAGCAATTATATCATCATTAACGTTCTGTTCTGGCTGTACTGGAGGAGGTGGGGGCTGTTGGTTCTGTTGTTGCCTCAAAGCTTTGGTCAATAGTTCAACTGTTCTTTCTAACCTTGCCATTCCGGCATCAGATGATTCCGTTTCATCGGCAGTTCTTGCATTGTCCATTTCACTATATGCAACACAGTGTATAGCGATCCCGGGTTTTACCCCTTGTGTACAGTGATCCGAACTTGTTTCCGTGGATGTTAGTAGTTGTTTATATCTTGTTTGCATCCTTTTGTACTTTGTATTTGAGTTATAGGATGTGTTGGGCAGGTTTGTTACAGGTTGGTTGTGTTTGGGAGCAAATGGTTGCTGCCCAGAATTTTGGTCCTTCGCTCTAGCGAGAAGTTTGTCGCTCGAGCGAGCTCTTTGTTTTGGATCCTTCGCTCGAGCCAGGGTTCCTTCCCTCGAGCGAGAGTTGATTTTTGTGTTTGGTGGCTCGAGCAAGAAGTCTTGCGCTCGAGCATGCGTCTGCGTCTCATTTTGACCTGAGAGCTGTGTTTCTTAGCTCGAGCGAGCTTTCCTTCGCTCGAGCGAACGAGGTGTATGTTTTGAGTTTCCTCGCTCGAGCGAGCATTCTGTCGCTCGAGCGTGCTTCTGGGTTGCAGACCTGAAGCTTCGAGTTGTTGGCTCGAGCGAGACTTTCTTCACTCGAGCAAGTATTCTTTGTATCTGGTCGCTCGAGCGACTAATCTTTTGCTCGAGCGAGCCTGTTATATATCAGATCGCAGCAGCGGATTAAACATCACTTTTTCATCTCTCTTTTTTTATCAAGCCCTAGATCCGACCCTCTCTCTTTCTATACTTGTCTTCTCTCTAAGGTTTGATCTATCTAGAGTGAGTTTCTACCCTTAGTCCTTTGTTAAAAAGATAGAGTGGGTTGAGGGCTTCGTTTTAATCTGAAAAACTTGGGATTTGGAGCACGTTGGTTTTGATCTTCATCTCCGTTTGAGCTCAAATTTTGAGGTAGGGATATCCTACTCCTTCCTATGAGCTTTGTCTTTGAATTTTAGCATTTTGATATGTTAGGGGTTGTTGGTTAATTTTGAGAAAGTTTGGGCCTTTGTGTAATTTTACAAAAGATGGGGGTTTTATATATATAAATCTATTTGCATGTTTGACATAGAGAAATGAAATTAATGTTGAACTATTGAGAAAAATGGAACCTTAGGGTTGTTATGTTAATTATGGGAAAATACCCTAATTAGTTGGATAAATAATTAGTATAATTAATTTTGAGAAATGAGGAATTGAATTGAGAATACTGAAATTGGGAAGATATGGGATTAAAGGGTGTAGTCGGATTCATTTAATCGCTCACCTAGGTAAAATGTTGATGTTATATCCATTTGGTGCATTTATTTCCTATTTAGAAATAACTGCTTTGGGCTATCGGTGGAAGATAGTCTTGATTGTTGTAGACAATGCATGATGATTAGGTAAACAAAAACTAATCGATTGAGTATGCTAACAAATGTAGCGGTTGGAATAATACATTAACTTTATGTATTGATTGATTATGTATATGATCTACGTTTATATACATTATGTGTGTGGGAGGAGATAGGGGATGTACTCCACGGTTTAGGGGAAGATAGGGGATGGACCTCTAAACCGGATTTTGTTTGACATTGATACAGCACTACAATGTGTATCAAGTGTGGATTATGAAAGTGTTTGAATTGATTTGATATAGCACTAAAATGTATATCGTTGTCAATTGTGAAGTATGGAAGTGGTTTATGTATTATTGATACAGCACCAAAATGTGTATCCATTATAAATTTCAAAAGTGTTTTAAGGATGAGTCATAATCTCATTAAGTTATTTGGCTGGGTTCTGAGCCTTGTTTTCAAACTCAAAGTTGAAAAAGAAGTGGGAAATGAAAAGTAACATGGACTTGAATGTCATGAAACTGTAATGTGTTAAAAGTGGGAATATAAGTGTGGACCATCTATTGAATGCTGTTATTTTAGTCATTGTTTATAGTTGGTTTAGTATATTTCTACTGGGCTGTGGCTCACCCTATATGGGACATCATTTTCAGGTACAGGTAGCATGCCACCTCCAAGGACATAGCTTAGATGGTTATGGGAGTTGAAGACTCTTTTGATTGTTTTATTTGTATTACATATATATCAAGGCAAGGGCTCATTTTGTATAGAGTTAGTACTCTTCTTTTTGTGACCAAGTGTTGACTTGAAAAGCTGTATGCCCTTAAGGCATTTGCTTTTGTTGTTAACATGTAATACTGCTGTAAGAACTACTCTGATGAATAGAAAGATGTTGATTTCTCTTATATCATTGCATGTCAAAAATGATGGGTTTTATGTATTATTTTGAGGGCGTTACACAGTGATAATAAACATAGGAATTGCTTACTTAAAACACATTAGCATATTAGCATATAAATTCATATCACGGCCACACACACTTTCACAATGTTCATACAATGCCCTAATTACTTTTCTAGGACATCCTATAGCTCATTTGGACACGTGTGTGCGGTATAACTCGTGCTTTGAAATCGCTCTGATACCACTCTGTCACGACCCAAACCTGCCCCTATGGGTTTAGCACCGTAACCGGCCAGTAATCCGTGATTACCGAAGGTCTGCTTAACAGTAAAGACAGTAATACAGAGTAAAGGGGCTGGCGGAAGCCAAAACAGTAAATCAAAGATGTCTAATGAGCTGTGACATTCTGAATGCAAAAGGACTTTTTATAAACATGCCACATTGATAACCGAAACATATGTACATGCAACGTTTACACAAACATCCCTGTTAGGGACCAAATCCCTAACTAAAACTGTACAGTCAAGTCCTAAACATTTATTACAAGACAGAAACACAAGGGTGAATCTGAACACCCCAAAACAGCCGTGGCTTGAATGCACTTGGAACCTCGAGGTGAGGCACAATGGTTGGCTTGACAAAACAAGAGCTTAACACGACGCTTCTAGCTCCAGTCCGGTACCTGGACACCTACATATAAATATAAACAGTGAGCTAAAGCCCAGTGAATAACATATGCATAAAGGGGTTAAGAATGAATGTCTTTTCAGTATTTAAACAGTCATATCAATCACTTAGAAACCATAGCAGTCATTTGTGGTACATCCAATAGCAAAACAGTACAGTAGGTCTTAACAGATCGAGCAGTCAGTTGATGGCCATCATAATAGTAAACAGTAGTGGTCCTAAACATGGGAACCGACAGAGATCTCTGTGACAGTAGCAGTAACAATACAATAACAGTAAATTGCTATGGATGCCACGAATACAGTTTACAATAGGACAAATATCTATTCATTAAACAATAACGTTTCAGTAAGCAGAACAGTTGATCATTCAGAAAATAATCATAATTGAACATATCTTTACAACATTATTACTCACAGAGCACTGGGCTATAGACAAGCTAACGAGCGTCCTCGGATGCCAACCCTACAATTGCAGAACGAACACACACTCGGGATTAATAACTTAACCCCTTAACTTGACTTGGTGTGGTTCTATGACATTACCCTCATTAAGATGCCTTAAACATGGCCTAGGAATGCCTAGGATGGAATGAGGATGCAAAATTACACTTTAAAACACTTTTCAGTATTTTTCAGAAAACAAAGGTCTCGCTTGAGCGTGGCTTTCTACGCTCGAGCGATCTTTCCAAAACAGAGGGGTCGCTCGAGCGTGGGATTCCTCGCTCGAGCGGTCTGTAAAAATGCAAAAAGTGCTGGATGTTGAAAATCTCCGCTCGACGCTCGCTCGATGCTCGCTCGAGCGTGAGACACAGTCCTCGCTCGAGCGTAGGTTCCTTCACTCGAGCGTGCGTCTGCACATGCAAAAAACCTGAGAGCTTGCAATCTACGCTCGAGCCAACATTCCCTCGCTCGAGCGGAGCTCTGAACAAAAGATGGTCGCTCGAGCGTGGAATCCTTCACTAGAGCGTGGAAGCCAAAATCTGAAATTTCCAGATTTGCCTCCCAAGCTCAAACCAAGCATTCAACACATCAAAACTCAACCTTTTGGGTCCATTTTCTGGAAAACACTTGAAAACTCATACTACAACATGTTTTGAAGATCAATTTTGTAAAATCAAGCCCAAAGGTGAGACAATTGCACACAATTTCAAAGAAACCTCCATGAATAATGCAAGAACTTAACATGCAAGAGTTAACATGAGTTCCTATGCTCTAAAACATGACCAAATGTAAAATTGAGCTCAAGACATGATGAATCCATGGACTATAATTAAAATATGAACTTGCATGTAAGAATTTCCATGAAACCAACCTCAAGATTCCCTGATATGGACATGCATGCATGAATGGACCCTTAATTCAACACTTTAAACCAATTCTTAACTTAGATCACTAATTTTCCCATGAATCATGCAAGAACAACTTAAATACATAAATAAAATGATGAATTCCCTACCTTAGGTCTTGAATCCTAGTTATGAAAGCTCAATTATGCAATCTCTCTTTAATTCCTCTAAGTTCAAGCAAGAATTCTAGATGAATTCAATTTTTCTCCCAATTCTCCCTCTCTCACGTTTGGTCTAGGAAAGTGGCTGAAGAATGGTGCTAAACAAAGCTCTAAACAATGTTTTTGACAAAGTGGCCCACTACAATGGCAATTATGTAATAAAGCCAAACTAATGTAATATAACATTATTTAATCTAATTAATCATTCCAAATCAAATTTTAATTAAATCTACCATAAAATTACATAAATCCTAATTAGCATATAACACTAATCAATTTTAGATTCGGTCGCCGATAAGACCTTCAATTTGCAGTTCGAAATTAAAACACGAACAGATTCATTCAGTAATCAAACAGATAGAAATGCATTTAAAACAATACACTCCTACAATCAATTCAGGATTTCATTCTAATCAGTTACTTATCATGCTTAATCATAGATTAGCACTAATCAGAGGTGAGGGTTGTCACAAGCAAACTGTTAAGGAGAATAAATGTATGAAGGACTTGAGAGCATGCAACTGATATAAATGTTTCCATATCAATGTAGCAATACACATATATGATTTTAACAAAAATTCAAGTTTCAGTCATAACAAAAAAAATTTAAGTAGAAATTGACGTTCCAAGCTCGCCGCGAATAAAATTGAAGCGATCCTCGCTTAGGAATTTTGTGAAAATATCCGCCAATTGCTTGTCGGTGTTTACAAATTCAAGTACAATATCCCTTTTTTGAACATGATCTCTTAAAAAATGATGTCGAATTTCAATATATTTTGTTCGTGAGTGTTGAACTGGATTTTTGCTTAAATTGATGGCACTAGTATTATCATAATGTAGCATCAAGTTTAGATAAATGCCATGGGTGCAATAAGGAAATGTTCCAAAGGTCAAGAATGAGACACACATGCTGTTGTAGCAAGATAATATGGCAACAATGAATCAATGAGCTTATCCATTATGAAGAATTTATGTTATTTCAATCTATTTTCAAGCAAGAGCCAAGGAGATACCAAATTGTTAAAAGTATACGTGAAGCAGTTGAGCATGATCTAATAATCGATTTGAGCATGATCTAACAATCAATTTCTAGCAAGAGCGTACAGATTTTATACAAGATAGTTAAAAAAATATGTAAGGTGCAAGCTCATAAGTGCGATATCAAAAATAGAATAGAATCTGAGGGGATTTTTTTTTAAAAAAAAATCTAGTTTAAATTCTTCCCATTGTTTCATTTGGCAAAATCAATAGGAGATATGATAAATGAAAACTCATAACTGAAATGTTCTCCTCAATAATATCAAATAGGATGCCAAATATTACCAATAAGGATGCCAAAATGATACCAACATGCAATCTACCAAGGATACCAATATGCAATCTAGAAGATTTAACAATCATAGCCCAAGCATTATGTAGAATATCAAATATTGCTCATAATAGGTTAAACTCAATATAATCTCATGGCGCTAATGTAATTCCAAAAAATGAAGCATGTTCAAGGTATAGCAATTCATATGCCAAGAAAAATCATGAATTTCAATATATAGCACACATTTAAGCATAGACATGATTCTTAGGCAAGAGCATCATCAAAGAGTATACATTGCAAATCATATGAAGCATAATCAATCTTTTTCATATCAAAGTAATAACAGTATTAGCTCAAAGGATATAAGATAGAATTTTTACCTCAAAAGCTTAAGAGAATGTAGGAGGCATACATTTGGTTCATGAGTTAGAAGCTTTTCAATCTTCAATTTTCTTTCATGAGGAGTTTATCTCAAAAGGGTTTAATAAGTATGTTAGCAAAATGATTTCTCTCCCTACGTTAGTGTTACCCTTTTCTAATATGATTTTGTGTAAATATAGCATTCATAGAACAATCACTATTACTCAATAAAAATACAGCACAAATCACTTCTTATCACAAACTCAAAAGGTGAAAAATAATTCAATGATTAAACAAGAGTTTGGAATGCTATTTTTTAGAATTTTCAAGTTGTAGCACATAGCATAATATGCATAAGAAAATAGTGTTATGCTCTTTGTTTTTTTAAGAAATGATGCAACAATCTCATTTAATCACATAACATTATCAAGAGGCATTTTCATCAATTCAATCCAAATACTCAAGTGTGATAAAACATTTTACTTAATGTGAAACACAACATGAATGTTATAAACAATTAATTCAACAATTTATCAATCAAAAGCATTTCATGAGATGTATGCCAATATAATCCATATTCAAAAGATATTCAATAGGATAGATGCAATGTCTCTACAAACGTATGATACTTCTATTCATTTAGACATTGTTGATGGATCATAATCAAGGAATTTCACAACTCATTCAAATATTCCAATGTAAAGCATATAAGCATGAAATTTTCATATTGAGCATATTCTTGCGATCACAAATGTAGAATTCAAAATATAGATAGCATACATCTCAAAAACATGCTATGACATCAAAATTGATTCTACAAAGATATGACTCAAAAAGAATTAACATATTAGTATGAAGTCATATATAAGATGTGAAAGTATGCTCACAAAAAATTTATCACTTCTTATCTCTTTTTCATAGCAATGGATGACATGATATAAAATGTTAATGAATACATGAATCATTCATATTCTAATAGGCATTCATCAAAATAATAAAATTCTCATTTTTGAGTTCAATGAATGTTTGAAAGAAACTAGCAGAACATGACTTTGCAAACTTAGTACAATTAGGTTACATGGAAGCAATGATTAGACACAACCTAGTGTACACAAATTACACCTTAAAGAATATAGAACTTTAAGGTTAAAGGTGTGTTAGGAGTTATACCTTTATTTACCTCTTTGGGATCTTCACTCATACATTACCTCTATTGTTCATCTTAGTGATTTTCATTTCATCGTTCTTCTTCTTGTAGGAGTTGATTTTGCTCTTTAGATTGAACACTTTTGTTGTGCATTTCCTCTCGAAGTCCTTGGTGTTCTTTGAGATTCCACTTACAAAATATTTGATTTCTTTCTTGATACCCATACTTTCTTGGGTCCATGGGGATTAGTCTCAAGAACATTTAATCTCATAAAAAGTTTAGAAGGATCAAAACCAATGCCTACTTTGTCAAAAACACATCTTTTATTTCTAAGAAACTTGCTGAGATTTTCTTTTCCTTTTACAAAATTTTCAAGAGTTTTGTTTAAATCATCAATATTGTTTTTCAAAATGTTTTTCTCATTGGCAATAGACGTAAAGTCATTTTTCAAAGTAGCATTTTCCATTTTTAAAACACCGACATCGTTTGAAAGAGAAGTAACTAATTTCTTTAATTTAGAATTCTTAACACAAACATTTCTAAATATGTCATGTAATTCATTGAAAGCACTTTCAAGTTCTACATAATTAGAAATTACCTCATCTTGAGTGGATTCTTCTTCTCCAAGAGCCATGAGACATAGGTTGGCTACTCCATCATTTTCTCCCCAAATGGTTTCTTTTTTGCTATCATCCATCATTGAAAGTTCATGAGCCATGAGTGAGCCTAGGAGTTTTTCAATGCCTAATTTTGTTAGGTCTTTTGCTTCTTGGATAACTGTAACCTTAGCTTCCCATTCATTTGGAAAAGACCTAAGTATTTTTCTTACAAGCTCACTATTAGTATAAGATTTACCAAGAGATTTTAGAGTATTAATAATATTGGTAAATTTATAAAACATCTCAGAAATAGATTCAAATGATTCCATAGTAAAAAGTTCATAATCATGAATAAACATGTCAACTCGAAACTCTTTTATTTGGCTAGTTCCTTCATAGGTGATTTCAAGTTTATCCCAAATCTTTTTAGCAATAATACACCTAGAAATTCTATTGTACTCATTTGCATCTAGTCCACACACAAGAATAAGCTTGGCTTTTGCATTAGCTTGAAGGAGTTTATAATCACGCTCATCAAATTCATCCTCAAGTTTAGGCACACTGATATGGTCTACTACCTTGGTAGGGATTTTAGGACCTTTAGTGATAATGAGCCACAAAGCATAATTGGTAACTTGAAGATACAAAGTCATTTTTTATTTCCAATTAATGTAATTACTACCATCAAAGAGAGGTGGCCTATTGCTAGCTTGTCCCACCGCAGAGTAAGTAGAATACATGGTTGTTATGGATCAAAAACTCAAGATTATTAAATCTAAACAAGAGCCCCAGGTTTTGATACCAATTGTTACCCAAAAGACAACCTAAGAGGGGGGTGAATTAGGTTTTTACAAATAAAAATAATAATACCCTAATAAAAGTTATGACTAGCACAATAGATAAATATAGTTGATGAAATAAAAATAATTAAAACAAGTGTTCTAACAACTATGTCAATTAATGATTTTAGCACAATAAAAATATGAAATATAGCTATAGCAATTTAAATAAAATAAAGAGATAAATGAGAGAGAGGCAAACAAATTTATAGTAGTTCGGCTTTTCAACTCGGCCTACATCCACTCCTCAAGTTTCACTTGAGATTTTCCACTATTCTCTAGCTTCACAAGGTGCTAGCAATCTTTTCATAGATGAAGCAATCATCCACAGATTTTACACAGACTTTCTAAGTCAAGAACACTGAGTGTACTACACTCTTACAAGGTTGAAAAGAAGGTGTTTTTGCTTTCACAAAAAGCTACAAAAATTTTCTTTCAAAGATAGATATAAAAATGAGACTCTGATTTTTATGTAATCCTCACACAGGAAATAGGGGTTTCAAGCTATACGACTTAATGTATAATTTCTGAGAGAGGATGTAAACAAAAATTGAAGAACACTTCTCAAAAAAAATTCAGAGAATAGATGTGAGTGATTATAGATCAAAGAATATTTTCTGATTTTTTTTTTCTCTTGTTTACATTAGAGGTTTTGGTATATATAATGAAACTTATAGCCGTTTATAACTGTTGTATTCATTTGAATTTATAGCTATTTATAGCCGTTGTATTCATTTGAATTTATAACTGTTTATAGCCGTTGTACTCCATCATTACTAATTTGAATATCTTCCACTCCATTATTACTAATTTGAATATTTTCCACTCCATCATTATTAATTTGAATATCTTTCACTTGAACCTTTTGGCTTGCTACTATACTGGCCTATTTGAACCTCTGTTTTGGGCTATTTGATCTTCTGATTTAATCAAATATTAAATACATTTTAACAACATTTAGGATAAAGGTATAGGTGAGAAATAATGGGACAAAATAAATTTTGATTCTATTTTTCTCTTTCAAATAAATTAAAACATAATTAAATAAATCATCAAAATAAATTTTGGATTCTATTTTTCTTTTTCAAATAAATTAAAATATAATTAAATAAATCATCAAAATAAATTTTGGATTCTATTTTTCTCTTTCAAATAAATTAAAACATAATTAAATAAATCATCAAAATAAATAAGTCTAACACTTATGATCATGCAATGAAACATTCATACGTGTGCTAACAAGTGATGAAGCAATGCAACAAGCGATAACAGGAATACAACACTTGAACAAAAGCATAAATCCAAGCAAAACAAACTAAGCCGTGTCTCATACAGAAAGAAGCGAGTAAATAAACACGTCTCCCATGGAAAGGACAAAGAAAACACAAATCAAACTACGTCTCACGTAGAGAGGATGCAAGAAAATGCAAACCTAACTACGTCTCACTTAAGAAGGGTGAAAAAGATACAAGCTAGACTACGTCGCACGTAAAGAGGGAAAAAGCTCCATGCCAAACTGCGTCTCACACAGAGAGGGCGGAGGGTGGTGTGAACCTCAAGCGCAACTGACATTTTTAACCGAGTTGAACAATCCTCACGTGTTGCACGCGAGAGGAGGAAAGGTGGTGTGAACAACAGGTGCATCTGCTGTTTTTAACCAAGGTAAACAATCCTCATGCGTGCAACGCGAGAGGAGGAAAGGTGGTGTGAACAACAGGCGCACCTGCTATTTTTAACTGAGGTAAATAATTCTCACATGATGCACGCGAGAGGAGGAAAAGTGGTGTGAACAATAGGCACACTGGCTGTTTTTAACAGAGGTGAACAATCCTCACGCATCGTACGCGAGAGAAGGAAAGATTGTGTGAACAAACAGGCGCACCTGTTGTTTTAACCGAGTTGAACAATCCTCACGCGTTACACGCGAGAGGAGGAAAAGTGGTGTGAACAATAGGCGCACTTGCTGTTTTTAATAGAGGTGAACAATCCTCACGCATCGTACGCGAGAGAAGGAAAGATTGTGTGAACAAACAGTCGCACCTGTTGTTTTTAACCGAGTTGAACAATCCTCATGCGTTACACGCGAGAGGAGGAAAGATGGTGTGAACAACAGGCGCACCTGCTATTTTTAACAGAGGTAAACAATCCTCACGTGTTGCATGTGAGAGGAGGAAAAGTGGTGTGAACAACAGGCACACCTGCTGGTTTTAACTGAGGTAAACAATCATCACGCGTCGCACACGAGAGAAGGAAAAGTGGTGTGAACAACAGGCGCACCTGCTATTTTTAACCAAGTTGAACAATCCTCACGCGTCGCACGTGAGATGAGGAAAGATGGTGTGAACAAACAGGCGCACCTGTTGTTTTTATTTGAGGTAAACAATTCTCACAGAGAAGGAGACAAACTCTAAAGCGAGATTATCTCATTCCCGGGAAAGCCTCGGAAACGAAGCCATAAGGCCCACAGAGATAACTCAAGTCAAGGTACAAGGCATAAGCACGAGTTTTAATAAAGATTCGAACACAAATTTTAACAAACTAAACAAAGCTTCATAAAAACAAGATAAGCAAAATAATTTTCTTCGAAAATAGACCTAATTAAGCATGCAATTTGGACCAGGATTTTGCAGTGTGGGATAAATTAACAAAACGAACATAACTTTGGACCAAACACAAATTAACAAAGCAGATAAACTAACGGAACAAGTTAAGAAATTGAACCAAATTATGAGAAGCTGACACAACTAATGATACAAAACCAAAACCACCAAAGAAGAACAAATTCTCCCTTCTTTTTTTTTACTTTTCCCTGTCATTTTTCTCCTTTTTCCTTCTTTCTTTTCCTTTTTCTTCTCTTCTTTTCCTTTTTCTTCTTTTCTTTTTCTTCACCATTTTTCCTTTTTCCACATTGTTTTTTTTCCACTCTTTTACTATTTTTTTTTTGGTTTTTGTTTCCACTTTCCCTAAATTCAAATCGAGGCCCAACACTAAAACAAACAAAACAAAAAAAAATTGGGTTGCATTTGGGGCTAGCCGAGCCCTAATGAAGCATGGCCGGGCTCCAATGGAGTCAGCCGGGTCGCGATAGTGGCACGGGGTAGTTCGGGTAAACTACACACTCTGGTTGATTTAAACACAAATCAGCCCTCATTTCACACACACCAAAGGCCGAAACTCTCTCTCCCCTCTCTCTAGGGCTCCTCTCTTTCTAGATTTTTCCTCTCTTTGCATAGCCCACTAACCCTTGCAAAAATTTTCCTTAATCCTCTTTCAAATCTCTACATTTTGAACAAAACAAAATTTGATTTGGTGGAGTTTGAGTTTTTCTCTTGGTTTCTCTCACCTTTACCCACACTTTCCTTCCTCCTCCTTTGATTTTTTCCTTTCTCTTTACTTTCTCTCTCCTAGGGTTTTGTTTTTTTTTCTTTTACTTTTTTTTTTTTTTGGATTTTCACTTAATCTCACTTACCCCCTCACTTTTTTTGCACATTTTCTCATTTTCTCTCATACATCCCATAGCTAGCGATGAGGTTCCCATCCTTGACCCCGTTATGGGTATTGGTGTCGTCCTAGGTGCAGATATAGAGGTCGAGGACCCTCCCGCGTTGCTTTCCCTTGCCGATAGGCCATTTGACGCAGCCACCTACCAGCCACATACACATACTTCAACCCCAGGTGGTATCTTGAGATTCGAAGGCCTCATCCCAGGGATAAATAAGGACATTTTGCAGCGAGAACTAGTGGAGCACTTGTCTGTCGATGCCTCTACGGTAAGTAATCTTTCCTTCGTTTTGCACATATGTTGAATCTCATAAGCAAATTACTCGTTAATGCTATACACGTATTGATAATATTCCCCATTTACAGGTGATAGCCAGGAGGATTGGCGGTTATGGGTCCACATCTGGCCCTCGACACTAGTATGAGAGGCTTCCCGTGGAGGTCCGTACATGGGTTGATGCTGAAGGCTTCGGGCCTTTCTGTTCAGGGCTCATACAGATGAGGGCTGAGCCACTGCTCTACGGAGCCTTGGTAGAGAGATGGTGGGACACCACTGACTTGTTTCACTTCTCGTCGATTGGGGAGCTGACCTTGACTCCATATGGCTTCTTGATGCTTACTGGCTTGCGGGTTGGGGTTGGCGGCCCGATCCTATTTGATTTCGATATGACGTAGTGGAGAGTCGCACATCGCCAGCTCCTTGGGGCGATCCCAGATACCACCAGCCACGGGATGGTGAGGTACAGTTGGTTCTTTGATCACTTCTCTGATTTTCAGCCAACTACTCCAGATGAGGTCGCCTAGTGCCCCTGCAACTTCCTTATGTACCTTCTCGGTACTACCTTGTTTGTGAACAGGGAAAATACCATGGGGTTATATCTCTTGGGAGCACTAATGCACCTACCACAGATGGCAGAGTATGACTGGGGTGGCGCCGGCTTAGCTATCTTATACTGCTACATGAGCTTTTGGCGGGATACACTTGGCGGCTACTTAAGGGTTTGGGAGGTACACCTCATACTTACTTTTCGTTCAACTTTGCATTTTGTTCAACTTTGCATTTCATTTTCTATTCATTTGCTCATTTACTTTATCCATGTCTTTTTGCTTGTAGCTGTTGGTTTACACTTATTGTACCTCCTTGGCTCTAGTTTCAGTGAGGCCGATTGAGTTGTCAGTACTCGCTCCTGGTACTACAACTCCCGATTTAAGCGACGCTGCCGCATAGATCGAGATTTCCTTACTTTCGCCATTTCTTTGACACGATCATTGCAGATCAGGTAACAAAATATCAACCTTCAACTTTTACATACTGTGTGGATACTACACTGTTTCCATATTGTACTGTTTCCATACTGCACTGTTTCCGCATTGCACTGTTTCCATACTACACTGTTTCTATACTGCACTGTCATTCTCACACTGTTGCTTCTTATGCTGTACTGTCATTTTCATACTATTGCTTCTTATACCGTTGTTTCCATGCTATGTTTCCATACTGCTTAGATCTTTGACATCTGACATCTACTTCCACAGGTTAACTGGCACCCTTGGACGAGTATCCCTCAAACAGCAAGGACGACTTACGTTGCTGCATGGCACGCCTCCACCATGTAGATTCTATTTAAGGGCCCATTTGGCAGGGCATATTACTTGGAAGAACGATTCATCCATCAGACATGAGGCGTAGCTGATCTCGACATTCCACATCCTCCTCCTCCTGGCATGAGGATAGTAACGACCTCCATGGCGGGCCTCAAATTGACTTCTTAATGTTGGGGGAAGACGGTGATCGGTACCATGAGCTCGACGACTTCACTATTTTCTTGCAGACTCAAGTGATGGTGCCTCTTACCCAAGGCATGGCCTGTGCCATTCCAAAGGTTGTTGCTGCTGCTGCTAAAGGTGCTCCTGCCGCTGCTCCCGCTACCGGGCTTCTTGTGATTCCGACTGAGGTTGTATACATGCGGCAGGATGGAGTGATCGAGCATATCTCTCTTGAGCATATTGAGGAGAGGGATCGTAGGCTGCTGCTTGCTTTCGACATTGAGTAGGTACACACTTCTTTATACTTTTTGCCCATTATGCTTTATTACTTGTTGTCCGCTGTGCTTACTTTCTACCCACTGTATACCATTATCTTGTCTCATATTCTCAAATCCTTTGCAGGTGCTCGCGGGATATGTGGATGACCTCCTCCGGACAGTTGACAGACCGCTCCAGATGGTGCGAAGGAGATAGACCGCTCTAGCTACCCATGGGATCGAAGTACACTTTGTTCCTAGTTTATGATTATTACAAACTTGCTCACAACTCTGTTGGTCTCTTTTGATATCTATAATCTCTCTCTTTTTTCTTCTTTCTTCTTTCAACTTGAGCCGGCACCAGTTGTACCTGCAGGATCTCCTCCAGCTAGGAAACGAAAACGGGGCCCGGTGAGGGGTAGAGGATGAGCTGACCCGGGGGAGAGGCAAAGTGAGATAGCGTTCACCTTCCGAGGAGTCTTTCGAGGAGTACACAACCTCCGCAGAGGAAGGGGAGGCGGTTGACATACAGTCTAACAGTCCCAGTGATGACAGTGATGCACCTCCTCCGCAGCCGAGGAAGAAGAGAGCGAGGATGGGTCACTGATTTTTGCTTTTTCTTTTGATTTGTAGTCAGGAACTATGTAGCTTAAGATAAACCTATGTATTTTGTTTTTGAAGACTTTTTTTTTTGTTTTTGGTCTTTGTAAATAATGATCGAGGTTGGACCCACCAGTTTATAAAAAGACAGATTTTTGCAGTGATCTCCTCGCATGATATGTGATAAATGAATAGTGCTTGCATGATATTCTTGTACAAGGCTGTTAACAACTATGAATGTTTGCTCTTGAATTGATTCTTGAATCGGATAATAACTTACAACTGGTCAAAATATAAAATACAACTCGATAACACGAAAACAAAATGAAAACAACTCAAAAATACAAAAAAACACTTGGTATAAATAAAACAGGACTCAAAATATAACCATAATACACCGAAGCAAAAGCCAGCACTTTTTTACAACTACACTGACTAGGCCAACATTTAGACTCGGCCAGGTCCAAATAGGCACGGTCGGGCCCAAAAATGAGGTCGGTCAGTGCTGTCCAGCTGTCATGCACTGCTCATTCTCAAAATCTATAAAAGGTGCTCTCAAGTTATTTTCTTGGCAGAACAACAATTCCTTGGGATTTTACTCTCAAGATGGAGACTCTTCTCAACATTAGGCTCTGAGACTGGATAGCCACTTTGGACGGCTCAGAAAAGGTGAACTTTCGCAGTTTTAGCCTAAACACTCTTTTTTCTCTGAGTAGTACTTTGCTTTGTTTTTCGTTCCTCCACGCTGTTGCTCGATGCTGGAACCCGATCACACATGTGTTTCGCTTTGGATCACAAAAGATGTGTTCGACGATTGAAGAATTTTAAGCATTAATGGAATCCCGATGTAACAAAGAAACTACGCCTCAGCCTCATTTTCGCCATGCCCAGGCTTTAGGACGGATGTGTGGGTTTTCAACACATGAGGCTCGGTCTTTGGCCCATGATGGGGAGCTAGACATCCCCGGCTTAGTTCGTCGATTTTCCGCTATTGGAAATAGGGACGACCTTCTCTGGCGAGGTTATCGGCAACATGCTCTCTGTTTATGTTTACTTACGCAATTCCTCCTTGCCTCTAGTTTCGGCGGAGCCAACATCTAGTTGATTGAAGTGGCCCAATGTCTGAAAGAGGGTAAGAGCTGCATAGGCCTGGCCTTGGCCGAAACCTTGATGGGTTTGGATGTCTTCCGTCAGTGAGAAACTACTCGCTTTGCAGGGAGTCCGCTACTTCTCCAGGTATTGGTGCCCATCCTTCTGATTTATGATTTCTCGCATCACTCGACACTCAATCTCTGTTTTTCTTTCAAAACCTCTTCCTTACTTTTCCCTCATTGTATACCTCTCTATTCTTTAATCTCTTATATTTTTCATCCCTTCCCAGGTATGGCTTATGGATAAACTGCAAGTAGTGGACCCTTGCCCCAAGTACTTGGCCAGAGCTTACTTTTTTCGCCAACGGCTGGTGGATTTCCCTTTAGAAGGGTTATGGTGTGGATAGATGTGCAGTAGATCTGTAGCTGACATAACTTGGCGTTGCCCCTGGTTTACTTTGACTGAGATGAGCTATAACTTGTCTTGTTAACCGGGTATGCAGTTGATTGGCCTCACACACTGTGTGTTTTATTTCCCCTTTCGATTCAGACACAAATTTGGACATGAGCAGACACGTCCAGATGAGGAGGTGGAATACCCGACTTCATTTTCCATTCGTGGTTCACACCTACCTCGATACCTTACTGCTTGGAGGGCAAGAGAGCTTCTAACCCCTGCCCCTGGCTTCAGTTACGCCCTTTCTGGTGAGTGTTTAGCTTGGCTTGAGGACGAAGAACAAATTGGGCCATTTTTAGCTGTGGAAACTTCCACGAGTGCAAGTAGAAAACATAGAGTTACCTGACTTGGCTGTACTCCTAGTTTTACTGCTTTGATATTTCTTTTCAAGTTTTATGATGTAAAAGCAACTTCGATTTAAATCAAGAGTTGGAGAATGTACTTGCGTTGAAATCAATAAAATTAAAGTTGCGAGTACTAAAAAAATTTCCTTTTGGTCCCAAAAATGGTCCAAGTTGTAAAAAGGGTAAAATTTTGAGAAAAATCAGCTTTTATTAAAAATTTCAAAACCATCTCCGAAAATGGTCATTACCTGACACACTCAAAAACCCATCCTCAAGATAAACATCCCGAATTAACAAATCACGATTGCCCATAACCGCATCCATTATACCGGCCCTTCTACCAACATAAAAATTACACAACCACACTAACCGATAATGGAAAAAGATGGCCTGATCAAATATGAATGAATAGGACAGTTGAATTGGAGATGGTTATAGCCAAACTTCAAGATGAAGTTGCCTACGTATGCCAAAAATGGGAATCAGGCCTTATGTAGTTCGGTTCAGGTTCACTCGAGTATTAGCTCTCTCCTTTTTGCTCTAACTTTTTCCAAAGTCACCCTTTAGGGTTTTCAACCTTGCGAGCTCATTTTTTCTTTATTTCTAATTTTTCTTGCTATAACTTTTGCTTAGGTCACCCTTTCGGGTTTTCGACCTAACGAGCCTCTCAAGGATAATATTTCTTTAACTTATCCATATTGATCAATTATGAAAACTCCAAGCCATCCAAGTCCATGAGAATAATTGCCCCTCCTGACTAGATTGACTTGATGATATAAGGACCAGTCCAATTGGGTCTGAACTTGCCCCTAGGGTCATGGATGGGAGCCCGGTTGTCTTTCAGTACCATGTCCCCTTCCTTGAGATTCCTAGACTTAAGTTTCTTGTTAAAAGCCTTGGGAATTCAGTGTTGGTAGCCCTGGACATGATACAATGCCCTCAATTTTCTCTCATCAAATAACATTAACTTCTCAAATCTACTCTGTTGCCAGTCCGCCTTCGCTATCTGACACTCGACCATAACTCACAGCGATAACACTTCAATTGGCAAAACAGCCTCCATCCTATAGACGAGAGAATAGGGGGTTGCCCTTGTAGATGTTCGGATTGAGGTTCTGTAGTTCCAGAGCGCGAATGGCAGTTTATCTGGCTAGTCCCTGTAGGTTTCCACCATCTTCCACAAGATGTTCTTGATATTTTTGTTGGTGGCTTCAACAACTCCATTAGTCTGTGGTCTGTATATTGATGACCTATGCAAAGCGACATTATATGAGTGTGTAAACATTAACATTGGGAACAACCTATTTGTATTACATAATTAATGTGAACATTCACCTCTTTATGTACACATTATATTTGTGACCAAAATAACACATTGTTATTTTGAATGTGAAAATTAACATTGATTGTGATTTGTAAATAATTTATTATTGATGTTGTCATGTTATTTTGGTATTATAGAGACACTGTTAGCATTCACATTGTTGGTAGTTACTTGTTATTATGTACACATGGCTTCCTTTGGGATGTGAGTTGGCTTTTTAGTTTTTTGACTTTTTAGCTATTTTACCCTAGGACTAAAAAGCCTCATTTGGGATGAGTTTTTTTTTTTTTTTTTGGACTTTTGTGAGGGAAAAAATGAAATAATTATGATTTGAATGTAACATTTTGTTTTATTGACTTTTAGTCTATTTTGTCTTTTTGTGACTATTTTAGCTTTTTAGCCCCAAATTTCTTCATGCCAAACGAGGGCATAACCATTGACTTAGTGTCCATTGTAGTAAATGCAATGTTGATGTGAACATTTACATCTCTATGTTGTACTGTTAAGATGCACAATATGTTATGATCAAAATGACACATTATTGTTTGCGCTTGTATGACTATTCTTGAATGTGAATATTAACATTGATTAATGATGTGATGATCATAACACCAATTGCAATCTATTAAAATATGATAATCCACAACAACAATGACTTCAGTGGACGTGAACGTTTACATTCACTGAAATATCTAACCAATAAGCATACACACAATGATATATAATACCATATCAATCTATCTTGAAATAAAAAGTTGAATCCAACTTTAATAAATTATTGAACAATTCTGAACATACATTCTCATCAAACATTATTGAACATGAATCCCTACCAAACGCATACCCACATGCAATTTAAACTCAAATGGACCTCTACCTCCTTAGTAGAGATCAAAAAATTAATTTTGGATAAAAAACAAGTTCAAGGGCAAAATGGTCATTTTCATGAAAATTTGATTTTTGGCCAAAACGATGTTACATAGCAACTCTTGCCAACCTTAAGCATCTCTAAGGAATTAGAAATTACAATTTCGTCATCGGAAAACTTACAAACACCCGAAATCTTAGTGTCCGTCAAAATTGAGGTGTTTACAAAGGGTATATTAGTCCAAAAAATATTATAAATAAAGAAAAAAGAATTTCATGGGATACAAGTCTAAATATATAAAATTAGGTAGAACGCAAATATATACATATATATTATGGATTTATTGGGTTATAAGTTAGATTTATAAATAAATCTCTCTAAGGAAACATATAAAAAAAAATACAATTTTCAATAATTGAAAAAAAAAATAAAGAGAAAAGAAAATTGAAAAGAATATAAAGTATGAAAGGAGAATGAGTGGGGAATACAAAGAGGTTGCGAATGTGTTCTAGATGATCAATTTAAAAGAAGTTACGGGCTCGTTTGGTTTGTATCTCAATACAGTTTTTGAGAAAAAATTTCAAAATTTTGTTTAGTTCAAAATTCTTGAATTTTTTTTTTCAAAATCACTTTCTCTCTCCTATACATCAATCAATCAATTTTTCTCTCTCCTCTCTCATTCTCAATCACTTTTTCTCTCTCGCATATATCTACTTAACTACAACAAAATATCAAATCATCTAAAACTCCCAAACTCCAAAACTATTTTCCAAATATATAACCAAATAAACTAAAAAAATTTCTAAACTCTATTCTCAATTTTTTTTAAAAAAATTTATCTCAAAATACAAATCAAACGCACCTTAAATCTTTTTAAGATAATCATTTTCATTAAAAAAAACTTTTTAAAACTATTTTATTCAACAATAGACATAATAAACGAGGAGTTATTTCATACAATGAGTTATGGTTAAATGATGCTTGAAATATACTGTAATAATGAAATGGATAAAATTTATCACTTTATGTCAAAAGTTTGATTGACAAAATGAAATTATGATATTTCATAATTCATATAATATAGCCACGTGGTAATATAAAAATAAAAATAAATAAAAAAAAAGAAAAAAAAAGCATTCTATAATACATTTGTCAAAAAAATATCTATCATAAGTTATAATCAAACATCATATCACATAAGGTATAACTAATTTTTTTAATTATAATTAAAATAATATTATAATTAATTCATAACTAATATTACAATAAATTATAATTAAAAAACATAAATACCATAACTGATATATTATACACCTCTAAATAAAGAGTATATTAAAAATTTCCCAAATTAAAATGAGATAAACAACACACTTTGATGTGAAAGTTCAATGTATGTGCAATACTGGTGGGGGTACCCCACAAAGCTTGGTCAGTGATGCATGCAATAAATGGATGATGACATTAATCCATTGATTTTGAAAACCACACTTTTTGTCTCAATCTCTGGGCAGAGCCAATCAGAGTCAAGAAAATTAACAATTCAAGTGGATTGGGGCATACATACATGCAAAGAAGATTTGAGATCTATTGGTGGAGCCAACTTGCTCTGGCTGAGTCATCCTCCATGTGGTCTGTTTTGTTCACAGAAATGATAATATAAATTTACGTTAGATTTTGTCTACTTCAAGGTTTGCTAGATCACAAATATATGAGTTATTTACAACTACATCTCTAAATTATTGAAAAGTATTAATTTTATTTTTTAAATTATAAAAACATATAAATAGGTTTTATAAAAATTATTAAAAAATATTATTTTAACTCCTTAAATTATAAAAATATATAAATTGACTCTTTAAATTATTGGCGTATTTTACCGTGAGTTAAATTAAATTTTTAAATATTTTTTAGATGAAAATACCTTCAGCACTCTATATATATTTACAATTTTATTATTATTGTTTTTAAATTTTTTAAAATATTCTTTGTAAATATATTTTTGTAGAAAGAATATTTAAGAAGCTAATAATAAAATAGAAAAAGAGAAAAATTGAGAGTGTTGCTGGGTGTGTTATATGTAGTGTTGAAGGGTTTTTGTCTAAAAAATATTTAAAAGTTTGATTTAACTCACAGTGCAGTAACGGAAAGGGTCAAGTTAAACTTCTCAATAGTTTAAGAGGTCTCCATGTAAATAACCCATAATGTATTTAGTTTAGAATTTTTAAAAATAATTTTTTTAATCTTTTTTATTTTTATTTTTTAAATTCACGTAATTTAGATACACTTAGTATTTTTTTTAAAAAAAATCATTAAATACAAAAAATAAAAATTCAGTACATCTTTATATTTTTTTTAGATTTATTCGTAAATATTTTATTTTTAAGTGTGATTAACTTAAGTGGAATGAAACCAAAAAAAATAAAATATTAAAAAAAGTTCACTGAAAAAAAAAAAAAAAATTTCCAAACCAAACAAAGAAAAAATATATATATTGATAAACTGTTTAAGAATTTACTTTTAAAAAACAATTCACTATTTTAGAAAATATCAAAAAAGTTATTCGAGCAAAAATAAAAATTATGATTGTTACTTACCTTTCATTAGTTTTATTTTTAAAAAGATAAATTACACCATTAGTTCATATAGTTTAAACGACTTGTTACTTTAATTCTCATAGTAATGTGTACATTTATTTTTCAATTTTGTTGCGATGTGATCCTTTTGTCATTTACTGATAGAATTTTGAATGCAGAAAAATCATGTATAGAAATAAAGGGACCAAAATGAAATTCAAAATCAACTGTGGGGACCATCAGTGTAATAAATGAATTATACTAATGGTCCTTATAAATTTTTTGATTTTAGTTTCTCTAATTTTGAATATGATTTTGTTATATTTATAATGTTAACGATATATGCTGAAGAAATCATATTATAACAAAATTAAAAGCATAAAATTTTTAAATTATTCAAATTAAAACTATGAAAACTAAAGTGACATTTCACTCAAATTACAAGAACTAATAGTATGACTTATCCATTTTAAAACACATAAAAAATCGAAACAGTACCAAACAATCTTGTACATTCCATCAAAATGAAATTTTATAATTATTTCAAGAAAACAAAATTTTATGGGCAAGAATGATATGCAATAATAAAAACTATGGAAAATATAATCATCAATCATTATAAGGAACAAGAGAAAGAGAACGGTCTGACAAGGCATTTACCAAAGAAAAGGAAATGGCAAGAGAATTAAGGATAAGACTGACCTTTCACATAAGCAACCTTGTTGTTTCAGAGAGCGTCAAAGACATGTGAAATGAGATCATCTCAAGACATGAAATATTAAAGAATAATGTCCACATCTCAAGTTTGTCCCTTCATTTTGCCAAAAATCTTTTTCTTCGTAATGGTGCCGTTTGATATAGTTGTTAAAATAGATTATAAATTATGATTTTAATTAAAAATTATTAATTTGTTTAGTATAATTATTGAATTATAAATTTAAATTATTGAATAGTGTTTATTAAATAAGTTGTGAAGTAATTTTTTTAATTAATTTTTATTTTTTGTTATTCACTATTTGTCTACATTTCTCATAAAATAATAATAATAATAATCTATAGTTCATTTGGGTCTTTTTTTATTTTTATTTTAAAAAAAAAAATCTAAGAGTATAACCGTAAATTAATATGTCCACAACAGAAGTTGATAATCAGAAGTAAGGGGTGAACAATTTTTCAAAATCAACTTTTTTGAATTGAAATAAATTGATAGAATTAGAAACTAAACAGTCTAAAATAACTTTTTGAAAATTAGAAGTTATAAATTAACTCAAAAAAATCCAAACAAACACCCCCAATGAGTTTCAAATATCACCCTCGACAACATTCAATTTTAAAGGAACCAACTGATGTCTTCTCTCCTCTTTTTTTAATTGTGAAATCCCATTTCTTAAAATTCTATATGTTCATTAAAAAGACCCAGCGGTGAATAAATTCCATCAAAAGAACATCTATATACTCCAAAGGCTAAATAGGGTTTATTATTGGATATATATATTTAACTAAATCCAAACATTGTGTGCAAAAGACATGCATATAAAGTAACAACTACCTAGTACCACATATTTATGAACAAAGCAACATCAAACAGATTTTCAGCGTAAGCACCATAATGCCCTCACATGGCAAGGTCACCATCAAATCAAGTTAAGATCATCTCTAACGGTGAATCAAATTTTTTATTAAATTTGAGTAAAAAAAAGTTAATTTTCTCAATCTGATATTTCTTCCTCCAACCGTACATCAAAAGAGGAGGGTCGACCGGTAAGGCAAAAAAAAAATTTTTTTACCTGTTTGAACCTTTTTGACCGGTTTGAACCTACCTATTTGAAAGGAAACTGGTCAACTGACTGGTTGACCGATTAGTCTCCTCCAACGGTCACGCACACTAAAGTAGTGAAATCTGTACCCTGTTCTCACTTTGATAAATTTTTTGGTAAATTCTTATTTTGATACTAATTTGCTGAAACCATTGGAGCTCCAAAAAATGACTTTTTCACCAAAATTAAAATCTGATGCCAGGTTTGGTTCACCGTTGGAGATGCTCTAACAAATTTAGAGTTTTTTACCAAATCCAACATGCATTTGGGAAATAAGTTTTGAAACAACTCGGGTTTGGTAAATAACTCAAATAATTTCGTTTACATCAAGCAAAGTAATTAAAACAAGAGATTGTTGCATATCTGCAACATTTATTTATTTACTGATAAAAAGAAATGGTAAGTTCTTCCCTTTGAAAGGCCACTGCAACAAAAAACAAAATGTACAAAATAAATGTTTCAAGAGTCCTATCTACAGCCAACAGCAAGTCTAGGGTCCATGGAAAATAATTTACCAAAAACATTCATGACAAAATAATCATATCCGAGGGCGAGTATGCCACTAATCTAACCATCAAGATTCAAGAAGCCCAGACTTTCACAGTAGTAACATGCTTCAAAAGCATTAGGTTGACATCGTGGGATATTTTTCCCACTTCCGTTTCGAAGTGTTGAATCTTTACACCCGTCTCTTGTTCAAGACGATTCACATCGGCACCTGAATCTCCATTGCTCTGTTTTTTTGACCACTTGAAAAAAAATAAAAATAAAAATATAAAAAAGCTGCATTAGCGTAGCGATAATAAAGAACCATAGATAGATTAGTGAAAGAAAATGGAGGAATAGATTGAGGCAATCAAAAAACACAAGGTGGAACCCACAAATTCATTGTTTGATGTATGAGAATTTTGTTAAACAACTGAGAAGCCAATGTATGCTTACCTCTGTGACTTTCCGTTGAAACCCAAGTTCCATTTGGGCTCGATATTCAGCCACCTCCTTTTCAGCCTCTTCTTTGGCTTGTTTTAATCTAGCCATTTTTGCTTGAGACAGAAGACAAAAGCCATTGGCAAACAAGTTTCAGGAATCATTTTTCCACTCATGAAGCAGACCAAAGGCATAATAACTAATGAGAAAATTTTGTATTTCCACATTTTGAGACTAAATACTAGAAAGCCTACAGACGGAGGCTTCCTAGCTTGAACAGAGGACTAACATGCCCTTATGTATATATTTGCCATTTTATTCAATATGTTGATAGCACCCCAGAATATCCAAGAATATGCCTATGTATGTGTACGGGAAAGAAATACACCTTCTCGTATAATCCTGTTGACCAAGTCTGCGCTCCTCCGTACGACGTCGTTCTTCCACCTGAAAATACACACGTGAGCTAGCCGGCGGGGGTGTGCCGGAAACCTCTCCGATGCCTAAGTCAGTAAGCTTGACAAATAGGCAAAAGCTCTACAAATTCAGGGAGTAAAGTTGCATTACCTCTTCAAAGGTGATATTGGTGAGCTTATATAGGTTTCGCTTGGCACAATCCTGGTAGGACTCTCACTCCTCCATTTGCAGAGTCCTTCTAGGATTACTCCTCCTTACGTAGAGTCCTTCTAGGATTCATACTCCTAGAAGATAATGCCTATCCTCCAACACCCTCCTCACTGCTTAAACCAAGTGAGATGGTTCTTCTTAGGGCCGAACTACCATACGACCGAAGTAGCATTTACCTGTCAGACCGGCTGTACGACCGAGCTAACCCATAGCTCGGATTCGCCTTCCCATGTTCTTACTTCGGCTTTTCATGCCGAAGTCAAGTTAGCCGTACCAAGCCTCGACCGGTCTAACGATTACATCGGTTCTTTGAAACCCCGCTCCTACCTCGGCCCCACATGCAAAAGCCGAGCTATCTATAGAAGACTTAAGCCGAACTAACCTTTACTTAGGTCCTAAAACAGGCTCAACTTACCCCGGTTCAAACATAGCGACCGAGCTATCAAACAATCACGGCCGAACTAAGCCATCCGCACCTGTGGCAATCTCTACTTCGGACCGAACTACCGCACGGCCCATCTTCTAGGCCTCCTCAACACGGCCCACCGTGCGGCCCACAATCTCAGCTCGGCCCAATTTATCCATGTAAATTACCCTCTCAATTGCCCCTTAATCCCTCTGCGAAGCGTGATAAGGATTACCGGTATAAACAAACCGGGCTAAGGTATTAGCCTATCCAGCCGAGCTATAACCATTTAGCCATTCCGGCCGAGCCGTAAGCCTTTTTGCTCCTCTAGCCGAGCTAAAAATCCATTCAGCTCATCCGAATTAAACCCAAGCCGAGGCTGTGCACGTCCGGTCAAAAGATGTCTCTTCAATTTACAGAAACTGAATCGTTCAGTATTCCAATGACACGTGGCTCGCTCTGGTTGGCAGCTTAGCTGTCACGCCGTTCCTCGTACTCCGAAATTTTTGAACAGTTCCCGCCAGAAGGCTTTTCATCAAAACCAACTATTTTCTCTCTCTTCAAATCCACCAAACTTTTCATTCTCTCCTCTCTCCTCGTGCCCTTACTGTTTCTCAATCTCATACCTCTGAAGCTCTTGCTTTGCTGCCATTTGCTTCCATCTAGCTCCTCTGCTTCTCAACCAGGTAAACACACGAATCTGTTCTGTTTTTCTGTATTTTGCTTCACCTGTTTTTGCAAAACACTCTTTTGTTGCAAGTTTCATACTCTCTGGGAAAACTTGTCTTATAAACTGTTAGAACTTTATAAGATAATCAATAGAATGCCATCTCGATCTTTATACATGCCCCAACCGAAGTAGAACACTGTTTGTGATGTATGTAAGGATATAGGAGAATTGAAACCGAACTAGTACTTGCGCACATCAAAGTAGTTTCAATAGGTCACTAATCGATCCATAATAGCCGAAACAAAACCCACCGAACTAGAAACCGTAGTACTTGACCGAGCTGAAACTCCAGGGGCCAAGCCAGCATTCAGAGTTCCCAAACCGAACTCAGAAAGCTGCCCCTTGACGTTCAGCCGGAATGACGAAACCAAATAGTAAAACCGAGCTAACCGAATGCCGCCAAACCGAGATAACATGATCCTTTGCAAACCGATGTGAAAACATAGCACCCTGTAGAGCCGGAATAAGTTTGGCCTTTTCTTGCTTTGTTTCTGTAGCACGGTCCTCGATCTGTGCTTAACAGCTTGTCTTTTCACTTTGCAGACTTAGGTTCCCAGATACCTCCGTGCACTCAACCGAGCTACCGAGCACCCTCTTACACCGAGATAAATTATTTAACTTATACAATAAAATAGGAAGTATAGATGTCTTGTAGAAACCCCAGGGGCCTGGCCAAATTCAGGAAGGACTACCAAATCCCAGCCGATGTAAACTGGTACTAGCCGAACAAGGAGTAGACCCCTGGGATGAAGAAGGCTTCGTACCATTCACCCTCCAGTCAATAATCGAGACCGGACTCAGGTTCCCAGTTCAGCCCCTATATGCGAATTTCTTAGGCAGACTAGACTTTGCCCAACCCAACTATCCACCAACACATACCGAATAAAATAAGGGCATAGATGCTCTGAACCAACACAAACCGGTCTGAACCTATGGTCTGGCCGAGATACTACATCAGTACTCAATAGGATCCAAAAACAAGGCTGGTGCTATTATTGAGAGTGCGCCAGGGTAGAGAAAAGATAATAAAACATACACCGGATAAGGACTTGAACGACGACGACTTCTTTTGGGTTTCTGGAAATTTTGAAGACTTCCAGGCCCGAATCCCAGGCCGAAGAATAAATTGGAAGAAAGGAGAGCCCGGTATTCATACTCGGTTGCATTCTTGATTTTGTTGATTTCGGTTCCCATTCTATAACCGAACTTACACTTGTTCTATTTCTTGCAGATTCAGCTTTCCTCCACTCCCAGTACGGTTACCCCAACTTCGGTGTTCTCCGTGCCGCACTTCGGGGTTCGAGAAAGAAGCTGGGCTAAACTCCTCGACTTCCAACCGACCCTACCGCTACTCCGGTCGCCGAAAATCAAAGGTGACTGATTTCCTCCTTGAAGACCCACCAGAACCGGACCCAACCCTGCCAGAAATTGTGCTCGTGCCCTAACGGCCGAACAAGAGATGGCGAAGAAGAACCGGATGAAGGCTATGCTTACCGCAACCACCAGGGCCGAAGTGCCTCCAACCCGCCAAACCACTGAAGCCGTGGTGGCTCTTCCATCTCAGCAGCCATCCTCCTCTCGCCGAGCTAAGCGCGCCCGGACTACTGAGACTGATCAGCGTTTGGTTGATGAGGACGACACCATCCTTCCGCCGAGCTCTCAACCGAACCTCGTACCGAGCCCCCAGCCGGAGCAGGCAGACCGAGCTGATACCAAATGGGCTCCACCCTTCGTCTTTAGCAACCGAGATATCCAAGAAAGCGACTCGGTTGTTGCTGAGAAGGATCACCTACTGGCCTTCAACCTGGCCAGGGGTGTTTGTCTCCCTAAAGACATGGAGCACCACAGCAAGCAACTGAATACCGAACTTAAAGCCATCCGGTCGTCCACAAAATCTATGATCCTGGTAAGTGGCGCTGTCCTCTTTCAGTCAGTCTAATTTTTTTCCGACTTTTAGCTCGGGTAACAAAGGAACTCTTCTTTTTGCAGGCTATTCAGAAGAACACCATCGCTCATAAGCATGTGATGGATCTTCGAAAAACAACAAGGCAATTAATGAGGGAAGCCGAAACCAAAGCTGCCGAGCTGGTACTGATCAAGCAAAGGTCGGCCGAACTGGAGGCCGAGGTAGTCCGTCTGACCGGACTGGTTGCCTCGGCTGATAGTGACAAACAGCGTGCCGTGACCGAGGTAAAAGACCAATACCTGTGGGAGATGGCGCAAATGCAGACCAAAAAAGACGCCGAAATAGCAGCGTTGAAGGAGAAGGCTGAAGATGCCTCCAATGAGGGGTTCAAAGAGGCCGAAGCTGGCTACTCCCTACAATGCGAAGCAGCGAAGATTTTCTTTCAGTGCGGCTGGAGAGGTGCAATGGAGAAGATCGGTTGTGGGCCTGAAACCGAGGCCTACAACGCTCCGGAGCACTTCATTCCGGTCTCAATGCAAGATTACGCTGATGAAATCCAGAAACAATTTCTCGCTCATCGGATGACGAAGATGATGATGATGAAGATGATGATGAGCAATCTCATACTCCGGTTGTCAATGAACAGCCGAATGATCAAACAGTTCGGTCTGAGCTAGTTACTGAAGATCCAGCTCTAAGGCTGCAGCCGACTGATACCGGAGTGCAGGCTGATACCGAACTCGCACTTCGAACCGTGCTCCCCTCTGACACCGAACTCCAAGTGAATGATGATGCAGAATTCGATGCCGAGCTCGATAATCTTCTCCGCTAATTTTTCATTTTTTTTTTTTGAACTTTTGTAACCGGGCTGCGGTCCCCTATCTGTACTTGGTTTGTAGATCAATGAAAAAATATCTTCAACTCTCATCTCGGTTTTGTACTTGCATTCTTTGTACTTTGTAATGAGTTTTTCCATGAACTTAATTGTACAACTTTCATCTCGGCTAACTATCTAACTCATTGGCCAACCACTCTTCAGCCGATATAACTTACTTCGGCTGAAGAGTACAAAGTGTTGGTTTAATCCAGCCAACCACTCTTCAGCCGATATAACTTACTTCGGCTGAAGAGTACAAAGTGTTGGTTTAATCCAGCCAACCACTCTTCAGCCGATATAACTTACTTCGGCTGAAGAGTACAAAGTGTTGGTTTAATCCAGCCAACCACTCTTCAGCCGATAAACTTACTTCGGCTGAAGAGTACAAGAGTTGGTTTAATCCAGCCAACCACTCTTCAGCCGATATAACTTACTTCGGCTGAAGAGTACAAAGTTGGTTTAATCCAGCCAACCACTCTTCAGCCATAACTTACTTCGGCTGAAAGAAAGTGTTGGTTTAATCCAGCCAACCTCAAGTTGGTTTTTCAGCCAACTTAGAATAAATGTTTGGTTATTCCGACCAAACGTCCTGCAGCCTGGATCCTATCCTGGCTTAGGAAGGGTGTTGGTTTAATCCAGCCAACCTCTAAGTTTTTTTCCAGCCAACTTAGAATAAATGTTTGGTTATTCCGACCAAACGTCCTGCAGCCTGGATCCTAATCCTGGCTTAGGAAGGGTGTTGGTTTAATCCAGCCAACCTCTAAGTTTTTTTCCAGCCAACTTAGAATAAAATGTTTGGTTTTCCGACCAAACGTCCTGCAGCCTGGATCCTTATCCTGGGCTTAGGAAGTCATAGTTGGTTATTCCGGCCAACTATGTTTACAATGCTACTAACTTAAGCTATTTCTACTGAAAACAATATACTGAAAAAGAATCGATTGTTTTATTGGAAGTAAAAAATTACATACTTAAAAGAAAAAAGCTAAAAATAAAACAACTTGAGATTGCGTGTTCCATGGCCTGGGAATTGCTTTGCCGTCCTCATCTTCAAGTGGTATGCCCCTTTGCCTGCTAATCCGACCACTTTGTAAGGTCCTTCCCAGTTAGGTCCTACTTGCCATCTCCTGGAACTAAGGTTTCCCATACCTTGCGCAGTACCCAATCTCCGATCTTGAATTGCCTTGGATGCACTGTTTTGTTATACTTTCTAGACAACTCTTGTTGGTAGGAGGCGATGTGAACCAATGCTCTGTCTCTTCTTTCTTCTGCAAGGTCAAGCTCTAATGCTATGGCTTCGCCATTTAAGTCTGGATCAAAGTTTTCGCTTCGGATTGTGGGGAGGCCAACTTCTAATGGGATGACTGCCTCCATGCCGTAAGCTAAGGAGAATGGTGTTTCTCCTGTTGATCGTCGCGGCGTGGTCGGTAAGCCCATAAAACATGAGGGAGCTCTTCTGCCCACTTGCCTTTTGCTCTTTCTAACCTTTTCTTCAATCCGTCCAAGACGACTTTGTTTGAGGCCTCTGCTTGACCATTTGCTTGGGGATATGCCGGTGTAGAATTGTAGAACTCTATCTTGTACTCTTCACAAAAGCCTCTGAAAATCCTACCATCGAATTGAGTGCCGTTGTCTGAGATCAGTGCCTTTGGTATGCCAAATCGAGTGATGATATTCTGCCAGACAAACTTCTTCACATCTTTTTCCTTGATTGACGCCAAGGCTTCTGCTTCCACCCACTTTGAGAAGTAGTCAGTTGCGGCAAGAAAGAACTTCCTGTTGCCTGGAGCTGTTGGAAGTGGGCCTACTATGTCCAACCCCACATTGCGAAAGGCCATGGACTGGTTAGGTAGAAGTTCTCTGGCAGGTTGGTGTATTTGGTGTGCGAATTTTTGACACTTTTCGCACTTTTTAACATACTTCTCGAATCTGCTTGCATGTATGGCCACCAATATCCTTGTGAAATTGCCCTGTACGCCAGTGATCTTCCTCCTGATGGCTGCCGCAAACACCCTCATGTATTTCGAATAGGAATGCTTCCACTTTGCTGGGGTGAACACACTTCAAGTAAGGTCCTGAGAATGACTTTTTGTATAATGCCAAGGATGGAGAGAGCCAAAATCGCTGCGACTTTGCTCTGATTCTGTTGGCTTCTTTCTTCTCTTCTGGTAGGGTGCCGTCTTTCAGAAAAGTATGATGGGATCCATCCAAGAAGGGCCTAATTCTGCGCAACATACCTCTTCTGCTTCTGGGTCTTCAATGCTTGGTCTAGGCAGATAGTCGATTAGTATGGGTGAGGAATGGAGGTGTCTGCCATTGAGGCGAAGCCTGCTAGTTCGTCTGCTCTGCTGTTTTCCTCTCTGCCGATCTGTTCTATCCTACCACTTCAAACTTCTTTTTCTGTTCTGACCAATTCTTGGTACTTGGCCATTCTATCATCTTTGCCTCGTAGTCGCCAGATATTTGGTTTACCACCAACTGTGAGTCGCTGTAAACCATTAGCTCGGTGGCCTTCATGTAGAATGCTGACTTGAGCCTGCAGAAGCGCTTCATACTCCGCTTCATTTTTGATGCTGGGAAGCCAAGGTTGATGCTTGCTCCACTACTAGGCCGTGGAGAGATGAGGACTATGCCAAGTCCTGCTCCATGTCGGTTGGATGCTCCATCCACAAAGAGCTTCCACATCTCTCCTACAAACAACTTCCAGCATGTGGAGGGATCAGATGATGTGGGGTCTGGAATCGCTGGGTTTCTTCATGATCCATAGTTGCAGTCTGCCCCTTGTTTCCTTTGACCAAGTCATGTGTTGGCGAGTTGACTTGGTGTAGCATGGTCTGTTTCCTTCTGCCTTCTCTACTCTGGTCTGCCTTGGGCTCTGGCTGAGTAACCTGCACTAGGGGTTGCGCTATTCCGGCGTCAATCTCCATCCCTAGTTCGGTTGTGTCAGTCAGGTCGATTGGGCAGACTTGATGGCTTCCAGGGTGAACTCTGCGACGAAGTCTGCCAAGATTGGGCCTTTACTGCGGTTCTGGGTTGGAACTTGATGTCGTATTGTCCCAATTCTACTGCCCACTTCAGAATTCGCCCAGAAAGTTCGCCCTTTCAATAAAGCCTTAGTGGGAAGGCTGTGAGAACAACTATGGTGTGGGCGTGAAAGTAATGTGACAACTTCCTTGAGGCCATCATTAAGGCCAATGCCAGTTTCTCCAGTGGCAAATACCTCGTTTCGGCGCCTAACAATGTCTTGCTGACATAGAAGATTGGAAGATGCTGGACCTTCTGCTCGAACCAACACTGCACTTACCGCGTGCTGAGAGACTGCCAAGTAGAGGAAGAGTTCTTCTCCAGGTATTGGGGTGACAAGTAGTGGTGGAGAAGACATGTATTCCTTCAAACTCTCCAGAGCTCGGTCGCATTCTTCGTCCCACTCAAACTTAGCTTTTAATGACTGAAAGAATGGACGCAATCTGTCTGAAGACCGGCTGATGAATCGGTTAAGTGCTGCTGCCATGCCGGTGAGATGCTGCACTTCTTTCACTGAGTTAGGCCTCTCTAACTCCTGAATTGCTTTGATTTGGGAGGGGTCTGCCTCAATACCCCTGTTGGTCACCAGGAAACCAGAAACTTGCCAGACCCTACACCGAATGCGCACTTAGAAGCGTTAAGGCGCAGCTTGTGTTTCTTCAGGATCTGGAACATCTCATCTAGGTCCTTTAGATGGTCATCCGCATCCTTGCTTTTGACCACCATGTCGTCGATGTAAGCCTCCATTGTTCTGCCTAACAATGGCTCGAACATCTTTGTGACCATTCTCTGGAATGTCGCCCCTGCGTTCTTTAGGCCAAAGGGCATGACCTTGTAGCAGTATAGTCCTCTTGGCGTGGTGAAGGATGACTCCTGTCTGGTTCGTGCATGGCTATCTGATGGTAGCCTCTGTATGCGTCAGGAAGCTAAGCCTGCTGTGCCCAGCTGTTAGGTCCACCAATTGATCTATCCTTGGTAGGGGGAAACTATCCTTCGGACATGCTTTGTTGACCGTCTTGTAGTCGACGCAGACGCGCCACTTGCCATTCTTCTTTGGCACCACGACGGTGTTGGAGATCCACTTGGGGTAATGTACCTCTCTGATTGCTCCTGCCTCCAGTAGGTTACCCACTTCTTCTGCCACTATCTCGGCGTGGTGGAGTGCCGATCTGCGTGTGCGTTGAATGACTGGTCTGGCAGATGGGTGGACATTGAGTTGGTGGCAGATGAGGTTTGGATCAATGCCTGGCATGTCGTAGGCGTCCAGGCAAACACTTCGATGTTGGAGGTCAGAATTCCATAACCTCCAACCTCTCAGCGCTGGATAACGACGAACCAAGCAAAAGAACTTATCCGGGTTCTTTTCATCGATTCTTACCTCCACCAATCTTCATCGCTTTCTGATCAGCGCTTTGCCAACCTCTGCGAACAGTTCATTACTCTCAGGTTCTTCAATCGAATGAACATCCTTGGCGCGGCTTCCGTTTGTTGTGACGAAGCATTGTTTGGACATAATCTGGTCCCCATATACTTCTTCAATTATTCCGGTGTCGTTGGGAAATCGCATCACTTGGTGGTAGGAGGATGCCACGAGCGCATGGCATGCAGCCATGTTCTGCCCAAGATAACGTTGTAGGTGGAGGGGACCTTTATCACCCAAAACTCCACTTGTTTCGTACACTCCCTGCTCTGACTGGGAGGATAATTTTGCCGACGGGCCACTCTGGCATGGAGTTGAATCCGATAAGGGGAGATACGGCAGGCGCCAAGTCTTTATCTTGAACTTTAGTTGCTTGAAGGTTTCATAATACATGATTTCGCACGAACTACCTTGGTCAATCAGAATCCGCTTGACGTCAAAATCCTTGACTCGAGAGTGACGACCAAGGCATCGTTGTGAGGGCAATAAATCCTTGCCAAGTCTTTATCTGAAAGGACATGACATTTGTGGCCTCATCTTCCCCTTTTTGGCGACTGGTTGGCACTTAGTACCTCTCTGAAGTGCTCAGCCTTTTTGATTGAACCTCTGAGCTCGCATACACGCTCAGGTTCAAAGACTCCATGTATTACGTTGATGACGCCTTGAGGTGGGCGTCGTTTGGCATTCCATTGGGCATATTGTGGTCCTGGGGGGCTGGCTGCGCCCCTCCTTCTATGTATTTGTCCAGGTGACCCGCCGCCACCAACTCTTCCAGATGCTGCCTCAATGGTGTGCAGTTCTCAGTGCGGTGCCCCTTTTCTTTGTGGAAGGTGCACCTCGATCTGTCATCGTAGTCCTTCTGAGCTTCGCCTAACTTAGCTGGCCACTTGACGAAAGGCTCGTCTCGAATTTCGCTAAGTATACGGTAGATCGGTTTTTTGAAGACGTGGTGATGGCAGTGCGGACTCTCAACCATCTTTTGTCTTGGTCTTCTCCGTTGTCTTTCCTGCCCTGTCTGTTTCGGTTCTGGCGATCTACGCATTGACCTTTGCGAGGTCTTCTTCTCTGGTGTGCGCGCCAGATTTTGCTTTGGCACGAGCGCCATCCTCTTCACCCTGATGTGCTGATGCACTCTCTCCATCAGGGCTCCATGTGAGGGTGCGTCATGGTGATAGAGTCCCTAGTCTTTCCGACTGGAAGGCCTCTTTTATACTGCGCAATGGCGAGATTGGTTGGGCAGTCCCCAATCTGGTTGAATGTCTCCCAGTAGCGACTGTTGTATGACCTCAGGGTCTCCTTGTCGCCCATATCGATGGAGAGTAACTGGTCGATCTCCACCGGGTTTTTGTGTTTGTTCTGAATCGTGTTACAAACGCCTCCGCCAATTGCGCCCAGGAGGCTATGCTGCCCTCTGGAAGCTTTCAAACCAAGTCAGGCCTAGGTCACCTAGGCTTGAGGGAATAGGATGCACATCAAGGCCTCATTCCGCCGGTATACAGCCATGACCTGGCGAAAGTGGCTTAAGTGTGAGTAAGGGTCCGTCTTCCCCTCATATGTTGTGAATTTGGGCTGTAGGAAGCCTGACGGTAGGGGCGCGTTCTCTATTGCTGGGACGAATGGTGAGGTTGCAGCCTCGCCAATGCCTTGTCCGCTGGTTCGTAGGCCGGGCGCGGTATTGGCATTCCAACCTCGACGCTTCCATGCGTCCGAGGAGCCAACCTGTAAGGCAGAAACTCTGTGTGGATCGCGCGCTCTAGCGTCCTCCTTCCACCGCGCTTTCTCTTCTAGCACGGTCCGTAGGTCGGACGATCTGGGCAACTCTGTCTGCCTAGACCTTGTCTGGTGTGAGTGTGAGGGCCGATATGTGCTTCCTTCGGTGTGACCTTTCAGACCTCGTCCTCTCAGGCCTGGAGTGATGAGTTCTGGAGGATCTAGATTGTGCGTCGCCTGTCCTGAGGCTCTTGTTCTCCCCTTGTGAGGGTGTAGTATTCCTGCTACGACTTTCGAGTGGCGAGGGGGCGTCTTGTTCGTGCGCCCCTCTCCTGTCGCCACTTCTTTTCCTTTCACCTGGCGTTTCAGAGATTCCATGTCTGCCGCCATCCGACGGATCAACTCGTCTTGTTCTCTGACGCGATCTTCCAAAGTTTGAGGATCAATTCTGCGTCTTTGTCTTTCTGGGCTTTGCGAACGAGAGGGATGAGGGCTGTTATTCCGCCTTCGTCCCCTCGCATCTCTCCTGGAATTTTGTCTGTGTGATTCCAGGTTCGCCATGGGAGTGACCACGGGTAGGCCTTCGCGCCTTGCACCCCCTTCTGGAGTTAGTCCGTCGACGGCGGACTGAGGTAATTCTTCGTTGTTCGCCATTGATTTTTTAGGAGAAAAAGCTTGATCAAGAGGTTGTTCTTGTCTGATTTCCCACAGACGGCGCCAATTGTACGGGAAAGAAATACACCTTCTCGTATAATCCTGTTGACCAAGTCTGCGCTCCTCCGTACGACGTCGTTCCACCTGAAAATACACACGTGAGCTAGCCGGCGGGTGTGTGCCGGAAACCTCTCCGATGCCTAAGTCAGTAAGCTTGACAAATAGCAAAAGCTCTATGAATTCAGGGAGTAAAGTTGCATTACCTCTCCAAAGGTGATATTGGTGAGCTTATATAGGTTTCGCGTGGCACAATCCTGGTAGGACTCTTACTCCTCCATGCAGAGTCCTTCTAGGATTACTCCTCCTTACGTAGAGTCCTCTAGGATTCATACTCCTGGAAGATAATGCTTATCCTCCAACACCCTCCTCACTGCTTAAACCAAGTGAGATGGTTCTTCTTAGGGCCGAACTACATACGACCGAAGTAGCATTTACCTGTCAGACCGGCTGTACGACCGAGCTAACCCATAGCTCGGATTCGCCTTCCCATGTTCTTACTTCGGCTCCTCATGCCGAAGTCAAGTTAGCCGTACCAAGCCTCGACCGGTCTAACGATTACATCGGTTCTTTGAAACCCCGCTCCTACCTCGGCCTCACATGCAAAAGCCGAGCTATAGAAGACTTAAGCCGAACTAACCTTTACTTAGGTCCTAAAACAGGCTCAACTTACCCCGGTTCAAACATAGCGACCGAGCTATCAAACAATCACGGCCGAACTAAGCCCATCCGCACCTGTGGCAATCTCTTACTTCGGACCGAACTACCGCACGGCCCATCTTCTAGGCCTCCTCAACACGGCCCACCGTGCGGCCCACAATCTCAGCTCGGCCCAATTTATCCATGTTGATAGCACCCCAGAATATCCAAGAATATGCCTATGTATGTATTGTCACTAGCATCTAAAACTGGAAATAATAGACATTTACCCATGGTTTTAAATAACAGTATGAGGATATGTATTGATATCAGTGATACAATCATATATCGGACAATATCGAACAGTATCGGCCAATATCGAACAGTATCGGCCAATATGTCAATGAATAACGGTTTCAGAAGGCCGAAATCCATTATGTAATGGCTGATGCGATACATAATGGCCAATATGCATTTACCCTTTATGCATGATGTGCGGGGGCGAAATATTCTTTGCTCTCCGTACGCCTTGAACGTCAAGCTTCTGGTAACGGCGTCTATCTCTGCAACACAAAAACAGTGAGCTGCCCGGCGGTGGTGTGCCGGAAAAACCCTCCGACGCTCAAGTCAGTTCACTGAGGAAGAAGACAATGAGAAGAGAGAGAGAGTGCTCGTGAGAATGAGTTCGCATACCAGTAACGTTCGCCTTCCCTCTCTATATCTAGGCTGGCCACGCAGCTCCGAGATTGTGCGCGCACTACCTCTGCTGTCCTTCCCTGGACAGGTGGCAGTGCTCGCCTCTCACCACCTTACACGTGTAAAGGTTTTGTCCTCCTTCCAGTACATGCAGAACTGCCCAACGTATTGAGACGTTCGTGGAGCAGATGTCCTCTCCTTCACACCATTGGCCCAGGTGGCACCCTTAACCGGGGTACCATGACCGGCCTAACCCTTGGAGACTTGAAATCGCGTAACCGTGCTACGTACCGCCGGCCTGTGACTTGGGACCAGGCGAGAACCTAACTGCCAATGCCGAGCTACCCCCGATCGGTTCATCGCGATTGACCGGTTGCGAGGCATGCCGGCCTCCAACCGTTTTATCTCCAATCTCGGTCACGCGCAACCGCTTCGCCTCGGCTGGACGGCCAGTGGCATGCCGGCCAGGTAGCATCCTCCGCGTACCCGTCAGTCCTTCAGCTCGGCTGAAATCTCCACCGCGGACTTCGCCCCACACGAGCGACCTCCAGCTCGGCCCTCAGGAGGTTACCGGTTGACCGCGTCACCCGAGCAAACCAGACAACTCGGCCGTCCAACCGTCCAATCTGCTCGGCGCCGCGTAGTCCGTAACGCTGGACGGTACTTTTGTTCGGCCGTACTATCAGATGGAAATCTCCCCTCTCAATTGCCCCTTAAACCCATCCGAGCTGTCGTGATTGGGTTTACCTTGCCCGAGCCAAGGTTGAGTTGCGATCCTGCTAGGCCGAGCTTAATTGGGCAAGTTTTTGTCACCGAGCGACAGTCGAATCGGAGACACTTCTGCTGCCGAGCAAACTCGATTGGCCGGCCATTATCTCCACAGTCACGTCAAAGGTCTTTCAGCCGTACTGACAGCCGCATTTCTCGGTGCCACGTGTCACCTCCTCATTGGATCGTGCATCCAGCTGTTTCCCACGCACGAATTTCAAACGGCTGCGCCGTTTGGTCTCTTCCCTCCATCATTAAACCCTCAAACGAAGGGTTTAGACCCTTCACTGTTCACCATCGTTCTCAAACAAACCCTAATCCTCTGCCTCCAAAACTTCTGCATCCCTCTCTGTTGCTTCCTCACCCGTTCATTCTTGCCGTTTTTGACGCTGTGCCTGAGCTTTGGTGGACCTCCTCACTTCAAGTCTATTCTTGGTAAGCTACATCGCTCCTCCCTTGTGTTTTCAACTTCCGTTTTTCTGGTTTTTGTATTCGTTCTTCATATTTATACCATTGTGTTCTTTGAGTTTTTTGTTTGGGGATGTTGGAACCTTAGTCGTTCCCCCTCCTTTAGATCATTAGGGCCACACCTAGAATAACTGGAACCTGTGGGTGAAGAGGCCCTCGTGCCCCCTGTTTTCCCCTAAGATGAACAATGAACCAAGAACTTAGGAAGAACTGGAAGAACACGTTGAATACTGGGCCAAACCGAGCAAAGCGCTCATTTAGATCCACAATTAGGGCTGCAGCCGAGTAAAAACCGGTTTGTGGCTTCTCGGAGAGGCCGCGACCGGGCTGAATGTCCCATTAGGTCGGCGATAGGGGAGAACCGAACTAGAATACGAAACCACGGCCCTGAACCTTAACCGAGCTGAGGGGTCGAACAAATCCACCAATAAATCTCCACCGAGCTAGAACCCGACTAGGAGGCTTGAGCACAAATAAAGTTGTACCGAGCTGGGATTTGTCGGTCAAGACGACGAAGTCCGTAGTTAAACTATTTCCATTAAGGGCCGAGCAATATATGCCGTGCTAACCCTTGGACTTATTTTTCAACATGCAGAACAAGTAGGACCGTCCAATCCAGCATTATTGTTGGTGGAGCTCAAAGTCCGAGCAGCCACTACATTTTTGACCGACGTACCATATAACAAATAAGACCGAGATACAATAGATGGGGAAATACCGTTATAAGGTTAGCTCGCCCGGTGCGATGGCGCAGTTTAGAGAGGAGTACAACGTTCCCGACGATGTGATCATAGAGCTCGCTAAGAAGGGAGCTACGCCGTGGGGGGACTTAGACCGGTGCCCCTTCACGGTCGTATCAATCGTTGAAGGAGGACTGCGCTTCCCCGTGCAACCTTTGATCTGCGAGTTTTTTAGGCAGACAAAGCTTTGCCCGAGCCAAGTCTCCAACAACACTTACAAGATTATAAACGGGGTCGCCGCGTTAAACCGTTTGCTCGGCCTTAACCTCGGATTAGCAGAAATTTTTCACCAGTACAGCCTTAGTAGAAATAAGAGCGGGCTTTGCTGGTACCTTAAAGTCAAGAAGGGCCGAGCAAAGCTCGTCGAGGGTAACCCGGACAAAGAGACAAATGATGATGACTTTCTGTGGGTGTCCGGTCGTTATGAAGACCTAGAGGCACCATACCGGGCTGGCGGATTAAGAAAAACAGGGGTAGTGCTGGTAAGCAGCCCGGTCGACCGTACTATTTTCTCTGCATTTCATTATTGCTATTTTGCACCGTCTGACACTTGTCTGTTTTTCTGCAGATAAGAACCTTGCAGCAAGCTATCCGCACGCCAACCAAGAGGCCATCCGAGCTTTACTTCGACATCCGGCGAGGAGAGAGAAGCATCGGTGCTGCTCGGTTTCGAAACAAACGTACAATTACCAAGCACCGCGCAGAGGCAAAGTCACTAACTTTCTGCGTGCGCCATCCCCAGAGCCCGATCCAACTCTGCCACCGATCAGGCTCGTCCAACAACCGCCGAGCAAGAAATGGCGAAGATAAGGGCAATCAAGGCAATGATCACCGGGACGAAGGCGAGTCCCAACCCCCAGAAGCAACCGGAGGACCATCTCCACCCCCGCCGGACAAAAGAAGGGGCGGTGCTCGCCCTGGCCAGCGAACAACCGGCTGGCCGGCCAAAGAAGAAACAAATGAGGGAGGCGGCGGGCAAAGCCTGTGGATGAAGCTCCACTGAAGTCGCCTCAACCGAGCTCGGCGACCAGACCGGGCAACATCTTGCCCGCAAATCCAAGGGCAAGGCCCCTGCTGCCCCCCGGTCTGGGCGCCCGAGTTTGTCTACAAGGGCCGAGCAGTCTCCGCCGCAGATTTGGTCTCCGAGGACAAGGATCACTCGCTTGGTTTCACTATGACCAAGGGATTGACCCTGCCCGGGGACATGAAAAAGCATGACGAGCTATCCGACCTCAAGGTCCTTCGCTCGGCTGCAGAATCCATTGTGCTGGTAAGTTGCTCCATTTTTTCTTCAACTGTGTGCTCGGTTTTTTGCTCGGCTAGTGTATACTGATAATCTGTTGTGTTTGCAGGCCGCACAAAAGAACTATCTCGCCCACGAGCGGATGGTTGCAGTTCGACAGAGCCTCCGAGACGCCATCACCGAGAACAAAGTGCTCAAGGCCGAGATAGAAATGCTCAAGGCCGAGCAAGTGATCGTCAAAGACGAGCGGGCCGAGCTGCGCCAGAAGCTCGACCGGGCTGAGGAAGAGAAAACCAAGGCCGCGAAGAAAGCCAAAGCGCGGTACTTGGCCGAGCTCCGCAAACTGCGCGACGCTCACAAGGCCGAGAAGGACAAGGCCGTGGACGATGCAGAAGACCGGGTTACGCCCAGGGGGAGAAAACATATGAACGTCAAGTCCGGGCCACCAAGGACATCTTTTTCCAGTGCGGCTGGAAAGCCGCGTGGAGAAAGTTGGCCTTGGCCGCGATTCTGACATGTTCAACAACCTTCCTGCCGCGCACATCCCGGACTACATGCAGGCCTACGCCAACGCCACCCAGAACCGGCTCATTGCGGAGGCAAGGAAGGAGGCTGAGGAAAAACTGCCGCACAGAAGGAGACCGAGCAGATCGAGAATCCGACCGAGCAAACTCCATCGGACGCATCCCCCAATGCCGAAGATGGAACAATTGATCGGGAGGATGTCGCACTAGACGGCACTGACGCCGAAGCCGAGGAGAGCCTGCCCGAGCAACCGCTCCCAAACGCCGAGGTGGCCGTTGGGGAAGCCGAACAACGCCTTGATCTTGATTGAAGATTTCCTTTTCCAAGTTCTTGCTTTGTTTTTGTTTTCTTTCTTTTTTGCAATGTAACCGGGCTATGCCCCCCCTATTGTACTGAACTTGTTCTATTAATGAAATGTGAACTTTTTGCTCGTTCATCTGCTGTTCTTGTTCGGCTTCTGTATATTTGAATTTCTTGTTTCAAATTTAGTGGAACTGGCAGGTCGGCTAAACCGCGCAAACGATAAGCCTTCAAGTAACCTTGCAATCCCTGCTCGTTGGCAATAATTAGTTGGCCGAGCAAAAACTAGCTCGCATTTTTGAAGTTTGTTCAATTTGCCAGTATTTCCTTTCGGCCGAGCAAACTCAGCTCGGCCTCACAATTGCTGGACAAAACACCAACATTGCTAATTCCTCCGAGCAAAATCAGCTCGTTTCCCATATTGGGCAATTCACCAATATGTTTGATGGGCCGAGCAAAATCAGCTCGGCTCTAAATTGGGCAATTCACCAATGTTTCAGTCAGGTTGGTCATGCCGCCAACATTCCCACTGGGCGAGCAAAACCAGCTCGGCCCTAGTTTGTGCGGTCCGCTCCCATTCCGAGGAAAACAGTTCGGTTCTCTTCAGGTCGGTTCTTGCCCCTGGCATGCCTTGCGACCGTGCAATGCCATGTACAAAGATTTAATACAAAAAACAACAATGTAATACAGCAACAACAATATGGCTAGCTTTCATTACATAAACATCGTAAAGGCAATGCCGTTCTCTTACATGTAGCGCCAGAAGGCTAAAGGTCTAGGAAAGCTAAACAAAAGCAAATTACATCTTAAAAGTAAAAGACCTTAAGGTTTGCTGCGTTCCACGGTCTGGGGACGGCCTTGCCATCTAAATCTTCCAGATGGTATGCCCCCTTGCCTGCAAGACCAACCACCTTGTATGGTCCTTCCCAATTTGCACCGAGTTTGCCTTCGCCAGGGACCACTGTGTTGCCAAGCACCTTCCTTAGGACCCAATCCCCATCTTGAATAGCCTGGGATGCACTGCCTTGTTGTATTTTTTAGAGAGTTCCTGCTGATAGGCCGCTATATGGATCAATGCGCGCTCTCGTCTTTCCTCAGCAAGGTCCAACTCTAGTGCCACGGCTTCATTGTTCAGATCTGGCTGGAAGCTTTCTGAGCGGATGGTTGGCATGCCAATCTCTAGTGGGATGATGGCCTCCATACCATAGGCCAAAGCGAACGGTGTTTCCCCGGTCGATCGTCTTGGTGTAGTGCGGTATGCCCATAGCACACTAGGAAGCTCTTCAACCCACTTTCCCTTCGCCTTCTCGAGCCGCTTCTTCAACCCGTCCAGAATGGTCTTGTTTGAGGCCTCTGCTTGGCCATTAGACTGAGGATAGGCCGGCGTTGAATTGTAGAATTCGATCTTCAACTCTTCGCAAAATCCGCGGAAGAGTTTCCCGTCGAATTGAGTGCCATTATCTGAGATGAGCGCCCTGGGTATACCGAAGCGAGTGATCACAGTTTGCCAGACAAATTTCTTAACGTTATTCTCCTTAATGGTGGCCAGTGGCTCAGCCTCCACCCACTTGGTGAAATAATCGGTGGCTGCGATGAAAAACTTGCGATTGCCCGGTGCAACTGGAAGGGGCCCAACAATATCCAATCCCCAGAGTGCGAACGGCCAAGGACTTGTGAGTGAGAGTAACTCCCTTGCTGGCTGGTGAATCTGGTGAGCAAATTTTTGACACTTTTCACATCGGCGAACGTATTTTTGAGCGTCCGCTTGCATGCATGGCCACCAATAACCCTGCGAGATTGCTCGGTAGGCTAGAGATCTACCCCCAGTATGGCACCGCAGATGCCTTCATGGATCTCAAAGAGGAAAGCTTCCACCTTAGAGGGGTGGACACACTTCAAATACGGCCCCGTGAAAGATTTTTTGTACAAGGCCCCGGAAGGTGAGAGCCAAAACCGCTCTGACTTTGCCCGGATCTTGTGGGCCGCCTTCTTTTCTTCTGGTAGAGTTCGATCTTTCAAAAAGGCGACGATGGGATCCATCCAGGAAGGTCCTAAGTCGGTGCAGAATACCTCGGTTGCTTCTGGTTCCTCAATGCTCGGCCGGGGTAAAAATTCAATCATCAAGGGATTGGGAAAGGTTGTCTGAGTGGAAGCAAGACCGGCCAATTCATCAGCTGTGCTGTTTCTCTCGCGGTTGATCTGTTCAACTCTGATGGCATCGAACTTCTTGACTTCCGCTCGCACTAGCGCCTGATACTTGGCCATTCTTTCATCTTTGGCCTCATACTCCCCTGAGACTTGATTGACCACCAACTTGGAGTCACTGAACACCATAAGGGCTGTCACCTTCATTCTCAGCGCGCTTCTCAGACCAGCCAGGAGGGCTTCATACTCCGCCTCGTTGTTGGATGCTGGGAAGCCGAGCGTAATTACTTGCTCAATAATTAGCCCATCTGGCGAAGTTAATACAATTCCCAGTCCAGCCCCATGCCTATTGGACGCCCCATCAACGAACAACTTCCATATCTCGCCAAGAAACAGCTTCCAGCAATCAGAAGGATTTTGGGAGCTTCTCAATTCCAAGTCTCTGGTAGGCTCAATCTGGTCTCTTTCCACGTCATTGCTGGGCTCTTCTTTCAATGAGTCGTCGTCCGTTGCTATTTCAGGCAAGCTTTGCTCTTCCCCTGCTCGCGTTGCCAGAACCATGGGTTGTGCTAAGTCCGCACCAACCAAATCAACCGGACAGACTGGATGTGTACCTGGGGCAAATTCCGCCACAAAATCTGCGAGGGCTTGAGCCTTGATTGCGGTGCGCGGTTGGAACTTAATGTCATACTGGCCTAATTCTACGGCCCATTTCAGAATTCTCCCAGTAAAGTCCGCCTTTTCGAAGAGCACCTTGAGCGGGAACTCGGTTAACACCACTATTGTATGGGCATGAAAGTAGTGTGCCAGCTTTCTTGATGCCATCATGAGAGCCAACGCCAATTTTTCCAAGGGAAGATACCTCGTTTCGGCCGGGAGCAAAGTCTTGCTTACGTAGAAAATGGGCAAATGCTGAACGCCCTCAGCGCGGACTAGAACAGCGCTCACCGCATGTTGAGAGACCGCCAAGTAGAGATATAACTCCTCGCCAGGCTGAGGTGTAACCAGAATAGGTGCTGAAGAGAGATACGCTTTCAAGTCCGCCAGAGCACGGTCGCACTCCTCATCCCAAAAGAACTTGGATTTCAAAGTTTTGAAGAAGGGCCTGCAACGATCCGAAGACCGCTGATAAATCTGTTCAGCGCGGCTGCCATCCCGGCAAGATGTTACGTCCTTCGTGGAGTTAGGGCGTTCCAATTCTTGTATTGCCTTGATCTGCGATGGGTCAGCCTCAATTCCTCGGTTTGTGACCAAAAAACCTAGGAATTTCCCAGTGCCAACTCCAAAGGCGCACTTAGAGCGTTCAGGCGAAGCTTGTGACGCTTGAGTATGGCAAACATTTCTGCTAGGTCGGCGAGGTGCTGAGACTTCTCCTTACTCTTCACCACCATATCGTCGATATAGGCTTCCATAGTTCTGCCCAAGAGAGGGGCGAACATTTTTGTCACCATCCGCTGAAAGGTTGCCCCGGCATTTTTCAATCCGAACGGCATGACCTTGTAGCAGTATAAGCCTCTGGGGGTGGTGAAGGACGTGGTCTCCCTGTCCGGCTTGTACATGGCTATTTGATGATAACCGCGATATGCGTCCAAGAAGCTAAACCTCTGATGGCCAGCGGTTAAGTCCACCAGCTGGTCAATTCGAGGGAGAGGAAAGCTATCCTTTGGGCATGCGCGGTTGACAGTCTTGTAATCCACGCAGACTCGCCACTTGCCGTTCTTCTTAGGAACCACCACCGTGTTAGATATCCACCGAGGGTACTGCACTTCTTCAATCGCACCGGCTTCCAACAAGTTCTTCACTTCTTCTGCCACCACTTCAGCATGGTGCAAGGCTAAACGGCGCGTCCTTTGTATGACTGGGCGCTCATTGGGAAGACATTCAATTGGTTGGCAGATGAAGCTTGGGTCGACGCCAGGCATATCGTAAGGCGTCCATGCGAAAGCCTCCAAGTGGCAACCAAGAAATTGACATAATCCGATCGTTCGGCGCTGGACAAAGACGATCCCAGGAGGAAGAACTTAGTCGGATCCTTCTCGTCGATGCGAACTTCCACCAAATCTTCGACTGACTTTTCCTCGGCCTTTCTGCCCACGTCTTCAAGGACCTCCTTTCCCTCGGGCCCCTCTATCATCTGAACAAACCCTTTGGCCGCTCGGCTGCCATTCACCGCAACGAAGCACTGTTTGGCCATCACCTGGTCTCCCCAGACTTCCTCTATTCGCCCGTTGGAGGCTGGAAAGCGCATGACTTGATGGAAGGTCGAAGCGACCGCTTGCATGGAGTGTAGCCAACCTCGGCCCAGAATCAAATTGTAAGTCGATGGAACTCTGAGCACCCAGAATTCTACTTGCTTCACAACCGACCCCGCCTTGACCGGCAAGATAATCTTTCCAATCGGCCATTCTGGTTGCGAGTTGAAGCCGACCAAAGGAGACGTTGCAGGAGCCAAATCCTTGTCTTCCAACTTCATCTGTTTGAACGCGTCATAATACATTATTTCGACCGAACTCCCCTGGTCGATCAATATTCTCTTGATATCAAAATCTTTGACGCGAAGGGTCACCACCAAGGCGTCGTTGTGCGGCATCTGCACCCTTTCCAAGTCTTTGGTCGAAAACGAAAGGATGTCTTTCTCCTCGGTTTTTCCCTTCTTCACGGCGGGCTGAACAGAGAGCACTTCCCTCATGTGCTCAGCCTTCTTTATCATCCCTCTAAGTTCGCAAACCCTTGCCGGTTCAATGATGCCGTGGATGACGTTGATCACACCTTGCGGGGGCGCCTCCAGGGCGGCCATGCCATTGGGCTCGGTTTGCCCGGTTGGCGCGGCCTTGACTCCCCATCATGTATTGGTCAAGGTGACCCGCCGCCACCAACTCCTCCAGGTGCTGTTTGAGCGGCAAGCAGTCTTCTGTCCGGTGTCCCCGTTCTTCATGGAAGGTGCAGCGATATTTTGGATTGAAGCCTCGCTGGCGCGCTCCCTAACTTGGCCGCCAACGGACAAAAGGCTCCCCGCGGATCTCGCTCAAAATGCGGTAGATGGGAATTTTGAAGACCGTGGTAATCCCTGTCCGCGCCTTCAGTTTTCTCTTGGCATCTGCTGCGTGTCGCGGGGTGCTCAGCCCGGTCATTTCTCTGCGACCTCTGTTTTTGTCATTTTTGGCCGGTCCCTCGGCGTGATCTTTTGGTCGGTCACATGGGCGGTTATCCTCCTGCCCAACCGAGTTAACTTTCCCCTTCCGCTGTCCTGCCACCGCGACCGGATTATTCTTCTCGGTCGCAGAGCAGCGTCATCTTCCACACGAATGTGCTTCGTTGATCCGCTGCATCAAAGATTCCATGGTGGTGGGCTGATGCATCGTGAGCGAATCTCGCCTCTATGTCCGACTGGGAGACCCCTCTTGTATTGAGTGATCGCCAGATTGGTAGGGCAATCGAGGATCTCATTGTAAGTCTCCCAGTACTTCGCATTGTATGCCTTCAGCGAACTCCCAGACTCCATCTTGACGCCCAGGAGGTGGTCGACCTCCTTCGGCGTTCGAGTGTTGTTTTGAATCTGGTGACGAAGGCTTCCGCTAGTTGTTGCCACCCCTCGATACTCCCCTCCGGGAGCCTTCTCGAACCACTTCAAGCCCAGCTCTCCCAAGCTTGCTGGGATATGAGGCACACAAGGCGTCGTTCCGACGGTGGCCAGCCATTACTTGCCGGTAATGACTCACATGCATGTACGGATCCGTCCGGCCGTCGTACAAAGTAAATTTTGGCTGGTGGAATCCGGCAGGAGTGGGTGGCTCTCAATTTGGGACCCGTCGGCGTAAGCCTCCAGCTCTCTTTTCCTCCAGTGCTGGGCTATGTTTCTGGGTGCCGGCCCTCATCACTCTTCCTGCAACGAACTGGGGCACTCAATCTCTGTAGCGCCTGGCACCCTCTGCCTCCCGAGCGCGCTCTCTCTCCAGCACGTCCCTAGATCTCCTGGAACGGGAGGAGGCAGAGTATCGCCGACGTTGACGACGGGCGAGGGGCGATAGGTGCTGTCGCGAGTGATGGATCTGCCCTCTCGCTGGTCGGAATCTCCAACCCCATAGTTCCTGGTGATGAGATTGAATGGTCCTCCTCTGGCGCGCCACAGAACGAGGGGAGGGGGTGCGCTCACTGAGGTTGCCCACTCCAGCCACCCCCTTCCCCCTCACTTGGCGCTTCAGAGCTCCATCTCCGCCGCCATCTTACGAATGAGGGCCTCTTGGTCCTTGAGTTTGTGCTCCAGGCGCTCCTCACGGGACTCCCCCGGCGCCGGCGGCCCTCTGGACTCTGTGAACGATCTGAACTCCTCCCACGTTTGTCGCGCGCTCCGCGCGAAGAGGTTTCTAGGCCCGCCACGGTTGGAACATTAGGGGGGCCTTCTCTCCTTCGGACATACTCTGGAGTCACACCATCGACGACGGACAACGGAACTTCGTCATTGTTGGCCATGGAAATGATCGAAGAAGCTGGAAGAACAAGGGTTGAAAATCAAAGACTTCCCACAGACGGCGCCAATTGTACGGGGGCGAAATATTCTTTGCTCTCCGTACGCCTTGAACGTCAAGCTTCTGGTAACGGCGTCTATCTCTGCAACACAAAAACGGTGAGCTGCCCGGCGGTGGTGTGCCGGAAAAACCCTCCGACGCTCAAGTCAGTTCACTGAGGAAGAAGACAATGAGAAGAGAGAGAGAGTGCTCGTGAGAATGAGTTCGCATACCAGTAACGTTCGCCTTCCCTCTCTATATCTAGGCTGGCCACGCAGCTCCGAGATTGTGCGCGCACTACCTCTGCTGTCCTTCCCTGGACAGGTGGCAGTGCTCGCCTCTCACCACCTTACACGTGTAAAGGTTTTGTCCTCCTTCCAGTACATGCAGAACTGCCCAACGGTATTGAGGCGTTCGTGGAGCAGATGTCCTCTCCTTCACACCATTGGCCCAGGTGGCACCCTTAACCGGGTACCATGACCGGCCTAACCCTTGGGAGACTTGAAATCGCGTAACCGTGCTACGTACCGCCGGCCTGTGACTTGGGACCAGGCGAGAACCTAACTGCCAATGCCGAGCTACCCCCGATCGGTTCATCGCGATTGACCGGTTGCGAGGCATGCCGGCCTCCAACCGTTTTATCTCCAATCTCGGTCACGCGCAACCGCTTCGCCTCGGCTGGACAGCCAGTGGCATGCCGGCCAGGCAGCATCCTCCGCGTAGCCCGGTCAGTCCTTCAGCTCGGCTGAAATCTCCACCGCGGACTTCGCCCCACACGAGCGACCTCCAGCTCGGCCCTCAGGAGGTTACCGGTTGACCGCGTCACCCGAGCAAACCAGACAACTCGGCCGTCCAACCGTCCAATCTACTCGGCGCCGCGTAGTCCGTAACGCTGGACGGTACTTTCGGCCGTACTATCAGATGGAAATCTCCCCTCTCACATGAGAACACTGATTTCCTAAGCATGAAATACATTGAAGATAAAACACTACTACGGAAGGAGAATCATCTTCTAGCTGTCGAAAAAAGGTACTGCCCAGTCCAGTTTGCTACTTCTCTAACTCTTGATCTGAAAATGTAAGAGCTCGACTACTTCTATGGTTGGATCTCAAAGCATGAAAACCATAAAAGTGCAAAACCTATTGGCAGCTTGTAATTTTTTCGAAGATGCCTTCGAAAACTGTTATTCGTATAATACTTCCATATGGATAAAATAATTAAAAAATAAATAAATAAAAAGAGTTCAGTAAACTCTATATTAAAGAGTTCTATAAATTCTACACTGGAATTCTTTCTTCAGATGCATATGCTTATCTAAACTCAGATAAAGATCAATCAGGAAACAAGTATGGATAATAGCACATTTACCACTTTTGGTAGCATTGACAATCTGCTAAGCTTCTTGTTCAACAGTAAAAAGTATTTGCAATGCTACACAGAATTTCAAAATAATAGTGACAAAGTTAGAGGAGAGGGTAACAAAATCAGGAAGCCTTTACCAATAATTGTTGAGGCAGGGATAAAAACAACCGGACCATGATCATTGAAAATTCCAAAGTAGCAGGTTATAATGAGATTGTGTGGAGATAATCTTGGGTTTATCGTGAATAAAGAAAATCACTGCATTAATTGGACGCTTTATTCTATCACAAATTCACTACATTGTAACAAAAGTATAATGGCACCAATTGGAAATTGAAAAGCAAAATATTACATAGCATATACCTATTACAGATAGGATGAAGGTTTTGGAACCCTAATCTCATTACATAGTACCGGCATGCTGTAAGAGCCACACGTCTTTACTTTTCATCTATGTTACATGGACTTTTCCAAATTTGTGAAGTGCATGTGTCGAACACTCGACTTGTTGTACGTGATATATATCCAATATGACTAGTTGGACATGCCCAAATTAATATCTACAAGTAGTTAGTTCACCATGTAACTGATCATGAGAATTGAGTTTTACATAAAATGCACTATTTTATTTTTGTAAACATCAAATAAAAAAGGATGTAAGAAAATATGAAATCTAGCCTTATCTTGGTAGCCTTGGGCATGAGAATTAGATGAATTATACCCACACCTGACACTCGTACTCGAGTCCATGTGTATATACAGGACTGAGTGCATTTCATAGCACTAGGTAGCTTGGTTGGTTAATGTTTTCCTAATATAATATTTATGATATGCCTGAAATTTTTACACTGGTAGTCCCAACATTTTGCTGCTTGTGTCAGTTTAGTCTCTACAGTTTCAATTGGCTCATTTTTTACCCTTAATTTTAAATTTTGTTTCAATTTGGTCCAATTGATATTGTTATTAGAATTTTTGATAGAAAATTTTCATTGAATTAGTTGAGATTAAGTCATTAAATTGATCGAATTTACAACTTTCCTCCTAAAAATATGACACATGCCGCTCATGTGCACATTTGCCATAAAAAATGCTAACAATTGGAAGCAATTGGACCAATTTGAGATAAAATCAAAAGTTCAGGGTCAAAATTAATCCAATTTAAATTATAGGGACCAAAATGACACAAGGGCCAAAGTACAAAGACTAATAGTGTAATTTGCCCTATATTTTTTATTGATGGAATACAAAATAGAAAGCCACTAGTTTGACAAAATCTACAGTGGTCACACAATTCCTTGGAAACATATCTGGATCAAATGGGCCAATATAGGTACTGTAGGCTGTAGGTAAATGTATTTAGATCCCTTACGTGGCAAACCATGTCATCGTTATGTTGCTATCTCCACAAAATGAGGCTACTACACATGTTAAGCTTCCTAAGGTGAGACATAGACTAATCACATCTTCATATGCTCTCCACTAGGGTTGGGCATTATTTTAAATAATCGTATCAGGATATGTATCTATATTGTTATCAGCGATACGGTCATATATTGGTCAATATCAAATAGTATCAGCTGATATATCGAAGAATACCAATGTTGAAGGTCAAAAATTTCAATACATAACAACCAATATTTAAAACCCTAGGGTTGAATCATAAGGCATAGCGTATTTTCTACTAAGCATTGCGATCACAATATCATCTTGGTTCAATTGAGTGACCCCACTCATTCATGCCAATGTCCTGTGGGTCATTTTACATTGGCCAATAAATATCAAAACTATCAAATAAATGGCTTGTAGAAAATTTAAAGAGGAGACTCCTAGAAAAGGTCATACCAAGTGCAAAGGTTGTTGCCTTAAAGCATATGGTCCAAGAGAGGTAAGAGGTAGTCGTCTTTACTTTTAATTTAATTTAATTTTTTGTGTGTGGCAAAATGGATGATTCTTGTGACTTGAACTTGCACCACAATGCTAAGGCAGATGGCACTTACCCACACCAGGTCACGACAAATTAGGGACACATAAAATAATTGATTTCAATATAACCTCCTTAAATTTTAATGGGGAAGGCCTGAAAGTGTATATTCTAAATATTCCCATCCTCTCCATTAGAATAGGTTGTAAGGTAGTATAAGGCATTGGTTTTTTTGGGGATCAAACTAGTCTTAGTTATTCATAATCATAACCATTCCTCTAAATGTTAAAATATTGGGCAAATTACCAACACCCCCCTCGAGGTTTGACTAAAATACCGATTATTCCCTGAGGTTTAAAAAATTACATCCCGCCTCTTGATATTTATATTTGCATAACAAATTACCCCCTCATTTGTTATGCAAATATAAACTTCAGGGGCAATTTGTAATTTTCCAAACTTCATGGGAAAATTCGTATTTTAGTCAAACCTTGAGGGGGTGTTGATAATTTGCCCTAAAATATTCCACTACAAATCGTGAAACCATCCTTAAGAGGATGTCCTAAAGCACATGAACATTGTTAAGAGCATTAAAATTGGTCAAGATATTTGGACTCTCCTTCACATTCACACACACACACAATAATAATAATAATGATAATCTATTATTACCACCATCACATCATGAACACCAAGGTTGTGTTTGGATTATAGATTTAACTTAAGTAGGGATTTGGAAAGAAAAAGGGAAAAGGTGGGTTATTCACATTTCACCTACTCTTCCCTTTTCCTTTCCCATTCCCTTTTGAAATTCGTACTCAAATCCATGATTCAAATGTAGCCTAAGGTTGTGTTTGATTGGAGAATTTGATGAGAGAAAATGAAAGAGAAGGAAATGCAATCCCACTTTTTATTTGATTATAATGGAAAACATAAGGGAAAAGAAAGTGAGAGAGAAATACAATCCCACTTTTTGTCTTTTAGGTTCACTTTAGCCTCTTTTCTTTCTCCATTTCTCAACTTAACCAAACATAGCTTGGAATTTGAATCTTATCAATTCTTTCTTCTTTTCTTTCTATTACCCTTTCCATTTCCATTTTAATTTCCCAAATCAAATCCTCCAACCAAACCCAACCTAAAGAAAACTCAAACCCTTGTCTTTGATGAGTAAAAGTATGTCACTGAAAGAGTAGACAAAGGAGGGCATGTCTTCTTACAACATCTATCCCTACCCCTTATCCAACAATCCAATTGAAACCTAAGTTAGCTCATATATACACAAAGAACATGAAACCCATTAAAAAAAGAGCGAAACAAAACCATCCTACCCTGTCAAATTGGTCGATCAATGATCCTTTTCTTTCTTTCCTACATTTTCTACATTGTATTTCTACTAGTACAAAGTTGTATTTTGAAGAGATCCACGAACTAAAGCATTTGATTCAGCAATGAACACGTGCAGCATAGATATAAATATACAGTTCAAAACACACACACACACACAAAAGAAAGCTCAAAACAAAGGAATCACAGAGTCTAAAAACCTTCTAAACTGAATCACAGAAATAGCAAAATGCTATAAGAGAGAGAGACACGTACCTCCGGAGCCGACATTGATGGCAAGACCCGAGATCACACGCTGCAGGAGTTCGAAGTATTGACGATGAAGTAGTAACGTTGTCGTTGTATTTGATTTATTTATTTTAAGGATAATCTTAAACTATTATTTATTTTAAAGATAAATTACAATAAATCATCTTAAAATATTATGTTTGATTCGCAATTTACTCCCAAAATTTCAAAATTCAATACTAATGCTCGTTTATTTCGATAAAAAATATTTTTAAATGAAAATAGTTTTATGAATTTTTTAAAAAAGTATTTTTTTAGTTTCTATGTTTGGTAATGAAACGAAAACGGAGGCGAAGGTGGTGATATGATGGCGGCGGCGGTAATAGCAACGGTGATGGCAACAGTGGCTCTAGTAATGGTGGTATAGTGGTAGAGGTGAGAGTAGCAGTGGTAGTGTGGTGATATTGATAAGATTTTAATCTGAAAAATATTTTCTGCTCATATAATCTATTTTTCTATTGACCATGAAAAATATTTTCCGTTAACTTTCACTTTGCATTGTACCAAACACCAAAAAATATAAAACATATTTTCTAAAAAATGTTTTTCGCCCAAATAGGCAAAGCGTTAAAAAGCTAATGTATTATCTTATTACAATTAATTGTTTCTATAAGGATTCTGTTAGTGATTTATAGGGGTGCAACTTGGGCGGGTTCGGTCGGGTTGGGAGGTTGTCCAAGCCAAGCCCAAGTGTAGACACCCCATTTTTTACCGACCTTAAGACTCAGACGTTATCGATTGAACGCTCGGTGATGTTGCACGTTGTGTTTGTTTTGAAGTTTCGGAGTTTCGGCTGAGAGCCTTGCCTCCGGACCTCGGAACTTTTTGTACTTTGACTCGGTCTGCGGACTGAGTCTTGTTTTCTCTTCCCGGAGGGAGGGAGAGGTCTTGTAGACCATCTCTCAGTGGTCGTAGACTACTTTTCGTGGTCGTAGGCCACTGTTCCCGTTTGGAGACTTGTTTTCGATTTTCGGAGCCGTCGGCCGCGCGCCTCAACTCGGGACCGCTTAACATTCTCCGTTTGGCACGGTTTTCGGAGCACACCTTGTTTCCTCTGTCTAGAGGGACACTGTGGTCTGGGAGACCACTTTTGTGGCCGTACGCCACTTTTGGTGCTCAACAGCCAGTTTTCGAGGCACCCGGCCGCGCGCTTTGCCCCCCAAACTCTCGTTTTGCATTCGTGTTGGTTCATTTTTAGCATGGACCCTGTTTTCCTTGTTTGGGAGGTGGTACAAGGGTGGGAGACCACCATTTCTCCTTGGAGACCACTTTCTCCTCGCCAGCCGATTTTCTTGTCGGAAATTGGTTTTCTTGGTCTTTGGGCCACATTTGCTGGTCTCCCACCACACCACTAACTTGCTTTCAAAGTGGAGACCACCGATACCCTTGGTCGACCACCTTTTATCTAGGAGACCACTTGCCCTGGTCGGCCGACCAGGGAAAGTGGTCGGCTGACCACCTTAACTGGTTGGCCAGATTTCTCCTATATTGTCTGACTGAGTAGATGCCAACTGTGCCAGCTGGAAGGCACAGACTGTATCCTCAATACACGTGTATGGAGGATTTGCACCCTTGCTTTAGCTTTTTGAAGAAGCTTGAACCCTTGTTCTAACTTCTTGAGGAAGCTTGAACCCTTGCTCCTCTATAAGAGAGGGCCTCCCTCTCCTTAAACCAGGTTCAAAAAATTTGTTTAAGACAAAATATATATCCCTCTCTATATCTCTAAATTTTAGGTTCAAAAGTGCATTGTTCTTGGCCTATTGCACCACACCTCATAGCCACACACCTCCACCATTGATCTAAGGTTCTTGGAGGGTATTTTCAGAGGTTAAAGAGTTGGTTTTGGGCTGGAGGAGTTGCTGGTTTTGCTGAGCTTCAAGGGTAATCTCTTTTCCTCTCTTTTAAAGCATTGTCTTGATCACTCTCTTAGCCAAACTTGCATGCTTATTTGAGCTTTGTTGTCAACTGAAAAAAGTCTTGTTTTGAGGTCCTTTTGATGTTTGTTTAAGACCATTTTGGTGTTGAAGGTAATCTACCCTTTTGCATGCTTTAAATAGCCTTGTTTTGTGCCGTGCCATGAGACCTTTGTATTGAACTTTGCTTGGCCCTTTGGCCACTAAATTCCAGTGGATTTTCAGTGGTTGGCATGTGGTTTTGAGGTCAAAATCAGAGAGGGGTGACCCTCTCTCTTGTTGTCTTGTTTACTAGCATTTTTGGCCTACCAAAGGAGCATATGTTTATACCATTTGGAGGCCTGGTTCAGGCACTTTTTGGTGATTTCTAAGACCTGCCTAGGCTCTGACCATGGCTGGTTTGGTCCCTTTTTGCTTGCTTCTTGCATGTGTAGAGTAATCCCTTTCATAGCTTATCAAAGGAGCATGTCATTCTTGCATGTATTGGTCATATTTTAGTGGGTTTTTAGCCATATTTTGGCATGCCATGACTCTGTTTTTGTTTAGTTTGGTAGTCCTTCACATGCTTCATATGCTTGTAGTGTAACTCATGTTCACTAGCTCACAATGCATGTTGTTTTGGCCCTCCATGCTAGCATATTTTGGCCATGCTCCAAACTGATTTTGTTCATATTTTGGGCTGCCTTAGCTCTGTTTTGAGGTCCCTTGGTCGAATGATGCTTGCCATGCATACTTGTTGTGTAATAGCATTGACTAGCTTTAAGTTTGAAGGTCCCTTGCATGCTTAGTTTGAGCTACTTACATGTTTTGGCATCATTGGGCATGATATTTCAGAGCTTATAGGGATGCTACACTTCCATATTTTCCATGCTTTAAGTGCTCTTTAGAGTTGTGCATTTATGCCCTATTTGCGAGCCATTGCATGAGCTTCACTTTTGTGCCTTTCAAGCCACCATCCCAACCCATTTTGCTACTGTTTTGGGCCTGCATAGGGTCTGTTTGGGGTTGGTTTCATCATTTGAGCATCGCTTTACATGCCTATAGTGTAATGCACTTCACTAGTTTCAATGCTTGAGCCATTCAACATGCATTGTGTGAGTTGTTTGCATGATTCGGAGCCATTTTGTATGTCATTTCAGAGCTGGAACATGTGTCATTGTATGCATATTTCATCCTTTCAATGCTTTTGTAGAGTTGCATTTTGTGCTATTGGGCTTAAGTCCTTGCATTGTGTATGCTAGCATGAGTTTCGGGATCTTGTTTCCATCATGTTTGGCCACTGATTTGGGTGTGGCTGAGGCCCATTCATTTTGGTTTAAGTCCATTTTTGCATTGAGTATGCCACATTGCTGCATGATTGATCATTGGATTGTGCATGCCTTGTTCATCTCATTGTGTATGTTAGTTCTTAGGTGCATTGTGTATGCTAAGTACCACGTGTATTGAGTATGCCATTGATAGTTCGTAGCATTGTGTATGCTAGTTGCATGTTTGCATGTCATCCTTTGCATGTTTGCATCACTTAGTTGCATAGCATTTAGGTTGCATACTTAAAGTCGCATCGTGCTTGCCATTGTTTGTTGCATTGTGTTCGGAATAGGAGTTAATCCGAACACGAGAAACGATGGACGTTTCGTACTCAAAGTGACGAAACGTGCCTCGATTCCCGGTCGCTGACACTCTTGACTACCCATGACGGAGTTGTTAGCTTTAGGTGCTTGTATGTGCATTCATTTCACATTGAGTCGTGCAATTCGACTCCTCAGCTATCATGCATTGAGATGAGCGACCGGTGGCCCGAGGGTCGAGGACCACACTCCCTAGAGCTTATGCAATGACGGGGAGAGTGGTCGTGCACACATGTATTGCGAATACTTTGCCATCTCTCTCTATTGCCTTCTGTTGCAGAAAACCAGAAACCAGAGGTATAAACTGGCCAGCCGACCATGTTTAGTGGCTGGCCGACCACTTTTTCTGGTTTTTCACTACAAAAGTGGTCGGCAGGTGGTCTCCAAGGCCAATAGCTGGTCGGCAGCCTTCCCACAGATTCCCAGGGTGGAGTTTCAGCCTTCTGGAGCCTTGTGCAGTGTTTTGAGGTCAATTGCAAACAGAGGCAAGTCGGGGCGTCTCGAGGGATTTCCGAACAAAGCAATTCAAGCATGCATGCATCCTTCATCATCCAAGGCAGAGCTGAGGCAGTCCGCATTCATGTAGTTTGCATGCTAGTTTAATTGCTTACTTAGTTAGTTTGTTAATTAATTAGAGTTGTGTAATAATTAGCTGTAATCTATTATTCATTTTGGTTGTGTAATAACTAGCTTAATTAGATTAGCTTAGATTAGCCAGTTGGTGTTGTATTATTTATTCGGACCCTCCGTCAAGTTTAAATGCAAAATTTTCGATCCTCTTGGGCTAAAAACCTGGAAAACACTTGTAAACATTTAAAACAACATGACTCAAAGCTCAATTTGAGAAATCAAAGCCCAAGAGTGTTCAATGCAAACTCAATTTCAAACCAATTTCCATGAACATGAAGAACATGCAACATGCATGGATTAAACTCAATTCAAAGCTTCAATCTCATGCTCTAGCGAGCCAAAACTTTAAAAAACATGGTGAAATCATGGTCCATTGTAAGAATATGAACATGCATGTGACAATTTGCCATGAAATCAACTCAAAATTCAACAATACAACCATGCATGCATGAATTCTAACATGATCCAACATGTATGAATTAAAACATGACTTAGCTCTACAATTTAGCATGGATCATGCAAGACTCACTTAAATTCAAAATCAAAGGGTTTGAATTCCTTACCTAGAGCTTCAATTACAAGACTAGGAGCCCAAATGGTAAACTACACTTCAATTTCCAAGCAAATCACAAGTTGAATTCAACTCCCTCACTTCCTCTCTCTCTTTGGTCGGTTGAGCTTCTCAAATATGGCTGATCAAATGTTTTTGTTGAGTGTATATAGGCTCAATGTGTTTTGTAGATAGTGGGCCACTAGGTGGCATTCTAGTAATTAAGTCTAACTTTGCAATTCATCAATAATCAATCTAATTTAACCATACCAAATCAGTTTTCAGATAAATATACCATAAAATCATATAAATTATGACGATCATGAAACACTAAACGATTTCCGGTTCGGCCGCCGATAAGGCCTTCAATTAGCAGTTCAATCATAAAGACATGCACAGATAATGAAATAAACAATAGATAGACATGCAATTCAAATAAATACTCTCAATCAATCAGTTTCAGATTTCAGTCAATCAGTTCAGTATTTCAGTCAGTTCAATTACTTTTCATATTCGATCTCAGTTTAGCAGTAATCAGTAATCAATCAGTTATTAATCGGTAAACAGTATGAGGGTTGTTACACTTGCCCCAAGTACTCAGCCAGAGCTTACTTCTTTCACCAATGGCTGGTGGATTTCCCTTCAGAAGGGTTGTGGTGTGAATGGATGTGCAGTAGATCTGTAGCTAACATAACTTGAAGTTGCCCCTGGTTTACTTTGACTGAGATGAGCTACAGCTTGTCCTGTTAACCGGGTATGCAGTTGATTGGCCTCACACACTGTGTGTTCTATTTCCCCTTTCGATTCAGACGCCAATTTGGACATGAGCAGACACGTCCAGATGAGGAGGTGGAATACTCGGCTTCATTTCCCATTCGTGGTTCACACCTACCTCGATACCTTATTGCTTGGAGGGCAAGGGAGCTTCTGGCCCCTGCTCCTAGCTTCAGTTACGCCCTTTCTAGCGAGTGTTTATCTTGGCTTGAGGATGAAGAACAAATTGGGCCATTGTTAGCTGTGGAAACTTCCATGAGTGCAAACAGAAAACATAGAGCTACCTGACTTGGTTGTGCCCCTAGTTTTACTGCTTTGATATTTCTTTTCAAGTTTTATGATGTAAAAGCAACTTCGATTTAAATCAGAGAGTTGAAGAATGTACTTGCGTTGAAATCAATAAAATTAAAGTTGCGAGTACTAAAATTTTTTCCTTTCGGTCCAAAAAATGGTCCAAGTTGTAAAAATGATAAAATTTTGAGAAAAATCAACTTTTATTAAAACTTTCAAAACCATCTTCGGAAATGGTCATTACCTGACACACTCAAAAACCCATCCTCAAGATATACAGCCCCGAATCAACAAATCACGATTGCCCATAACCGCATCCATTATACCGGCCCTTCTACCAACATAAAAATTACACAACCGCACTAACCGATAATGGAAAAAGATGGCCTGATCAAATATGAATGAATAGGACAGTTGAATTGGAGATGGTTACGGCCGAACTTTAGAATGAAGTTGCCTATGTATGCCAAAAATGGGAATCAGGCCTTATATAGTTCGGTTCAGGTTCACTCGAATATTAACTCTCTCATTTTGCGCTCTAACTTTTGCCAAAGTTACCCTTTAGGGTTTTCAACCTTGCGAATTCATTTTTTCTTTATTTCTAATTTTTCTTGCTCTAACTTTTGCCTAGGTCGCCCTTTCGGGTTTTCGACCTAGCGAGCTTCTCGAGGGTAATATTTCTTTAACTTATCCATATTGATCAATTGTGAAAACTCTAAGCCATCCAAGTCTATGAGAATAATTGCCCCTCCTGACCAGATTGACTTGATGATATAAGGACCAGTCCAATTGGGTCTGAACTTGCCCCTAGGGTCATGGATGGGAGCCCGGTTGTCTTTCAGTACTATGTCCTCTCCCTTGAGATTTCTAGACTTAAGTTTCTTGTTAAAAGCCTTGGCAATTCGGCGTTGGTAGCCCTGGACATGATACAATGCCCTTAATTTTCTCTCATCAAATAACATTAACTCCTCAAATCTACTCTGTTGCCAGTCCGCCTCCGCTATCTGACACTCAACCATAACTCACAGCGACAACACTTCAATCTCAATTGGCAAAACAGCCTTCATCCATAGACGAGAGAATAGGGAGTTGCCCTTGTAGATGTTCGGATTGAGGTTCTGTAGCCCCAGAGCGTGAATGACAGTTTATCCGGCCAGTCCTTGTAGGTTTCCACTATCTTCCGCAAGATGTTCTTGATATTTTTGTTGGTGGCTTCAACAGCTCCATTAATCTGTGGTCTGTATGTTGATGACTTATGTAAAGCCACGTTATATGAGTGTGTAAACATTAACATAGGGAACAACCTATTTGTATTACAGAATTAATGTGAACATTCATAACTTTATGTACACACTATATTTGTGACCAAAATAACACATTGTTATTTTGAATGTGAAAATTAACATTGATTGTGATTTGTAAATAATTTATTATTGATGTTGTCATGTTATTTTGGTATTATAGAGACACTGTTAACATTCACATTGTTGGTAGTTACTTGTTATTGTGTACACATGGCTTCGTTTGGGATGTGGATTGGCTTTTTAGCTTTTTGACTTTTTAGCTATTTTACTCTAGGACTAAAAAGTCTCATTTGGGATGAGTTTAGTGTTTTTTTTTTTTTTTTTTTTACTTTTGTGAGGGAAAAAATGAAATAATTATGGTTTGGATGTAACATTTTGTTTTATTGACTTTTTAGTCTATTTTGTCTTTTTGTGACTATTTTAGCCTTTTAGTCCCAAATTTCTTCATGCAATGTTGATGTGAACATTTACATGTCTATGTTGTACTGTTAAGATGCACAATATGTTATGATCAAAATGACATATTATTGTTTGCATTTGTATGACTATTCTTGAATGTGAATATTAACATTGATTAATGATGTGATGATCACAACACCAATTGCAATCTATTAAAATCTGATAATCCACAACAACAATGACTTCAGTGGATGTGAACGTTTACATTCACTGAAATATCTAACCAATAAGCATACACACAATGATATATAATACCATATCTATCAATCTATCTTGAAATAAAAAGTAGAATTCAATTTTAATTAATTATTGAACAATTCTGAACATACATTCTCATCAAACATTATTGAACATGAATCCCTACCAAACGCATACCCACATGCAATTTAAACTCAAATGGACCTCTACCTCCTTAGTAGAGATCAAAAAATTAATTTTGGATAAAAAACAAGTTCAAGGGCAAAATGGTCATTTTCATGAAAATTTGATTTTTGGCCAAAACGATGTTACATAGCAGCTCTTGCCAACCTTAAGCATCTCTAAGGAATTAGACATTACCATTTTGTCATCGGAAAGCTTACAAACACCCGAAATCTTAGGGCCTGTTTGGTAACGTTTACGTTTTCAATTTATAGTTACAAAAATTTTACAAACTGGTTTTTGTTTATTTTTAGAAAAACATAAACTACAAATGCGTTTGGTTTAGACAAAATATTTTTAAAAATTTAAAAATATAAAAAAGAGTGAAAAATGACAAGTGGTGGCGGGTGGTGGATGGTGACGAGTGGTGGAAAATGATGGCGGGTGGTGGTGGCGGAAGACGGTGGTGGAAAATGGTGGTAGGTGGTGGGTGATGGTGGCAGAAGACGGTGGTGGAAAGTGGTGGCAAATGGCGGGTGGGTGGGTAGGTGGTGGTGGCGGAAGACGGTGGTAGAAAGTGGTGGCAAGTGGCGGGTGGTTGCGGCGGTGGCGAAAGACGGTGGTGAAAAGCGGTGACGGGTGGGTGGATGGTGGTGGCAGGTTGTGGTGGATGGTGGGTGGTGGCGGTGGGTGGTGGTGGTGGGTGATGGGTAACGGTAACAGGTGGTGGGTGGTGGTGATGGTGGTGGTGTGGCAGGTGGGTGGTGGTGGCAGGTGGTGGTGATGTGCGGGTGGTGGTAGTGGTAGTGGTGGCGGGTGTGGGTGTGGTGGTGTGGTGGTAGCGAGTGGCGGGTGGTGGTGGTGGTGGTGGTAGTGGTGGTGACGGGAGGTGGGTGGTTGTGGCGAGGGGTGGCAGGTGGGTGGTGATGGCGGGTGGGTGGCAGGTAGGTGGTGGGTGGTGGTGGTGGTAGTGGCGGGGGGTGGGTGGTGGTGGCGAGTGGGTGGCAGGTGGTTGGTGGGTGGTGGTGGCAGGTGGTGAGTGGTGGTAGCAGGTGGTGGTGAGGGGTGGGTGGTGGGTGATGGTGGCGGAAGACGGTGGTGGAAAATGGTGACTGGTGGTGGCTAGTGTTGGGTGGTAAAAAAAAAAAAACTCAAAACTCAAAATGGAAACACATTTTTTGAATATACATTTTTTGGCCAAATTTATAAACTGAGATCACTGATTTATAAATCAAAAATTTACCAAACAAGTTTTTATTTGAGTTTTTAAAATTTTTGTAAATATAAATTGAAAACTGAAAACGTAAGTGTTACCAAACGACACCTTAGTGTCCGTCAAAATTGAGGTGTTTACAAAGGGTATATTAGTCCAAAAAATATTATAAATAAAGAAAAAAGAATTTCATGGGATACAAGTCTAAATATATGAAATTAGATAGAACGTAAAAAAAAATATATATATATATATATATGGATTTATTGGGTTATAAGTTAGATTTATAAATAAATCTCTCTAAGGAAACATATATATATAAAAAAAAAAATACAATTTTCAATAATTGAAAAAAAAATAAAGAGAAAAGAAAATTGAAAAGAATATAAAGTATGAAAGGAGAATGAGTGGGGAATACAAAGATGTTGCGAATGTGTTCTAAATGATCAATTTTAAAAGAAGTTAAGGGCTCGTTTGCTTTGTATCTCGATGCAGTTTTTGAGAAAAAATTTTAAAATTTTGTTTAGTTTAAATTTTTTAATTTTTTTTTTTAAAATCACTTTCTTTCTTTTATGTATCAATTAATCAATTTTTTTCTCTCCTCTCTCATTCTCAATCACTTTTTCTCTCTTGCATATATCTACTCAACTACAACAAAATATAAAATCATTCCAAACTCTCAAACTCCAAAACTATTTTCTAAATATATAACCAAATAAACTAAAAAAAATTCCAAACTCTATTCCCAAAATTTTTTAAAAAAATTTATCTCAAAAAACAAATCAAACGCACCTTAACTCTTTTTAAGATAATCATTTTCATTAAAAAAAACTTTTTTTAACTATTTCATTCAACATAATAAACGACGAGTTATTCATACCATGAGTTATGGTTAAATGATGCTTGAAATATACTGTAATAATGAAATGGATAAAATTTATCACTTTATGTCAAAAGTTTGATTGACAAAATGAAATTATGATATTTCATAATTCATTTATAATATAGCCACGTGGCATAATATAAAATTTTAAAATAAATAAATAAAATCAGATAATTAAAAAAGGGTCATTCTATAATACATTTGTCAAAAAAATATCTATCATAAGTTATAATCAAACATCATATCACATAAGGTATAACTAATTTTTTTAATTATAATTAAAATAATATTATAATTAATTCATAACTAATATCACAATAAATTATAATTAAAAAACATAAATACCATAACTGATACTCCCTCCGTCTCAAAATATTAGTTCCTTATTCCATTTTTCATTGTCCCAAAATATTAGTCTCTCTTCAAAAATCAAGTACAAAAATAATATAAATTTCCTATTTTGCCATTCTTTTAAATTAATAAATAATATAAAAAGTACAATTATGACATTTATATTTCCAAAAAATGTACTATCAAAAAGATAATTTTGGAAAATTAACTTTTTTTAAATGTAATAATTGTACTACTAAAAAAAATTAAATTCTCCAAAAAAGATCATTATTTTGAGACGGATGGAGTATATATAATACACCTCCAAAATAAAGAGTATATTATAAAATTTCCCAAATTAAAATGAGATAAACAACACACTTTGATGTGAAAGTTCAATGTATGTGCAATATTGGCCGGGGTACCCCCACAAAGCTTGGTCAGTGATGCATGCAATAAATGGATGATGGCATTAATCCATTGATTTTGAAAACCACACTTTTCAAGTGGATTGGCGCATAGATACATACAAAGAAGATTTGAGATCAATTGGTGGAGCCAACTTGCTCTGGCTGAGTCATCCTCCATGTGGCCTATTTTGTTTGCAGAAATGATCATATAAATTTACCTTAGATTTTGTCTACTTCAAGATTTGCTAGATCACAAATATATGAGTTATTTACAACACATCTCTAAATTATTGTAAAGTATTAATTTTATTTTTTAAATTATAAAACATATAAATAGACTTTATAAAAATTATAGAAAAATATTATTTTAACTCCTTAAATTATAAAAATATATAAATTGACTCTTTAAATTATTGGCGTATTGTACCGTGAGTTAAATTAAATTTTTAAATATTTTTTAGATGAAAATACCTTCAACACTCTATATATATATTTACAATTTTGTTATTATTGTTTTTAAATTTTTTTTAAATATTCTTTGTAAATATATTTTTGTAGAAAGAATATTTTAAAAAGCTAATAATAAAATAGAAAAAGAGAAAAATTGAGAGTGTTGCTGGGTGTGTTATATGTAGTGTTGAAGGGTATTTTTGTCTAAAAAATATTTAAAAGTTTGATTTAACTCACAGTGCAGTAACGGAAAGGGTCAAAGTTAAACTTCTCAATAGTTTACGAGGTCTCCATGTAAATAACCCGTAATGTATTTGGTTTAGAATTTTTAAAAATAATTTTTTTAATCTTTTTTGTTTTTATTTTTTAAATTCACGTAATTTAGATACACTTAGCATTTAAAAAAAAACATTAAATACAAAAAATAAAAATTCAGTACATCTTTATATTTTTTTTAGATTTATTCGTAAATATTTTATTTTTAAGTGTGATTAACTTAAGTGGAATGAAACCAAAAAAAATAAAATATTAAAAAAGTTCACTGAAAAAAAAAAAAAAAAAAAATTCCAAACCAAACAAAGAAAAATATATATATTGATAAACTGTTTAAGAATTTACTTTTAAAAACAATTCACTATTTTAGAAAATATCAAAAAAGTTATTCAAGCAAAAATAAAAATTATGATTGTTACTTACCTTTCATTAGTTTTATTTTTAAAAAGATAAATTACACCATTAGTTCATATAGTTTAAACGACTTGTTACTTTAATTCTCGTAGTAATGTGTACACTATATTTTCAATTTTGTTGCAATGTGATCATTTTGTCATTTACCGTTAGAATTTTGAATGCAGAAAAATCATGTGTAGAAATAAAGGGACCAAAATGAAATTCAAAATCAACTATGGGGACCATCAGTGTAATAAATGAATTATACTAATGATCCTTATAGCTTTTTTGATTTTAGTTTCTCTAATTTTGAATATGATTTTGTTATATTTAAAATGTTAACAATACATGCCGAAGAAATCATATTATAACAAAATTAAAAGCATAAGATTTTTAAATTATTCAAATTAAAACTATGAAAACTAAAGTGACATTTCACTCAAATTACAAGAACTAGTATAACTTATCCATTTTAAAACACATAAAAAATCGAAACATTACCAAACAATCTTGTACATTCCATCAAAATGAAATTTTATAATTATTTCAAGAAAACAAAATTTTATGGGCAAGAATGATATGCAATAATAAAAACTATGGAAAATATAATCATCAATCATCATAAGGAACAAGAGAAAGAGAACGGTCTGACAACGCATTTACCAAAGAAAAGGAAATCACAAGAAAATTAAGGATAAGACTGACCTTTCACATAAGCAACCTTGTTGTTTCAGAGAGTGTCAAAGACATGTGAAATGAGATCATCTGAAGACATGAAATATTAAAGAATAATGTCCACATCTCAAGTTTGTCCCTTCATTTTGGCAAAAGTCTTTTTCTTCGTAATGGCACCGTTTGATATAGTTGTTAAAATAGATTATAAATTATAATTTTAATCAAAAGTTATTAATTTGTTTAGTATATTTATTGAATTATAAATTTAAATTATTGAGTAGTGTTTATTAAATAAGTTGTGAAGTAATTTTTTCAATTAATTTTTATTTTTTGTTATTCACTATTTGTCTACATTTCTCATAAAATAATAATAATAATAATAATCTATAGTTCATTTGGGTCTTTTTTTATTTTTAGTTTTTTTTAAAAAAAAATCTAAGAATATAACTGTAAATTAACATGTCCATAACAGAAGTTGATAATCAGAAGTAAGGGTGAACAAATTTTCAAAATCAACTTTTTTAAATTGAAATAAATTGATAGAATTAGAAACTGTTTGAATAAGTTTAATCAAACAGTCCAAAATAACTTTTCTAAAGTTAGAAGTTACTAATTAACTCAAAAAAATCCAAACAAACACCCCCAATGAGTTTCAAATATCACCCTCGACAACATTCAATTTTAAAGGAACCAACTGATGTCTTCTCTCCTCTTTTTTTAATTGTGAAATCCCAAATTCTATATGTTCATTAAAAAGATCCAGCGGTGAATAAATTCCATCAAAAGAACATCTATAAACTCCAAAAGGCTAAATAGGGTTTATTATTGGATATATATATTTAACTAAATCCAAACATTGTGTGCAAAAGACATGCATATAAAGTAACAACTACCTAGTACCACATATTTATGAACAAAGAAACATCAAACAGATTTTCAGCGTAGGCACCATAATGCCCTCACATGGCAAGGTCACCATCAAATCAAGTTAAGATCATCTCCAACGGTCAATCAAATTTTTCATTAAATTTGAGTAAAAAAAAAAAGTTAATTTTCTCAATATGATATTTCTTCCTCCAACCATGCATCAAAAGGGGAGGGTCGACCGGTAAGGCAAAATTTTTTTTTTTTTTTTTTTTACCTTTTTGACCGGTTTGAACTTACTTATTTGAAAGGGAACCGGTCGACCGGTTGGTTGACCGGTTGGTCTCCTCCAATGGTCACGCACAGTAAAATGGTGAAATCTGTATCCTGTTCTCCCTTTGATGAATTTTTTGATGAATTCTCATTTTGATACCAATTTGCTGGAACCATTGGAGCTTCAAAAAATAACTTTTTCACCAAAATTAAAATCTGATGCCAGGTTTGGTTCACCGTTGGAGATGCTCTAACAAATTTAGAGTTTTTTACCAAATCCAACATGCATATGGGAAATAAGTTTTGAAACAACTCGGGTTTGGTAAATAACTCAAATAATTTCGTTTACATCAACCAAAGTAATTAAAACAAGAGATTGTTGCATATCTGCAACATTTATTTATTTACTGATAAAAAGAAATGGTAAGTTCTTCCCTTTGAAAGGCCAATGCAACAAAAAACAAAATGTACAAAATAAATGTTTCAAGAGTCCTATCTACAGCCGACAGCAAGTCTAGGGTCCATGGAAAATAATTTACCAAAAACATTCATGACAAAATAATCATATCCGAGGCGAGAATGGCACTAATCTAACCATCAAGGTTCAAGAAGCCCAGACTTTCACAGTAGTAACATGCTTCAAAAGCATTACGTTGACATCATGGGATATTTTTCCCACTTCCGTTTCAAAGTGTTGAATCTTTACACCCGTCTCTCGTTCAAGACAATTCACATCGGCACCTGAATCTCCATTGCTCTGTTTTTTTGACCACTTGAAAAAAAATAAAAAAATAAAAAGCTGCAGTAGCGTAGCGATAATAAAGAACCATAGACAGATTAGTGAAAGAAAATGGAGGAATAGATTGAGGCAATCAAAAAACACAAGGTGGAACCCACAAATTCATTGTTTGATGTATGAGAATTTTGTTAAACAACTGAGAAGCCAATGTATGTTTTACCTCTGTGATTTTCCGTTGAAACTCAAGTTCCATTTGGGCTCGATGTTCAGCCACCTCCTTTTCAGCCTCTTCTTTGGCTTGTTTTAATCTAGCCATTTTTGCTTGAGACAGAAGACAAGCCATTGGCAAAAAGTTTCAGGAATCATTTTTCCACTCATGAAGCAGACCAACTAATGAGAAAATTTTGTATTTCCACATTTTGAGACTAATACTAAAACACTAAAATTTCCTTGTAGAAAGCCTACAGACGGAGGCTTCCTAGCTTGAACAGAGGACTAACATGCCCTTTATGTATATATTTGCCATTTTATTCAATATGTTGATAGCACCCCAGAATATCCAAGAATATGCCCATGTATGTATTGTCACTAGCATCTAAAACTGGAAATAATAGACATTTACCCATGGTTTAAATAACAGTACGAGGATATGTATTGATATCAGTGATACAATCATATATCGGACAATATCAAACAGTATCGGCCAATATGTCAATGAATAACAGTTTCGGAAGGCCGAAATGCCATTATGTACACTACAAAAAATGACACTTTTGGCTACCAAATTATTGGTAGCCAAAAGTCAAAAATTTAGTCGCCAAAGGATTTAGCGACCAAAATTTTTTGTCGCTAAGCTCGTCGCCGTTACCCTGTCGGCGATAGTATTGGCGACCAAAATTTGTTTGGTCGCCAAAAGTGTACACTTTGGCTACTAATTTTGGTTTAGTCGGCAAAAGGTATCACTTTTAGCTACTAAATAATTGGTAGCCGAAAGTACACATTTGGCTACTAATTTTGGTTTAGTCGGCAAAAGGTATGCTTCTGCCACTAAATCATTAGTCGCCGAATGAGGGTTTTGGCTACTAACTTGTTTTGGTCGGCAAAAGGTATCACTTTTAGCTACTAAATAATTGGTAGCCGAAAGTACACATTTGGCTACTAATTTTGGTTTAGTCGGCAAAAGGTATGCTTCCGCCACTAAATCATTAGTCACTAAAAGTGCTACCCATAATTTAATTTTACTTTTGCCCACTAAAAGTTTCGTAGCCAAAAGCCTCCTCACCAAAACATTTGCTCATGTATTTAGCTACCAAAATATTTGGTGGCCAAATACTTTAACATTTTTTTTTTTTTTTAAATAAAAACTTCTAAACCACCTGTATCCATTATTAATACAACCTGTACCCTGTATAAACAATATAATCCATCAACAACGATTACACACATTTCAGTTCCAACCACCCAAAAAATTAATATTGAACGTCCACTTACATATATATTACAAATTTCATAAGAACCAAGTCTAATCCCACGTCAATAATTTATTGTACATACATAATACTGGAATACCACAATTTATTGTACTCCTACAACTTCTGTACCACAACAAAAATTATATTCTACCAAAAATTTGCTGTTTAAGCCTCGCAATGCTCTCCAACTCATCTATTTGCTGTTTCTTCCGTTGTCTCTCCAACTTTAATTCAACAACTTCCCTAGCCTTCTCATCGAGCTCAAGTTCACTAGCCTCCAGTGCCTGGTGTGCTTTCTTGAACATCCTCATCTTCTCATCAGCCACCATTTCCATTTTCTTCAATGCCTCCTGCACCACCTCAGCAATTTGGTTGCATGCCTCCTGTGGAGCTATCACACGTCTATCTTCTCCAGATTCTGGATTTCTTGATGAGTCCATATCAAGTTCTGTACATAATTATTACATTATAAGAGGAGAAGAAAAAAAATGAGAAGGGGAAAAATAAGAAGAAGCAGAGTTGAGAGAGAGGGAAACTTCAAATGCAGCAACTAAGTCCCAAATGAATTCAAAAGAATGTTTAAACAACTAATCGTCCAATAGGGGTTATCATCTAAACCTAATTCTAAATGCACATTTAATATTGAAACCAACACAAAGATTTCCGACAATCTAATACTTGATTGAGAACCTATAGAACTTTAATTGAGATACATCAACTCAATCTGATATGAGATGAATGAGCAAAAGAAAGATCAATTGTGTCGAATTTGTCATGCTGATTTGCACAAGACATAAACTTCCCTGGCACTTCCAATGAATCAAAAAGCACCTGACAGCCACCGTATACTCCAAGATTATTCAGCAAGAGGCCCTTGGCCCCTCCTTCATCAACTGGCAGACGTTTGATGATAGAGAGGATCCACAGCAAAAGCAACTGAAAAGAAAAGAAATCCATTATACTTCATCATCAAAATGACATTAGTAGATAGAATAGAGAGAACAACAGTCACCATCAAATTTCTTAACATTAAGAGCCTCAAATGATGATTCCAATGTGGATAAAGGTGACACTTGCATAAATTCATTCCTTTAGCTTGAACCTTAATCATATTTCTATTTAGACTTTCCCAAGGTGTTAATTGGTATTTTTATGCACGGAAAACCATCTCAAATAATTTTATATCAATTTATCTTTGTTAGATTCTGTTTTTAACTTACTATGGACATATTAGTTTTAGATTTTGTCTTTTCTTGTAGCACCACTTATCCATCTTAATATCTTCAATAGGCTACGCTCATTTTTGGACATATTTTTGGATGCTTAACATTTTAAACCATACCATAAATTGGCCTTAATAACTATCCTTTAGACATCTTTCCTTTAACTTAATAAAAACAACAATCACAGCACATTAATGAAGCACTCTTCCATGTCTCCTATCCTGCTATAAGCCTATCAGCCACATCCTCCATAATCTCTGCTTCTTTATTGATAATTGGTCCAAGATATTACAAATTATCACTCTTATTTCCTCGTTAGTGCTTCTAGTTTTGCTAAAATCTCATTCCAATTTTGTCTTCTATCCACATTTTAAACTCCAACTTAGTTTCTATTCTGAGTTTACTCATACCCTAGTTTCATCAATTAAAACTATATTGTCAACAAACTACATGCACCAAAGATATCCACTTGAATGTGTATTAGTTCATTAAAATTAAAGCAAAATGATAATAACATTATGTTTCCATGATTTACAAAGTTTAAAGAGCCTAGAGTACCAAAATTTAGATAGCCCTTGCATGTTTCATTTTAGCCCACTGTAGCTAGGCTAATTATCGATTTTGAAAATGTAAATTAGGAACATAATGTGTTTTCCTTATTGCTATTGTTGATTCTTGATGCATTGGTAAATGCCATGCTGTTGAACATAAAACATGGGCTTTAATACAAGACTAACTGCTTTGCGAAAATAAGCCAAAGATACCCAATCCACCACTCCCCAACACAGATCAACCTTGAGTAATGAATTTTTTTTTTATTTTAATCTTCATGTAAAATCAATATGATTATCATAAAGTCCTTCAAAAAAATTTGCATTGAAATTTAAAAAGAAATCAAATTTATATCAAGCAAGGAACAGGACTAGGAAGAAAACAAAATTGCTAAAGAAGCTATGTTTTCGTGGGCACTGGAAAAAGCTAACCTGGTTCATTTTGTTGACCGACTCGAGTAATCCCTCCAAGAACCTTGTATGCCTCTGAATGCACTGAATCCACCCTCATCGAGTAATTTTAACTCCGGCTTCCAACGTGCAACTTGCCTACTTAGAAAAATGTAAATGACATACAAATATTTACAATTTATGGAATATGCAGTCAATACAAGGCACATGAGATACATTCTAGTAGCAGGACATTGCATTTGAGTTCATGAAAAATAATACATTTAAATTATTAACTGGAATTAATACCGAATGTACATGAGATACTTCACTTCCTCAAGTGGATTCAGCCAGGCAAAAAAAATGTAAACATTCTTTTTGCTTATAGACTCCATACCTTGTTGTGTAGATCCCTGCTGCAAGAGCTGTCACTCCACCGACAGTCACAACCAGCTTATTAGGGAGTAGGAAAATAATACTTGTACCTTCATTACTATGCAATTATATTTGTTACTCACATTTTATTTTTATTTTTGAAATTTTCCCATATTTTTGCCCTCAAATGACATTAAAATGGGTGAAAATTGAACAATATAATCTCCATGTTGTTCCAAAACAAGAATTTAAATCTATATTAAGCAATCTTACCTGTACTTTGTGACCAAATGATGGAGAAAATGGCAGTTTGTAGCTTAGCAAAGTCAGCTCCAACACACAGTCTCACACCCCCACCAAAGCCATGAAATTCTTAGACCCAGCATGCAATTCTTGTCCCTAATTGTTTCAATCAATTATTATAAAGAATGAAAAATAGATTCAGTGAAAATTTGAGGGCAAATTTCAAAAAATCAATACTCAATTTCGAAATGAGAGCTAAAAATTTTAAAACTAGTGCAATGTTCAATTATTGACTTGTTTCCTCAAAATAGATCAAACATATTTCTTCTTTTTTTTCTTTTTTTTGTCCTCCCAAAGTAAAGAAAATTCTATGTTTTATAGCTAAAACAGAAAAATAAATAGAACAAATCACCACCACCATCACCAATCGTTATCATGACAACACAAAAATTCTAGCACCAATAGACACCATAGCCACCAATTAGTCTTCGACAGTGAAATATCACTATATCTATATCTTCATGCCACTATCTTTGGATTGTGGAATCTCAAACTGAGAGTTAAAAATTCAAAAGTAAGTAAATATTTCAATTCAATTTTTTTTTAAAATTTCCTCGGCACAAATTTCTTTCTTTCCTCAAAGAAAATAAATAAAAATTTCTATTTTATGGCTGAAAAGGAAAAATTGATGGCCATAACCACCACCACTACCAATCACGACGACAACAACACAAATTCTATCAGTAAAAACAACCACAACCTAAGCCATCACGGACAACCTTGTGGCTAATGTGTCGTATGTTTAGTTTTTTTCTTTTACCCATCATGAATGCCCTTACATGTATGGAACTTCCTATGACGGAGCTTATTGTGTTTAATAGGGTCAAGAGCCTTTGATTTATGATTTTTGAATTTTTTTTTTTTTTTGAACCAATTCATTGGTAGATAAAAATCTTTTGTTTGGCATTAAGCTCCTAAAGTTCATACTATCATTTTCAACATGCATTAGTAGAACCATCATGAGCACATTTTACAATGAAACCATGTTTGATCAGATGTTTAAGCTTAGTAGTTCCCGATCTCATCTTTCAATCAATGTATCAGAAACAGAGATACGAAATAGATTTTTAGGGCAATGGTTGGAATGATTGTGTCAATGGGGGTTGGTTTTAGGGAATTTTTTTAGGGATTGTGATCTGATTGTGAAGATCATGCGATATATATATATATATTGCCGAGAAAATCAAATCAAAATCTTTATATTTTACAAATAAGAAAATCAAATAGATAAATATAATAAAACAATAAAAGGGTTTCGATTGACTTAGAAGAAGGGACAAACAGATTAGATATACATGTATGGAAATATGTAGAGAGAGATATAGAGAAAGAAAGGGGAAAACCTGGTTATCAAAGAGAGGGCAGTGGTGGATAATCCCAAGGTTCGAACATAGAGAGACAAAAGGGGATTTGTAGAGAGAGAGAGAGAGGAAGAAGAAGCAAACCTGATTCGGTAACCCTAGCAAACCGAAGCGAAGAGAAGAGAAGAGCAGAGATCACCCTAGCAAGATTCGGCCTTCATCATCATCAGATTGAGAAATAGATTGAAACCCTTATGATTTTGTAGCCCCAAATTTGTTATTTTGGGAAAAAAGTATTGGCGCCCCAAATTTGATTTTGGCGCTTTTTTTTCGTTTTTTTTTTAATCATATAATTTACGACATGTATTGTACGTCGTGAAAAGATAATATTTTTACACGGCTAGCATATATGCGTCGTGTATAATTAATGCATTAACGGCATGTCATGTGCACGTCGTAGAAAGTTTTATTATTTACGGCGTGCATTGCAAGCCGTAAATAAAGCATCATTATTAATATTATAATTAGAGTTTGGATAATACGAATGAAAAAATTATAATTATTAATATTTATATAATTTATCATTAATTTACCATTAGTTTTTGAATGTTACATTCATATTTTTTTCATTTGAGATCTGACTTAATCAGTGAGCAACTCAAGCTTAAATACAATTTAAATATCTTCAAGTTTTTCAAATCAAATTTCAACAATCCATTACTAAATCGACTTGAACAGTAAACAAGTAAAGCTTAAATACATTTTCAGCATCCTCAAAATTTTCAAATCAAATTTGAACAATGTATTCTCAACTCAAACACTATATACTATTTCTCTGAAATGGATCTGGCTCGAACGGTTACAAAAGCGAGAAAGATTAAGAATGATTTTGTTTGAATTACCTTAGGAGAAGAGAGAGAGGAGGATTAGAGTCGCTGAAGAGGTAGTGAAAGAAGGCTTCGAGATGGAGACCTTTGCGATGGAAGATATTGAGGTGTTTGAGTTCATTGAGAGACTCCATGAAAAATAAAGGGGGGAGCGGGAATGGAAATCAATTTAGGGCGGGGATGAAAAATAAAAATAAAATTAAATAAATAATTAAATAAATTTATTTTTTGTTAAAATATATATATTTTTTGTAGTTAATGTATTTTTTTTTTAATTTTATTATTATTATTTTTTAGTTATTAAGATTGAAAATTTATTTGTTTCATTTTTATTTTAATGAAAAAAAATATTATTATTTTTTATTTTGTAGAAGTAGGGGTAATATATATTTTAATGAAAAATATTTTTCACTAAAATAAAAGTTAATTTTCTGTAGTCAATGAAAAATATTTTTCTGCGGCCTTTTTTTTTTTACTAAATATCATGAATTAATTTTTTGTGGTAGAGGAAAAGGAGCGGCAGCAGTAGTGAAGGTGGTGGATAAGAGATGATGGTGGTGGTCGTGGTGGTGATGGTAATGGCGAAAGAGATTAGTGGTGAAGCTATGGTAGTGGTAGTGTAAATGGAGTGGCAGGGGTGAAAGAGAGGTAATGGTAGTAGTAGTAGCAGTAGTAGTAGTAGTAGTGGTGGTAGTGGAGTGGTGGCGATAGAAGTAATGGTAGTCGTAGAGGTGAAGTAGTGACAATAGAAGTAAGAGTGGTGGTGGAATGGTGTTTGCAATAGTGGTGAAGGTGGTAGAGGAGATGGGTGGTGAGAGAGAGTGATAGACAGAAAAGAAACATAGAGAGAAAAGAGCTGGACGAGAGAGATAGAGAGAGATAGCGAGAAGATAAATGAGCAAGAGAGACATAAAGAGAAGAGAGATGAACGAGAGAGACAGAGAGAAAGATAGAGAGAAGAGAGATGAGCGAGAGACAGAGAGAGATAGAGAGAAGAGAGATGAGCAAAAGAGACATAAAGAGAAGAGAAATGAACGAGAGAGACAGAGAGAAAGATAGAGAGAAGAAAGATGAGCGAGAGAGATTAATCGCCGACTAAAATTTAGTCGGTAAATAATGAATTAAAAAAATATATTAAAAGTTACAAACAAAATTCATTATTTAAAAAAATTTAAATAAAAGTAACAAATATATTAAAATTATATTTAAATAAAAATATAAGTAATAAAATTATAAATTACAAATATTAAATTATCTTAAATATTTGTCATAATATTTTTTTTACTGAAAAATATAATAATATATTTAAAAATTTTATATTCTTATATTCTTATATTATATATATATATATATATAATAATAAGAAAGAAAAGAAAGAAAGAAAATTAAATCTAATCCCACGTCAAAAATTTTTTAAAAAATTCAGAGCCAGCTCAACCCGTGTTTTTTTAGTCGCCAATTACTTTTATAAATCCCTCAAATTTAAATTAGAAATGTCTCCCTCCAAATTTAAATTAACAATAGTGTTTGATTATTGTTAACCGTGTATAACGTAAAAATAATTTTAAAAAGTTGAAAAAATTAATTATTAAAAAATTAAGGAAAAATTTAAAATCTGAAATAATATCAATAAGTCTTACAAATAATTGGGATATTTTGTCTTCTATTAGTACTGGTAATAATATTGAAAAATTTATTGAAATGATAAATAATTGGGATATTTTGTCTTTTATTTGTGAATTTTGATTTATTCTTAATTTATTAGTGTTATTGAAATATGATGATGTAAAAAATATAAATAGTTTAATTGTACTTTTCATCTCAAAATAATAGTCTATTTTTAGAATTTCATTTCTTTTTATAATACAATTATTACATTTTAAAAATATTAATTTATCAAAATTACCTTTTGATAGTATATTTTTTTAGAAATATCAATTGTCATAATTGTAAATTTTTTTATTATTAATGGATTTAAAAAAAGGACAAAATAAGAAATTCATATTATTTTAATAATTAATTTTTTTTAAAAATTAATATTTTTGGATGGTGGGTGTACAACCTCTTCATAAAAATAAAAATACAAATAAAAATAAAATATAATATAAATATAAATAATTAATTTTTTTTATTTTCATTCGGCTACCAAAGATTTAGTAGCCGAAAGTAGATTTTTAGCGACTAAAATAAATTTGGTCGCCGAACTTGACATTTGGCGACCAAAACTTTGGTCGGGAAATATTAAAAATTAATTTTTTTTTATTTTCATTCGGCTACCAAAGATTTAGTAGCCGAAAGTAGGTTTTTAGCGACTAAAATAAATTTGGTCGCCAAAACTTGACATTTGGCGACCAAAACTTTGGTCGGGAAAGATTAAAAATTAATTTTTTTTTTATTTTCATTCGGCTACCAAAGATTTAGTAGCCGAAAGTAGATTTTTAGCGACTAAAATAAATTTGGTCGCCGAAACTTGACATATGGCGACCAAAACTTTGGTCGGGAAAGATTAAAAATTAATTTTTTTTATTTTCATTCGGCTACCAAAGATTTAGTAGCCGAAAGTAGATTTTTAGCGACTAAAATAAATTTGGTCGCCGAAACTTGACATTTGGCGACCAAAAATTAAAAATTAATTTTTTTATTTTCATTCGGCTACTAAACAATTTAGTAGCTAAAGGTACCTCTACGGCTACTAAATTTTTTTTTAGTCGCCAATTGTGATATGTTTAGCTACTAAAAATATTTTTAGTAGCCAATTGTAATATCTTTAGCTACTAAATTTTTTTAGTAGCCAATAATCAACATTCCCCTACTAAAAAAAATTAGTAGCTAAAAAGTTGACTTTTGCCGACTAAAATTAATTTTGGTAGCCAATTCCCACACTTTTGGCGACTAAATTTGTTTTGGTAGCCAAAAGTGGTAGCCAAAAGTGTTTTCTTGTAGTGGTAATGGCTGATGTGATACATAATGGCCGATACTTAAAATTATGCATTATCCTTTATGCATGAGAACACTGATTTCTTAAGCATGAAATACATTGAAGATAAAACACTACTACGGAAGACAATCATCTTCTAGCTGTCAAAAAAAGCTTCTGCCCGGTCCAGTTTGCTACTTCTCTAACTCTTGATTTGAAAATGTATGAACCCGACAACTTCTATGGTTGGATCTCAAAGCATGAAAACTATAAAAGTGCAAAACCTATTGGCAGCTTGTAATTTTTTCGAAGGTGCCTTCGAAAAATATCATACGTATAATACTTCCATATGGAGAAAATAATTAAAAAATAAATAAATAAATAAAAAGAGTTCAGTAATCTCTATATTAAAGAGTTCTATAAATTCTACACTGGAATTCTTTCTTCAGATGCATATGCTTATCTAAACTCAGATAAAGATCAATCAGGAAACAAGTATGGATAACAGCACATTTACCACTTTTGGTAGCATTGACAATCTTCTGAGCTTCTTGTTCAACAGTTAAAAGTATTTGCATGTCACCTTAACGCCTATTAGTTTCCATACTTCACTGCAATGCTACACAGAATTTCAAAATAATAGTGACAAAGTTAGAGGAGAGGGTAACAAAATCAGGAAGCCTTTACCAATAATTGTTGAGGCAGGGATAAAAACAACCGGACCATGATCATTGAAAATTCCAAAGTAGCAGGTTATAATGAGATTGTATGGAGATAATCTTGGGTTTATCGTGAATAAAGAAAATCACTGCATTAATTGGACGCTTTATTCTATCACAAATTCACTACATTGGCCCTGTTTGGTAGAGCTGTGGGAAAGTGATTATAACTTATTGCTAAACAGCTTATAGCCTATAGCTGTGAACATAAGCTGATTTTTGACTTATAAATTAAGCTTCTTCTCCCCCACTCAAAGAATAAGTTAATTTTTGACTTACAAAAAGCTATAAGTTGTATTGTTAAGCTGAACCAAATACATCAAAATAGCTTAAATTAAGTTAAAAGCTGAAATAAGCTAGAAATAAGTCCTACCAAACAGGGCCATTGTAACAAAAGTATAATGGCACCAATTGGAAATTGAAAAGCAAAATATTACATAGCATATTATTGAAAAGTATAATGGCACCATTCTAGCTTAGTTGCTCTCCACTAGGGTTGGGCATTATTTTAAATAACCGTATCAGGATATGTATTGTGGGTGAGAGGTGTGGTTAGAGGTAGTCCGGGAAGATGGCGGGCACTTCAATGGCTTGGGATCACCGGAGGTGGAGAGGAGGAGATCAAGGCAAGCTTGGAGAGGGAGAGGTTGGCAGTGATAGACCTTGAACACTAATGTAAAGTGAGAGAGGGTGTTTAAGCATGAGACTTGGTCGTATTGTCGTTGTTGTGTCTCGCTGCATATACGATACGTTATATAGGCCACAGGAGTATTAGAGCCCAAGCAAACTCTTGGACAGGTGGCTCGTTCTCCTCAACTCTGCCAGAAGTGATATAAGCCCTTCTGCCGTCTATGGCTTGCCGGCAGGCGAAGAGCAACATTTCATGGCAGGCGGAAAGTAACGTTTCGTATATGCATCGGATGACATGAACGTAAGGTCATTGTTGCCTCTTCTCCAAGCCTGGTCGAGATGGAGTTGTCTTAGCAAGAAGACAACCATCTCGACGATCCCATGACCTCAGCCGCCAGTCCAGTATCCTCTGATGATCCCGAGCAGTAGTGCCTAGGTCCTGCTCCCACCCCAGGCATCCAGGTAGATAAATGGGCCAGGGCCCAGCTTAGTGTTTAAGAGAGCCGAGGGCTTGCTTCCAGGCGACCAAGTAGGAGGATGGGTCGTAGGCTTATCTCAATGTTTAGGAGAGGGGCTCGCTTCTAAGCGACCAAGTAGGAGCATGGGCCGCGGGCTTATTTCAATGTTTAGGAGATCCAGTGTTTATCAATCCAAGTTCAAGTGAACTGAGGACTGATTGTATCGTTGTTTGGTCTTGGAGCGAGGTATGAAGGATCATGGACCCTGCAGGGCCATGGTGCTGCCTGTTGCAGGGCTCTTCATATCTAGATATATTTGGGCTTGTATATATGCTCCCGCTTAGGCTAAGCATATAATTTTGGTTGCCTTGGCACATGGCGCCCATAGGGCTCGCTATGTATCAAACATACGACATGCCCGTCATGGTGCCTTATTGGTCTACCACGTAGGTGGGGTTTTGGTGATGTGGCACCTGTAGGGCTTGCCACGTATTGAGCTTGATACAAGTACCCACATGTATCTATATTGTTATCAGCGATACCATCATATATTGGTCAATATCAAACAGTATCGACTGATATATCGAAGAATACCAGTGTTGAAGGTCTAAAATTCCAATACATAACAACCGATATTTAAAACCCTAGGGTTGAATCATGAGGCATAGCATATTTTCCACTAAGCATTTCCAAATGCGATCACAATATCATCTTGGTTCAATTGAGTGACCCTGCTCATTCATGCCAAGGTCCTGTGGGTCATTTTACATTGGCCAATAAATATCAAAACTATCAAATAAATGGCTTATAGAAAATTTAAAGAGGAGACTCCTAGAAAAGGTCATACCAAGTGCAAAGGTTGTGCTTTAAAGCATATGGTCCAACAGAGGTAAGAGGTAGCCGTCTTTACTTTTAATTTTATTTTATTTTTTGTGTGTGGCAAAACAGATGATTCTTGTGACCTGAACCCGCACCACAATGCTAAGGCATATGGCACTTACCCACACCAGGTCACGACAAATTAGGGACACATAAAATAATTGATTTCAATATAGCCTCCTTAAATTTTAATGGAGAAGGCCTCAAAGTGTATATTCTAAATATTCCCATCCTCTACATTAGAACAGGTTGTAAGGTAGTATAAGGCATTGGTTTTTTTGGGGATCAAACTAGTCTTAGTTATTCATAATCATAACCATTCCTCTAAATGCTAAAATATTGGGCAAATTACCAACACCCCCCTCGAGGTTTGACTAAAATACGGATTCTCCCGAGATTTGAGAAATTACATCCTACCCCCTGAGGTTTATATTACATAACAAATTACCCCTAAAGTTTATATTTGCATAACAAATTATCCCCTCATTTGTTATGCAAATATAGGGGGCAATTTGTAATTTTCCAAACCTCAAGGGGAATCCGTATTTTAGCCAAATCTCGAGGGGAGTGTTGGTAATTTGCTCTAAAATGTTCCACTACAAATCGTGAAACCATCCTTAAGAGGATGTCGTAAAGCACATGAACATTGTTAAGAGCATTAAAATTGGTCAAGATATTTGGACTTTCCTTCACATTTACACACACATACACACACAATAATAATAATAATAATAATCAATTATTACCACCATCATCATGAACACCAAGGTTGTGTTTGGATTATAGATTTAACTTAAGTAGGGATTTGGAAAGAAAAAGGGAAAAGGTGGGTTATTCACATTTCACCTACCCTTCCCTTTCCCTTTCCTTTTCCCTTTTGAAATTCATACTCAAATCCATGATTCAAATTTAGCCTAAGGCTGTGTTTGATTGGAGGATTTGATGAGAGAAAATGATAATCCCACTTTTTATTTGATTATAATGGAAAACATAAGGGAAAAGAAAGTGAGAGAGAGATACAATCCCACTTTTTGTCTTTTAAATTCACTTTAGGCTCTTTTCTTTCTCCATTTCTCAACTTAACCAAACATAGCTTGGAATTTGAATCCTATCAATCCTTTCTTCTTTTCTTTCTATTTCCCTTTCTATTTCCATTTCAATTTTCCAAATCAAATCCTCCAACCAAACCCAACCTAAAGAAAACTCAAACCTTTGTCTTTGATAAGTAAAAGTATGTCACTGAAAGAGGAGACAAAGGAGGGCATGTCTTCTCACAACATCTATCCCTACCCCTTATCCAACAATCCAATTCAAACCTAAATTAGTTCATAGATACACAAAGAACATGAAACCCATTAAGAAAAGAGCGAAACAAAACCATCATACCCTGTCAAATTGGTCGATCAATGATCCTTTTCTTTCTTTTCTACATTGTATTTGTACTAGTACAAAGTGGTATTTTGAAGAGATCCACGAACTAAAGCATTTGATTCAGCAATGAACACGTGCAGCAGAGATATAAACATACAGTTCAAAACAAACACACACACACACAAAAGAAAGCTCAAGACAAAGGAATCACAGAGTCTAAAAACCTTCTAAATTGAATCACAGAAATAGCAAAATGCTGAGAGAGAGAGAGACAGAGAGACGTACCTCCGGATCCGACATTGATGGCAAGACCCGCGATCACACGCTGCAGAGTTCGAAGTATTGACGATGAAGTAGTAACATCGTCGTTGTATTTGATTTATTTATTTTAAGGATAATCTTAAACTATTATTTATTGGGAGATTTACCAATAAATCCCAAAATTAGAACTTATGAACCAGTTGGTCCCATTTTTATTCTATTAAACCATTTAGTCCCATTCAATTGTGAGGGACGTAATTACCCTTATTTAACCATTTAGGTGTGTTACATGTGATACATTGTGAGGGTGTCACACAATGGCAAAGCGCTATAAGGAGTTTTTGTTTTGGGCTGGTTGATGTGTTTGGGGGTTCACACAGGCAGACACACACACACATTCAGAACACACACCCATACAGAGCATACACACAACGCACACACACAGCTTTGTCTTCTCTCTGTAAGACACCCATCACATAACACACACACACACCGATATACGCACACACACACACACAGTTCTGATACACACACAGCACACCGATACACGCACACACGGAGCAACACCCATCTCCGCCACCACCATCACCCCCACCCCCACCCCCACCACAGCCGTCGCTTCCAAATCTCAAAACCAAACAGTCCGATGGAAGGGCTTACGACGACGACGAGCCTTTGCTTTCGCCGACAGCTGGTGGGCGATTCGTTCCGATTCCGGAGGTGGAAGACGAGGAGGACGAAGTTGAAGAGTTTCAGGGGTTCTTTGTGAATCCAGTTTCTTCATCAAGCGATGAATCTGCAATCAACGGTGGAGATTTGAGGAATGTGGAGGTGTCACTGATGCCGGAGGTTGCGGTGATATCTGTAGGGCGGACTCACGAGGCGTACGCGGTAGCTATGAGGGTGAAGGCCCCTCCGGCACCACCGCCGCGGCACACAAGCTCACAATAGCAACTCGGCGCATTTTCTCGATCCCTCGCGCGGTGCGCCTATTGATTTGGTCACGGTACTTGATGTCAGCGGAAGTATACACAGCACACACACACAATTGAGAACACACAACGCACAACACTGATACACAGCACACACACAATAGGAGTGATACACAGCACACAATGACATCAACACTGATACACAACACACACAACGCAGACACAGACGAATCCAAGTTCGAAACCCGTAACTCACGAATGGTGAAACATATTTGAATGTATCACATTAAATCATGGGCACTTTCGTCCAAACACTGAAACAAAAATGGAAAAAAAAATCAAAAGGGACCAAATTAACTCACTGATAGGACTATTTGGTATAATAGAATAAAGGTGGGACTATTTGGTATAACAGTTTGTGAAGTAGGATTTATTGGTAAATAATCCTTATTTATTTTAAAGATAAATTACAATAAATCTTAAACTATTATGTTTAATTCGCACTTTAGTCCCAAAATTTCAAAATTCAATACTAACGCCTCCATTTATGTCGATGGAAAATATTTTTAAATGAAAATAGTTGTATGATTTTTTTTAAAAAAATATTTTTTTAGAGAAAATATTTTTTTATGTTTGATAATGAAACGAAAATGGAGGTAAAGGTGGTGGCATGGTGGCGGCGACGATAATTGCAATGGTGATGGTAGCAGTCAGTGGCGGAGCTATGAATTTAATATAGGAGGGGCACTTATTAATTATAATCTCAAAATTTTTCTTCCCCAATCAATAACAATAACATAATAATAATTTGTTGAGCTAATATTAAACATTAAAAATTAATATTCATTACAAAAAGTTTTTAATTTTAAACTTTTACAATTGACCCCGACAAGTTTTTATCTTTTGAAATCTTTCCATGATAGTATCATTGTCAATGTCATCAAAAATATCTCTCTCAATATAGACAACCAAGCTATCATTCATTCATTCATCACCCATTTGGTTTCGCAACCGATTCTTCATAATATTCATAACTGAAAATACCCTCTCAACAGTAACTGTGGCAACAGGTAAGACTAATGCTAAAGTCAAGAACAAATAAACTAATGGATATACTTTGTCTTCACCATTTTCTTAGCAAGATCGGCAATTCTATTCAACCTTGAGAACTCACTACTAGATATCATATCGATAATATATGTATCAAGTTGATCATTAAGTACCATGAGCTCCATTGAAGAAAATTCTTTGGAATAAAATTCGGCAAGATGAATTAATTTTTTTTTTGTCAGAACTAGAGAAAGAGTTAGATGGATTTAAACATGACACACAAAGTAACAACTCAGTATTCGACTCAGTGAAACGAGCATTTAGTTCTTGAATTTGCATATCCAAAACAGTGTAGAATAATTCAGCATGATAGTAATGTAAGTTTGTAATTTCTTGAGTATTGCACCTTTTTTTCCCTCGAGCTACAAACATATCATCCATTTGGAGAACATCAATTTCATGCTTTTATGTATATTAATATTAATAAATTTAAAATAAGAGCAAAATAAAAAAAATCATGTTATTTTAATTGTTGATTTTTTAAAAATAATTAATATTTTAAGATAATAAAAAATAAAATAAGAAATTAATATTTTAAAATGGAAAGGAATAAAATTTATAATCTTCATAATTAACAACAGATCCATTGACATATACCACTATATAGGTTTATTTTGGAAAATTAATTAAAAGTTTTTAATATTTTTTAATCATATTACTTCTCTATTTTTTTATAAAAAATTTAAAAAATTAATTTTTAACCTATTTGTCATAATTAACCTGCAAAGAGATACATGGCAGAATCCTATTAAATACTAATTTCTATATATATATATGGAAATGTTTTGGACCCCTTTTGGGATAATCTACACATCTCTAAAGTGATCTTGATCCTTCATGTATATGTGGCATCCACTTATATATGTGTGGAATTTATATCATGAGTGATTTAGGTTTGTGAGGATTTTGTAAGGTGGAGGTCTCAATCATTACTCATATATATATATATATATATATCCATAAATAAATAAAAAAATGCCGGAGGCATTGGTTTTGCGTCACCTAAGAAGCAAATTTTCCCAATCTTTAATACACACTCCACACAGCACAGACTCAAAAAAATAAAAAAATAAATAAAGTAGAAAAGTCAGGGGGGCACGTGACCCCCCCTATGTGCCTCCCCCCTTGCAGCAGTGGCTCTAGTGATGGTGGTGTAATGGTAGAAGTGAGAGTAGCAGTGGTAGTGTAGTGATATTGATAAGATTTTAATCCGAAAAATATTTTCTACTCATATAAGCTTCTTTTCTATTGACCATGAAAAATATTTTCTGTTAATTTTCATTTTGCATCATACCAAACACCAAAAAATATAAAACATATTTTCTAAAAAATGTTTTTCACCCAAATAGGCAGAGAGTTAAAAAGCTAATGTATTATCTTATTACAATTAATTGTTTCTGTAAGGATTCTGTTAGTGATTTATATAAAACATGACACACTTATTGAATTCTTAGGAGAATAATAATGCCCTTATGTAGTGAGCTCGTTTGCACTTTGCGATAGGGATGGCAATGGATAATCTACCCTGTGGGTATCTATGGAGACCCAACCCAAATACATGGGTTTTCCCCTTTTTTCTTATCCATTGGGTAGGGTAGGTGATATTCTTTAAATATCCACTGGGGATGGGTTGCGGATGGGTACCCACTAATTTCCCCATTTTTTTTTTTTTTTTTTAAGATTCACAACCAAAACTAAATATATATTCAATTTTTTTTTTTTTTTTTTTTTTTTCAAGTTCACAAAAACTTTTTTTTTTTTTTTTAAGATTCATAACCAAAACTAAATAAACATTCAATCTTTTTTCTTTTATTTATTTTTTCAGGTTCATAAATTTTATTTTTTTTTTAAGATTCACAACCAAAACTAAATACATTCAATTTTTTTCTTTTATTTATTTATTTATTTTTTCAGGTTCACAAAAAACATTTTTTTTTTTTTTAAGATTCACAACCAAAATTAAATATACATTCAATCTTTTTTTTTTATTTATTTATTTTTTTTTTCAGGTTCACAAAAAACATTTTTTTTTTTTTAAGATTCACAACCAAAACTAAATATACATTCAATCTTTTTTCTTTTATTTATTTATTTTTTTTCAGGTTCACAAAAATATATATATATTTTTTTTTAAGATTCACAACCAAAATTAAATATACATTCAATCTTTTTTCTTTTATTTATTTATTTATTTTTTCAGGTTCACAAAAATTTTTTTTTTTTTTTAAGATTCACAACCAAAACTAAATATACATTCAATCTTTTTTCTTTTATTTATTTATTTATTTTTTCAGGTTCACAAAAAACATTTTTTTTTTTTTTAAGATTCACAACCAAAACTAAATATACATTCAATATTTTTTCTTTTATTTATTTTTTCAGGTTCACAAAAAACTCTTCTTTTTTTTTTTTTTAAAGATCCACAACCAAAGCTAAATATACCTCCAATCTTTTTTTATTATTATTATTTTTATTTTTAAGGTTCACAACCATTTTTTTTTTAATTTTTAAGATTCACAACCAAAGCTAAATATACATTCAATCTTTTTTCCTTTTTTTTTATTTTTTTTATTTTTTAAGGTTCACAATCAATTTTTTTATTTTTTAAGATTTACAACCAAAGCTAAATATACATTCAATCTTATTTTATTTTATTTGGCTCAATAATAAAATCAAATACACATTAATTAACATTGTCAATTATTCTTGTCAAATTTTATGCATATCTAGAATTTTTTAAATTTATTTAAAAAAATTAAGGACACTGTCTAGTGCAGGTTTCGGTTTGCTTTTCTATATTATTTTATTTTGTTATGTATTGTAATTTTCAGAATGGTTTGTTTGTTCTGAAATTTCAATTAACGAGTATGAATCTATTTGTTTCATGTTATCACACAATTTATACAATATATATATATATATATATATGAATGTATTTGAAAATAAGGAAATTGTAGAGAATCGAAACAAGCATGAGTCGTGATTGGTTAGAAATGATGGGTACAAAGATTTATTTGCTGGAAAAATAAAAAGGGGATACAAAGTCTTACTAAATGATTTTTTTTAAAATAAAAGAGTTTTTCTTAGTTATGGACAGATTTAACTGAAATCAGCTTGTTTCCCAATATTATGCTTCATTTATTTAGATAGAAAATATTTTTTAATGAAAAATATTTTTTATAAAAAAAATTAAAAAAATATTTTTTTATATTTGGTGGTGGTGGTGATGGAACGAAGGTGAAAATAGAGATTGTAACATAGTGGTGGGGTAATGGCGGTAGTGATGATGGTAGTGGCTATGGTGATGGTAGTGTGATAGTGAAGGTGAGAATAGTGGTGATGGTGTTGTGAAATTAATAAAAATTTAATTGAAAAAACATTTTTTGTTTTTTAAAAGTAACAAACAACAAAATTCGTGGGGACTAAAGGAAGAAGATGGAGGATGGATTTGGTTGGTAAGGCATAGATATCTTAAAATGAATGGTTCAGATTTGTTAAAAGGTATAATTAGATTTTGGATAAATTAAAATGAATGACTCAAATTTGCTAAAAGAAAGATGGTTTAATGTCTAAAATGTCCGTGGCTAAGAGATTAACAAACAATTCCTTATTTATGTCCTGATGCAATTTAATATGGGTCTTATAACACTTTCTTCAAACAGGTTCTTTCACATTTTATTTCTTCAAACATGCTCTTATAACATTGTAAACAGGTTCTTATAACATGTAGGGAAGAGAGTGAGAGTGAGAGAGAGAGATGGTTGTAATTTTTTTTTTAATCTTCCACGTTCTTCCACATTTTTTTTTAATTACTAAAACTTATTTGATTGTCTCAAAATTATATATTTGATTATTATAAAACAAACTTTTTAATTAATTAATTAATGTGTATTTGATTTTGTTGTTGAACCAAATAAAATAAAATAAGATTGAATGTATATTTAGCTTTTGTTGTGAACCCTAAAAAAAATAAAAAAATAAGTTGTTAACATTAAATATATTAAAAAAGAAAGAAAAAAGATTGAAGGTATATTTAGCTAAAACCTTAAAAAAAAAAAAAAAAAAAAGTTGTTAACATTAAATATATTAAAAAAGAAAGAAAAAATATTGAAGGTATATTTAGCTTTTGTTGTGAACCTTAAAAAAAAAAAAAAAAAAAAAGAGTTGTTAACATTAAATATATTAAAAAAAAAGAAAAAAGAAAAAAATGTGAAGGTATATTTAGCTTTTATTGTGAACCTTAAAAAAAAAAAAAAAAAAAAAAAAAAAAAAAAAAAAAAAAAAAGAAAAAAAAGAAAAAAATTTGAAGGTATATTTAGCTTTTGTTGTGAACCTTAAAAAAAAAAAAAAAAAAAAAAGGTTGTTAACATTAAATATATTAAAAAAGAAAGAAAAAAATTGAAGGTATATTTAGCTTTTGTTGTGAACCTTAAAAAAAAAAAAAATTTGTTAACATTAAATATATTAAAAAAAAAGAAAAAAAATTTGAAGGTATATATAGCTTTTGTTGTGAACCTTTAAAAAAGAAAAAGAAAAAAAAAAGGAGTTGTTAACATTAAATATATTAAAAAAAAGAAAAAAGAAAAAAAATTGAAGGTATATTTAGCTTTTATTGTGAACCTTTAAAAAAAAAAAAAAGGAGTTGTTAACATTAAATATATTATAAAAAAAAAAGAAAAAAATTTGAAGGTATATTTAGCTTTTGTTGTGAACCTTAAAAAAAAAAAAAAAAAAAAAAAAAAGGTTGTTAACATTAAATATATTAAAAAAGAAAGAAAAAAGATTGAAGGTATATTTTGCTTTTGTTGTGAACCTTAAAAAAAAAAAATTTGTTAACATTAAATATATTAAGAAAAAGAAAAAAAAATTTGAAGGTATATATAGCTTTTGTTGTGAACCTTTAAAAAAAAAAAATTATTGTTAACATTAAATATATAAAATAAAAATGGGGATTAAAGTGGGTTGGGGAAAATCTAAACTCATTAGGATAGGGGGAGGGTGGTACCCATGGAAAATGGGGAATGGGGAATGGGGAAAATTTATTATAGGGGAATGGGGATGGGGAATTAATATCCACCCCTGTTAACCCCTATTGCCATCCCTACTTTGCGATTAAGATAACAGAGGCGTGCATATGAGATCATCCAATAAATGTATTCACTATGGTTGGTTTCAATTTTTTAGTTAATATTTCTTAAATTTTAATTTTTTTTTTTAAGATACACTTTGCTTAGATATATTTAAAAAATAAAAAAATTATATTTTTTTAAAAAAAAATCAATAAATACACAAGAATACAATAAATATATTAAATTTTTGTATTTTTTATATTTTTGGTATTTAGTGAATTTTTAAAGATTTTTTCACAAATATTATACTTTTTAGGAATACTTACATATAGGTCTTAATAAGTAGACTTATTGTCTAATAGGTCCTATAGAAAAAATTTGTCATAAAAAAACGTTACTAATTGTAAATTTTAACAATAATTTATAAAAATCATAATAGAAAAAAGTCACTAATTATCAATTTTTAGCGACGCATGTAAAAAATTGTCACAAAAAATTTATTTTTGGTGACAATTTTATCTAAATTTATTTTCAATAGGACTTGATGGAAATTAAGTCCAACTATTAGGACTTATTGGTAATTTACCCTACTTTTTTTAAGTGTATTTATGTTAAGAATATCTAAAAATTTAAAAAATTGCTTAAAATATTAAAAAAAATTAGTAAAATTTTTTTTAAAAAAAACACGAAAATCAAAAATTTTCAATCTTCTAGAAAGAGAATTCAGAAAATTCAAACCAAACAAGCTAAATTGTTCTAAAAAATCATTAAGTATGTCATGTATTTCACTTATAACCTAATTCCATTTAAATTCTTAACAAAATTCTAATGGAAGATATTGAGTATAACAAAATAGTATTTTAAGACAGTTAACTTTTGAGTTTTAAAATTGAAGAGGTAAAGTATAAAATTTAAGAGAATTTATTATAATTTATGCCTTTTTTGGGGGGCCTTCATACCGCCATTGTTTAAGGAAGCCAAATACAAGTCATTTAGAGTTGGTTTGAGAATTAATTTTTTATTAGTTTTTAATTAAAATATGAAATGAAAAAAATAAAAATATTGAAAAATAAATTTTTAATTTGCCTATTTTACCTTTGTAGTAGTTTTTTTTTTTGAAACAATTACTTGTTAGTGGGGATTGAAAAGTTATACTACAAATCGTAAAGAATCTTTTTATAATTACATGGCAAATGAATACAATGATGTTAATTACAAAGGTGGGGAGATTGCTCCCCACGCACCAAATAAAACCCCCCCAAACGGGCGGGGGTGGATCCTTTATATTAGGGGTGAGCAGCGGATATACCGATCCGCCAAAACCGACCGAACCGAACCGATCCGCCGCATTTTGGACGGATGCGTGATGACGAGCGGACGGTTGCGGATTGATTTTCTCCAATCCGCCAATTTGGCGGACGGATGGCGGATTTGAGATTTCATTGGCCGCAACCGAACCGCCAAACCGCCAAATCGCGAGCACCGTAGTAATTTATAAGACTTTGTATTTTCAATTTGTTTAAATATTATGTTTGTGTTTTCAATTGAAAAAGAGTTTAAATATTCTATTGAATAAAAGTTTTCAACTTGAATATATTTTTTGAATTGAAAAAAATAAACATATTATTTATCTATATTTTTTGGTTTTTAAATCTAACTCTAAAAAATAAATAGAAAATATGATATATGCTGGTTGGTTTTTGTTTCAAAAACATACGTAGATGTAACAATATAGAGACATACAATCTCTACTACTGCTCTGTTCATGGTTTTGGTGGTTTGAATTATTATTATATTTTAAGAATCACAGATTGTAATACTTTATGTGGACGAATCATGCTGTGATTGTAATGTGTGGATGAGGCATGCAGTGATCGTGATATTCTAAAGTTTCAAACTTTCTTTCTTTAGATAAGGCATAAGTGATTGTAATACTTTTTAAGTCATTGACTGTAATACTTTCTTTTTTTTTTTTTTTTTTTTTTTTTTGGAAGTGCACAAGTTGAATTATGTTGAAAATTTATAAAAATTTTAAACCGCCAACGGATTCGCATCCATCCCGCCAAACCGCCAACCGCTCAATCCACATTCCGCCGGATTGGCGGACGGATGCGGATTGATTTTCTTCAATCCGCCAATCTAACGGACGGATGGCGGATTGGAAGTTCCGTGCGGCCGCAACCGACCCGCGCCCACCCCTACTTTATATCTTTCTTTCTCTCTTTTTCTTTTTTTTCTTTTTTCTTTTTTTTTGATATATTTATCAATAAATCTCATCTTATAAATAAATACTCAAATTAGTCTTAATTTTTTTTTTTTATTAATTTGTTAAGTTCTATTAGTGAAGAATTTCTTTCTGTATGGTTGTATTTTTTATTTTGGTAGTGTTTTAGTAGACAACTATACATTTTTATTAATGTAACAAGTATGATATGATATTCTAATGCGACATGTATGATATGATATTATAATGTGACAGATATTAATGTAACACTCCAACGATGTGACACCCAAAAAAACTATAAACTATTTAGTGTACTTTTTGTAAATGTGATAACATGACGAATATAATGTGACACTCCAAAACTTTTATTTTAAAAAAAATAAAAAATCTGTAGTATACTTTTCCTTAATGTGACAACGTGACAGGTATGATGTGACACTTCAAAAAAAATAAAAACTCTTTAGTGTACTTTCCTTTAATGTGATAATGTGCCGAGTATGGTGTGATACTTTAAAAAAAAACTGTTTAGTGTACTTTTTCTTAATGTGACAATGTAGCGGGTATAATGTGACACTTTAAAAAAAATAAAAACTTCTTAGTGTACTTTTCTCAAACGTGACAACATGGTGGGTATGATGTGACATTCTAAAAAATTTTACTCTAATGTGGCAGGTATTAATGTGAAACTCCAACGATGTGATATTCTAAAAAAATTAAAAATTCCTTAGTATACTTTCCTAAATGTCACAATGTGGTAGGTATAATATGACACTTCAAAATTTTTACTCCAAAAAAAATAAAAACTCTTTCGTATACTTTTTCCTAATGTGACAATGTGACGGATATAATGTGACACTTCAAAAAAAATAAAAACTCTTTAGTGTACTTTTTCTTAATGTGACAACGTGGTGGGTATGATGTGACACTTTTAAAAAAATAAAAGCTCGTCAGTGTATTTTTCTCAAACATAACAACATGACGAGTATGATGTGACACTCTAAAAAAATTAAAAATTCCTTAGTGTACTTTTTCTCAAATGTGACATGTGACACTTCAACATAGCGGGTATGATATGACAGTACTTTAGTGTACTTTTTTTAAACGTGACACTATAACGTGACGGGTCTGGTAATGAGAAAAAGAGAGTGGTCTGTGTGTTATGTGCAATGCATTAACCTACAAAGCAAAAAGTATAAAAAGCCTTAGTGTACTTTTGTGTTGTGTGTCACCCAACGACGAGCATAACATGGCAAGTTTTAAGCATACACCGAATAAAAACCTTACATAAAGTAGCATGTGATTAACCCAATGGCACTTGTGTCTTTTCTACAATAGAGAGAACTAAATGGATCACAAGAAAAAAAAACTGGGACTAAATGAAATACAAGATCAACATTTAAGATTGGGTAACTTCCCCTTCTTCTTTTTTTTTTTTTTTTTTTTTTCTTTTTTTTATTTTATTTTCATTTATTTTTGGAAAACCATGTATAACTTTCAACACAAAAAACAATTAACCTTATGTGATTTTGAATTATATGTAAATACTTTCTCTATAATTTTGAACTTATTTGCAACTATCATATTTTCCATCCAAATAAACGATAAATGGGCTGCACGGCCCATGTTCAAGTATTGCCCCGTTTGAAATTTAAAAAATAAAAATAAAATAGTTTGATCAAAAATCAAAATAACCCTCACTTCACATGATTTGAAAATGGATGTTATACTCTATCCAAATTGGAGGAAAAAGTGGAACACCCTAGACCAATTAGTACTCCTCTCCTTTTTATTTTAATTTTTTTAATTTGATTATTTTTTTATTATATTTTTATCTCTTATTTATTTTTTATTAAACCAAATATTTATTTGTTTAATTTGTCTTCCACTTTATAGTGTCTTTTTTATTTTTTGTTTAATTTCCTTTAAACTTTATTATACAATTTGTTAGGAATATTAAAATGTTTTCTGCAAGCAACATTATAATAGGAAACACTTTATTATATTTTACTAAAATTTATTATACAATTTGTTTTTTTTTTCTATTATATTTATATCTCTTATTTATTTTTTTTATTTAATCAAATATTTATTTGTTTAATTTGTCTTCCGCTCTATAGTGTCTTTTTTTGAAATTTATTTTCTTAAAACTTTATTATACAATTCGTTAGAAATATTGAAATGTCTTCTGCAAACAACAGTAGAGGGAAAATACTTGATTATATTTTATTAAATTTAATTATACAATTTGTTTATAGAATCATAAGAAAATGATCTTTTCTTTAACAAATTAGTTTTATTTTTTTTTTCTTAGAAAAATAGAATGCAAGATTCAATCAAATATAATGAATTGGATTTCTCACGACATAATTTGTTGAAACTATTTTTAATGCTAAAATATACGTGACTATGTTTTTGGTTATTTTTAGTGAATTTTTTTTTTTGGTATTAATTTGTATTATTTTTATTGTCTGATTTGAGTTAATAGAAATATAATTTAATATTTGTATGGATTAATTATTATTATCTGTATGGTTTATTATTATTTTTTTATTTATACAATTTAAGTTAACATTTGTGTATTATTATTATTATATATTTATTTTGTACAATTTGAGTTAATATTTTTTATTAGTCTTTATTTTTTTTAGTAAATAAAAATAATATTTTCTATTCAAAAATAATTCTTAATAATTCTTATTTACATTAATTTCAAATCATACAAATTATTTTAATTATGTAAGTTATATATATATATATATATTTTGAATTATTAATTTAAATTTTTTATTAAATATGTTTAAATATTAGTCTTATTTTAAAGATTTTGTTGATATTTTTTGAATAATATTAATTTTATAAAATTTGAATTTACATATTAAAAATTATATGTATTTTATTAAAATAAAATTGAATAAAATTTATTTTGTTTTTTAATTAAAAAAGTGAGTTGAGTGATGTGTGATGTGTAGAGAGAGCGAAGGGGGAAAGAGAGAAGAGAGAGGGAAAGTGTAAACATGTGACGTGTGTGGGGGGTGAGTATGTTTGTGTTAGCACGGGTAAATTAGTCTTTTTGACATAGATGTTAATGGAGTGATGATTGCAGATAAGTCTAAAACTATAGGAGAGATGTCTGTATATTTTCAAATGTTAGGGGGCCATCTACGCTAATCCAAAACTACATGGGTTAAGTGTTTTTTGCCCTAACTTTTAATATATAAATTTAATTTTTATAAAATTAATATTGTTGAAAAAGATATTTAATATCTTTAAAATGAGACTAATATTAAATATATAATTTTAAAATTTAAAATAAATAAAAAATATACTATTTTTAAAAATTACATAACTAAAATATAATTAAAGTTGGTATGAATAATAAAACTATCTAAAATTACTTAAATAAAAATATTATTTAAGTCTGTAAGTAAAAATGTAAAAATTAGTAAAACAATATAGTTATGCCGAGTGCAAATATTAAAAAATAACACACTCTATTTTGATATGTTTTCAAAATATATTATACAAATATATTTTAAAAATATATGTAAAATTCAATGAAAATAAATAGAAAAAATATTAACTCAAATTATACAAATAAAAATAAAAATATTTAAACATACAAATATTTAAAAAATATATATTTTTACTAAAAAAATAGAATCATATGAAAATGAAAATGATTTTTTTTACCAAACTATTTTAAATATTTTTTAGAAAAAAAAATAGAAGACAAAATTTAAAAATTCAATCAAATATTTTATATTTCAACTTTAAAAATAGTTACAAAAATTAGTTCAAAAAAATTAATCACACAGTATATTTCAATTCAATCTGTGTCCGAGTGCCAATTCAATTTGTATAGGGGTGCAAGTTTAGTCCATATGGGGTGTAAATCTATTCTATGTGAGGTGTAAGTCGAGTTTGTGTGGGGTGCAAATCCATTCTATATGAGGTGCAAGTCGAGTCTGTGTGAGGTACAAGTAGAGCCTGTGTGGGGTGTAAGTGTAATATGTATAGGAAGCAAGCATGTCGACATAGATTCGACTTGCACCCCATATATAGCAATTCTGGTTTAGACTCGACCCATCTTGTATTCTGAACTCGGGTTTCATGATTTTGTATTATTGTTCTTGTCTTTTTTCTCCTTATTCCTCATTGAGATTGAGTGTTGGGGTGCCTTGGTTGTGTTTGGAATATGTTGGTTACTAGTTGGTTCAAATTGTTGTTGTCTAGATTTTGGCCTCTTCACTAGAGCGAAGTTTCTTGTGCTCGAGTGAGCTTTGTGAGCTCCTAATACTTTTACAGGCCTACAGAGATATTGGGAATGTAGTGTTCTTCACTCGAGCGACAGACTTCTGTCTGTAAAACTTCTGGGAGTGTACATTCTACGCTCGAGCGGGGCTTCTTACATTCGAGCGGAACAACTTATTGTGTCTGGTTGCTCGAGTGACAACTCTTGCGTGTATATCAATTCGCATCAACCTCTTTTTATATTACTTTTTCATATATTTTCTCTCAAAAACCCTAGATCGACTCTCTCTCTCTCTAGAACCCAACTTCTCTCTACAAAAACACTTAGATCCAAGGATCTCTCTACCCTACTCTTTTTGATAAAAAAGTAGAGCACTCCGAGGGCTCTTTTTTTATTCGAATAAAGTTTGGTTTCGGTGTCTTTGAAGTTCCTCTACTTCTTCCTTGGTCTTCTAAGCTTGAGATGAGGACTTTTTACAATTTTCTATGAGTTGTAACCTAGTTATTTGTTGATGGGTAAGAAATATTGGAACTTGTTGTGATTTTGAACAAATCTAGGGTTTTGGGTTAAAATCAAAAGAGGAGTTTTTGAATGAACGTATTGAAAATGGTTATGAGAGTAGATATGAGTTTGTGTTGTGTTAAAATACTTGATTTTGGTGTTTGGGATGAGATTAGAAAAAAAGAGTTTTGTCCTAAAATGTCTTGAATAATTATTTTGTATAAATAATGAAATTGGTATTGGGAATATGAAATTAGATGAATGTTTATATAAATGGTGGAGTTAGATATGTATCACCTTGCATCTATGGAAATTTGAATAATTTATCTATTGTAAAGATTGTATATCTATTTAGAAATATCTGTTTTGGGTTATCGCTGGAGATAGCCATGATTGTTGTAAAAATTGCACAAGAATTAGGCGACTTGAAACTAATCTGTTGGTTGTTATCATTGAATATGATTATGATGTGTATACATTGTATATGTATGATATTTGGGAGGAGAAAATGGATGTACTCTATATTTGGGAGAAGAAAATGGATGGACTCTATTAAATTAAGTTGGCCTGTGTGTCCAAGGTGAAAGCTTCGAAAATCGCGCGTATACATGGATGCTGATTCTCGTGGACGAAATTTCCACAAGGCAAGTGAATATGTTTGTATGATAATTATATTAGTTGGAGACCTGTGGGGTGTATCTTCAGTTTGATTGATTAAATGAAGTAGGTATAACTAGTGAACTGGGATAAAATGAATTGAGATGTAAGTTTGGCATAACATGGTTTTGGAGAAGAGTTGTGAAAGATTTTGTCATTGGCCATTGAACATGTGCATCTCACTTATATCTTTGTTAAGATTCATATATTGTGATAGATTGTCTCTATTGGGCTTTGGCTCACTCTACTTAGGAAAATCATTTTCAAGTGCTAGTGACATGCCTTCTCCAAGGGCTTCGCTTGGGAGAACTTAGGAGCTGAAGGCTCTATTTTTGTTACCTTGTATTTAATATTTGCACAAGCCTAGGGCTTTATATGTAAGGAGCTTAAGACTCTCTCTTTTGTAACCAAACTTAGTCTTAGAAAGCTGTGAGCTTGTAGGGTACTTATTTTGTTGTTCATTAAGTTGGTATCATATGCTATACATTCAGGGTAGAGTTTATATGAATGTATATTGCATGTGTCACTTTTTATAAATTAACTCTGATTAATGAAAGTTTATTATTTTGTTTATGTTACCTTGTATTAGTCATTTGCAGATGAATTATTGAAATTATATTGGGGGCGTTACACCACATAGATTCGACTTGCACAGAGTGCACTTGCAGCCCACACAGAATAGATTTGCACTTCATACAGACTCGACTTTCATCCCACACAAAATAGATTTGCACCCCACACAGATTGGATTTCCACTCCCATACAGATTGAATTGGCACTTGAATATAGATTGAATTGAAATATACTGTGGCATTAATTTTTTTGAACTAATTTTTGTAACTATTTTTAAAGTTGAAATATAAAATATTTGGTTGAATTTTTAAATTTTGTCTTCTATTTTTTCTAAAAAATAAAAAATAGTTTGGTAAAAAATCATTTTCATTTTCATATGATTATGTCTTTTTTGAACAAATATATATATATATTTTCATATTTGTATGTTTGAATATTTTAATTTTTTTATAATTTGAGTTAATATTTTTTTCTATTTATTTTCATCGAAGTTTACACATTTTTAAAATATATATTTTGAAAACATACCAAAACAAAGTCTGTTAGGGTTTGTCTTCTATTAAATTATCATCTCAACTTGAGAGAGTATTTGGGCTTAGTACGTCCATTTTGGAATTGATTTCGGTGATATGAACAGTTCACATTTTAAGACTTATTGAGTAAAATATTCATGTAAAAAATCAATATAATTGGATATCAGTAACCATATCTTTGAAACGTATTTATTTAGAAAAAATGGACGATAAATATAATTTCAAGATTAACCATCAATTTTTTTATAATACAAATTTGATTCAAACATATAACTATTAATATTCGATCAATTTTTTACATAAATATTTTTCTCAATGAATTCTAAAAAGTGCACGGTTTGGATTGTCAAAATTGGTTCCAAAGTGGATCAACGAACCCCAAACATTCACTCAAGTTGAGATGACTGACATGAGAGAAATCTAACCTTTTATTTTTATTTTAGGGCAAATTACACAAATAGTCCTATAGTTTGGGGCATGTATCACTTTGGTCCATGACTTTTCAATTATGACACATTTGACCCTGAATTTTGAATATTGTTCCAAATAAGGACAATTGAATATAAAATTAGATTTTTCAAGGGTAAAATTGTCAATTTGAATAAAATATAAGCTAATTTGACAAAAATAAATGTGAAACAAATATTTTTGAATTTTTAAAAATTATTTCTACCTACTAGAAATAAAATTATGTAAAACTGATAAAGTTTTTAGACATTTATTTATTTTTTACCAAATTAATTTTTATTATATGTTTGGATGATGATCATGTAAAATTAATTTTAAAAATTAATTATGTAATTTTTATTAATTTTACATAATTTTATCATTGGTAGATAAAAATAATTTTTAAAAAATTAAAAATATTTTTTGACATTTTTTTTATCAAATTAGTTTATATTTTATCAAATTGACTATTTTACCCTTAAAAAATCTAATAATATTTTCAATTGTCCTTATTTGGAACAAGATTCAAAATTCAGGGTCAAATGTGTCACAATTGAAAAGTCATGGACCAAAGTGAAAAAAAGTCCCAAAGTATAGGGACTATTAGTGTAATTAACCCTTTATTTTATTTGTATCATTTACACTCAGCATAACTGTATTGTTTTAATTTTTGTATTTTTACTTAGAGGCTTAAATAATATTTTTTATTTAAGTAATTTTAGATAGTTTTAGGCCAAGTTTGGCATATTGCAAAAAAGTCAAAAAGCCAAAAAATTACTCAAAAAGTTAAAAAGTTAACACTATTCATCAAAAGTCAACAATTACGGTTGCATAACACTATTCACCTCAATTTTTTAGTCCAAAAAGACAAAAAGTGCACTTATTTGGGACATTCCAAACAACCCCTATTATTCATACTAACTTTAATTATATTTTAGTAATGTAATTTTTAAAAATAGTGTATTTTTTATTTATTTTAAATTTTAAAATTATATATTTAATATTAGTCTCATTTGAAAATATCATTAATATCTTTTCAACGATATTAATTTTATAAAAATAAATTTATATATTAAAAGTTATACATGTTTTTTCTAAAAAATAAATGAAAATAAAATAAAAAGGAAAAAGGAAAAAAGAAGAAAGAGAGAGAAAATAATAAAGGACCCGAGGAAGAGGGAGGGAGGGAGGGAGGGAGGAGGACAAACAAAGACAGATGAAAGAAATGTAAGGAAGAAAGAGTTTTATTTGGTGCGTGGGGAACAATCTCCCACCTTTATAATTAAAATTATTCTATCCAGTTGTCTTGTAATTATATATAAAAAGCTTCTTCCTGATTTGTAATATAATTTTCTTATTTTTTTGTGTGGCGATAATAGTCTATAGCTAGACGCACCCTTAGGTAAGTTCTGATTAAGAAAAATTGGATAAGGTAGCCATGGGGGTAGGGTTCACTTTCTTTATGTATTATTTTATGATTGGATAGTAATATTATAAGCCGTTGATGCCATGATTGTATTATACATAGTATCATTGCTCTATTAAATTTTTATCGAACGAGATACGTTTAAAAAGTGGGTCAAACCATAAATCAATCTAAATTGGTTTGAATTATTTTTTTAAGGAGATGAATTGGTTTGGTTCTAAAATATTACGAACAACAAATTATAGTTCAATTTATGAATTAATTAAGACTATAATGTTCTAGAGAAAATATAATGAAATTAATGTTTATTCTTTAGGCTTTCATATAGAATAATTATTTTCATATAATGGCGAAATATGATTCCATTTATAATATATTTGTCATTATTCTTTTAATCTAACCAATTGTAAGAATGAATACTTTAATAAAATAATCATTCCATTCCATTTCATTCAGTAAACCATCGTTATCTAAAAACCCAAATCAAAGTGTTATATTGTCAATTTTAACAAGTATATAGGATGTTCAAGTATTTATTTATTTATTTATTTTTATTGATTTCTTCAAATCTCAATCTCATTTGAATGTCATGGCCTGTTTGGCAATAATTTTTTTTGGACTAAAATAGTCAATAAATATAAAATACACTAAAATAATAAATAAAACAAAATATTACATCCAAATCATAATTATTTCACTTTTCTCTCACAACTTTCAAATCAACAAAAAAAAAAAAACTACTTTCTCAAACACAACTTTTTTAACCAAGCTAAAAAAAAAAAAAAACTAAAATAACCAATTTCACAAACTAGCTGTCTATAATATTTTTATTCATTCTATTTATAAATTTTTTGGTTGAATAATATTTATGAATTGATTTCTCTTTCAAATCTCTACTAAAACTTATTATCGAAACAGTCTAAGATAAAGATATCGTCTGAATCTACTATACCAACCCTTCATCTTAACATCAAAAAAATTATTTTGACATAGATTAAGGCTATTTTGAAAAGCTGGTTATAATCAATTTTTTGATAAAAAGTTACTTATAAATTATTTTTTTATAAGAGATGAAGTGAGTTATAATATGAGAAGTAGATTATAACCCACTTCTCAAAACGGGCCTAAGACATGATTTTCATGATGAATAACATTTGATCAACCAACCAACACCCAAAAACATTAGATAACACGAACAAGCTTTCAACTCAAAGGCCTCTCTCCTTGGAATTAAAATGCATATAGTCATATACTATTTGTTACCCTTCCTCTTCTTGCAAGAAACCACACATCTGAAGATGACTAAACAAGTCCCACACACCAGTGCCACAGCAATCGCAGCTTTCTGCCCACTGCTCAATCCACCCCTTGATGACCCTTTTCGCTTTCCATCACTGCTGTTGATTTCAGGCGTATAAATGTATGCCGGTGGAGATCGAACTGCCGCCCGTGGCGCAGCGGCCGGAGCTCCACCGTGAGCTGGTGAAGGGAGTGGTGGGGGATTGTCGGTTCCGGCTTCTGGAGGTGGTGGAAGAGATGACGAGTCGGCCAGCAATGCAGGGATAATGACACAGTCGAGTAAAAATATCAATGGAACCATAGTTTGCATGGAGAGGAAGAGTTTAGAGAGAGGTCTAGACATGGTTGAGAGGTTTCTTTGATCTGTAAATTTGTGTGGGAAAGAAATCAGTGTTTGTAAGGCATAGCACTTTGTGTAGTGTCTGATATTGGAAATATTTTCTCCTCTTTTATAAGATTGTGAGAGAGTATTATTTAATAGTTACCAAGTAGCATGTGATATTTTTTTTTGTAGGGGAAGATTTCCCTTTCCTCCAAAATCTAGATTTGAGGGGTTGTTTGGATATATGGGATTCATCATGAGTTTTAATTTGATTATTTAAATTGTTCATTTTTTTAGGCATTTTTTATATTTCATTCACAAAAAAAAGATCGATCCAATAACTGTAACTTGTTCAATTTATCATATTTTTTATTAAAAAAATGGACAATAATTGTGTTTTTAAAAAATGAATTATACATTTTTTTGATGACAAAAATAATAAATTGAACAAGTTGTAGTTATCGGATCGATCTAATTTTTTTTATAGATGAAATAAATGAAGTGTTTGACAAAATAAATCACAAAAAAAAGATTGATCCGATAACTGTAACTTGTTCAATTTATCATATTTTTTACTAAAAAAATGGACAATAATTGTGTTTTTAAAAAATGAATTATGCATTTTTTTGATGACAAAAATAATAAATTGAACAAGTTGCAGTTATCAGATCGATCTAATTTTTTTCATAGATGAAATACATGAAGTGTCTGACAAAATAAACTATTCGAATATCGAAATAAGACATGTAGTGAGTCTCATGGGTCCAATAGCTCCCTCTAGTCCAAATTTTGTATCGAAGAGAATCCTCCTCTTTTTTTCTTTTTTAAAAAAGAAATACCCACAAAAACTATTCTAAAAATACTTTAAGATTAAAAAGTATACTTATTTAAAAAATATTACATATAATCTTATTTATATTAATTTCTCACTCCAAGACACAAGTGAATGGATTCGTATATATTTATAAATATGATCTCCATTACTTTGTGTGTAGAAAAAAAAAATTAAAAAAAAAATAAATAAATAACGATTATGCATTACATTGCTTTATTGATTTTGCAAGTGACACACTGCACTCATACCTCACCAAATAAATTTGAATGGGTAAGGATATATAAACAAAGGGGCAAAAGTATAGAAAATATTACGACTACATGCGTACTTATCATTTTAAAATTGGAAGATTGCGTCGTGTGTAGTCTAACTTTGGAGAAGAGTGGAGCCGTCTAGGCTCGTGGGCTCACAATGGTCTATTTTTGATCATCTAATTTATTTATTTTATAAGTTATTAAATTAATAATTATAATTATATAATTTGATCATATTTATTTTTAAAAAGATAAATTATAATTATAATTTTAAAAATAGATAGTCTATTTTTTTTTGAACAAAAAAATATTAAAATCACGTGAGTATATTTATCAAATGAATTTGATTTTGATTTTTTTATTTTTATAAATGATATTTACCTTTGAATCTAATGCTCCATTTGTTTTAAAAGAAAATATTTTTCATACAAAAGGTTTTCTTATGTTTAGTTGTGGTTTTGAAATTAATGTATTAATGGTTACATTAGTGGTGGTGGTTGTGGCGGTAGTAGGGTAGGGGTGAAAGTGAAGGTGCTGGGGGTGGTGGTGGCAGTAGTGGTGCGGCAGTGACGGAGGTGGTGGCGACAGTTGTTGTGTGATAGTGGTGGTTAGGTAGAGATAGTAATGACAGTGGTTGTGGGGCAGTGGAGGTGGTGATGGTGGTGGAGGTGATGATAGTAGTGGTTATGTGGTGGTACTGATAAAATTTTGGTTTGAAAAATGGTTTTTGCCTTTTAAAAATGAAAAATATTTTTTGCCTAAACAGACTTGTTTTCTATTGACTATAGAAAATATTTTCCGTTGATTTTTGTTTTTCATTATACCAAACAGCAGGAAATGCGAAAAATATTTTCTCCCCAAACAAACGGAGTGTAAAAGACAAACAAATTAAATCATCAGAGCGGGAATTGTAACCCTCACGCATTGTGATGAAAAATTTTGTATACTTTTTTTTTTATGAGAATAGTATTTTTCAAATTTAATATTCTTTTTGGACAAATTACACAGGTAATCTTTATATTTTACTTCTTGTGTCATTTTGATCCTTACACTTTCAATTAGCTAAATTTTGACCTTTAATTATTTTGTGTTAATTTAACTAAATTGATAACGCCATTAGTGTTTTTAACAAAAAATGATCACTGAATTGTTTGAGATTAATTCACTAAGTTGAATAAATTTATAATTTTAACTCTAAAAGTATGAAATGTCACTTATATGCATTATTTTCCATTTCATTAAAAAAATACTAACAATTGTAAGCAATTGGATTAAATTAAGATAAAATCATAAATTTAGGGCCAACATCAAACCAATTAAAGCTATAGAAACCAAAATGACACAAAAATTAAAATATAGGGACTATTAGCATAATTTGCCTTATTTTATTTTATTTTTTATTACATAATTTTTAGGGATTGTTACTTTCGGTTGCAGTTGGAAGCTGGAAAGGAAGTAGAAGTTGAGAAGAGTAGTTGATTTCTTTTTTTGTATTAGCTGGTAACTCTTTCGCATTGATGACTTTTATTCCACGGAATGAACTAATGAAGCCTTGTGGTTACAACTTTTCTACTTACAACATATGGTTATGTTGGGTCTTTATGATGAAAAAAAAAAAAAAAAAAGGAATGAAAGGGAAATTTGATGCATATATTTGACTTGGTTTCAAAGATTAGTGGCCATGCCAATACCCCTTTTTCCATTATGAAGTAATCTCTCTTTTTACCAATCGAAAGGTTATAGTGCCAAAATTTGTTCCCAACTTTCCACTCATTCGGATATATATAGGGTAAATTACACTTAATTTGTCTGAGGTTTCTGATAAATATAAGAATTTTTTCTATTATTTTAATAATTACATAAATCTTTTATATTTTTGCTGACAATATTAAGATTTTCCTAATCCATAATTTAGCACAAATGACGTTACTTTTTTTTTTTTTAATCTAAAATGATCATATTGCTTATTTAAACTAATAAGCTATTTAAATAAAAAAATTTCACTAACCTCCCCTAAGGTTTTGCACATATATTATTAAAGATCCACGCATATTTTAACTTAATAGTTAATATAATATCCTAATAATTAATACAATACTTATAAGAAATATTTATCAATTTTAATTAATGCATTTATTATTTAAATCTTTTTTTCTTTTCTTTTTTTAAGTTGAAACAAATGGATTAAAATTTTTTTTTCCAGCATTTTGTCCTACTTGTTTATTCATATGTAAGAAAATTATTTATCCCTAAATTGTTAAGCTATTATTAACAAATTTTAATTTTTATTTTTGAGTCATTAAATTTCTAGTCGATGCATAGTTTAAAAAAAGAAAAAGAAAAAAAAAAAAGAAGCAGGTTATTCTTACATGATTAAAAAAATTAAAAAATGAATATAGGAGTAAAAAAAATCTAATCACCTCACAAAATTAGTTAATAGGGAGTGAAAGATCAAAAATCATTTGAGAATAATAAACAATTCAAACAATTTCTCATTTCTTATACCTAAAAATAAAATTAATCTTTACTTGAATGGAAAAATTATTTTAGAATACTAAAATACTCAATTAATTTGTTGTATGATACTTAAAATATATTTCTCCGTCTTTATTTTTCTCATTTAAACTACTTTTATTAAATTAAATCTTAAAATTAATTTCTCATTTTCATTAATGGTCAAATTTTTACTTTATTTTTTAATTTCTTACCTTCATTTTATTCTATTATTTTATAGCGAAGTGTTGTTATTTAAATTATCTAATTTTACTTCTCCTGTATGTTTACATAATTTTATTGACAAGGCTAAAAAATCAGACTCTAATACTAATTTAAACACACAATGAAATAAAATATTTTCTAAAGAAAAAAATAAAAATATAATTTAATTTACCCTATTACATATATACGAAATTATTATTTATTTTTCATAATTTTTTAAAAATACAAATGTAATTTTTTGACTCTATTTTTTCCACAACAAGTTTTTGAACTTTTATAAACAAAAAATAAAATAAAAATTCAATCATTAATGAAGGTGAGAAATAAATTTTAAGATTTAATTTAGAAAAAATAGTTTAAACGAGATAAATAAAGATGGAGAAATAGATTTTAAGTATCATACATAACAAATTAATTGAGCATTTTATTGTTCTCAAATAATTTTTCCATTCAAGTAAAGATTAATTTTAATTTTAGGTGTAAGAAATGACAAATTGTTTGAATTGTTTATTATTCTCAAATGATTTTTTAATTTTTCATTTCTTATTAACTAATTTTAATTTATTGTGAGATGATTTTAATCATGTAAGAAATATTAACTTGTGTTTTTATAAATATGCATCAACTAAAAGTTTAATGACTCAAAGATAAAAATTAAAATTTGAGAATAATATATGATTGAAAAAAGATAAAATAATAATTTTTCTTACATATGAATAAATAAGTATTACAAATTGTCATGAAAAAAAATAAATCTATTTATTTTAACTTTAAAAAAAAAATTCAAATAATAAATGCATTACTTAAGATAATAAATTTTAGGTTATTTATGCTTTGTGAAATAATATTATATTAAATTATTAGGATGTTATCTAATATTAATTTTAGAGAGATTATATTTATTTTTAAGTATTTTATCAATAAAAATTAAGTTGTTGTTGTTGTGTTTTTTTTTTTTTTTTTTTTGCATTAAATGATTTACAATTTAAATATTTTATTTAAAATTGCATGAAATTTAAGAATTTTATTAAATAATAGTAAAATATGTATGTGTTTTTGATAATATATATGCAAAACTTTTAGGGAATGTGAGTGAAATTTCTCATTTGAATAGATAAAGTAATTAATGGGCAATTTCGTCATCATTGAAACTACAAGAGAGGTCTATGTAATTATCAGAAATTTCAAGGGAGATAAGTGTAATTTACCCAAATATATATGAAGGTGTTTGGTGACAATCTAAATAAAGTAGTTTTTAGTTAAAAAAAATCCAGAGTTTGTTTATTATGAATTAAAAGTTAAATGTCACATTAATTGTTTACTTATAAAAAAATGTTTTTTTTTAACAACTTTTCAAATATATTGATTTTTTCAGCTTCTAAAAAAGTTAAAAGTAAAGAAGGAAAAAAAAAAAACCATAAAAAAAGTAAACTTTAAACACCCATATAGTGCCATAAATACATGCATATAGGCTGTGTGAGTGATTTTCTGATCACACTGCCCGCTTAGTAATCAATTGGAGAGCACCGGCAGAATAGATGATTTTTGGCTAACCTGCAGCAGAAAGAGAAGACTCCGGTGGTGGTTTGCCACCCGGGGGTACTCCGACGATCAAGTCAGTACTCAATATCTCTCAAAGATAATCAATAGTGCTAAACTCACTAGCTTGAGCATAAAAAGCATACCTTAGACCCATGGGGGTGCCTCTCTTTTATAGCCAACATAAACCTAGTCCCAATAGAAGCCTAACTTCTATGGACTCAGGATTACTGTTAATCTTGGACTCCCAGTAAGATTAGGACAAACTCTCTAAGAGTCTTATCTTAATATAAACTGAAATCTTCTCTCATTCTAGGACTCTTGTCCCTTATCCACTTATCTCGGATTCCGATATCTTTGGAGATAACCTCGGCCTTGCCGAGATCACCTCGGCGTCACGACCAAGACACGTGGCACCTCGGCTGACACGTCGGCGTTACCTTACCACGTGTTGGTACTCAGAAAATATATCCCCACAACTACCTCCTAGGTTCTATTACCTCGGCATTCTGAGGTGATGGAACCCATACTGTTCGTTCATCTGTGCCCCTCTGTCCGAGATCAAACTCGCCGACCTTAAAGTTCCCTGGACTTTACTGTCCACTGGTGTCAAGAATCAAGTTTCATACTTTCCAAGCTGCTTAAAATCGCACCTCCTAGCCGAGGTTCTGGTTCCATTAATTCGTAAACTACAAGAGCTTTGCAACTGCTCCATTCACACTCTCTGGTGAGTTCCCGATTTCCAGTCATCTATTTGACTCTGGCGATTTTCATATCGGCGTTCATTTCACTTGGTAGGTTCATAAACTCTTTACTTGCTATTAAGCTCAATCTTTCATAACTCTTCTGAATTTGTTTACTTGCCATCTGTTGCCTTCTTTTTCGTTTGTCTTTAAGTTTTGAATTGTTTGAATGTCTGGCACTGTTCTTGTCATATCCGCTTTCTGTTGCTAGTATGTGTCTGGGTCATTACTTTCTTGTTCTTCACATACTTACTTAGTGCCTGTGCACTTGGCTTTATTCTTGAATTTTGTCGTCTTCTTGACTATTTTTCTCTTTTTTCATTCAATCCTCTGGCTTTTTCTCTTTCTAGCTCTTTTGCTTAAATCTGTCATTGTTCCAAGCTTTCAAGCTTCTGCAACTGTCTTCGTTCCTCTCCTCCGGTGAAGCTTACGTCATTTTGTCATTGTCGTCAGACTTCGACAATTCTCATTCCGACTTCCCTCTTTTTGGTAAGCCATTGTTCCTCCTGGTTTTATTTCTTGTTGCTTTCCAAGAAACTCTGTTTCATTGTTAATCACCATTGTTGTTTTACCCGTTGTTTCCAAATCATCTTTTTGAATACACACTGTTCACACATCTGTTGATTTCTGCCACTGTTCTTGGCTTGACACACCTGTGCAATCTTTTTGTCTTGATTTCCTGATAGCTTCATCACCATTCTTGTTTACGAATTACATTCTTGTTTATGTTTTCTGTGTCTTTTTCCAGATTCTTGCTTTCAATCCTTGCCTTCAAACTCCGAAGTGCCAATCGCCGAGAAGAGCCTTGATTAAACTCTTCGGGAGATCGATGCTGAGCTTGAGGCCGAGAAGGCTGCTGAGAAGTCTTCCCAACTGTCTTCTATATCCTACCATTGATGCCGAGTAGTTTTGTTTTCTTCTTTTACTCCTTGTACTTGTACCTTGTACTTTGTCCGTCTTTGTATGTTTTTAATCCGGCCGACTTGCCATTTTTGTAGTCTGAATAATTTATTTTTCAATATTCAGGCTGAAGTGCCTTCTTTCTTCTTTAAATGCATTTCTCTGATTTCTTCTTTGAATGTATGTCTTCTTTTTTCTACTCTTGTATGATTCTATACTTAGAATAATTTGCATGTCTTCAAAGTACACCTTGACTGTACAATCTCTTCGGGTAAAATACCTCTGTCACAACTTCTAATCTTGCTCATCTCGGCCTTGTCCAAACACTTGAAAATATTGTAACAAATATTTTCACAAGTGTTGCTTAGGACTTGTCACTTTCTCAATGTCTTCTATCAAGACTTCAGTTTTCCATATTTCAAGTTTTGACAACCTGGTAGTCTCGGCAAGTACGCAGATATTGCTTGAGCTTGATTTTAACTTGTAAATTTTTCTCAAAAATTTCAACAAGTGTTTAACCATCATCCTTTATCATAATCTCGGTTTTAACTATAACTTGTAAATTCACACAGAATTTCAATAAGTGTTTAAAACAAAACTTCTTCCGAATACGACATCCTCGGTTTAACTTCAACTTGTAAATTCACACAGAATTTCAACAAGTGTTAAACATCATCTGTTTAACTAACTTGTAAATTGCACAAATTTCAAACAAGTGTAAACATCATATCGGTTTAACCAACTTGTAAATTGCTACAAATTTCAACAAGTGGTAAACATCATATCGGTTTAACCAACTTGTAAATTGCTACAAATTTCAACAAGTGGTAACATCATCTCAGTTTAACCAACTTGTAAATTGCTACAAATTTCAACAAGTGGTAAATATCATATCGGTTTAACCAACTTGTAAATTGCTACAAATTGCTACAAATTTCAACAAGTGGTAAACATCATATCGGTTTAACCAACTTGTAAATTGCTACAAATTTCAACAAGTGATAAACATATTCTTCTTTCTCTCCCCCTGCATTTACTCCTTTGCGAACCTTATAAAAGGTCTTCAACCTGGCTAACTGCAGTCCAACCTTGTGTGTTTCTTTTTTATCTTATGGGATCTGAGATTTGCTCACTGAGCTCTTCTCTTTTCGGACTTAAGTGCCGAGATCTTGTCTGCTAGAATCTTGGATCTGCTCACTCAGGTTGAGCTCTTCTCTTCTCGGACCTACTCATCTAGGCCGAGATCATGTCTTCTAGGATGCGGGATCTGGAATCCGGGATCTGCTCACTTAGGCTGAGCTCTCGTCTTCTCGGGCCTACTTGTCTAGGTTGAGATCATGTCTTCTCGGATCCGGGATCCAAGATCTGGAATCCGGGATTTGCTCACTCAGGATGAGTTCTTCTATACTTGAATGTTATCTTCTTGGGAGCACTCATGCCCCCCTGTCTTTGCATCCCTTCTAGAAGGGTCTTCGTTCCTCCGTAGGTATCTATCCTTCCATACCTGGAGGTTATCTTCATTGTAGTATCTGCTTCGATCTGTTGTCTTTGGTGCGTCACCTTTTTGGCCGGCGTCTTTCACTCTGTGACTTTGGTCACGAGTTTCTGTGTTGCGGTTGTCCCCTTCAACGTCGAGGTTGATAGGTCTCCCATTCCCAGCAGGAGTGTTGTCTCCAGTTTGATTCTTCTGTCCGTCATTGGCCATCTATTCTTATTTCTTTCATTGGCCATCTATTCTTCTTTCTTTCTCACAGACGGCGCCAAATTGTGTGAGTGATTTTTTGATCACACTACCTGCTTAGTAATCAACTGGAGAACACTGGCAGAATAGATGGCTTTTGTCTAACCTGTAACAGAAAGAGAAGACTCCGGTGGTGGTTCGCCACCCGGGGGTACTCCGTCGATCAAGTCAGTACTCAATATTTCTCAAAGATAATCAATAGTGCTAAACTCACTAGCTTGAGCATAAAAAGCATACTTTAGACCCATTGGGGTGCCTCTCTTTTATAGCCAACATAAACCTAGTCCCAATAGAAGCCTAACTTCTATGGACCCAGGATTACTGCTAACTTTGGACTCCCAGTAAGATTAAGACAAACTCTCTAAGAGTCTTATCTTAATATAAATTGAAGTCTTCTCTCATTCTAGGACTCTTGTCCCTCATCCAGGTTGAGTTCCCTTTTCATTCTAGGACTCTTGTCCCTTATCCACTTATCTCGGATTTCGATATCTTTGGAGATAACCTCGACCTTGCCGAGATCACCTCGGCGTCACGACCAGGACATGTGGCACCTCGGCTGACACGTCGGCGTCACCTTGCCACGTGTTGGTACTCAGAAAATATATCTCCACATAGGCTAATGAAGACTGATCCTAAGAAATAATTTGTCAAGTTAAGAAAGAAAATATCTCCCTCTTGTTTGAAAAAAAAAAATATAGTAATTTCTTTCCAATCTCACTTGGATAGACGACATAAAAGAATGAAAAAGAAAATTTTACAGGTTATATTACTAAAATAACCTTTTTATTTTTATTTCTTTACTACCTAAATGGAACATTTTAATATTATATAAAATTACTATTCATCTCATTTTTTTTTTTCTCCCACAATCTGTCTAATTTGAGAGATTCAAAAAGTAAGTTATAAGAGAAATAAATTTCTCACTCTCTCTCTTCTTTAAAAATCTATACAAGTAACTAGATTTAAAATAAATCATTTTCTTTTCTTCTCTCCAAATCACTCTATCCAAACATGATGTAAGAATGTAAAAGAGCAAGATCAGAGTACAATAGTTTCAAATTTTACACACTAAAAATTGGGTAGTTGTGGAGGAGTTACCTAGGGTTAGTTTGGAGCATATATCCTATGGAGCAGTATTAAAATATGTGTTAACAAGTAAAAAGTAATAAAAGTCTAAATCCATTTTTGTGAATGAATTGTTTGTTAATTTAGTGAGTGTTTTTTAAAAGTAGAGTCTAAACTTAGTTTGAGTTACCTTGTGAGTTGCCCAAACTTGTCCAAGCCTTAGTTGTGACATGATGTTGTCCACCTAAGGCCGACTTGAGTTAGGTTTGAATTATTCGAGTTGTCCAAATTATACATACATTTGAGGTTTTTTATTTTTTTGGTGTTGCTTGATTTGTCAAAATTAGACTCTATTAACTTTTTCTTTTGGTAAACTCATTTATAAAAATATCAAAATAAATAGTTTATAATGTGAGAGAGATGAAGAGGTGAGAGATAAAAAATGAAGGCGCTACAATGGCTTTTATAATTTTTGAGTGAGAAAAGAAAAATATAAGTTTTAGGTTGTGATACTTGTGTATATAATATATATAGAATATGATCTAACCATCTAAATTATTTTAGGATTTAGTTTCTCTCAAATTGGTCATCTTAACTTGAGAATGTGTTCAGGTTTGGTAGGCCCATTTTGAGATCCACTTCGGTTATCCGAACCGTTCACTTTTTAAGACTTATTGAGTAGAATATTCATGCAAAAACTCAAAATGATCGAACATCGGTAACTCTATGTTTGAATCACATTCACTCTATTTGGTTTGCAGTTTTCAAAAATATTTTTCTGAATTTTCAATTCGCGTTTTTATATTTTTAGTTCTTTTTTTATAAGCATTTTAATTAATTAAATTTTTTTTTTACTTTATAAATTCACTTAATCTTGATATACTTACAAAAGTATTAAATTTTTGTATTCTTTTTATATTTTTTATATTTGGTTTCATAATTATTAAAAAAATTACTAAAAAAAATACCAAAAAAAACTCAATTTTAATTATTGTCAATGCCCAAACAGATTTGACATCGAATTTAAGAAATCTTTGAAATGGATTGGGCTATCTCCTGGAAAGCTCGGCCCAAAAATTACAAGCTTAAAAAATCAGGCCATAATGACCGTACCGCCCTTATCCAACTAATTAATGATTTTTTATTAGATTTGGGATGGATATATATATATATATATATATATATAAGCTTTTGAATTTATTCAACTAATTTGATTGAGTATTCCTTGGATTTAGTACTCCCTCCGTCTCATTTTGTTGGTTTATATTCAATTTTAGTCTGTCTCTAAATATTTATCTATTGACTATTTTGAAATACTATTTTGTTAGATTTTAAAATTGTCCCTATAAATCATTATAAACCTATTTTAAAATTCAAATAGAAAGGTAATAGTGAGAAAAATATTTCAAATCTTGAATTAAAATGTAATAATTTCATATTTCCTTAATAAGTTAGATTTTCTATAATAGACAACTAAATTGAGACGAATGAAGTATTAATTATATATTCTAGAGTGTTCTATTGAGGGGGTAAGAGAAATATCTAGAATATTTTCCATTATTAGATCTAGAACATTCATTGTATTTTGAGGATGGATTTAGTATTAATTCTGTATCTAGAGCATTCTATTCGAGGAGGTAAAAGAAAGAAATATCTAGAATACTTTTATATCGTTAAGAGTAATGTTAGAGATCCCAAATATTCTCTAAAAGTTTTACCAAATGTTTCACATGGGTGTGGGACCCGCACAATGTGGGTCCCATGTGGGTCCCACACCCATATGAGACATTTGGTAAACTTTTGGTAGAATTTTTGAGACCTCTAACATTTTGTATCGTTAAATCTAGAACATTTATTTCATTTTAGGATTCCTATATAAGAGAAGAGCATTGATAGAGACCCCCTCCAATCACCACCCTCCACCCCCCTCCACACACGTGGCGGGTGGTGATTGGAGGAGAAGGAAAAAAAAAGAAACCCCTCCAATCAGAGAGAGAGGGGATCAAGGGGGTGAGAAAAAAGGGGGTCCAGATCTTTATTGATAAGAGAAAGGATTCATTTGTCCAAATTAACCAAGTAATTTAAGCTTTTAAGTTTTCTATAGTAAGTTTTTCTTACACAGGAAAGTTTATTCATATCCATCAATGCTCTCAGTACATATATTTCTAAAAATTCTTTTATTACATTTTTATCCTTACAATCAATTATATTTTTAACTTTTGCATTCATTTTCACCCCATCAGCCCTAACCCTAACCCTAGCCGCCCGTTGCCGTTTCGTCATTCTTCTCTGGTGAATCTCCTTCTCAATTTTTCATCCCTCACTCCTCTTCTTTCATCACTGCTAGCCTCTGCCTCCATCATCATTAACAACTACTATCACAACCGTAAACCACCTTGCTCCGCCTTGCCATCGCCAGTAGCCTTATCCCACTGCCGCTGCGAACCACCATACCTTTCCAGATCCATCGCTTTGCCGCCACCGCTTTCCCAAATCCGTTGCATTGTCGTCTATTTCGCAACCTTGTCGCCGTCTCACCAACCTCAAATTATTATCCGCGAACCCCTACCACTGTAAGAAGAAGAAGGAATAAGGTTGTGAGTTGCAGTCATGATCATTCGCGACTATAGGTTTGAAAAACCTGACAATGAGTAGCGAGGGTGGGCATGGTGACGGTGGCAACGGGAGGAGTGACGAGGCTAGGGGTTTACTGAAAAGAAGGAATTGAAATGGGAATGATGGCAGCAACAACGAAGGAGCGATGGGACTGGAGTGGATGGACATCGGCCGTTGATTTCCATGATGGCGGTGGTGGCTAGGTTAGGGTTAGGGTTAGGGTTTGGACTTAAGGTTGGAGAAGAAGAGGGTATTTTGATATAATTGAAAAATATATGGTGTATATTGCAAGAAAATGAAAGAATTTAAATTGAGTGTAGGGTGAATTGAGAGAATGGTGTGTACTGAGAGGATTGGTGGTGTGTAAATAGAATTATCCTTCCTACACTCTCTTGTGTTCTTACCTACGTTAAGCTCTCTTCCTAATTAGGTTGACTTAGTGCAAACAAACAAGTGACAAAAATCTAATCAATGAGAGAAGGTATAAATAGATGAATGTTAGTTTTTATTTTATTTTATTATTATTTTTTACGGGTTTTTAGGGCCAAAAGAACAATGATAATTTGAAACTCCTGCTTATTTGTTTATCTGTACAATTCACTTATCAGTCTATCTATTTGTCTAAATGTTTTCTATCTGTCCACGCACTTTCTGCCTATTTGTTCATGTGTCATTTATATGTCCCCATAATCTACATGTTTGTCCATATCATTACCATTGTTGTCCACATAAACTTTCTGGCGATTGAAACATGTCCTTATCACAATAAATAATAAATAAATAACTCCATAGGTGTGAACATTTTACCAATTATTTCATTTTCTTTAACGCTATATTTGTTTTTACACAGACATTGTAACATTCTGAAATTTTAGGAACCACTTGAGCGGTGGAGTTACTGTTCGATCGGTGAAGCGAGGCTCTCAGAATCTTCTCTATAGGTCTGAAATTCCAGGAGGAGAGGTTTTTCGCACAAGCAACCAAGTCACCGCTCGAGCGATGGATTGATTGCTCGAGCAATCTGTTCGGGTTCAGTCACTTAAAAAGTCACTTTTGCTTCACTTTTTCTTTTCTCTCTTTCTCTCTCACTCTCTCTCTCTCTTTTTCCCTCTCGTTTCTCTATTTTCGAAAAACCCTAACCTCCACCCTTAGATTTCATCAACTTTTACAAAGAATACCTCTTAGATCTTGTAGTAGAAGTGAAGAACAAGTAGGGATCATCACTCTTACCGATTGGATTGTGATTTCTTGAAGTTTCTTCCTTGGTTTTTTATCTCTTGCTCACATTGTTGAGGTAGGGATACTTTTAACTTAATATATCTATGATTTAAGATGTGAATGTGGTATTTTTTCTAGTTATATTGATGTATAAGATGAATCTTTGACTTTCAAGGAAATGTTGATGTTAAAAAGAGTGATTTCTTCCAAATTCTTGAAATGTTCTTGGATGTTGTGATCTATTAGAAGATGATACTTGAAGAATTGATGATTTATTAAAGAAATGGGAAGAAACCCCAATTTCTTGGAAACCCTAGAATTAAATGTTAACTAATGGGGGGATTTTGAAATAAATTGATTTTCTACTATGAAATTGAGATTGATTGGATATGATTATGTGAGAAATACTTGATTATTGCAAACTTTGAGATTTGGTTAATCTTGTTGAAGTTGGTAAAAAGGGTTGAAATTGATGTTGAGACTCTTACACTATGAATTTTGTATTAAAGACTTAGATTTCTCTTATGATTGAATTGAACCTTAGGTGACATGAAACATTTGCAAACTCATGCATGACATAGCATCCATGGTGATCCTTTTGATGGTGCACTTGTTGGTTGTTGAGAAATATAAAGAGGAGATCAATTGTGTGTGAGTCTTGGTAGTAAAGTTAGATGGTGTTAATGAATCGAGTATTTTATTGATACCCGCGTGGGAAGTCTGGGTGCCCAATTGCCCTGTCTTGAGCATATCGTTAGACGAATGTGGAAAATATTTTTAGGTGTCCACTGGCCCTGCTGTATCAAGTCGGCAAATGTGGGAAAACAAATGTTTTGATTGTCTACTAGCCCTGCCATATTATGAGCTGGCAAATGTGGAAAGGTTATGTGCGTTTTAGGTGCCCATCGCCCTACCATACTATGAGCTAGCAAATATGAGAGTAGCTTAATGATGTTTGAGTAATTGGACATTCTAATTCTTAATATCGCTTGGGAGTCATTGCATCGCGTGTTCTTAAAAGACAAAAAACAAAGATTTTGTCGAAACATGTGCATAACATAATCATACTTATTTCAAGCATTTATATATTTTGTTAAAGGATAAATTATGCTTTGCATCCTTGCACTTTGTACCAAATCTTACTTTGACCTCACATATGAATCATGAGAGTTGGCCTCTGCACTTCTAGTCAAATCCCACTTTGGTCCTTACACATGAAATCGTGACAGTCAATCCTCTGCAATTTTATTCAAATCCCACTTTGGTGCCTACGCAAGTGTTAATATCCCTCTTCTGTTACTTCATTTTTAAATCTTTAACAAAATCTAGTCATGTAACAAAAATGTGACTACGAAATGAGGTTAAGAGAGGAAAATCATCCATATTTCCCATCAATACACTTTGTTCTATGTGATAACTACATGAGAGTTATATAAAACAATATATATAGATATATGTATGTTCGTATGGTAAAAATTGGGATGAAAAGGCAAAAAAGTAGAGTTTTTGAAATTAAAAAAAAAAAAAAAACGCGACAAAGAAATCAAAGGGAAGAAATATGAATGGACAGAAAATTGTGTTATCGTGAAAAATAGAGTTTCATGATTCCAATTTATGCAAAATCATAGTTCATTTCTTAATTGTTCACAATCTGTATTTTGTTTTAGCTTAATACAGTAATATTTTGATGTAAATTTTAGAACAAAGTGTGTATTAGTGGAAAATGTAGATGATTTTTCTTTCTTTTCATGTCGTAGTCACATTCTTATTACATGACTATATTTTGTTAAAGATTTAAAAATTAAGTAACTAAAAGCGGACATTGACACTTGTATAGAATCAAAGTGAGATTTGACCAAAAGTACAGGGGGTTGATTGTCACACTTTTATGTGCAAAGATCAAAGTGGGATTTGACCAAAAGTGCAGGGGGTTGACTATTATGATTTCATGTGTAGGGGCTAAAGTGAGATTTGGTACAAAGTGCAGGGGTGCAAAGTGTAATTTACCCTTTGTTAAATGTGTTCCTACTAGGCAACTTTGCTCATCCCAATCGTTAACTTTTCAGGAACAAGTGATGTGTTTCCACCTAATTGATGGATGGTGGTGATTGCTTTTGATAGAGCACGAAATGCTCATTGGATGTTGAATTGTGCTCAAGCTACCGAGTTTTAATGTTTTGGAATTGAAATTCATTTTGTGTAATCGAGACACGTGTCTTGAAATATGTAAGCCATTAGGGCATTCTCTTTCATATCACTCTAACTCTTTGAACTGTAATGTATAATCAAATATTCATTTTTGGAAATAATTAAATACTTGATGGGAAATAGTTCAATGAGAAAGAGCATATTACATAGAAGTCTTAAGGAATATTTTATCGTTGTTGAGGATCATGTCTTGGTAGTATTAAAATATCAGGGTGTTACAGACATGAAGATAACTCTATTCGAATTCATGATAATCCAATCACCATCTTCACCATCACCACTTCACTCTGTTAGTGTACCAACATCACCCAATAAATATGACATTATAATCACACTATCAAAAAAATTTACTGAAAAATTAATATATATTATTAAAAAATGTCATGAGATATTTACTATTCAAAATTTAATTAATTTTTATCAAACATTTTGACAAATATACTATTTCCTTAAATTTCTTTGTTAATATAGATTTCATTTTTGATAACATGACTACAGTCATGTTTGGCTAGCGAGGGTTGATGGAGACATAGATGAGACAAAGGGAGAGCTTGTTGTATCTATTATGTAATTAAATAAAACAACTAGATTCATATTGAACAAACAATTCGAATTTCAGAACAAGAACATAGTGGAGTTATAGAAATTCATAATAAAATAAAACTAGCAAAAGGAAGCAAATTGAAACTTGCACTAGACAGTGTCCTGAAAACAAATTCGTCGCATCACCGGTTAGGTGCTGGAGGTTGTTCGACATCTGCCTCCCAAGATACGACGATTAGACCAACTACAGCGATGAACCGACTGAGATACAAGGAGAATAAGATATAGATACAAGGAGATAGAGATAAAGATAAGTATAGAGATACAATGAGATATATAGATTAAAAAGAAATCTAGATAAGTATAGAAGAAGATAGAGATACAAGGAGATAGAGATAGAGATAGAGATAAGTATAATATAATAATATACATTAACAGCCCCCTTCAAACTAAAGTTGGTTGGTGGGTAGGCATCAACCAACTTGAGTTTGGAAACTAGATCATTGAAACGACCAAAGGATGAGCCTTGGTGAAGATGTCAGCTGTCTAATTGGTAGAGATAACAAAGATAAGACGAACAATACCACTAGTAACATGCTGTCGTATGAAGTGACAATTAATCTTAATATACTTTGTACGATCATGGAAGACATCATTATGGGCAATCTGAATAGCACTCGGATTATCACAATAGAGGTTAATCACAGTAGAATGAGAAACCCCCATATCAGAAAGAAGCCAGCGAAGCCACATAAGCTCTTAAGTAGTGTCAGCAAGAGCATGATACTCAGTCTCAGTACTAGAACGAGCAATAAGAGTTTGCTTCTTGTTATGCCAAGCAATGAGAGAGTCACCTAAGAAGAAGCAGAATCCTATAGTAGAACGACAATCAGTTAGGTCCCCTACCCAATCAATATCAGAAAATGCATATAACTGTAGGGAAGAGTGAGCGGAGTAGTGAAGACCATGAAACGTAGTGCCTTTGAGATATCGTAAAATGCGAACTAGAGCATTATAGTATGGGGAGCAAGGAAAACCATGAACTAACTAACAATGTGAACAGCATAAGCAATGTCTGGACGAGTAATCATGAGATAGACAAGATTGCCAACTAGTTAACGATATAAATTAGCATCAGACAACAGGTGATCGTCAAGAGGTGTGAGACGAGTTTGAGGATCAACGAAAGTAGAGGCAGTCTTGCAATCAGTAAGACCAGCACGAGCTAAGAGATCAGAAGTATACTTGGCTTGGGAGAGAAAGTAACCAGACGGATCATGAGAGATTTCCAAGCCAAGAAAATAGCTGAGAAGACCCAAATCCTTCATTTCAAACTGGCGACTAAGAAACTGTTTGAGACTAGAGATACCCACTGTGTCATCGCCAGTAATGATCATATCATCCACATAGAGAAGAAGAAGAATAGTACCATGCTTTGTCTTATGAATAAAAAAGGCAGAATCATAGGCATTGGAGGAGAATCCAAAATCATGAATAGTGGAGCTAAATTTGGCAAACCAGGCACGAAAACTTGTTTCAAACCATACAAAGCACGGCAAAGTTTACAGACTTTGGAGGGCGGCACAGAGGAACTAGGGGGAGGTTGCATATAAACTTCCTCAATGAGATCGCCATTGAGAAATGCATTCTTCATATCCATTTGACAAAGTTTCCAGTGGCGAGCAGTAGGAACGACAAGTAAGCTACGAACAGAAGTCAGACGGGCAACAGGAACAAAGGTTTCTTTATAGCCAATCCCATATTCTTGAGTAAACCCCCGGCAACAAGACGAACTTTTTAACGCTCAATAGAACCATTAGAATGAGTCTTGAGCTTGTAAACCCATTTGTAACTAACAATACTTTTGCTAGGAGGAAGATCAACCACATCCTAAGTATGAGTTTTATCAAAAGCCTGTAGTTCATCAGTCATAGCTTGCTGCCAAAGAAGGTTAGAACAAGCCTCTCAATAAGAAGTAGGTTCATGAGAGGAAAATGCAGTAGAACCAACAATGAAATCATGAAGAAGGACAGAAAGGTTGTGTTACTCAAGTAGAATGACGAAGAGGTATCTTAGAAGCAGAACCAGGAGGTGGAGCAGGAGCCTCAAGATGGATCGGAGGCAGCATGGCAGGACTAGGAGCAGGATCAGGGAGTGGAGCATCAGCACGACTAGGAGACGGAGCAGGATCCTCAAGATGGGCCGAAGGCAGCATGGCAGAAGTAGTGTCTGTATCAAGCTCATCAAACAATTAAGAGGGATCTGTGAAGAATGATGTAGTGGGAGGAGTGGACAGATGAAACTTAGATATAGAAGATAACATCTTGTCTTCCCAAAATACCATATGACGAGAGACACGAAAACGTTGAGAAATAGGATCCCAACAATGATAGCCTTTATGTTCAATCCCATACCCGAAGAAGCAACACAGACGGGCTCGAGGTTCTAATTTGGAATGCTTATGTGATGGAAGGAGGACAAAACAAACACATCTAAACACACGGAGACAAGAATAAACAGGAGGTTGGCCATATAAGCGCTCATATGGGGTATGATTGTTGATGGTAGGAGAAGAAACAAGGTTGATAGTATAGGTAGCTGTGAGAGCGGCTTCCCCCCAGAAGCGCTCAGGATAAGAACAGGAAATTAAAAGAGCACGGACAGTATCTAAAAGATGACGATGTTTACGCTCAGCACGACCATTTTGTTGGGAGGTACCAGGACAAGAATAGTGAGAAAGTGTGCCATTTTGACGAAGGAATCTCAAAACATTTGTTTCTTTGTATTCTTGGGCATTATCAGCAAGGAAAACTTTGATGGTGGAAGAAAATTGAGTTTTGACCATTTGTGAGAAATCATAGTATATTTGTGGTAACTCAGAGTGAGACTTCATAAGAAATAACCAAGTAAAACGAGTGAAATCATATACAAAAATGACAAAGTATTTAGATCCCCTCATAGTGGTATTAGGTGTCGGTCCCTAAACATCAGAGTGTATGAGATCAAAAGGTGCATGAGACATAGAGGTATTGGATGGAAATGGTAAAGAAGATTGTTTTGCTAGTTGAAAAGATAGACAGTCTACTTTATCATTTGGAATATGACCTAACTAACTACTGGAAACTAGAGATCGTAAATGACCAAAGGAAACATGACCTAACTAGAATGCCATAAGGCAAGAGGAGAACTAGGAGTAGTAGGAGTAGCAGTCTGGACAGTGGAAGGACTGGAGGAGGGAATACAAAAGTGGATGAGCTCATACAGACGGCCATGTCTACGACCGATCCCAAAAGTCTATCCCGTCTTCGGATCTTGCACAACATAACCAGTTGGAGAAAAGAGAATAGTGAGGCCAAGATCACAGAGTTGACCAATTGAAATAAAATTAAGTGTAAGATTGGGGATCAAATAAGTGTGGGGTAGAAAAATAGTAGAGGTGGAAATATGACCTATATGACTAACATGCATTGGAGAGCCATCAGCGGTGTGAATAACAGGCAACGTAGAAGAAGATGTAATAGAGGAGAAAAGTGTAGGGTCAAAGGTCATTTAGTTGTAACAAGTGGAATCAAAATACTAAGAATAGGTACCTGGAGTAACTGAGAGGACAACAGAGGGTGTACCAAAGGTAGAAATAATCCTTTTGACAATAGTTTCAATGTCCTGAAGAATGTAGGGTGGTGACGGAGTAACAACGGATGATGAACCAGAGGCAACTGTAGTAGATGCAAGAAGTGCTGAAGACTGATCTTGGCTATATATTGTGGAGGGTCCAGCATAGCGACCGTGCTGAGGATAACTGTCTGAACGAGCCATGAGGTGATTAAATAATGAATCACAAAGGAGAACCAGTGAGGACGGAGTAAAACTGGATCAAACAGAGTACACTAGTGAATCTGGAACGTTGAAAATAGTTAGAAACCAAGCCAAAATGATCAGAAAAGGTGCAAAAAATAGGCGAAACAAGCCAAAATTGAATTTTGGCCAAACAGGGTGTAGGGTAACGTCAGTAAGAGGGAAGCTGATGTCAGCAGAGGCACGACTCACGTTAGTATGGCTGAGGCGCAGTGTACAATAGTAGAAAGGGCGCGCAGCGCACAACAGCAGATTGGTGCATGCGGGCGCACAATAACAGAACGGCGTACGCACGATGCACAACAGTAGGAACGGCGCATACGGGCGCAAGGCTGACGTCAGGTGATGACGTGAGCAAGCAACTGAATGGCACGTATGAGAGTGGCAGTGGAAGGCGGAGATGCGTTGAGCACAAAAGCGACATATGAGGGCGCGTGGATGAGTTTCTAGTGACGTGGTTGGTGCCGTTGGAACCATGAGGAGATTTCGATTAGTTTGGTGGTAAGGGAAAAATTTTGGGTGAAAATAACGATGAAGCAGTGCTGGAACAGAGATAATAAAGTGTATAAGTGATGAAATGAATGCTGTAGTGTCACTATATACGGGACTAAGCACAAAGAGAAAAGAAAAGGGCTATAAGTGTAGAACTTAGAGCTCTGATATCATGTTAGAATGGTTGATAGAAAAAGAAAAACTATGTATCTGTATTATATTGAATTGAATGAATGAATATAATAGGAGAAGCTTGTATATATAGGCTGAAAAGAAACCTAGATAAGTATAGAAGAAGATAGAAATACAAGGAGATAGAGATAAAGATAGAGATAGAGATAGAGATAAGTATAATATAATAATATACATTAACAACAAGAATCACAACAATTTATGGTCTAGAAAGCTGAAGGAGAGGGCCTCCTTTTATACATATGGAGGGAGAGAGGAAGAGGCTCCCTTGCAACAAATGCAGGAATTAATTTTGCATTAACCTTAATTAATTCTGCACAACTGATGAGTTTAATTCCATTATCAATAGAGGAGTTACCAGCTATATACACTAGGTTTTGTGTAGCAGCACACACATCTGACTTGGCCCAAAAAGATTAAGATTGGTGGGCTAAGCCCAAGTCCCAAGTCCCAAGTCCCAGGTCCCAGGTCCAAGGTCCACGGACTTGGACCGGTCTGGTTGGGCAGGTGGGCGGCTCGCGTGCATATGACAATTTTTGCATAATCAACTTGGACCATAGTCTTAGCCCAAGTCCATCATTGAAGCATCCATAACTCTCTTTCCTTCGAAAAATTTGGATGTCCTAAAGGACTCATACCCTTAGGCAAAAAATGAGATTTAAATACCCATCAATGCTCTCTCTACAATCAATGTGAGATAGAAAGTTTTACACCTTTTCCAACACCTTTTTCATGAGGCTTACTTAACGAGTCAATTTCTCATTCAAACCTTAATGGTTTTTGGTCATTCTTTTTATGGTGTAAAGATCTCACTACAAAGAATCTAAACCCACTTTACTCCACCTCAAATGAGGATTAGCACCTACTTTAATATTGCATTAAAGTCACAAAAAAATTATTATTTTTCCAATAGAGATCTTCTTGAGATAAAGGAAGGGTATTATGGTGGTGGAGCAGGCAAATTATTAAAATAAAATTGGTTAAGATTTGTTATTATATTTGATTATATTTTAAAGTAATGTTAGTTTAATTTATTTAAAACTAAAATTTATAATTTTTGTCATTTAAATCTTAAATTTTTTATTTCTTTTGAATTTAAATTATTTACTTATTTTTGTTAAGAAAAAGTATTTCTCATTACTATGTAATATTGAATAGAGAAAAAGCATATTCAACGGCAATTCAAGCCAGATGTATGAGTTGCATCATTTTATGCACTTTTTATGGTGGGTTTCGGATTTAACTCTTATGAATAGAAATTTGATACATTTTGTGTTGATATTTAATTCTCCCCCATTATTATGGGATTGTTGTGATTAGTGGTTGTTGAGTTTGGGCTTTGGACATTTTTTTTGTATACGAGTTATGTTAGGAACTATAAATATCAAATTTTTTTATCAAACCTCTCAAGAGTGGGGATCACACACATGTAATTTGTGTGGTCCCAATCTATATAGAGGTTTGATAGAAAATTTGATAATTTATTTGGGATCCTAGATTTTCCTTTATATATTTACATTGAATTAATGAACAAAATTCTCTTTTTCTTTCTATTTTACTTAATGAAATTATATAAATCATTTAGATTAAAAATAAATTAAGGAATTAAGAATTTAATTGATAAAACTAAAAAGATTTATTTATTATTATTTTCCCAATTTTGTTTGAAAAAAATGCAAATTAATATATGCTTTCAAAAATATTTTCAAATTAATAGTAAAATTTATCAATTTTAATAATTAAAGCTATAATATTTTTTTGAAGAATAATAAATATTTTAGCTTGTTTGGAAGTTGGCTTTAGCTATTTTTTTTTTGGTTTATACAAAAGTTAAAGTTGGCTTTTTTGAATTTTTTTTTCATTTGGGAAGGTGATTTTAGCCAATAGTGAAATTACAATTTTACCCTCATGAGTCAAGGATTGGTTTGGCATAAACTAAAGGGTAAACTCCATAGGTCCTACTTGAGACTTATTACCCATAGGTCTATTTTGGAGACTTATTACCCATTAGTCCTATTGATAATTTATTAGTGATAAGATAAATTTATCAGTCTTTTATTTTTATGAATAAATTTATAGTGAAACTTATCAGTCTCTTATTTTATGAATAATTTTAGTGATAAATTTATCACTCTCTTATTTTTATAGTGTTAAATTATTAGTTAGGACCTGTAGGTAAATAAGTCTAGTTAATAGGACTAATTGGTAAGTACCCCTAAACTAAATATATAAAAAGTCAAAAAGTTACTATTCTATCAAGTCACATCATCTTATTTAAACACATCACTCTCTAACATATCACATCAAACCAACCAAATCTAACCCATATAAGTCAATAAGTCAAAAAGTATACTTTTTTAGAACATCCCAAACCAACTAAATATGCTACATGGGTCAAGTTATAATTTTAAACTAATAGAGGTAGTTTAATCATTTAATTATAATTTGACATAATAAATAAATATTAATAAAAAACTAAAAATCACATTTTATCAACTTTCAAATCATTTATCTAATAAAGTCAATTAGAAGCAAAAAAAAAAAAAAAAAAAAAATCACTTTTTACCATCTCCCCATTGCCAACAGCTCTTCTCTCTCTTTCTCTCTCTGTCTCACACACTCTCAGTCACTCTCTCTCTCTTCTCTCTCATTCACCACAGCTTGAGAAGATGTCAAGAGAGTTGTGTTTCTTCCATTATTGGACGAAGAAGAAGAAGAATTGCTGATCAAATGTCAAAAAGGTACAATATTTCCCTCCCTAATTAATCATCCCTCTTCATTCTTATTTCTTCTGTTTCGTTCTCTCTCTACTACCCGAAGCCCTAGTTCGCCTCCTGTTCGATGCAATGATCTCCAAGACGCTGTAAATTCGTTCAATCGCATGATCCAAATGCGACCTTTGCCCCCCATTTCTCATTTCAACAAAGCTTTAGGTCCTCTTTTGAAAATGGGTCATTATGGCATCGCTCTTTCTCTTATTGGGAAATTGCATTTTCTAGGCATTCAGGTCGATCTCTTCACCTTCAACATTGCTATTAACTGTTGTTGCCGCGTTATCGAGTCAATTTCGGGTTCTCTCTTTTGGGTACCCTCTTCAAACGCGGTTATACACCCGACGTAACTACTTCAACACTCTAATAAATGGACTTATTTTGCAAGATAAAACCCCTGAAGCGGTGCAGTTATTCAAGAAATTAATGAGAATGAGAGAAATTGAACCCAACGTGGTTATGTATGGAACCATTGTTAATGGGCTCTGCAGAACGGGAAACACTATCAGGGCTGTTAGTTTGCTTAGGATAATGGAAGAGGGAAGCTGTAAACCTGACACCGTAGTGTATACCACGATCATTGACAGCCTTTGCAAGGATAGAATGGTGGATGATGCTCTCAAACTCTTTTCTAAAATGGATGAAAGGGTATTTTCCCAAATGTTGTCACTTATACTTCTTTGATTCATGGCCTATGTAATTTTGGCCGGTGGAAGGAGGCTACCGGAATGTTTAGAGAAATGTTGGATCATGGTATTGCTCCAAATGTTCGTATGTATAGTGTGTTGTGGATGCATGTACCAAGGAAGGGAAGATGAAAGAGGCAGAGGGGGTACTTGAAGTCATGATACAAAGAGGTGTGGATCCTGATGTAGTCACATACAGTACTCTAATGGATGGATATTGTTTGCAAGGCCACATCGATGAAGCAATGAGAGTGTTCAATACCATGGTGGAGAGGGGCTTCACCCTAATGTTTTTAGCTATACCATTCTAATCAATGGATATTGCAAGAAAATGAAAATAGATGAGGCTATGCATCTCTTTCAAGAAATGCCTCGGAGGGGGTTGCAACCTAACACCGAAACCTTAGTGCTATGCTACAAGGTTTGTTTCGATCAAGTAGATGTGGAGCTGCTCAAGAACTTTTTAATGAGATGCAAGCTTGGGAATAATTCCAAATTCTCAAACTTATGGTATCTTATTGGATGGTTGTGCAAAAATGGGCATATTTCTGAAGCATTGTCATTATTCCAATGATGGAAAGGAATGGTTTAGATCTTGATGTTGTTTGTACAGTATTCTCATTGATGCATTCTGCAAGGATAAAAAGCTTGATTTGCAAGGGCTCTTTTCAGTAACCTTTCTTCCAAGGGATTAGATCCTAATGTTAAGACATACACTATGATGATACAAGGTCTTTGCGAAGAAGGCCTACTACATGAAGCTAAAGAGTTGTTTGTTAAAATGGAAAAAAATGGTTGCTTGGCAGATGATGTCACTTACAACACTATTATCCGAGGATTTATTGGACAACACAAGTGCTATGAGGCATTAATACTTGTTGAGGAAATGGTTCAAAGGGGTTTTTCGGTAGATGCTTCCAATTCTTCCTTGATCATAGATATACTCTCAACTAAAGACAAGATCCTGCTCTCCGAGAAGTGATAAAGAAGTTCATGCCAAAAGATAGTCATGGAATGCATGATATTGAGTAAATTTCTTAAGATGTGAAGGTAAAGCTACACAATTAAAATAAATATTATTTGGTGAAACTCCTTTTTTTTTTTTTTTTGGTTATATATTGACATGGACTTATCTTCTCCATTAACTATTTTGACTTGTTGCTACATGACTTTGCAACTTGTTTCAATGTAGATTCTTGTAGACTATTTGTTACCTCTCTCTCCGCAGTATTTTAATTCACATGTTACAAATTCAAGTAGATTCTTTTTCAGTCTCCACTGAATTATGTACAAGTGGTCATTTCTTAGGGATTTTAGGACAAATGACAGCCAGTGGTACTTTTGGAGATTTCTTTCTTAGGTATGTGGCATCAACTAGTTCTCTGAAGGAGAATTTATGGTCTTATAGTTGTAGAAGATTAAATATCTCCGAATGTGGTGTTGGAAGAGGCATAACTGTTTTAGTATGCTAATTTGGGTACAAATTACAATCATTGTTGATCTTTGTGCTCTAGAGATTTATACAAAGCTTGAGAGGATTTACATCATAGATAAGATTGTCATTGTTAAATGGAAGAAAAAAAATAAAAATAAAAAAAAACAATGAATAAATCTGTTAGAAGTTGATACTCTTCCCAGTAGTGGGTGAGGCAATTCTCGCCTTTTTGAATGCCTATTGTTGTCTTATAATTTCCATTTTTGTATCTTGTGCATAATGCCTCATAATTCTTTCACCTTGTCAAAATTTTTGATTCCCCTCTTCTGAAGGTTCATATTGCCGCCGCAGTGGTAAGAAACCCCCCTCACATAGCTCGGTGCTGACATAATTCAATGGCAGGAGCAAATTCCTGTTGAATTGACAATTGTTCCTTTTCTTCCAAGCTATTCAGATACATATTATTGTTATATTATTCTATTGGTATTTATTAGCACATATATTCTTGTGTTGATTGTGATGACTGGCTGAAGTTCATTCATGTTTTTGCTCCAATTGAAGGTCATGTACTGGTAATTGACTTCATCAACTAGAGTATCAGCATGCTCTACAAAGCTAAAGCAAACGGGCCCTTAAGGATCAGGTTTGAACTCATCGATCTAGTTTTAATTTGCACCCTCATTCTGATAATGGTGCAGGGACTTTGTTAAAGGACCCGGGTGTTGATTTTGGAGATTATTCAAATCCTTGATAGAGTTTTAAAGGCTGTATCATCTTGGACTGGGAAGGATTTCTTGTGGAATCAGGAGCTTGATCTTTGCTGTTTGTTTCCTCATACAAGGCAAAAGTCTAAGCTTAATTCCTTATCATTACATCCCAAGGGTAACAGCCTTTTTCAGCACCACAAGCATAAAATTATTATTATTTTTACACATACACTGACCTCCCTCGAGGTTTCTAACAATTTCAAAATCTGCCCTTGTGATTTTTGAAATGACTTCTGACATTGTTGTGTTAATGGAAAACATTTTTTTAAAAACTATTTTGCTTGTAGTCATAATGTTATATAAAATTCATTTTTATCGTCAAATTCAATAAATTTTGAGAAGACAAATATACCCCAAATGCCTCACTCAATTTATCAGCCGAAGCCATCCATCACAAACTCGGAAAAGCTTTGTTTCATCTATTTGTTTGAACTCCTAAATCTGCATACATGCGTACATAGATATATATTTGAAACTATGGTAAGAGTCTTGTTTTATTATTGTTTAATGGATATCTTGTGAATTCATTCTATGTTAATTTTGGCTCTCTCTTTGTCCTTACATTACATTCATCTGGAGCAATAAGACTCATTTATGCTAGTCTATTGTTAGCATTTGGATGCGCCTTGTGCTCATAAACATGTAACCTGTCCATACATCTTAATGATTGGTAGTTTCTAAGTTCTATTGCTGGGAGTCTCTTCAAGATCAGATTGAAATATTAGAGCTTGAAAAATGCTCTGAATTAACCCAAGTAGATTATCTATAGCCATTATGGTGATCTGGAGTTGCAAGGCTATAGAAACTGCATCTTTGAACAACTCCAACATTACAAGAAAAAGATTAGAAAAAGAAAAAGAAAAAAGGAAACATGTGACATAATAAGAATCAAGTCTATGTATTTAGAAATTTGATTTCTCCCTCCCCCCTCTCTCCCTCTCTCTCTCTGCAGGTAAGAACAGAGAATAAATTTCAATTCATATAAGCTGATGAATTTATGACTGTTCCTTTTTAATTTCTTCTAAGCAATTCATATACTGTAGTATTTGCATATCATTCTGTTGATATTTATTGACATCTATGCTGTAATTGAAGGGCATGCATTGGTGGTTTATCAATTGCAGAAATATTCCGTTATGCTAGGAAGAAAATTTGCACATTTAGCTGCAAATTCACCATCAGGGTTTAGTATTACATTAGGTATGTTCTAGAGATGAATAAAAATCCTTCAGATTTCATTTGAATGCCTAGCCAATGTGTCTAATTGTGATACTTTCCTTTGTAGTAGAGGTTTTGTGATGCAATAATGTTACGATTGGCTTAAAGGTAACCTTGCTGGCCTCTAAACAAACCCCCCCCCCCCCCCCCCAAAAAAAAAAAAAAAAAAAAAAAAAAAAGTAGTGATCTTTATTTGTCATTGACTCAGAGCTAGTGGACTTCGTACCAAGGTTCTGAAAAGCGGTTGTAGTCGCCGTAACGGTGGTGGTGACGCGGTTGCGGGGTGTAAAGGCCGTAGTGTAACGGTTGCGGTAACCGGAACCGTGAATTTTTTTATTTTCGCACAATTTGAAAAAAACTTACCGATACGCATATTTTTTTTCCATGATCATATTTATTGGGTTAAAAATAAATATTGATCAATTTTTATAAATTTTTAAGTATGATCCAATATATTTCATATTTTTAAATCATTATAAACTGAGTTTTTTACATTTTATTTTAATAATTAATGACTTTATATTATACAAAAAATCAATCACTAACTATTATATATAAGATAAACAATGACAAAAGTAAGAGAATAAATAAGAGCCTAAAAATATATATATATACATATTTTAACCAAGCCAAATAGATAATGACCACACTTATTATGATTATTATTTCCAAACAATATATAGATAGACACACACAAACAAAATGGTTTAGTGATAACAGCTGAATAGAATAGCATAGGTCTTACAGTTTTAACAAATCAATAACATGTTCTTCATCTTCCCTCTTCTCTCTCTATTTCTTGCTCCTCCATTTTTTTCTTTTCTTCCCTATTCTCTCTATCCATTTTCTCCAATTTTCAGCTTTTTTTTGTATGGTTTTTGAAAGAAACAGTTTGGAACCATTACGTAACGGTGTGTAACAGGCCGTTACGGCTGTTACGGCACCGTTACGACCGCTACGGCAGCCGCTACAGCTGACACACCTGTGAATCTCAATCACACTGCAAAAGCGGCCGTAACGGTAACGGTAACTGCCAAAACCGTTACGTAACGGCGTTACGTAACGGTTGCGGCCGCTTTTTAAAACCATGCTTCGTACTAAACTTCTGTATGTTTATTTATAATTGCAAATATGCTAGTCTTCTTCTTCATTCTTCCCCAGGAGATTGCCATGTTCAATGCAAATGCTCACTTGATACATCGTTAAATAATAAATATAGATGCAGCTACCACCTGAAAACATACATCTATTTTGTGCAGGTAAGAGAGGTGAAATTGATGTTTCCGGGTTGATGTTGATAAAAGCTTTATGGCAACATCCTTCAATAGATCCGTCTTTTAAATAAACGTTCCCGGGTTTCTACACAAATAGGAGAATAAGTATTGATACTAAACTGATTGACCATCAATCAGAGGGTGCATGGGAGTAACTCAGACCCATGGGAGTAACTCAGACCTTTTGCATTTGCAATGATTCTAAATGTAACTAATTTCCTTTGTAGAAACAGTATATACGTGGTATTCTTATAGTCTCTACTCGCTGAAGCTTTGAACCACTCAGCTTAGTAGTCATAGCAGTGCAAGTTTTTTTGTTTTTTGTTTTGTTTTTTTTTTTAGCTATTTGCAGCAAATTATGATCTCTCAAATGGTTCTTGGAGATTCTCTTTCTCTTATTTTTGATGAGAGATTGCTTATAAGATGTTTCTTTTTATGAATTTGTTGTCAGTTTAGATTTTTAAAATTGGTGATGGAATTTTTGTTGTATCATTATATATCTTACTCCAAGCCTTCAAAGTAGCTTCAATGTTGACATTTCATTTTTTTTTTGGGGTCTGTGTGTGTGTGAATGAACCATGGTTGTGCAAGACACATATCTTTGGAAAGAACAAAAGGAAATCTTTTGGGGGACTTCCAAATGTTCTGAGGTTTACTTTGTAGATTTTCATCAAAAATTGGTTTTTGAGTAGAAGCTTCAAGTGCTCAAAATAGTTTATTCTTTCAAATTTGGTATTTTCAATGATGGCAAACCAAAGAAATATTACATCATTTTTTATTTTGTATTTTTTGCAATTTGGTTAGAGTTTTGAAGCAATTTATGAAAAGTTAGTGAACATTTATTGCATTTATCTCATGCAATGGAGCTGTTAACACCATTGTTAAAGAAGTCATGTATTAGAAGTTAAGATGTTATTTATATATTTATTTTGATCTAGAAAAAAAAAAGATGCTTTCGTGGTGCATTTGGGGACTCAGGTTTTGGAATACAGTTGTTGATCTGATTTAACTCAACCCAAAGGAATGAAGCTACTACCTGAAAACAATGGACCTAACCTTTCAATCACAGCCCACGCCCGAGGTTCGAAACACACAAGACCGCTGTCAAGTGCTCCCCAGGGAATCGACACACAAGACCGCAGTCAAATGTTTCCCAGGGAATCGACCCCGGATCATGAGCGTGGAAGGCAACCCTAGGTGGTAAGTTAGATGTTATTTGTAGCCAGCTATTTAGCCAACCTTTGTGGAATCAAGAGATTAAATTATTAATTTTTCAAAAAGTAATCGTGAAAATATTTAGTGTGTTTGGTTTCAGTTTTTTAAAAATTGAGTTTTCTGTTTTTGGTGTTTTTTTTATTTTTAGTGAATATTTTTAAAAATTTTAAACAATTTTTTACTTTCTTAGATGTACGTTACTTAGATGTATCTAAATAATAAATATTTATAAAAAATTAATAAATATACAAAAATAAGAAAAAGGTATTGAAATTTTGTTTTTTTTTTTTGTTGTATTTTTTGGAAAAAAGAGTTTTTCACAAATATTATACTTTTTAAGTGTATTTTTATGTTAGGTGTGTCTAAAAATTAAAACAAATTGCTTAAAATATTTAAAAAATTCATTGAAAATATTAAAATATGAAAAATAAAAAAATAGAATTTTCTGAAAATTATAATCCAAACTCCAAACTCTATTTCAAACTTTATCATTGTTTGTTAAAAAATCATTACCCTTATTTTAGTGCTGTTTCAGTGCTTTGCTCCACAACTTTCGAATTTATTTATTTATTATTTTGTTTTATTATTACCATTGTTGCTAGCTAGTCCTCTTCCATAATAAAAAGCAACCAAATATTGATTTCGACACTAATTTTTTTTATAAGATTTGCTAGTCTCAATACTCCTTTTTGATAAGTTTTTCTAGTCTCAACTCAACACTAATTTTTGATAAGATTTGCTAGTGTCAATTCTAATTTTTGATAACTTTTACTAGTGTTGGCACTCGACACTAGAGTCGATACTAATCTTTTATTTGCTTTGCTAGTGTTATACTAGTGTCGATACTAATTTTTAACTAAGCTTTGCTAGTGTTGGTTTTAGTGTTGACACTAGTGTCGACATTAATTTTTTATAAGATTTCCTAGTGTAGACAAACAATAGTTTTGACAAGCTTAATCACACTAAAATTTATTGCAGAGCACGCATACTAAAATTTAATCATACATTTACAAGCTTAATGAGATTCAGTTTTGCCAACCCATCGAGAATTATGTACTGTTCGAAAAATTGATATATATTATTAAAAAATGTTATGAGATATTTACTATTCAAAATGCAATAAATTTTTATAAAACATTTTTGACAGATATACTATTTCCTTAAATTTGTTTGTTAGTACAAATTCTTCTCTCATATATATACTGTTGTACCCTCTTCCCCTGACGGTAAATGCACTCTTGAAAAACTTCAACATTGCAGTACCCTCTTCCCCTGCTACACTTGCTGGTGATATATCTTTGCCATCTCCACCACCACCGCCGGCAGTCACTAATGGTGGAGGGAACGGTGGTGGAGGGAATGGAGGAGGGAGTTATTTTAGGAGATCATCTCTAACTTGATGATCATCCATGGGTTACTCGATACCATGCTGAAGCGAGCCACTAACGTGGCATCTAGCTACTGAATTGCTGAAATCGATGACAGGGCTCAACTCTAAGCAGCAGATGTCCGAAGTGAAGCAAACTTCGGTGAATGTGAACTTGCTTAACTCTAAGGTGGACCTGTTAGACATCAAGGCAAATGCACTGCTTAGTAAGTTCAATATTGTTAGGGAAAATCGATGATTCTCTACAAGTAAATCAATCAATGGAAATAAAAATTTAATGCAGAAAAATTAAATAAAAAACAACACAATAATTTTTTACGTGGTTCCCTCAATGTGAGGTACGTCCACGGGATCGAAATCCGATTCCACTATCAACCAAATAAGTTTCAAACGATTACAAACGAGACACTAATGGTCTCACAAAACCACCCTTAGGTGAATTCCAAATAATCACAAATAAACAAGAGGAAAGACCTCACCAAATAGATGAATCAAAATCTTCAGAACCAGAGTTGAAGAAGACCCAAAATAACGAACCAAATCAATTTCTACACAAAAGAAACAAAAGCTTGAACAAATCAAGCACTCTTGATTAATCTTCCCCAATTGTCAATTCACTATTACCGAAGTAGTATGTCTCATGTTGCAGCCGCACCCTTCGAATCAATATAAATATATTGTTGATTTTTGGACTATTAATCAAAACCCTAGTTGTAACCAAATTGGATTGGGTCTCCACAAATTAAATATAATATATAAAATATATTATAATTAATACTAAACCAAATTAAACTCATTTTTTAAAATCAATTGGGTCCCACACTCCAATAAGGAGGTATACCCAACAATTCTCCCCTACCGACTTAGGTGGAGACATCAACCATACCCGCCAAAGTTCGACACTTTAAATGATTGTCCCTCGACAAAGTCTTTGTCAACATATCCGAGATATTATCATCTGTGTGAACCTTTTTGAGTTGCAACAATTTCGAATCTAACACATCACGAATCCAATGGTATCTAACATCAATGTGTTTCGATCTCGAATGAAAAGTAGAATTTTTACTCAAGTGAATAGCACTTTGACTATCACAATAAAGCACATACTTTTCTTGCTTCAAACCCAACTCTTGCAAAAATTTCTTCAACCATAACTCTTCTTTGCAAGCTTCTGTAATGGCAATAAATTCAGCTTCGGTAGTTGAGAGAGCAACACATTTTTGTAATTTAGATTGCCATGCCACAGCTCCCCCTGCAAAAGTCATCAAATACCCCGAAGTAGATTTCCTAGAATCAACATCACCGGCCATGTCAGAATCCGTGAACCCATCAAGCATCGGCTTACCATCTCCAAAACACAAACACACCTTCGAAGTCCCTCGAAGATACTTGAGAATCCATTTTACCGCTGCCCAATGTTCTTTACCCGGATTAGAGAGAAACCGACTCACCACACCAACGGCGTGAGCAATATCCGGCCTTGTACAAACCATGGCGTACATCAAAGAACCAACTATTGAAGCATAAGGAATTTTCAGCATCTCTTTCTTGTCTTTCTCACTTATAGGACATTGATTCGAACTAAGCTTGAAGTGACCCGCAAGTGGACAACCAACCGACTTTGCTTTATTCATGTTGAACCTCTCAAGAACTTTCTCAATGTAGCTTTCTTGAGACAACCAAATCAGTCCCTCTTTGCGATCACGAACAATTTTCATACCAAGTATTTGCTTTGCTGGCCCCAAATCTTTCATAGCAAAAGACTTGCTCAACTCCAATTTCAACTTGTTAATCATGGTAGAATCTTGACCCACAATTAACATGTCATCAACATAAAGCAAAAGAATAATAAATTTGCCATCCGAAAAATTTTTCACAAATACACAATGGTCCGAAGTGGTTTTAGAAAAACCATTATTCATCATGAAAGAGTCAAATTTTTTGTACCATTGCCGTGGGGCTTGTTTGAGGCCATACAAACTTTTCTTCAATTTGCAAACAAATTTCTCTTTCCCTTTCTCTACAAAACCTTCCGGTTGCTCCATGTAAATTTCTTCTTCAAGATCACCATGAAGAAATGCGGTCTTCACATCAAGTTGTTCAACTTCAAGGTTCATACTTGCAGCCATGCCAAGTACAACCCGAATAGAAGACATCTTCACAACCGGCGAGAAAATCTCGTCAAAGTCAATGCCTTTCTTTTGCCCAAAGCCTTTCACAACAAGACGTGCTTTGTACCTCAGATTCTTCCTATCATTCTTCAATTTGAAAACCCACTTATTTTTCAGAATTTTCCTCCCCTTAGGCAACTTCACTAAATCATAAGTGTGATTTTCAAGTAAGGAATTCATCTCCTCTTCCATTGCCTTTTTCCAATTATCTTTCTTTGCATGCTCAATTGCTTCTTGGTAGCTCTCCGGCTCCCCTTGATCAGAAATCAACACAAATTCATTGGGAGGATACTTTCTTGAAGGTTGTCGGTCCCTTGTAGATTTCCTCAACTCAAGTTGTGGTGGCGGTTCTTGAGTTGGATGCTCTTCCTCAATTTCTGGCTCAACTTCATTAGGATTAGCATAATCTTCTACATCTTCAATGGGTGGCTGCACATCTCCCCCATTTTCATCATCAACTGAAGATGAAGGAGATGGATTCATGTCAATGAGATCACTAGTTTTTGGCTCCGGTTGATCACCTTTACTAAAGTCTTCAATTGTATGGTCTTCAAGAAACACAACATCACGGCTTCGAATGACTTTCTTGTCGACCGGATCCCATAATCTATACCCGAATTCATCACGCCTATAGCTAAGAAAAATACATTGTCTTGACTTACTATCAAGCTTGGACCTCTCATCCTTTGGAATGTGAACAAAAGCTCGGCAACCAAACACTCTCAAGTGCTCATAAGACACATCTTTGCCAGTCCAAACTCTTTCAGGAACATCACCATTCAAAGGATAGCAAGGAGACAAATTGATCACGTCAACCGCTGTATTCATTGCCTCACCCCAAAAGGATCTTGGCAATTTAGCTTGTGAAAGCAAACACCTTGTTCTTTCTACAATGGTGCGGTTCATCCTCTCGGCAACGCCATTTTGTTGAGGAGTCTTTTTAACTGTCTTTTGGTGCCGAATACCTTGGCTGCGACAATACTCATCAAATGGCCCAATGTATTCACCACCATTGTCTGTTCGGATGCACTTCAATTTCTGTCCTGTTTCTCTTTCAACCATGGCCTGAAAATGCTTAAATACTTCTAGAAGTTGATCTTTAGTTTTTAGTAGAAAAGCCCAAACTTTCCTTGAATAATCATCAATGAAAGTAACAAAATAAAGTGCACCACTATGTGTTCTAACTTTCAAAGGACCACAAACATCTGAATGAATCAACTCCAAAACATTTTCTTTTCTAGAAGCAACATTTTTATGAAAAGAAACTCTATGTTGTTTACCCGCCAAACAATGAACACAAGTTTTAAGATGTGTACCTTTCAAACCGGGTAGAAGCTCTTTCTTGAACAAAACTTGCAGCCCCTTTTCACTCATATGGCCAAGCCGCTTGTGCCACAATTCAGTAGAAGTATCATCTTGAAGTGCATTGACAACACCTTTACAATTTTTTCCTTGCATCGAATAAAGTGTATGAGTCTTCTTGCACTTAGCCACCACCAAAAAACCCTTTGTGAGCTTCCATATTCCATCACCAAATTTGTTGTTGAAGCCTTCATCATCTAGCTTCCCAGTAGAGATCAAATTGAGGCGAATGTCGGGAACATGCCTCACATCTTTAAGCAATAACTTGCAGCCCAAATTTGTTTCCAAGCAAACATTACCCATACCAATAATCTTGGACAAACCTTCATTACCCATTCGAATAGAACCATAATCTCCTTCGGTATAGGTAGTGAAGAAATCAACTCGAGAAGTCATATGAAAAGAAGCACCAGAATCAATCACCCAACTGCTCTCTTGGCCCACAAAATTGATACAATCATCTTCACAAACGACCATGAGATCATCGGTAGTAACTGCCGTTGTGTCTTCTTGCTTCTTATCCACACTTTTGTCACGTCTTTTCTCCTTACTCTTGAGCTTTCGGCATTCCCGCTTCATGTGCCCTTTCTCATGGCAATAATAACACTCAATGTCTTTCTTTGAAAAAGAACCATCTTTTGATTTGTCACTATCACCCTCAATGGGTCCATACAAATCTTTACAAAATAATATGTCCTCCATTTTAGTTTTCCAAGTTACCCAATTGCTTCCATTGAAGCTAGACATACGACCCACATTCCCCTCCATTGATTTACACAAATAAATAAACCCAAATAAACCGTAAGCTCTGATACCAGTTGTTAGGGAAAATCGATGATTCCCCACAAGTAAATCAATCAATGGGAATAAAAACTTAATGCGGAAAAATTAAATAAAAAACAACACAAGAATTTTTTACGTGGTTCCCTCAATGTGAGGTACGTCCATGGGATCGAAATCCGATTCCACTATCAACCAAATAAGTTCCAAACGATTACAAACGAGACACTAATGGTCTTACAAAACCACCCTTAGGTGAATTCCAAATAATCACAAATAAACAAGAGGAAAGACCTCACCAAATAGATGAATCAAAATCTTCAGAACCAGAGTTGAAGAAGACCCAAAATAACGAACCAAATCAACTTCTACACAAAGGAAACAAAAGCTTGAACAAATCAAGCACTCTTGATTAATCTTCCCCAATTGTCAATTCACTATTACCGAAGTAGTATGTCTCATGTAGCAGCCGCACCCTTCGAATCAATATAAATATATTGTTGATTTTTGGACTATTAATCAAAACCCTAGTTGTAACCAAATTGGATTGGGTCTCCACAAATTAAATATAATATATAAAATATATTATAATTAATACTAAACCAAATTAAACTCTTTTTCCAAAACCAATTGGGTCCCACACTCCAATAAGGAGGTATACCCAACAAATATTTCAATACCCTCCCCTGCACCACTGCTTGGTGGTACATTTTCGCCATTACCACCATCAAAGGACACTAATGGTGGAGGGAATGATGGAGGGAACGGTGGCGGGGATTAGAGGAGGTATTCTAGGAGTTGCTTGTTATTATTTTTTGTGATCGATTTTGTTATGTTTCTGTAAAAGAAATATTTAATTTCTTAATGAAGAATCTGAAAAATTATCTAGTTAATCTTAATCTCTTCTGAGGGTTTATATTACTATTGCTTTTGAGTCTGGGTTTTATTTATTAATTCATCTGTGTCTCTTGTGTTTAGTAGTTGTATTCATGGGTTGAAGGTATTCACAAGCTTGATTTGTGTGTTGTGTCTAGGATATATATACATGAATGTTTTTGTATTATATATATATTCCCTATCTTTTGATGATTTGATATAGTTTGCTATTGCATTGTCATTGTTTCATATGCTTAGAATAGAAAAAACTAACCCGAATTAAAAGATAGATGAAGAAACATATTAGAAACAAGAATAGGTGTTGAAAATAAGTGAATATGCAAGGCTCAATAGAAATTTTATCAGAGTAATAATTTTATGGGAAAAGTTAGGGATCATGAAAATTTCTTCATGAAAATGATCATGAAAAATTTATGATCCTTGGATTACCTTAATTAGTGTGTGGTGCTTTATTCTAAGTGTAATCCAAGGGTCATAAAACTTTCATGATTATTTTCATGAAAGATTTTCATGATAACTAGCATTGCTGTAATTTTATAGACACTTAGGCCATAAAGTTGTAGATTATTAGCAACATGTTTGTCAAGTTTTTAAAAATAGTTTTTTGAGTTTTAATTCGTATTTTTATATTTTTAATAATTTTTAAAAATATTTTAATCAATATTTTTTTGCTCTTTATATGGAAAATTTATTAGGAAATTCTCTTTCAAGTATTCGTATCTCAATTAGTTCATAATATATTCTTATATTTCAATAATTCCTATTATTTGGATATTTGACCCACAAAATCTTAATTCTTGTATTTAAGGTATTTCATGAACAATTTTACCCTTACAAATATTTTTTGAACCATTAGCAATTTGGTGATGTGAATATTCACATTGATAGTATGAATGTCCACATCACGGAACGTTCACATTGTCAATGTGAACATTAATGCGTGTTTCATCCTAGTATTATTAAGAGTATTTTGGTAACTATGTCACTCATAGTACTTATTGGAACATAAAAAAATAATTTGGACTAAGTGAAACATAAGTAGGTGAAGAGGGATTTATGAATAAATGTCTCTTTTTAGATCCACTTAATCTTGATATACTTAAAAAGTATAAAATTTGTACAAAAATCTTTAAAAAATTTATTGAATATAACAAAATATGAAAATATATTGAATTTTCATATTTTTTGTGTTTGATGAATTTTTTAAAGTTTTTTTTCACAAATATTATTCTTTTCAAGTGTATCTATATTAAGTGTATCTAAAAAATAAAAACTAAAAATTACTTAAAATATTTAGGGAGACTTACATGCAGGTCCTAATAGATGAACTTATTGTCCAATAGGTCCTGTGAGAATTAATGGCATTTTTTTTATCAAACACTATTAAAAAGGCACTAATTGTTAATTTTCTGCAACAATTTAAAAATTTTGTCACAAAAAATGTCCCCAATTATAAGTTTTAGCGACAATTTAAAAAAAGTGTCATAAAAACTGTCACTAATTTTCAATTTTCAACGATAGTTTAAAAAATTTGTTATAGAAAAACGTCACCAATTATAAGTTTTAGCGACAACTTATAAAAATCGTGACAAAAAAAGTCACTAATTGTCAAATTTTAGTGACATATGTAAAAAATCGTCACAAAAAATTATATTTAGCGATGATTTACTAAGACTTATTATTAATAGGACTTGATGAGAATTAACTCCAACTATTAGGACCTATTTATAGTTTATCCAAATAGTATTTTAAAAAAGAGTGGTGCTATTAGCACTCCATGAATTATTTTGGATCCCCCATTTGTTTGGACCCCCACTTATAAATTTTGAAACCCTTAAAATTTCTTTCCCCCCAAATAATACCAAAATTATCCTTATAAAAACATTCCACCCATTGAATGCACACCCTCCACACCCCCTCCACACCCCCACACCCCAAAAAAACCCCACTTCCTAAAAAACCCTAACAAAGCCCACGAAGAAGAAGAAAAGGCAATGTGATTACTGTCTCTGCGGCCTCATCCGCCATTGTCATAGTTGGTATGCTCTCTTTCTCTCTCTCTCTCTCTCTATATATATATATATATATATATACACACACATAATTTCTTAGTTTTCTCATAATTATTTCTTCTCTTGCAGAAAAAATTATAATAATTGGTTTAGTTTTCTTAGTAAAACAGGTCTGAACCTATGAATAATGTTTGGTTACCTGTTTCCGAACAAATAATAAATGTTCAGTTACCGGTTCCCGAACAAATAAACAATATTCGGGCCTGTGTTCCTGAATTTCGATCATATGTTCAGAAGTTCAGTCCAAAAAAAAATGGCGAACTGATTTTATTATTTTTGCCATTTTTTCAAGAAACTTACTCTTACAAGGCCAATCTTCTCTGAGCTAAGAACAACATCAAAACTATGAACCTCCTCTAAATTTTTATTGTTGTACTTTTCTCGTATTATGGAGTTGTGATTTTTAGAAAAACTTCAACTCATTGTCATTGCTGGAGAAGTGTAGGCAATCAAATGGTTGCCACCGTTAACGCCAAAATATTGCTACCAAAGGGTTTTCAAGGTTTTGAGGGTGTGTAGGTTTTGAAGATGAGATTTGTGGAAGATGTATGGGTGGTGATGGAGGTGGGTGCTCTCACAAACCTTAATTCATGATGTAGTGGGTGTGTAGATTTAATTATGAGATGGGGTGTCCCAAAATTAATGATGCCCTTTGTAGTAATTTTATTTGAGGTTATTATTGTAATAATAAAAAAAAGATAAAAATTAGGGGTCCAAAATAATTTATGGAATGCTAATAGTAGCACTCTTAAAAAATCACTAAAAAAATAAAAATAAATAAAAAAACTCAATTTTAAAAAAAGTGAGTTAAACCCAAGATTATGATTCATATATGAACCCATCAGCACAAAACTAGAGTGGCACACCATGACCTCAACAAGCCTATGAATTAGAATATTCTATAGGGAACTGTTATTGCAACTTCATTATTGGCCATTGGATTACACAAATACATCCTGACCGTTGAATTCTTTAAATTTGGAAAATTGGACACCGGAACAACCGGTTGAACATTTTTTACTCTCTGTGGATATTTCTGAAATCCTCCATCTTCTAAAACTATACTCTTTGATTTTTACCCTATGTGTCTCTAGTGTTCTATCTGAATTTCTATTCCAGTCTCTCTTGGCTCACACTGATTCGAATTTGTACTTAAGCAAGGCTTGATAAGGATTTTGTTCTATTTTGCTATTTATATATCTCGGTCGACATTCGTAATGAAATAATCCATTTTTACATTAATTAATATAGTGTTTTGTAACCATATTTTGCTTCCATGACTTGTTCTTGAGTTGTTGCGAAATATTTCATGAGAAATTTTGGCATTAAAATTATAGGGCTAATTATGTTATTTGAATTTTGATTGCATTTAAGATGTTTGTAAAAATGCCTAGTTCGTTAGCGATTTAAATAAAAGTATTTTGAAACTATATTTTCATTGCATTTAGATGTTGAAAACTTATAATTGACTTAACATGTTCTTAGCAGATTTATCCCAAAATATATTTTAGTGATATTCACATGAAGCAACTATAACTTGTGGTTGGGACCTCCCAATTTATAAGTTAGGGCAAATAGTATTTCAAGCATTTTTGGAAATGTTTAGTACTTGTTGTTCTAGTTGAATTAAATAGCCATCTCAAGTAAATCATTTGTTTGATTGGTTTTTAAAAACATATATATATATATATATATAAGTGAACGTAGTTCACATACAATATAAATACTTCCAAAAATGCTAATCAAATAGTACTTGAACTTCACTTGTATCCTAGTTTAAGCATGAGCAGTTGACAAGATAACGGGGAAGAGACTCCAACCAACAAAAAAGTGTGAAAAGCTAAAAAGAATTGAAGTATATGATTTTAATTTTAGCTAAAAAGCAGTCGACATGAAGCTTATTCTTAATAAAATGAATTTCCTCTATTTAATGATTTTAATTTTCAATCCACATGAAGCTTATGTTTAATAAGATGAATTTCCTCCGCATACTTTTTTGAAAGTGTATTGATGCTAAGATAATCCATGAATTACTATCTTCCCTCTAAGCATGGAGGCTTTCCTAGCAACCCTTAAAAATTAGTGTGAAACTTTAGGATTGAAGTAGTGGAAAGTGTGAGAAAGGTAAAATTTTGAATTGCTTTTTCCTTGTTTGTTTAGCATGATAAATGATAATATTGGAAAATGTAAGATTGTTAAATTTTGTGTACAACCCATAGTAACATGGTAAGTTGCTTTTCGATTTCTTGCAAAATATACACAAATGTTTCTTGCAAAAAATAAAGAAATTTTCTTTTTCACTATTTTGTCTCTTTTGACTTTTAGGTCCTGTTACCATGTGAACCCTTCAAAGGGTGCACATGATGTGCACCTTATATCTTAACCATTGAATCCTCACAAACTAATCTTAGCCATTGAATAATTTAGTGGAAAAAACTTAAAACCTTCTCAACTAGTTGCTGTCCTAAATGAAGAGCTCCTCTCTCTCTGTCTCTCTCTCTCTCTCTCTGTCTCTCTCTTTCTCTCTCCCGCTTTCTCCCCTCTAAGAAAGCCCTAACGTTTTTCTCCCAACACGACTTAGACAATTTTCTCTCCCTTCTACGACGCTACTCAAAGACCTTCCCGTAAAGTGGAAACTCTTCTATCTCCATTTTCTGCAACTACATCAGAACATTTTGCCTCAAGGTATGAAACTCTTCCTCTGTCTGTGTGTGTGTGTGTCTCTCTCCAACCCCTCTTCATCCTCAACTCTTCATTTCCCATTTTGTAAAACTCTAGACCAAAACCCCCTTTTATTTCCCCTATTTCAAAAATGTAACGCCCTCAAAATAAACCCATTATATATATATCATTGACATGCAATATTAAAAGCAAACAATTCATTATCTCATTCATCAGAGTATTAATAAATAAAAGCATTACATGTAACATCAAATTAAATGTCCTACGGGCTTACATCTTTCCAAGCCAACACTTGGGCACAAAAATATGAGTTCTAACTCAAATACAAATAAAGCCCTAAGCTTGAATGTTTACATGTACTATCAAATAAAAACAAATAACTAAAGATAGTCTTCAAGATCCAAATCCTTCCAAGCTAAGTCCTTGGAGGTAGCTTATCACCTGGACCTGAAAATGATGTTCCCATATAGGGTGAGCCACAGCCCAGTAGAAATGTACTAAACCAAATATATGCATTGAATAAAGCAATAGCATTCAATAGATGGTTAACCAAGATAATCAATTATATCATTATATAGTCTCATGACACTAATGTCTATGTCACGTTTCATTTTCCATTATTATCAATATGGCTCAGAACCTGGCCAAACTTACAACAGTGAATTATATATATCATATTCACATTACTTCCAATATCAACCAAACAAATGAGACTCAGGCTCATATCAAAACACTTCATACTTCCCGTTTGATACACATTTTAGTGTTGTATCAATAACATGTAAAACACTTCAATATCAATAAGCACACATAATAGTGATGCTAATGGAGTCCACCCCTATCTCCTCCCAAACAAAATCCGGTTTAGAGGTCCATCCCCTATCTTCCCCTAAACCGTGGAGTACATCCCCTATCTCCTCCCACACAATATGCAAATGCAATGCTCAATCAACACGTATTTTCTGTATTAATTCAATAGTCAAAATTAATGACTTAACCAATGTGATCAGTTTCAGTTTTCCCTAATCCACATGCAATGTCTACAACAATCACGACTATCCTCCACCGATAGCCCAAAACAATTATTTCTAAACATGAAATAAATCTATCAACTAATATAATTCCAACATTTTCATAGATGAGTGATTAAACTAACCAACTACACCATTTAATCAATAAATTCCTCAATTCCATGAATTGAACTAAATTCCCCCAATTTTCCCTAAATTAATTATATAAATTAATTTATTACAACAACTAGGGTTTTTCCCAAAATTACCAAACAACCCCCAACATATCAAAATACCAAAACTTAGGACAAAGCCTATAATATGGAGTAGGAAATCCCTACCTCAAGCTTGGAAGAGAAGATGAGCAAAAAGGTTGAAACCCCAAAGTTGTCGAAACCAACTTCTACTTGGATCAAAACGAAGCTCTTGATGAGATCTACAATCGTTCTCAAAGGAGTAAGGCAAGAAGATGCTTCCAAGAGAGTAGATCTAAAGATTTTTGAGCAAAAAGTGGTTTTGCAGAGAGAGAGAGAGACCCACGGTTTAGAGGGAGAAAAGAGAGAAAGAAAATAAAGAAAGGGTCAAGTGAGGGCCTATTTATAGCACTAGGTAAAATTAGAAATAAGCCCCAAAGTCAACCCAAAATATCAAGTCAAAACCCCCAAAAAGTAGGCCCAAAACCGGGCTGAAAATCTGGAAAAAATGTTCACAGGTGTCGACCCTTGCTGCACAGGTGTCGACCCTTATGAAGAAAATCTGGAACTTTGTTTGACAGCAACACAGGTGTCGACACCTCCCCAAGTTCGGTGTCGACACCAAAAAGCAGAAGGCAAAAATCTGGACAAGGGTCGACCCTTACAGCAGAGGTGTCGACCCTTCAGGCAGCAAAAGCAAAGAGTGCACAGGCTGGTGTCGACCCTTCTCAGGCTGGTGTCGACACCAAAAAGCAGAATGCAATTTCAGAACAAGGGTCGACCCTTCCCAGATTGGTGTCGACCCTTGTGGCCAACCAAAAGAGACGGTGTCGACACCACTAAGACCGGTGTCGATCGCAGAACAAGGTTTTCAAGGTTCTAAACCACTTTTCGACGCGAACGAGCGTGAACGGACAATCCCAACAAGTTTAAATCAATTTCCACTTATCCAAAACCAAGATACAACAACACTAACGACTCACAAAACAAAATAAACGATTCAAATACACTTCCCAAAAGTTATTAAAAAGGGTACAACTGCTACAACCTCCCCACCTTAGGAAATTTCGTCCCCGAAATTTAAACGAACCATCAAACCAAAGTGTTCTAGCAACAGTAATCATTTTAACCCCATTCCCAAGTCATAACATCAAAGTTCAACTAATCATTCATTATTTTCTTCCTCGCCATTTTGTCAAAACACAAACGTTCAAACTAGAAATGAAATGAAACCTCTAGAACAATAATTTATCGTTCCATAACGTAATACTCAAATCGACAATACATACAACAATACGTGATCACAATTTAACATTCTCCCCTTCATCACTAGGGGACATTGCAAATTCTAAAACAAAACAACTAGACATGTTCAAATAAATTCGGATACTTGGAGTGAACCTCCGCTTCCCGTTCCCAAGTCGGTTCCTCAATTCCCTGGTGTCTCCACAACACCTTCACTAACAGTATGGTCTCACCCCGCAACATTTGCTCTCGGGTGTTTAAGATTTGAATTGGTTGCTCTTCGTAGGAGACATCCTCATCTTCTTCCAAATCAACCCAATCTAACACATGAGAAGGGTCGGGCTCGTACTTCCTAAGCATTGACACATGGAACACATTATGAACTCCCAAAAATTATGGCAGTAGAGCTAACCGATATGTTACTTTCCCAATCCTCTCCAATATCTCGAAAGACCCAATGAACCTCGGAGACAACCTACCACTCTTACCGAACCTCATCAAAGTTCGCCTAGGTGAGATTTTAAGGAACACGTGATCACTTACTTCAAAAGATAAAGGTCGTCTACTCTTATCGGCATAACATTTCTGTCGACTTTGGGTCATAGCTAACTCTTTCTAATGAGAGCAACTTTCCCGGTTGTCTCCCTCACGATTTTCGGGCCCAACAAAGGTGCATTGCCCACCTTAGCCCAACAAACTAGTGTCCTACAAGGTCGGCCATACAAGGCCTCAAACGGTGCTAAGGAAACCTTCCAACTAACCAAGGAAACACAACACCAACTTCCGGTCATAACCAAAATTGGAATACCACCCCGACTCTAGGAATGCCAAGGATACCGAATTAGTCAAGAGCACAAGGAAAGGGTTACAGACTTCCCTTCGATTCACACCACTAACTGGGTTTATGAGACTAGGACAACAAACAACCGCAGCAACCCCACGCACGCCCTGGGTATCCACTACCACTAACCCAAACACTCTCCACGCTTCGCACTCCAACAAGATGGGGACTAGATTTTCACCACAAGATCCTTGGTTACCTCGTTTAAAGGAAAAAGGTTACAACAAAACTCAGCTCAAGACAAGACTCCAGCCTAACAAGTTCTTACAACACCCAACCATTCAACGCCCAAACATTCACATAACAGAATATACAAAATTCAAGATTTAGCAATACAATTAAAGCAGTTATAGCATCCCAATCATAGGGGTATGATAATTAACAATTCATTCTCAAAAGAAAATTTCATCTTTTTCCCAATTCTTGGTAAAAATCGTTTCTTTTACATATAAAACATTTTCTCAAGGGTGTTCCAAAACTCACACCGATCATTAGCCAAAATACATTTTCTGCCTTACAAGTAAAACCCAAGTTTCATTTATTTTCCAATACCATTCTTACATAACAACCGGTGAACCTCTACCGTCACCCAATAACGTCCATCACCCACACGGCAATGACACAACCAACATAACATATCATTTTCGCAATGTTCATTAACATTTCCACACTATTATCAACACAGATTACCACAATCACACCATTTCGCTCAGCCAATATCATTATGTTTACTATGTAATTTATCATCCACACAAGATAGCGAAAGGACACATAAACTAGTTTCAACAAAATTACTTACATCATCTTGAATGAAAACTCTTTTCCTCATTTATATGTTTTTATCAAAATTCGTTTAAATTCATACCATTTTCCAACCAAATTTCATGTCATAAATACAGAGTACAACTCATTATTTTGTAAACATTTTCCCAAAACAAGTCTTAAAATCTCACCCCAAGGGTTTTAGTTAAAATAGAATTGTCATGAAAGTTTTCAAAAGTTGGAAACCACTCCTCATTTTATCTTCTCAACATGTAACCGGTGAATCCCGACACAACACAACACGCATAACTTTCCAAACTTCGAAGGTTTCATACCAACACAACACTAACCAAGAAGACCATCGATACAAGAGGACTTACAAACATTCCCAACCAAGGGGCTAACACTTTACCCCGACTCTCGGGTTTCAAAATTCGCATCGGGAAGTGCACACCAACTACTACCCGCACAAGCAAGGCTCAAACACAACCCATGGTACAACACCGCCTTCTAGCTCATTCTATGCTAAATTTTCCAAAGGTTCAACCTTACACTCCACATCTAAACCATTCTAAAGTGACGATGTGTCACTCACCTTGATGCCAATCAACTTAGCTAATCACCCGAGACTTTTCCACTCGCACTCCATTCACCTAGAGATAGGTTTTCAAACACCGTTCCACATACTTTCAGGGTCTTTTCGGCCTCCCTAAAACAGACTACTCCACTATTGTTCCCATAGAAATTTTACTCATACACTAGGATGGTAAACACACTCGTACATTCAACACGAGACCGAATAGGTCAAAGGAGATCACACGATCCCGGGCACCCAAGACAAATCTCTCCAATGGTACACTCATCACCTGAGAGCACAAACCGTTCGCCACACTAATAATACTTTAAGCATCTACTCATGAAATTCTTTTCTCACTCAACTCTCTACCCACAATCTAATAACGTCCCATACTCATAACTGACCAAGGCATAATAGCGACCCCACTTACGGTTGACAAGACCACAACCAACTCACTAATCAACAACTCAACGCACTAAGCGACACACACTAGTACTCTTCTCACTATACCAAGATATGGATCTCACACTTCCTTAGACATTCCCACATCACTTCCACCAATCTTCACTAGATTCTAAGGTCTCATGTTTCCACAAACTTACCAAAATAAAAAGCTTAAACTTTTGGCCCTCATTCCAACACTACGCTAGTCACAAAGATTTTTCCGCGAATCTTTCATTTTTCCACAAACAAGTTCCCAACTAATTAAGAATTTAAAGGTCATCACACGACCAACACAAATAACATAGATCTCTGAAACAAAAGTCCCCCCTACAGGGCGGTACTACTGTGCTGGTTGAAAAGCCGACCCTCGCGAAGCTCTCGAAACCTGGCCTCTCCGGGCCTGATACCGATAACGTCCCCAACTGGACTGGTGGGACAAAGTCTGACTAGATTCTAAAACACCGAAAAGATCTACACGTAAAGGGCAAAAACGTCCAGCATGGCCCCTTTGACCACAATTAAAACAAACAACAGCCTCCCAACTTTGAACCCGATTTGGAGCCTGAACCTCACTGGATCCCCTACAATAGAAAGGTTACCAAAGAAACCCTCAACCCCTCGTCCTCGACTCTGAGCATGTCAAGAGTCTTGGTAATCTGTTCCAACCAACTCTCTGCCTCCAGCGGTCTTGCCTCTCCTAAAAACTCCTGTGGATTGGAGTGAAAAAACTCCTTAGTAAGCTTGAGGGTACGCCCGTTGTCCCCTCATTGCGAGCTAGAGCATTTTGCACCGCTCCCACAACCTCGCGTGCAACTTCCTCGCCGACAGCCGATGCTGTAACGACAAGTGCTAGGGGAACCGCCATGCCCCTATCGACACTCCTATTACCCATCCATCCTCTATTTCCTCATGTAGACATCCTACAAAATCAACTAAGTGCACGACGCAACAGCCTCCCCGAGGCACACACTCTCACCACCACGACTTTGAACTCTTCCTGACATCCTAACTAAGGAACAAGATAGATAAATTGGTACATAATTCCAATGTACTCGCAACTCACCTCACACGTAAAACTAATACAATTATATATATTCTAGTACATAAGCAATCCATTTTGCTCCACATTAGCACGTAGTCACATAAGCACATACGAATTATCCTTTAGTGATGCGATTCGTCCCACGAGAAACCAAGAATTCTTAGTAGAATGAGTATTGATCAGGTACCCATCTAATAAGACCTCAAGGAATCTAATAGGCGCAAATAACATCCCAAAAGTCTAATCCCATACCCACATAGTCACATAAGCATGCTATCACATAATCACATAAACAAAACACTTCCTAATCATGCGAAATGAACCCATTGTGGTATAACAACCACTCCCCGCGAGCCCCAAGTATTCAAACCCGGTAGCTCTGATACCAAGTTGTAACGCCCTCAAAATAAACCCATTATATATATATCATTGACATGCAATATTAAAAGCAAACAATTCATTATCTCATTCATCAGAGTTACTAAATAAAAGCATTACATGTAACATCAAATTAAATGCCCTACGGGCTTACATCTTTCCAAGCCAACACTTGGGCACAAAAATATGAGTTCTAACTCAAATACAAATAAAGCCCTAAGCTTGAATGTTTACATGTACTATCAAATAAAAACAATAACTAAAGATAGTCTTCAAGATCCAAATCCTTCCAAGCTAAGTCCTTGGAGGTAGCTTATCACCTGGACCTGAAAATGATGTTCCCATATAGGGTGAGCCACAGCCCAGTAGAAATGTACTAAACCAAATATATGCATTGAATAAAGCAATAGCATTCAATAGATGGTTAACCAAGATAATCATTATATCATTATACAGTCTCATGACACTAATGTCTATGTCACGTTTCATTTTCCATTATTATCAATATGGCTCAGAACCTGGCCAAACTTACAACAGTGAACTATATATATCATATTCACATTACTTCCAATATCAACCAAACAAATGAGACTCAGGCTCATATCAAAACACTTCATACTTCCCGTTTGATACACATTTTAGTGTTGTATCAATAACATGTAAAAACACTTCAATATCAATAAGCACACATAATAGTGATGCTAATGGAGTCCATCCCCTATCTCCTCCCAAACAAAATCCGGTTTAGAGGTCCATCCCCTATCTTCCCCTAAACCGTGGAGTACATCCCCTATCTCCTCCCATAAATATGCAAATGCAATGCTCAATCGATACACGTATTTTCTGTATTAATTCAATAGTCAAAATTAATGACTTAACCAATGTGATCAGTTTCAGTTTTCCCTAATCCACATGCAATGTCTACAACAATCACGACTATACTCCACCGATAGCCCAAAACAGTTATTTCTAAACATGAAATAAATCTATCAACTAATATAATTCCAACATTTTCATAGATGAGTGATTAAACTAACCAACTACACCATTTAATCAATAAATTCCTCAATTCCATGAATTGAACTAAATTCCCCCAATTTTCCCTAAATTAATTATATAAATTAATTTATTACAACAACTAGGGTTTTTCCCAAAATTACCAACAACCCCCAACATATCAAAATACCAAAACTTAGGACAAAGCCTATAATATGGAGTAGGAAATCCCTACCTCAAGCTTGGAAGAGAAGATGAGCAAAAAGGTTGAAACCCCAAAGTTGTCGAAACCAACTTCTACTTGGATCAAAACGAAGCTCTTGACGAGATCTACAATCGTTCTCAAAGGAGTAAGGCAAGAAGATGCTTCCAAGAGAGTAGATCTAAAGATTTTTGAGCAAAAAGTGGTTTTGCAGAGAGAGAGAGAGACCCACGGTTTAGAGGGAGAAAAGAGAGAAAGAAAATAAAGAAAAGGGTCAAGTGAGGGCCTATTTATAGCACTAGGTAAAATTAGAAATAAGCCCCAAAGTCAACCCAAAATATCAAGTCAAAACCCCCAAAAAGTAGGCCCAAAACTGGGCTGAAAATCTGGAAAAAATGTTCGCAGGTGTCGACCCTTGCTGCACAGGTGTCGACCCTTATGAAGAAAATCTGGAACTTTGTTTGACAGCAACACAGGTGTTGACACCTCCCCAAGTTCGGTGTCGACACCAAAAAGCAGAAGGCAAAAATCTGGACAAGGGTCGACCCTTACAGCAGAGGTATCGACCTTCAGGCAGCAAAGCAAAGAGTGCACAGGCTGGTGTCGATCCTTCCCAGGCTGGTGTCGACACAAAAAGCAGAATGCAATTTCAGAACAAGGGTCGACCCTTCCCAGATTGGTGTTGATCCTTGTGGCCAACCAAAAGAGACGGTGTCGACACCACTAAGACCGGTGTCGACCCCAGAACAAGGTTTTCAAGGTTCTAAACCACTTTTCGACGCGAACGAGCGTGAACGGACAATCCCAACAAGTTTAAATCAATTTCCACTTATCCAAAACCAAGATACAACAACACTAATGACTTGCAAAACATAATAAACGATTCAAATACACTTCCCAAAAGTTATTAAAAAGGGTACAAGTGCTACAAAAACTCGCCTTTTCACCTTTGTGAACTCCACTTGGGGTGGGTTGGTTTTTGAAACTAAGAAAAATATGATGTGCATAGGTTTTGTTTTCATATTGATTTGGTGGTTGTTTTGGTTCCATAGATATACTTGAAATTTGGCTACTTTTGTAAAATCTGGTGTGTGGGTAATTAAAGTTATTTTGGCTGCTTTTTACGAAATTTGGGATTCATTTGGAGTTATTTTGGTTTTAGGATATAGTTGATTTGATTTTGTTACTTACGCATTTTTGTGAAATCACTTAGGTGATTTTGTTAAAACTTACGTGATTTAGTGTTTCTCAATGTAACGCCCCAAAATAATACTAACATATCTATAACATTACCCACTTTCAAAACATAGAATAATAACCATACTCCTTTACATAATTCTAAATGTTTTACAAAAATAATCTCACATGCGCTTACACATTCATTGACAAGCTAATACATGAATCTGTAGCACGTAAAATCATTAAATCAAAACGAATAAGGCCCTCAAGGGCTGACAAGTTCCAAGGCAATAGCCTGGTTACACAAAATGGTCTCTCGGACCCATACACGTTAGCCCTTGGCTTTACAAAAATTTACAACAAGATAAAGAGTGACCTACTCTTCACAAGAACATTTCCACACCCTCAATTTGGTGGGATCACCACATCCTTACCTGCACCAAAATCCCATAAGGGTGAGCACATAGCCCAGTAGAGAATTCTCACAAAGTATATATAGTTATGCCAATTCCCACAACATTAAAATGCATATGTAGTGCCATGCGAGTGCCAATAATGAAGGAAAATTTCATTTCAAATGCGTCATTTGGAAAATCATTATGTTCTTCATAATATTTTTCAATCTAAATCAATTTCTCAATTTTCAACATTTTAATCAATAGGGGTGGTAAATAGGACACTGGTAATCCCTAGGCTGGTGTCTGCAAGTAGACTCTACGAGTACTACCAAACTGTCATTTTTACCGGTATTAACCGAAATGCTCGACACCTATCCGCGCGGTTTTCTGGTCTTTCACCATGGACACTCGGACCAACTTAACAAGTTCAACTACACCCGCTATCCGGACTTACCACATATTTACCCAATACACATTATCATAACTCCCAGTATAATATAATCTTTCTCAAAATAAATGTTTTTCCATCACATGCCATGATGCCCAAAAAGATAATAACTCAATTGAAACATGATGCAACAATTACTATGCCGTAACATTTTTCTATTCTTAAAATGTCTCTACAACAATATCCATCAATCCCATTTCTCATTTATTCTTTTCAAAGCCATTTCTCAAAATAACCATGTGCCCTGCATTTCTCACAACAACAAACTCTCACCATGCACAAACCCCAACAAGTTAGCCTCTTCAAGGCAATACGATGTTTTCAACATAATCTCAAGATCTTACAATTTTCATATTCATGATACATAGTCATTCACCACTTTCCACAACACATGTTCAATTATTTTTAACCAATTATGCTACAATAATATCTCATTCATCTTCATAACACAAAATAATAAAGGATTTCACAAGTATTTTCATGTTATCTCAAAATCCCCAATTTCTAGGGTTTTTCCTCAAGACAATCACTTCCCATTTCTTGGTGAAAACCCTCATCAAAACATCTTTCTTAGATCAACAAGATGGAACCCTCAAAGACTTACAAAAATTTTGAAAGTTTAAAGAAAAACCCTCTTTTGAAGAAGATCTCTACATTTTTGAAATCACAAGGTTGAAATCATCAAAACTAGAAGAAAACTCTTAAATCATCATCAAAATAGCAAAACTAGTATATATAACTCAAGAATCCCTACCTCAAAGTCTTTGAGAAAATGGAGAGAAGAAACCCTAGCTTAGATGGATGATCCCTCAACCTTCACCACACCAAGAGGAGCCCTAGTTCTTGGTCTTCAAGATTTAGAGGACGATGATGATGATCTTGGCCTAAAGATTGCAAGAATCAAAGAGTTTTAAGGCTTGAGGAAGTTTTCTAGAGAGAAGGGGGAGAAAAACAGGGTTTAGAGTGAGAGAGAAATGAGCAAAATGTGTTATACATTTGGACCAAAAGAAGAAAAAAAAAAAACAGAGCCCGGACTGCCCAGAGTGCCACACGTGCAGCACCCAACCCCGCACATGCGGAGCCCCCTTCTCGCACGTATGGCCCTCACCCCCGCATGTACGGTGGTCCTCCCGCACCTCTTCTCGCTCGTGCTTTTTAAACAGAATGCAAGCCACCAAAATCCCCTCTTCCCACACGTGCGGCTTGGCCTCTCGCACGTGCGGTCCAATCTCGCACGTGCGGCTCTGGGCCCCCACACGTGCGGCCTGGCCCAGCAGCCCAGAAAAATTCTGTTTCGCTCCTAGGCACTCCGGACCTAACCTTGCACCTCCCGGAACCAGTGAAGTTCAACACCGACAAATAAAACAAGAACGAGAGCTTTAATTGGAAATAACTTCCGAATGTTTCAAACCCAACGGGAACAAAAGAGGACGAAACCAAAGAGAAGGAAAAAGGAAAAAGAGAAAGAGACCCGGCCGTCACACTCAAAACTTTTATGAGATGACTTATGAGAACTTGTGTTAACTTATGCATTTTTGTGAGATCACTTTCGTGAGTTGGCGTGAGTTGGCAAAAACTTACGTAATTTTTTGTTGTTCAAAACTTTAATAGATGACTTACTCGAATTTGTGTTACTTATGCATTTTTGTGAAATCACTTATGTGATTTTGTGAAAATTTACTTGATTTTGTGTTTCTCAAAACTTTTATAAGATGACTTATGGTAAAATTGTGTTAACTTACGCATTTTTGTGAGATCACTTATGTAAGTTTGTGAAAACTTACTTTATTTTTTGTTGTTGAAAATTTTATTAGATGACTTACTCGAATTTGTGTTACTTACGCATTTTTGTTAAATCACTTACGCGATTTTGTGAAAACTTACTTGATTTTGTGTTCTTCAAAACTTTTATGAGATGACTTACGGGAAATTTATGTTAAGTTATGCATTTTTGTGAGATCACTTATGTGAGTTTGTGAAAACTTATTTGATTTTGTGTTGTTGAAAATTTTACTAGATGACTTACTCGAATTTGTGTTACTTACGTATTTTTGTGAAATCACTTGTGTGATTTCGTGAAAACTTACTTGATTTTGTGTTCCTCAAAACTTTTGTGAGATGACTTACGAAAATTTGTGTTGACTTATGCATTTTTGTGAGATCACTTATGTGAGTTTGTGAAAACTCACATAATGTTGTGTTGTTCAAAATTTTATTGGATGACTTACTCGAATTTGTGTTACTTACGCATTTTTGTGAGATCACTTACGTGAGTTTGTGAAAACTTACATGATTTTGTGTTGTTCAAAACTTTTATGAGATAACTTACTCGAATTTGTGTTAGTTAAGCATTTTTGTGAGAATACTTACGTGTATATAATATAATCTATTATTTTAATATGGTTTACCTTTAAGTTGACCTTCTTAGTAGGTCAACTATGTATAACAAGAAACACAAAATTGTACAACTAAAAAAAAAATAAAATAAAAATAAATAACAAAATAGATATGCCTTGCATACCATATGCGAGGCATACTTAAGAAAAACCCATTGCATTATGATATTCTTTCTTGTACTGATACAGACCAAACTAATTACAAAAATGGTACACTAAGTGGTATGATATTAACAAAATTGGTTAGGTTTTATTATACCTCTTCTCTTACACTAAGATGAACTTATTGAAGAATTTGTCATTTGGAAAAAATGGTAAAAATTAAATGCTTAGGGAATTATCACTACATTTACATAAAAAAAAAATATATAATATATAATAATAATAATAAAATTAAAAGATTTTTTAACAACATGTTGCTTAATAACTAGATGTTGTTGAATGATCGCTACTATAGGGTCGTAGCAGCCTTTTTAGCAAGGTAAGCATCATTTTTGTTTATGAGAATTTTTGAGTTTTATTAATCATTAGATGTTGCTTAATAACTTATAGATTCTCTTATGATGTTGCTCACTAATTGAGTAGTTATTGTCAATTTTTGAATATGTTTATATGTCGTTTTTGATGAACAAGGTAAAGGAGCTAAACTATACAATTTTGTCTATGAGCTAAGTTTGTTAAAATGAGGCAAAAGTGATCTATGCTGCTGATTTCCGTATCTTTTGTTCACAATACCAAATGCAGCCCAATGGATATTATTTAGGCTGAAGTGGCCTGAACGGTGCTCTTTTCCTGATGGATATTGAGTTGAACCAAGACCTAGCAATTTATCTGTAGTATTTGAGAAAAATTCTACTTCTCAACCTTTCAATTTTTTGTGGTATAAGAATAAAGCTCATGTATCTAGGAAATTTCTCTCTCTCTCCCCATCTCTTTGTTTTGCTGGTGAGAACAAAGAAAAGATTTCTTAAAAAGCAATGGCTGGCTACTTACCTGATAGTGGTTGACAAATTAGTATTAAGGATTTTCCCATCTAAAGAAGTCACTATTTTCTATATGAGATTGTAAATATAGTTTCATGGTCAGCCCTTTGATCTCTAATGCATACGGAGAGAAGCTAATTACTGAGGCATAGCTTCCAAGAAAGCTAGAAGCATTTTTCAGGAACAAAGTTGTACAAGAATTGAAGTCCAATGTAGACAAAGCTCAGTTGTTGCTACAACTGCAAAGATCAAAGTAGCAATTAAAGAGTTCCACACTAGATTTATATGTTTTGTGGTTGTGCCTTAGTATGCCCATTTTATAGTTTTTTTTGGATAATTCTTGCGAATATATTTGACCTGAAACACCCCCACCCCAACCCCCCAACATTAGTTTCACCTGTGTGAGGAGACAATCACCACCCAAAAAGGGAAAATGGGAAGAAGTACAGGCTTACCTTGTTGATCAATATAGCGACCCCGGGTCTTTTCCTTTAGATTGTTGTATCCGGACTTAAGTTCCGTGGATCCAGGCATTGTGTATTGTTGTTGTTGTCCTTTAATTCTTTATTTTTGAGTTATAGGATGTTTTGGGCAGGTTTTTTCAGGTTGGTTGGGTTTAGAACCAAGTGTTGCTGTCCAGATTTTGGACCTTCGCTCGAGCGAGGAGTTGGTCGCTCGAGCGAGCTGTTGTTTTTGTTCTTCGCTCGAGCCAGGGTTTGGTCGCTCGAGCGAGAGTCTGCGTCTGGGCTTAGGACCTGAGAGATGTGTTTCTTGGCTCGAGCGAGCTTTTCTTCGCTCGAGCGAGCGAGGTGTATGTTTTCGAGTTCTTCGCTCGAGCGAGCATTTCGTCGCTCGAGCGAGCTTCTGGGTTGCAGACCTGAAGCATCGAGTTTTTGGCTCGAGCGAGCTTTTCTTCGCTCGAGCGGGATTTCTTGTGTCTGGTCGCTCGAGCGACCATGTCTTCGCTCGAGCGAGCCTGTTCAGTTTAAATAGGCAGCAGCGGGTTTTAATCAGTTTTTCTATCTCTTTTTTTGTTTCCAAACCCTAGGTCCGACTTTCTCTCTCCCTACACCTTCTCCTAGGTTTCATCTAGTTTAGGGTGTTTCTACCCTAGATCCTTTATTAAAAAGTAGAGTGGGTCGAGGGCTTCAGTTTAATCTGAACAATTTGGTTTGGAGCACTTTGGAGTTTGGGTCTCATCTTCGTCTTCTCTTTTGGGTTATTTCTTCGAGGTAGGGATTTCCTACTCCAATGTATAGTTTTGTTCTAAGTTTTAGCATTTTAATATGTTGGGGGTAGTTTGGTAATTTTGGGAAAACCCTAGTTGTTATAAATTGAATTGTATGTTTAATTTAAGGAAAATTGGGAAATTAGTTGAATTCATGAGATTGAGGAATTATTGATTAAATGGGGTAGTTGATTAATTTAAATCATTGCCTATTGAATTGTTGATTTATTTATTTCCAGTTAGAAATAACTGTTTTGGGCTATCGGTGGAGGATAGTCATGATTGTTGTAGACATTGCATGTGGATTAGGGATAACTGAACTAATCACATTGGTTAAGTCATTAATTTGACTGTTGAATTAATACAGACATTATGTATTGATTGTGTGTTGTATATGTTATGTGTTTACATGCATTGCATTGTTTGGGAGGAGATAGGGGATGTACTCCACGGTTTAGGGGAAGATAGGGGATGGACCTCTAAACCGGATTTTGTTTGGGAGGAGATAGGGGATGGACTCCATTAGCATCACTATTATGTGTGCTTATTGATATTGAAGTGTTTTTATTGATACAGCACTAAAATGTGTATCAATTGGAAGTATGGAAGTGTTTTGATATGAGCCTGAGTCTCATTTGTGTTGTTGATATTGGAAGTAATGTGAATATGCTATATAGTTCACAGTTGTAAGTTTGGCCAGGTTCTGAGCCATATTGATAATAATGGAAATTGAATAAGTGTCATAGACATTAGTGTCTTAAGACTGTATGTTGATAATTGATTATCATGGTTAACCATCTATTGAATGCTAGCTTTATTCAATGCTTATATTTGGTTTAGTATTTTCTACTGGGCTGTGGCTCACCCTTATGGGAACATCATTTTCAGGTTCAGGTGATAAGCTACCTCCAAGGACTTAGCTTGGAAGGACTTGGATTTGAAGACTAGTTAGTTTTGTTTTTATTTGAATTACATGTAAACATTCAAGCCTAGGGCTTTATTTGTATTTGAGTTAGAACTCATATTTTTGTGTCCAAGTGTTGGCTTGGCAAGATGTAAGCCCGTAGGGCATTTATTATGATGTTACATGTAATGTTTTATTTCGTAATACTCTGATGATGAGATAATATGTTTTCTTTTAATAATGCAAGTCATTGTTATATGTTATGGGTTATTTTGAGGGCGTTACAACTTGGTATCAGAGCGTACCGGGTTTGAATACTTTGGGTACGTGGGAAGTGATTAGTATCACAATGGGTTCGTCTCGTTTGATAGAGACTTAGTGTAGTGTTATATGTTTGCATGATAACATGTTTATGTGATTATGTGGGTATGGAATGTAGTTTCTAGGATGTTGATTGGACCCTTGAGTTTCTAGTAGTCTTGTTGGAAAGGCACTTGATCACTGCTGCTTCCAACCGGAACTATAGTAACGCTTTGGGACTATCATTATCCAGGAATGAAATTCGTAGGTGCTTATGTGATTATGTGCTTACGTGGAATGAATTATTGTTGTCCAATGCATTAGGACGCGAGTGTTTAGTTTCGGCACATTTATTAATGTGCTAACGTCTTTGTTTCTTGTATTAGGATGTCAGGACGAGGACGAGGTCGCGGTAGGCGTGGTAGGCCGGGTAGGCAGGAAGTGCCGTGCCAGAGGAGTTCCAGTAGTACAGGAGATTCCGGCAGTTCAGATTCCGGCAGTGCAGAGGGAGTTGGCCAGGCCAATGTGGCCGAGCCAGTAGGCCAGCAGGCTATGGGCGCTTTAGCCCGAGAGATAGCAGGGGCATTCAGGGAGTCAGTAGGCATTCTCAGAGCTGAGAATCAGGCTCAGGTTCATGTTGCAGATAGGGCCTTCTTTTCTGAAGAGGGAGTTCTTCCGGTCCAACCCGGACGAATTTTTAGGTGATCCTAAAGAGCCGCTTAAGGCAGATGAATGGCTCGAACAGACAACGAAGACGTTTGAGATGCTAGGCATCGAAGACGGGGTGAAGGTGACCTTGGCATCTTTCCAGCTTAAGGGGGATGCGGGTCAGTGGTGGAAGTTCACTAAGGGCGTATAGGAGGGACTTGGGAGGCTTTTGTAGATGCTTTCCAGGAGAAGTTCTGTCTTCAGCAGTTAGGAGAAGTTGAGGAGCAGTTTTGCCAGCTTAAGCAGAACAGTTCTTCAGTGGCCGAGTTTGAGGCTCATTTACTAGCTTGTCCAGGTTTGCACCTGAGTTGGTGGCGTCTGAGGAACGCCGTTGCATTGAGTTTGAGAAGAAGTTGAGGCGTGGCCTCAAGTTGAGAGTTGTAGGGTCTTGATTCGGGATTATGGGCGTCTGGTTGATGCTGCAGCCCATACTGAGATTATGATGCAGGAGGAGGAGGAAGGGCAGAAAGGCTCCAAGAGGAGTCAGGATGGCAGAGTGATGGTAGGAGACAGAGGGTTTCACTCCTCAGCAGTCTCAGGGTAGCTTTTCTAGATCGACTTTTCCAGTACCGAGTGCTAGTTCTGGGAAAGGCAGCAGGGAGACATCACCTGTTTCAAGTGTGGCAGCTGGGCCACAAGTCTCCAGTTTGTCCTCAGAGGGGAGGAGTACAGAGAGCAGCATCTTCTTCGGCTCGATCTCAGAGCCAGAGTCAGGGTAGAGGCCAGCCACTCTCGTGTTATCAGTGTGGTCAGCCAGGGCACATGAAGAGGTATTGCCCGCAGTTGAGTGGCACACCTGGTGCATCTGGTTTGAGGCAGACTCAGGGTCAGCAGCCAGCTCAGTCGGGTCAGGCCTCGAGGGCCAATCAGGGGGCTTCTTCGTCCCAGTCTGTGCAGCAGTCTAGGGGTGAGCAGGTTGATCAGAGGCCATCTGGGCGCGTGTATGCTGTTACCGCGCAGGATCTTGTACCGGCTCCATCTGTCGTGAGAGGTACCTTCTTGTTTTGCAATTCAGTTGCTAGTGTTTTGATCGATACGGGTGCATCTCATTCCTTTGTGTCTGCTGCATTTGCATCTGTTTTGGAGTTGGAGTTAGCTCAGTTAGCATCTCCTATTTGTGTAGTGTCACCTCTTGGGGGTGAATTGATCTTGAAACAAGGTGTTAGGGGTTGTGATATAGAGGTCGATGATCATAGAATCCCATTTTCCTTTGTAGTTATGCCTATGAAGGCTTTGATGTTATTTTGGGTATGGACTGGTTATCGTCATACCGGGCAGTTATTGATTGCTACGCCAGAGGGTCACTTGTTGTACCGTGGGCGGAGAGTGTTTTCATTTTCTGGGGGACCGGGTTGGTAGTGTTTTGCCACCGGGGTATGTTCGCGAGGGCGGAGTGAGCTTAGTGGTCTACTTGCTAATCTTTCGATTAGTGAGGTGATGAGACCCAGATTGTGTTGCCAAGGGTGGTTTGTGAGTACTCGGACGTCTTTCCCGAGGATCTTGTTGGGTTGCCACCGCATCGAGAGATTGAGTTCTCTATTGACCTAGTGCCCGGCACGGCGCCAATTTCTATGGCACCTTATCGTTTTGCCCCAGCCGAGTTAGTTGAGTTGAAGATTCAGCTCCAGGAGTTGCTAGATAAGGGCTATATCCGTCCTAGTGTTTCGCCGTGGGGAGCACCGGCCCTCTTTGTTAAAAAGAAAGGTGGTGCTTTGAGACTATGTATAGATTACCGGAAATTGAATCGGGCTACGGTTAAGAATAAGTACCCTATGCCTCGTATAGATGATCTGTTCGACCAGTTGAAGGGTTCCCGTTGTTTCTCTAAGATAGATTTGAGATCGGGTTACCACCAGTTGAGGGTCAGGGAGGAGGATATTCCGAAGACGGCATTCCGTACGCGGTATGGCCATTATGAGTTTTTGGTGATGCCATTCGGGCTCACCAATGCACCGGCAGTGTTTATGGATTTGATGAACCGGATATTCCGGGAATTCTTAGATCGTTTTGTAGTTGTCTTCGTGGACGACATTCTGATTTATTCACCTTCGGAGGAGGAGCACGAGGAACACTTGAGAGTGGTGCTTGAGTTACTTAGAGCCCATAAGCTGTATGCTAAGTTCGGGAAGTGTGAGTTCTGGCTAGAAGAGGTGAAGTTCTTAGGCCATGTGTTTCGGGGAAGGGGTGTCTGTTGATACATCCAAGACTGAGGCAGTGCAAGATTGGGCACAGCCTAAGAGTGTGTTTGAGATCCGCAGTTTTCTGGGATTAGCTGGGTATTATCGCCGTTTTGTGAAGGATTTCTCCAGGTTAGCTTCACCTTTGACTAGATTGACTCGGAAGGGAGTCAAATTTGTTTGGAGTGAGACTTGTGAAAAGTCGTTTCAGGAGTTGAAAGTTAGACTGACCACCGCTCCAGTCTTGATTATTCCGGAGAGAGGGTTGGGTTATGCAGTCTATTGTGACGCCTCACGAGAGGGTCTGGGTTGTGTGTTGATGCAAGAGGGGAAAGTGGTTGCCTATGGTTCACGTCAGTTGAAAATTCATGAGAAGAATTACCCTACGCATGATTTAGAGTTAGCAGCTGTGATATTTGCCTTGAAGATTTGGAGGCATTATCTTTACGGTGAGAGGTTCGAGGTATTCTCGGATCATAAGAGTCTGAAATATCTGTTTACACAGAAAGACTTGAATTGAGGCAGAGGAGGTGGATGGAGTTCATTGAGGATTATGACTTCGAGTTGCATTATCATCCGGGGAAGGCCAATGTGGTGGCCGACGCCCTTAGCAGGAAACCTGTTGGTGACATAGCTAGTATAGCCATCGGGAGTGGGAGATGTTGGGTGCACTTGGGGAGTTTGATTTGCTTCTGGGCGAATCCGTTGAGGCTGCGCCTTGTTTTCTGTTGTTGCGCAGCCTACACTTGTGACTCGAGTGTTAGAGGCTCAGAGGGGTGACCTTGAGGTAGAATCCCTTCGAGAGAAGATCTCCAGTGGGAAGGTTGAGAAGGGTTTGACGGTGTATCCCGACCTGAGTGTGAGATACCGAGACCGTCTGTTTGTGCCGGAGTCTTGCCGAGAGGAGGTACTCCGAGAGTTTCATCATTCACGCCTTGCGGTGCATCCGGGAGGCACTAAGATGTATCGGGATTTGGGTCGCCAGTTTTGGTGGCGGGGTATGAAGAGAGATGTGGCAGCTTCGTGTCTAAGTGCCTTACTTGTCAGCAAGTGAAGGCCGAACATCAGAGGCCAGCGGGTTTGTTGCAACCCTTGCCTATTGCCGAGTGGAAGTGGGAGCATGTCACTATGGACTTCGTTGTGGGTCTTCCGAGGACTCAGCGGGGTAGTGATGCTATTTGGGTGGTTGTAGACCGGTTGACTAAGTCGGCGCACTTCATTCCTATGCGCGTGAGAGATTCGGTAGATCATCTTGCCGACTTGTACATTCGGGACATAGTGAGGTTGCACGGGGTCCCAGTGACGATCGTCTCAGATAGAGATCCTCGTTTTACTGCTAGGTTGTGGCAGAGTTTGCAGAGTGCCTTAGGCACTAAGTTGACCTTTAGCACGGCTTATCATCCTCAGACTGACGGGCAGTCCGAGCGTACTATTCAGATCCTTGAGGATATGCTTCGGGGTTGTGTTCTTGATTTCAGTGGGTCGTGGGAGAGGCACTTGCCTTTGGTGGAGTTTGCCTACAACAACAGTTTCCAGTCTAGTATTGGTATGGCACCGTTTGAGGCCTTGTATGGCCGACCGTGTAGATCTCCAGTTTGTTGGGCTGAGGTGGGTGATGCACCTCTATTGGGTCCGGAGTTGGTGAGGGAAACGACGGAGAAAGTTGAGCTGATCCGTAAGAGACTTGTTACAGCCCAGAGTCGTCAGAAATCTTATGCCGACCGTAGGAGGAGACCTTTAGTGTTTGAGGTGGGTGATCATGTCTTTCTGAAGATATCACCTAGGCGTGGTTTGATGAGGTTTGGGAAGAGCGGAAAGTTGTCCCCTCGGTTCATAGGTCCTTTTGAGATCCTTGAGAGGATTGGCGAGGCTGCTTATCGTTTAGCTTTGCCACCGCAGTTGTCCGGAGTACATGACTGTAGACACCCCATTTTTCACCGACCTTAAGACTCAGACGTCACCGATTGAGTGCTCGGTGATGTTGCATGTTGTGCTCGTTCAGAAGTCTTAGAGTCGCGGCCGTGCGCCCGCCTCCGGACTTCCGAACCTTCTTCTGTGCCTTGTCTCGGTTTGCGAACCAGACTCGGTTTTCTCTGTTTTCTTTCCTGCGGGAAGGGAGTAGTCCTGTAGACTATCACTCGGTGGCCGTGAGCTACTTTTCGTGGCCGTAGGCCATTTTGCCCATTTCGGAGCCCGGTTCCCGGTTTTCGGGACCGTCAGGCCGTGTGCCTCGGTTCGGGACCGCCAACCATCTCCGATTTCTCCGGTTTTTGTCAAGTGCCTCTGTTTTAATCATACCGAGGAACACTGGGGTCGCAGATACCCACTTCGCGGCCAGACGCCACTTTCGGTGCTCACAGCCCATTTTCGGGATCCCGAATTGCGCGGTTTGGGCCCCGAGCACTCATTTTGCATCGTTTTTTGTTCATTTTTGGCAAGTGCCTCTATTTTCATTCCGAGGGACACTGGGGCCTCTGATGCCCCTTCGTGGCCGAACGCCACTTTCGGTGCTCACAGCCCATTTTCGGGACCCCGCGCGGTTTTGGTCCCCGAGCTTTCGTTTTGCATTAGTTTTTGTTCAATTTTGGCAGGTACCTCTGTTTTAGCACCAGGAAGATCACTGGAGGGTGGGAGCCAGCAATTTTCTCAGCAACCAGTTATCTGCTTGGTCAAAAGTGGTTCAGCATGAATCCGGGAAGGAGAAAAGTCTGCGCGGCTTCACCGAAACAAGTGTAACTCTTTGCACAAGAGGAATTAAAATATGAGGCCACCACCATTGGAAAGATTATTTCCGGGGCTTCATTTTTCACTCAAGAATCTCCTAAGTCCAAATCCGGGGGGAGGAGATATGGTTGGTTGAAGTCCGGTTGGACTAAATCTGCGCGGCTTTACGGAAATTGGCATAACTTTTTCTACAGGAGGAATTTTGATGCAAGGTTTGCGGCATTGGAAAGCTAACTTCCGGGGCTTCAATTTGGACACTTTAATGGAAATTTTTGGACTTCCCTAGCACCCACCAGCCAGTGGTCTTCTCGGCAGTTTTTTTTATCTAGCTGGCCAGCCACCCCTTTTGTGAAATGACGATTTTGCCCCTGTGAGTTGGCCGGCCCTATTCCTCTCATTGAGTGTATTCCAGCTATGCATTAGTTGCCCTCAAATATCTAGATTTAAGGAAAGATTTTTAGAGCAAAATATCTAGATTTGGAAAAAGATATTTTGAAAATATTTTGAGGAAATACTTGGGTGTATTTTCCACTCCCTTTTGCCCTCCTTTTTCACCCCTTTTCTTGGCCATATAAACCAGCGACCACCAGCTGGTTTAGGGTTAGAAAAATCCTTTGAGCCTTGCATATACATCTCCTCCATTCCTCTCTTCCAAAAAGCTTCAAACATCCAAGTCTTGGCACCATTTGTTCATCAACACCTAGCATCACCATCACCATTCCATTTCCAGCAGCTAAGAAGTGTTTTTCAGAGGCTAAGAGGCAGCAAATTGAAGCCAAGAAGCCACAAAAGACTTGTCTCCAAGGTAAACCACTAATTCCCTTTTTCTAGCATAATTTTGAATCAATTCCTTACCCTATTTGCTTTCAGTTTTGGGCTCCGACCCCTACTGTTTTTGTGCTTATTTTGAGCCCCTCTTCAACATTGAAGAAGGGCTCAACCTCATTTGGTGTCTCTATCATACACCTCTTCAATACCACTCTTTATGCCATAAAATTGCATGCTTTGTTTGGCTTTTGAGTAATCTGATTTCGAGCCTGATATATACTGTGAGTGGGCTTATTTTGAGCCCCTCTGCAAATTGAAGAAGGGCTTAACCATGTTTGGCTTCTCTATCATGCACTTCCTTTGTAATTCTTCCAATTTACCGTAAAACTGCATGCTTTATTTGGCCTATTTGTGATCTGAGTTGGAGCATGCAACATACTGATTTTGTGCTTATTTTGAGCCCCTCTTCAACATTGAAGAAGGGCTCAACCTGGTTTTCATGCTCTACATGCCACTTGCTTTGAATTCATGTTCTACTCCTATTTTGCATGCTTTGTTAGGCTTATTTGGCTTCGGATTTCAGCCTTCATCAGGCTTCAAAAGAGCCTTATTTTGGTCCATTCGTCATGTTTTGTTAATGGTCTTAGGCCATTTGGTGAATATTTTTAGTACCTCATGTTATATCCTTCATATTTTCCGTAAAATTGCATGCTTTGTTAGGCTTGCTTAACTTCTGTTTTCAGCCTTCATCAGGCTTAGAAAGTGTCTTTTTTTGGCTTATTCTTCATATTTTGTCAAGGGTCCAAAGTTTTTTGGTATATGCTTATGGTACCTCGTGTTATAGCCTTTGTTGGCTTCATTTTGCATGCTATATTGAGCATATCTACCACACTGAATTGGGGGATGTCATCTCTTGTAATTGTGCATATTTTTGGTCCCTCTTTAATGTTGTAGAACTGATTTTTTTGGTTTGAGCATTGTATATACTACTTGCTTTGTAATTCCCCTCTTTTTCCCCATTTTTGCATGCCATTTTTACCATGCTTGTGGCTGCTGTTTGGCCTTGCTTTGTACTAAAAAATGCTAGTTTAGGGCTGCCTTGCTACTGTTTTGCATGTCATGTCCATATTCTGCATATTTGGCATAGCTATAAGTCATTTCGGGTGCATAGCATAACATTTCGGGCATCGGGTGTAATTTTACTATAATTCGGGGGCTGTTTTGCATCATTTTGGCTGCTGAAATTTGCATTTTCCTTGTGTCATTTGCCATGTCTCATTTATATATCATTTTCATGCCTTCGGGCCATGCCTCGGTTTGCGTGCCCGTGTGCACGCATTTCGAGGCGCTTCATTTTCATCTACCGGCATCTTATGTGAGTGCGGCTGAGGCCCTCTCATGTTAGTGTAAGCCCAATTGTGCCATTTTCATGCTTCTATGCCATTGCCTCGATTTGCGTGCCCGTGTGCACGCATTTCGAGGCACTTCTTTTTTATCCGACGGCCTCTTATGTGAGTGTGGCTGAGGTCCACTCATGTTAGTGTAAGTCCAATTGCATTGCATTTGCCATTTCATGCCTGTATGTCACCGCCTCGGTTTGCGTGCCCGTGGGCACGCATTTCGAGGTATCTCATTTTTTCTCATTATATATCATTTTTCATGTCATCTCATGTTTTTATGCTATCACCTCGGTTTGCGTGCCCGTGGGCACGCATTTCGAGACATCTCATTTTCATAGCATTATGTATGTTAGGATTGTATATTAGCTGCATTTCATGCATATCATGCATATTGCATCGTGTTCGGGATAGGAGTTAACCCGGGCACGGGAAACGAGGCACGTTTCGTACTCCGAGTGACGGGACGGGTCTCAATATTCCCAAGTCACCGACACTCCGGATTACCCATGATGGAGTTAGGTTTTGTTGTAGCATTCACATGCATTCATTCTATATTGAGCTGTGCAATTCGGCTCCTCGGCCATCATGCATCGATATGCGTGATTGGTGGCACGAGGATCGAGGCATGCATATATTTGTGAAATACATTGCTATGCCCTTTTCCTGCTCTCTGTTGCAGCAAAATCAAGGATCAACAACTTTTCAGAGTTTGGCACGCATTTCGAGAAAAGTGCAAACAGAGGCTAATTGGGGCATCCCAGTGGATTTCCGCGCCAGAGCAGCCCGGCATACATTATTCATCAGAAGCAAGGCAGTCCCTGGCTTGCATGCCAGTTTTACTTTTTTGTAGTTAATCTGTACATTAATTAGAAATCTGTATTATTCTTTCATTTCGGACTGTATTATTATTTATTCGGACCCTCTGTGTGAGGGCATAATTGTAATAAGGGTGTGTGAGTGCGATGTATGTCTTCCAACCCCCATTTCTTTCTCCCTTTTATTTACCCGCTTACGATGGTTAGATATAGGGCATATTTCAATTAGCATACAGTATGACAGCATGTTTGCATCATTCATCTGTTTTGCATGCACCGGGATCGGCGCATCATACAAACTGCATCTGTATTTCAATTCAAATTGAATACGTGATAGTTGTAGCATTCACATGCCATCTTTAGAATAGCCGAGCCTGCTATAGTTGCATTTTGCATGTGTTGCATTAGGCATTCTGTATACTTAGGATCCATGCATGATTTCTAATCGGTTCCTGTTTTGGCTTGGAGTACTAGGTGAGTTTTATGCTTTAGCATCCTTGCATGCGTGTGAGTGTTGCCATGATAGCATGCTTACCATGAGGCTATGTGCTTATGTGATATATCTGCCTTGAATGCCTGTGGGTGGAGGTTGAGTTATCTGAATTGGAGCAATTCATTAACTGTTTGTTTTAAGCCCACTAGATAGTGGCAAAATCATGTTTTACTAAGCCCACCCGAGGGTGGCAAATCCGCGTCTTAGCCTACCTGCGGGTAGCACCATCAAACCATCTTCAAACAAACAAACATGAGATGTTTAGTTCCAATTCAGACGATTCAGTCTATACTTGTTTGCTGCGAGCATCACATAGTAACCTAGGCTAATAACCAGAATAAGAACTCACAAAGTTTTCAAAAAACAGATATCATGGTTAGTAGAGGCCGGTCTTTGACCGGGCGAGAGGGGGTGCTCACGATGTGACCTTCCCCAATCGTACCCAAGTTCCCGAGCCAACTTTGGTGATGACGGACACGTGGCCTTTTGGCACCGAGTCAGGGTTTCCTAAATTTCCCATTTTAAAAAATATTTAGGTGGCGACTCTGTTATCTGGCAAAGCAGTCCATGTTTGGCACTTCTTTCAAAAAATCTGTTTTTCTTCAAAACGATTTGCCGGATTTGGACTCTTTGGTTCAGATTTAGAACCACAACAAAAATCGAGTCCGAACTGTAGCGAGGTCCCTCGCGGGCTTGTTACAATGACGTGTTTCATGTGAGTATGCTTCGGAAGTATGAGCCGGATCCATCACATGTGTTGGATTGGACTGATTTAGTGGTTGAAGAGGATGTCTCATATGAGGAGAGACCGGTTCGGGTTTTGGATAGGCGGGATCAGGTTTTGCGAGGCAAAACCATCCCTTTGGTAAAGGGTCTGTGGAAACATCACGGGGTGGAAGAAGCCACTTGGGAACGTGAGTTGGAAGTCCGCGAGAAATATCCGGACATGTTTGTTGATTTGTAATCTTGTATTTAGATTTTGTAATATTGTTGAACTTAAGAGCTTTACTTATGTCTTAAGTTGGAAAACATTGAGAATGTTTTGGTTTAATATTAGTAGTCTGAAACTTGCTTCATAATGGAAGTGGAATGTCACATTTATAGATTGAAATGTGTTTTATATATATCATGGAATTTAATATGATATGGAAATGGAAATCACGTATATTGAAATTGTTAAGATTGAAAGGAAAAATGCATAATATTGACGCAGGTTGTAATATATGTTATTTTATATACATATTGTGAGATGCCTCTTGATAAGAGATGAGATGACCAATATTGGGTCAAGTTGTTCATTATTGTATTGTCATATTGATAGAATTTGAAAAAAAACTTGTTTTCGAAAACTTATGCTTAATTTCGGGGACGAAATTCTTTTAAGGGGGGGAGGTTATAGCGACCCCGGTCTTTTTCCTTTAGATTGTTGTATCCGGACTTAAGTTCCGTGGATCCAGGCATTATGTATTGTTGTTGTTGTCCTTTAATTCTTTATTTTTGAGTTATAGGATGTCTTTGGGCAGGTTTGTTTCAGGTTGGTTGGGTTTAGACACCAAGGGTTGCTGTTCAGAATTTTGGACCTTCGCTCGAGCGAGGAGTTGGTCACTCGAGCGAGCTGTTGTTTTTGTTCTTCGCTCGAGCCAAGATTTGGTCGCTCGAGCGAGAGTCTGCGTCTGGGCTTAGGACCTGAGAGATGTTTTCTTGGCTCGAGCGAGCTTTTCTTCGCTCGAGCGAGCGAGGTGTATGTTTTCGAGTTCTTCGCTCGAGCGAGCATTTCGTCGCTCGAGCGAGCTTCTGGGTTGCAGACCTGAAGCTCGAGTTTTTGGCTCGAGCGAACTTTTCTTCGCTCGAGCGTGTATTTCTTGTGTCTGGTCGCTCGAGCGACCAAGTCTTCGCTCGAGCGAGCCTGTTCAGTTTAAATAGGCAGCAGCGGGATTTTAATCAGTTTTTCTATTTCTTTTGTTTCCAAACCCTAGGTCCGACTCTTCTCTCTCCCTACACACCTTCTACCCTAGGTTTCATCTAGTTTTAGGGTGTTTCTACCCTAGATCCTTTATTAAAAAGTTAGAGTGGGTCGAGGGCTTCAGTTTAATCTGAACAATTTGGGTTTTGGAGCACTTTGGAGTTTGGGTCTTCATCTTCGTCTTCTCTTTTGGGTTATTTCTTCGAGGTAGGGATCTCCTACTCCAATGTATAAGTTTTGTTCTGAGTTTTAGCATTTTAATATGTTGGGGGTAGTTTGGTAATTTTGGGAAAAACCCTAGTTGTAGTATTAAATTGCATTGTATGTTTAATTTAAGGAAAATTGGGAAATTAGTTGAATTCATGAGATTGAGGAATCTATTGATTAAATGGGGTAGTTGATTAATTTAAATCATTTGCCTATTGAATTGTTGATTTATTTATTTCCAGTCTAGAGATAACTGTTTTGGACTATCGGTGGAGGATAGTCATGATTGTTGTAGACATTGCATGTGGATTAGGGATAACTGGAACTAATCACATTGGTTTAGTCATTAACTTTGACTGTTGAATTAATACAGACATTAAATGTATTGATTGTGTGTTGTATATGTTATGTGTTTACATGCATTGCATTGTTTGGGAGGAGATAGGGGATGTACTCCACGGTTTAGGGGAAGATAGGTGATGGACCTCTAAACCGGATTTTGTTTGGGAGGAGATAGGGGATGGACTCCATTAGCATCACTATTATGTGTGCTTATTTATATTGAAGTGTTTTATTGATACAGCACTAAAATGTGTATCAATCTGGAAGTATGAAGTGTTTTGATATGAGCCTGAGTCTCATTTGTGTTGTTGATATTGGACGTAATGTGAATATGCTATATAGTTCACAGTTGTAAGTTTGGTCAGGTTCTGAGCCATATTGATAATAATGGAAATTGATAAGTGTCATAGACATTAGTGTCTTAAGACTGTATGTTGATATAATTGATTATCATGGTTAACCAACTATTGAATGCTAGGACTTTATTCAATGCTATATTTGGTTTAGTATTTTCCTACTGGGCTGTGGCTCACCCTTTATGGGAACATCATTTTCAGGTTCAGGTGATAAGCTACCTCCAAGGACTTAGCTTGGAAGGACTTGGATTTGAAGACTAGATTAGTTTTCTGTTTTTATTTGAATTACATGTAAACATTCAAGCCTAGGGCTTTATTTGTATTTGAGTTAGAACTCATATTTTTTGTGTCCAAGTGTTGGCTTGGCAAGATGTAAGCCTGTAGGGCATTTATTATGATGTTACATGTAATGTTTTCATTTCGTAATACTCTGATGATTGAGATAATACAATGTTTTCTTTTAATAATGCAAGTCATTGTTATATGTTTAATGGGTTATTTTTGAGGGCGTTACAATCAACTAATGACTAGCTCTAAAAATTACTTCTTCCACTTGATTCTTGAAAAGATAATTGTAATTGGTAAGAACATCCTATAGTGTATGTTGCACTCCAAAAAGAGGGTAGGTTTAGGTATTTGTTTTCTTTCCTTGGTCTTGTAGCTATGGTAAATGATATTAGCTACTTTTTCAAGAGCAGAATAAGGAAAATAAGATAGTAATGACATATTCATTCTAGCTACACTAGGCATATCTAATAATAAAATCATCTTCTTTGAAATCAAGTTCTACTCTATGATATAACATATGCTCATTCTTGATGAATTTGTTGTTGAAGTGCAACCTTGGCGTGTTAAGCTGTCTCTGCAACCATGTGTGAAATCCAGAAACCAACTTTAATTTGTTTTAGCTTAAACAATGCACAAAACTACTTGTCAATGGAAAAAAGTTAAAATAAATCTTGGCTAGTTTATTTTATATTGTCACCCTTTCCAAAAAAATTTGTTACCCTTTCATTGTTCACCTAGTTTTTTTTATCAACAAAGTAAAAATATCATTAAAAATATGAAATGAAGTGTGATCTATATTAGCTTTGACTTAGCACTAGGCTCCTGTATGTTTATTTATGATTGAAAATATCTATCTTCTTCATTCTTTTCTAGGAGATTGTCACATTTTCAATGCAAATGCTCACTTGATGCTTCTTTTAAATATTGATGTAGCTACTGCCTGAATATATAGATACACACTTATATATAAGAGGGAGTTAGCAGTTGCTCCTGTAAATATGGCTCTCTTTTTGCTTTCCAATTTTGTCCTCCTTTTTCTGTTCAACTTTTGTCTTATTGAAGAGTTTTGGATCAATTGGTAAATGCATAGATTACTCACTCTCTGTGTAGGAGAACCAGCACGTCTCCCTCTTGCTAGCCAAATCTACCTCTTCTCTCCCGTCTCTGTGTGTGTGTGTGTGTGTGTCTCTCTCTCTGTCTCTCTCTCTCACTCCATCTTTACATCTCTCTTTCTGTCTTTCGACAATGACAATGAGATCACTTTATGGATGATGATCAATGGCTCACGATGATGATATGAAAATTGTACTGGAGATGGGCTAAATGTAGACGATTTGGATGATGATAGGTTTATGATTTGTATGACGATCTCGAAGCTGTGTTGGACCAGATCTATGGGTTTAATTATGCGTTCAACCAATTTCAAATGAGGTATCAAAGAGCCTCTGTTCTCAAGCCGTTGTTCCTATGTTGAAGGCCATCATCTTCAACCATAGCTTTTGTAACGCCCTCAAAATAAACCCATAATATACACAATATTGACATGCATTGATATAAGCAAAACAAAACATTATTCCATTCATCAGAGTATCCTTATTAAAAGACATTACATGTAACATCAAAAAAATAAATGCCCTACGGGCTTACAACTTTCCAAGCCAACACTTGGACACAAAAGTCTGAGTACTAACTCAACTACACATTAAGCCCTTGGTTTGAGTTTACATGTAATATCAAAATGAAACAAATAACAACTAACTAAATAGAGTCTTCAACTCCAAATCCTCCCAAGCTAAGTCCTTGGAGGTAGCATATCATCTGGACCTAAAAATGATGTTCCCGTATAGGGTGAGCCACAGCCCAGCAGAAATATACTAAACCAAATATAAGAATTGACTAAAGCAATAGCATTCGATAGATGGTTAACACTGTTAAATCCATTATATCACTTTACAGTTTCATGACAATAATGTCCATGCATGTAACATCAAAAAAATAAATGCCCTACGGGCTTACAACTTTCCAAGCCAACACTTGGACACAAAAGTCTGAGTACTAACTCAACTACACATTAAGCCCTTGGCTTGAGTTTACATGTAATATCAAAATGAAACAAATAACAACTAACTAAACAGAGTCTTCAACTCCAAATCCTCCCAAGCTAAGTCCTTGGAGGTAGCCTATCATCTGGACCTAAAAATGATGTTCCCGTATAGGGTGAGCCACAGCCCAGCAGAAATATACTAAACCAAATATAAGAATTGACTAAAGCAATAGCATTCGATAGATGGTTAACACTGTTAAATCCATTATATCACTTTACAGTTTCATGACAATAATGTCCATGACATGTTTCGCATTGTCCATGACATGTTAGGGCTTTTCCCCCTTTCCTCAAAATTAACCCTAAGGTTCAATTTTATCAACTTGACACTACCTATGTCATTTTTCATGATTCACAATCACATGGAATTTAATATATAAACAATTCCTTATTTCTCAAATTATTATACAAACCCTAGTTTTCCCAAAATTACCAAACGACACCAACATATCAAAAATACCAAAACTTAGGACAAAACCTATAATATGGAGTAGGAAATCCCTACCTCGAAGTGAAGAACTCAAATGAAGATGATGGAGATGATGACCCAAAATCCAAAGTGCTCCAAACCGCCAAACTCTCAGATTAAAGTAAAGCTCTCGTGACCCTCTCTCTTTTTAATAAAGAACCTAGGGTAGAAACACCCTATAATTAGATGAAACCTAAGAGAGAAGGTGAGTGGAGGGAGAGAAAACACGGACCTAGGGTTCTGAAATAAAAAAGAGGATGAAAAAGTGTATTTAAAACCGCTGCTGCGTATTTAAATAAAACAAGCTCGCTCGAGCGAAGACTTGGTCGCTCGAGCGACCAGACACAAAGAATACTCGCTCGAGCGTAGAAAGCCTCGCTCGAGCCAACAATGCGATGCTTCAGGTCTACAACCTAGAAGCATGCTCGAGCGACAGAATGCTCACTCGAGCGAAGAACTCGAAAACATACACCTCGCTTGCTCGAGCGAAGAAAAGCTCGCTCGAGCCAAGAATTACAGCTCTCAGGTCTATACCTAGACGTAGTTTCTCGCTCGAACGAAGAAACACTGGCTCGAGCGATGAACCAAAAACAAAGAGCTCGCTCGAGCGACAAAATGCTCGCTCGAGCGAAGGACCAACATTCTGGGCAGCAACCATGTGTTCCCAAACATAACCAACCTGTAACAAACCTGCCCAACACATCCTATAACTCAAAAACAAAGTATGGAAGGACGGAAACAAGACATAAATCATAACTAACATCCACGGAACTAAGTCCGGATCACAATACAACAAGGGGAAAAACCCAGGATCGCTATAGCTTTTGTTTGGGTATCTTTGTTTTGTTTTGTTTTGTTTTTGGTTTCCTTTTCTGTTTTAATTTGTTGTAACTTATTGTTTCTTTTTTCTTTCTGATTTCCAAGGGTCAATCTTTGAAGCTGAAAAGGAAATGTGGAAATGCATAAACATCACTTGTGTATTTTGTGTTTTGCAAACAATAAATTTCGTTCTTTTTATGCCAAGCATTATTTTGATTTTTTTGCTTAAAAAAAAAATGTGGTTTTGACATCAATTCTTATTTACAAATTAGGGATTTTTGAAACGTTTCTTAAAAAATAAATGAAATGTGCTTTGTAATTTTAAAAATTGCCACTTTCACATCATCTTGGTCATAAATTTTGTAGAAAATTAATCTCAGTTCTGCATAAAGTTACTGTTATTACTTGAGATCATGATTAAGCATATGATTAAACTTGATCTAAGAAATGGACTGCATGTATTCTTTAAAATTTCTTAGATAATTTTGATATCTTATAGCCACTAATGTGACACCAAACTACCTAAATTCTTCCCAATTTTGGTGAATCAAGCATATGTGTTTGTTGAGTCCATCATCTTTGTGTGGTGAATTATTTAGTTCAATATAAGCATGGCCCTGCCTTTGAGACAAAATCTTCAAAGCAAGCATCTATCTTTTGTTTGTGAATTATCATATGTTTCTTATTTGTGTCTTGCCCTTTTTAATCATGCTTTGCTGCATATTTTCAACAATATACGATACATATGATGGCCACTTGATTCGATGTAATCATATGCATATGTGCACATACTAATGAATAGACATGCACTACTGTTGTATGTTCTTTCTAGTCCACACTCTTCATCTTCGAAGCTGAACTTTTTGATATTTGTACTTTTGAAATGCTTAATGTGTGCTAGATTGGGCTCTTGTTTCTAGCAACCTACATTAATATTTGATATACTTTTCATCAAAAATTGTAGAGATCATGGACTTTGGTTATCCCGAAAATCTTTCTCCAAATATCCTAATGTTTCACATCACTTATGAAGGAGTACACTTGCCATTCTCATCAAAAGGTTAGATGCTTGCTCTACTTTTCTATTTTAGCACAATTCTCTAGAATTGGACCAATGTTGGTCCTTTTTTTTTTTTTTATGGTAAGATCAATGTTGAAGGTTTGTTCTACTTGTGAAAAATGAAATGTCTTATTTTGTTTTTTGGTAAGACCAATGTTGAATGTCTATTCTACGCTGGTTAGATGATTAAATTCATAGTTCTAGTCATTATTTTTTTTTTAAATTTAACATAATTATTTTAATTTCCTTTTAGGTTTTTAAGCAATTAAGAGTCCAAGTGAAATTCTCTTTAGTAGGGATAAGGAACATAGTTTCCTTTTAAAACCTTCTTCTAGAAATTGGTGTTTTTAATGTATTTTTTTTTTGTCCATTTACCTTTTCTTATTTTTACTTGATTTTCGGTTTTGCTAATACTTATAGATAAATGTTCTTTGTGTGCATATATTGTGCTCTTTTGGCATCTTTGGGTATGAATTTCTGATCCATGAGGCTTTGTAAATGAGTTTTGATTTTCTTTAAAGTTACATGTTTTAATTATGGCCCAAACTACAAATTTTATTTAGCTATGTGAGGAAAATGTGTTTTCAAAGTGCATAGATCTGTGGTTATTCTTTTTCTTATCCATGTGTTATTCTTTTTCTCAATCAATATTTTACAAACTTTCCATTCACTCCCTCTTTTCTTTTTTGGAGGGGGTGTTGGGGTTGATGGAATCATCCACTGAGCATAATATTTATATACATGCATGGAGTAGTCCAAAGCCACCATAGATTGTTTGATGGTTTATATATTTCCCTTTTACTTGTCCTGAGCTTTTTATAAGGACTTTGCCATGCCCAATATTTTCAAATATGACATATTTCGATTTATAGCTTTGACATGGGTTTCTCATACATACTATTTAATGAACTTTCAAAAAAAAAAAAAAAAAAAAAAATGTTATGAAAAATTTGTTTTCCTTTTAACTCTTCAATTTCAAATATTCCTTTCATTTGTCTTTCCAAATGCTGGTTAATAATAATAAAAAATATTATTTATTCAGTCTCACCAGAGTGTATTTACATTTTTGTTCTTCACATTTGTTATATTATACCTTTTCCTTTGGTTGGTTTTGTGATTGTTGTTTCAACAAGCTCATAAAAGTAAAAATTGTGTCCTCTTGGTCCATTTAGTCATTTTAGTAAGTCAATTGTTTTGGAGTACTAAAAAAGGAAGGAACTCAAAATGCTTAAATGTAGAAAATTTCTTGTGACCTTTCTTTTTCCTGGCAATGCTATCTAACACATTTGTACCTATGTTGTTGCAATCAAATGCACTTTCTGCTAAACAGTTCATCCATGCATTTTTGTAGGTCAATAATGTTGCAACTTTGTCATCTCTTTTGCATGAACTGAAGTTTGATTTGTTCACACTAAATGTGCACTTGGATTTTAGAGTTGGTTTTCACAATTGGCTAAATCATTGAAGGAGGACAATGCATAAATTTTGATATACTATTTGAAATCTATTGGTGTTCAAAAACAAAACCAAGACAATTTTATTATGTATCATGATGAAATATTTTCAAATAGTAAAATATTAGGGCTTACTCAAAGAGTATACATGAATGAACAAACAAAAAGCCTCAACCACAAATAAGTGGCAATTATACAACAAAAGGTTAAAAGCAATTAAAAAAATACATATATATTTTAGCCATAGAAAACATTGTTTCACATGTTATTCCTAATTCAATTAATGGTCCTTAATAGTTGTACTCATCTACAAGTAGTTATGAAGGGGGCATGCTCAGTATCAAAATGAGAGAATGGAATTAGAACAAACTATGTGGGATACCAGGCATGGGGCTTTCAAATTTTCTGGAAAATTAACTCCAAAATATATTACTTCATCTACTATTAGTAATTCTCTCTTTAATTCATAACATATTAGTCCTTGTTGTACTGACATTACATTACTTGTTTCTAAACCTCTGGACTCTAGGTGTTACTTTTTGCATCAAAGATATCTAAAACTATTTTTCTTTTGATATATATATGAATATGACAGTAATGGAGGGGATGAGAAGAACACTACTTGTCTAGTAGCTACTTCATGTAGATTAGTGTGCTTACAGACAGACGAAAATGCCCGAATCTTTTGGGATAGCATTTGGTCTTAGGATTTACTCACCTTGCACTATTTTCTTTTCTCTTTTCTTAAATTTTTTTTTCCTTAATAGTGAATTATGTTTTTTTTACTTGATGACTTGCATCTCAATATGAAGTGACAAACCTTTTGGTTGTAAACTATAATAGAATAACCAATAAGAAGGATTTGCCAAAGTACATTTGATTTGATCAAAGGTAAGAGTGGCCTTTTGGGTTAAGGTTAGTTTGGAGATCATGGATAATTGTTTTGTGATTCAGCTCTTTTTTGGGGGTGTAGTTGAGAAGTTGTGTTGTTGTTGTTGTTGTTTTTATTTTTATTTTTATTATTTATAATTTAATTTAAATTAGTTTGTTTTATGCTGTTGGACTTTAGTGCTCCACATATTTTGGTTGCTATGTGTGCACTTCAAGTGGGATGACTTGATAATGGAAAAGGTTTTCTCATATAAGAGGAACAAATGGTCGCTTGATTGAAGGGTTTGTTGCTAGATGATGTTGGAGCTTTCGTATTTATCAATTTAAGGAATGTTAAAATGCAGATTTAATTTTAGGTTGGGGTTCACTTTGTTTTATTGTAATGTTTATGTTGTTGTTTGTTAGATAGTCCGTGTGATGATTGGTTTTGCTATACGTCTCTTCATTTTCGTTTTCCATTGGGATTGTTGTGTCCGGACGCCTTTTCTCAAATTCTCATCCTTGTTTATTTCGGGTTGGCTTTTCTTTTGTTTCGGAGGGTGTGCGGCCGAGTTCGAAGTGTCCGGGATCGAACCGGGGAAGTTCTAGGATGCTGGGCTAGGGCCACACATACGGGGCCTTGGGCCGCCCGTGTGGGATGGAGGCCGTAAGTGCAGGGAATGATGAGTTGGGAAGGTTGCACATTGCCTAAAAGGCAGGTATGAAGTGAAGGGTGGGGAAGGACCACCGCACGTGCGGGGGTGAAGGCCGCACATGCGGGGGAGGCGCTCCGCACGTGCGGGAGAGGGCGCCACACGTGCGGGATTCTGGGCAGCGAAATCATCTATTTTTTTTTTAATCTCATTTGGCCGAGTTTGTATCACATTTGGGGCCTATCTCTCTCACTCTAAACACCATTTTACTCCTCCTTCTCTCCAAAAACCTTCACTAAACACCCAAAAACCTTGATTTCTTATAATCCATGGAGCTGTGATCCATCTTCTTTCTCAAATCTTGGTGAGCAAAGCATGGACTACATTGTGTGCGGTGGAGATCTCTTTTCAACACCATCAAATCTAGGGTTTCATCTTCTTTTCTTCATCAAACATTGAGGTAGGGTCTCCTTTGAGTTATATATATATATATATATATATATTTTGCAAGTTTTGATTGATTTTGTGAGTTCATCTTTGTCTATTTCGAAAATGGGTTTATGGCTCAAGAAATTGTTGATTTTTGTTAAAGGAAAACTCATCCTAAAACCTTTTTAAAGATTTTGTGAAATGTTGAGTCATATGGGTTGAAATTGAGGTATATAGTGAGGTTTCAAAATAAAGATGAGGAAATGTTGGGATTTTGTGAAAACCTAGAAATTGGGGGTTTCTTGAATGAAATAGGGGGGAGGGCTCATGTTGATATTATATATATGTAAATATATATTTATAGATGTATTGTTGTGTGCCATGGTAGACAAAGAGGATGAGAAATGTTTAGTTGTATACAAATGTTTATATATATTTACATTGATGAAGAATTTCTTAACATATGAAAGATTTTGGGACATGAAGGTGACATCTACATATTGCTATGGCTTGAAATAATTAAATGTTGAAAGAGCACAAAGTGTGGTTTTATTGTTGCACATGGGCATTTGATGATAAACTTTTGGCTATTGACGAAATGGCATGGAAAGGAGAAAATGGAGATTTTGAACCTCTATGGAAGGTTAATTGTAGTTATGATCAACATAGAGAAACATGAAGTAGTATGGTTAATTATTGCATTGACATTACGAACATCTTGGATATCATGAAAATTGGGACTTTCACTGAGAATGAAATATTGTGATTGAAATTATGGAAATGTTATGGGGTAAATACATTGGTAAGTCCGGTTAGGAGGTGTAGATGAATTTGATAAGTTGGCCTAAGTGTCTGGGGTTAAAGACCGAAAACACGCGCGGAGGAGGTACCACTTCCCTTCCGGTTAGCAACCTATAAAGTGGGGTTATTGGTAGTGCTTGTTGAGCCTACTTGTAGACACCAACTTAGGGATTACCTGAGTTGTATTTACTGCCCCTATCAAATAAAATTGGAAGTATCAGAATTGTTGAGGTTCCAAGTTATTATTGAAACATGGAAATTTTCATAAGAGCATGTGGATGGAATTCTTTTTAAATGGTATTGCAAAGCATTGGCATTAAACATTAGCATTTGCATATAACATTGGAAATAGGCATAAATGTATACACTTTGTTAAGAATTCTCTACTGGGCTTTATGCTCACCCCTATGGGTTTTGGTGCAAGTAAGGACGTGGTGAAACCGCCAAATTAGGGCATGGAAATGTGTTTTGAGAGCACAAGGCTCTTTGTTGAGATTGTAAATTTTTGTAAAGCCAAGGGCTAAACATGTATGGGTCCAAGAGACCATTTTGTATAACCGGACTTATGCCTTGGAACTTGTAAGCCCTTGAGGGCCTTTATTCGTTTTGGTTAAACAGTTTTACATGCTATTGTAGACACCCCATTTTTGACCGTCCTCAAGACTTGGTTGTGCTTGCAGGTACACCCAACAGCTAGTTCGATTGCTCGTCGAGTACTCAACTTTGACGGCGGAACGTCACAGGTTTGAGCTTTCCAAACCCTGTATCCTTTCTGCCCATTTTGACCGTCCTCAAGACTTGGTTGTGCTTGCAGGTACACCCAACAGCTAGTTCGATTGCTCGTCGAGTACTCGACTTTCACGGCGGAACGTCACAGGTTTGAGCTTTCCAAACCCTGTATCCTTTCTGCCCCATTCTTGGACCATGACTTGGTCCTTTCAGAATGTTTGTCTTGGTTCACTGCCGGCCACCTTTTGGACTTGCCGGCCTTCACTTTGTTGCTGCCTGTAGACACCCCATTTTTGACCGACCTTAAGACTCAGACGTCACCGATTGAGCGCTTGGTGGTGTTGCATATCGTGCTCATTCAGAAGTCTCAGAGTCGCGGCCGTGCGCCCTGCCTCCGGACTTCCGAATCCTCTTTTGTGCCTTGCCTCGGTTTGCGAACCAGACTCGGTTTTCTCTGTTTTCTTTCCTGAGGGAAGGGAGTGGTCTTGTAGACCATCTCTCGGTGGCCGTGCGCTACTTTTCGTGGCCGTAGGCCATTTTGCCCATTTCGGAGCCCGGTTCCCGGTTTTCGGAGCCGTCAGGCCGTGTGCCTCGGTTCGGGACCGCCCAACCGTCTCCGATTCCTCCGGTTCTTGGCAAGTGCCTCTGTTTCATCATAACAAGGCACACTGGGGTCTCGGATACCCACTTCGTGGCTGAATGCCACTTTCGGTGTCTACAGCCGGTTTTTGGGCCCCGAACCTCGCGGTTTGGCCCCCGAGCATTCATTTTGCATTAGTTTTTGTTCAAATTTGGCAGGTACCTCTGTTTTAGCACCAGGAAGATCACTGGAGGGTGGGAGGCAGCAATTATCCCAGATAACCTTTTCTGCTCTTCCGGCGCCCGTTTTGCTCACTTCCGGGCTAATGTTGAACACCCTAGGCCCATTTTCTTCCAACCAAAGCTACATATTTGTGATGAAGGCACCTGGGAGGACCCTAAAAAGTACTGGCCGGCCAGTAATTGTGGGTTTCATTTTTGAGCCTCTCCTTCAAGTGAATTGTTGTGACTCCTGTTTCACAGTTGCCAAATTCCAACCATGGGACCTTGTTCTACACACCTAGGAGGACACCAAGGTATGGTGGCCGGCCATTAACTTTTTGTTCCATTTTTGGCCATGGCCGGCCGGCCATGAGGAGTGGCTGGCCGACCAGTGGGGTGGCCGGCCGGCCATCTTCAAGAATTCCACCTGGCCGGCCTGCTTCCTGCTTTTCAACACTTTCCAGCTGTCCATCCACTTTTCAAAATATCTTTGGCATCCGGGGGATATTTTGGGAGGGAAAGCTTGGATGCATTTCCCTCCCTTTTACACCCCCCTTTGGTCCTTTTAAGGGGTGGGCCTCCTTCTTTGCTAGGGTTAGAACAATTGACCTCAAGACTTCCTCTTCCAAAGCCTTCATTTCCATAGTCAAAAAACTCAAAAACTCTCCAAGTGTCTAGCTCCTCTCTTCATCAACCCTAAGCACCACCATCCCCACTTCCATTCCAGCAACAAAGAGAGCTCTTTCAAAGGCTAAGAAGCAACAAAGTCAAGCCAAGAAGCAAAGAAAGACTTGTCTTCAAGGGTAAGTCACCAATTCCCCTTTTCTTGCACTTTTTTGCATCAATTTTCTACCCTACATGCTCTCTGTTTTGGGCTCTGACCCCTTCTGATTTTGTGCTTATTTTGAGCCCCTCTACAACATTTTAGAAGGGCTCAACCTTGTTTGGCATCTCTATCATGTACTTGCTTCAATATCACTCTTTATGCCATTAAATTGCATGCTTTGTTTGGATTATGTGTGATCTGTTTTCGAGCATGACATAAACTGTGAGTGGGCTTATTTTGATCCCCTCTTAAACATTGAATAAGGGCTCAACCTTGTTTGGCCTCTCTATCATGCACTTGCTTCATATTTCCTTCAAATTACCGTAAAATTGCATGGTTTCTTTGGCCTGTTTGTGATCTGATTTTGAGCATGACATTAACTGAGGTTGAGTTTATTTTAGGTCCCTCTACAACATTGTAGAAGGGATAAAATTGGTTTGAGGCCTCCATGTTGTACCTCTCTTTATACCTCTCTTTGGCCCCATCTTGAATGCCTTTTTGAGCTTACTTAGCTCCTGTTTTGAGCCACCATCAGTACTGAAAATATCCTTATTTTGGTCTTCTTGTCAAGTTTTGTTAAGGGTCCAAAGTTTTTTGATGCATGCTTTTGGTACTTCATGTTGTACCCCTCTTTTTTCCGTAAAATTGCATGCTTTGTTAGGCTTGCTTAGCTTCTGATTTCAGCCTTCATCAGGCTTGGAAAGTGTCTTAGAATAACTCATTATTCATGTTTTGTTAAGGGTCCAAAGTTGTTTGGTCATTGCTCATGGTACCTCATGTTGTAGCCCTTTGTTGGCTCATTTTTGCATGCCATTTTAAGTATATCTACGCACTGAATTGGAGGATCTCATCTACTGTAAATATGCATATTTTTGGCCCCTATTTAATTTTTTAGAACTGTGTTTTTCATTTTGAGCATTGTATATACTACTTGCTTTGTAATTCCCATCTTTTTCCCCATTTTTGCATGCTAATTTTGCCATACTTGTGGTTGTTGTTTAGCCTTGCTTTGTACTGAAAAAATGCCATATTTGGGGCTGCCTTGCTACTGGTTTGCATGTCATGATCATGTTGTGCATGTTTAAGTATGGCTATAGGCCATTTCGGGTACTTAAAATCACATTTCGGGATGATTTCATGCATTGGTTGTCATTTCGTATCATTTCGGGGCTGTTTTCCCCTTCATTTAGGTGCTGAAATTTGGTTTGCATATTTGCATATCATTTCCCGTGCCATTTCATGCCTTCGGGCCATGCCTCGGTTTGCGTGCCTGTGGGCACGCATTTCGAGGCACTTCTGTTTTATCCGACGGCATCTGATGTGAGTGTGGCTGAGGTCCACTCATGTTAGTATAAGCCCAATTTGCATTTCCGTCTCATTTTATCATCGCCTCGGTTTGCGTACCTGTAGGCACGCATTTCGAGGCACTTCATTCTTATCCGACGGCCTCCTATGTGAGTGAGCTGAGGCTCTCCCATGTTGGTGTAAGCCATTGTGGCATTCCGTATGCCATTTCATTCCATTTCATATCATCGCCTCGATTTGCGTACCTGTAGGCACGCATTTCGAGGCACTTCATTCTTATCCGACGGCCTCCTATGTGAGTGAGCTGAGGCTCTCCCATGTTGGTGTAAGCCCATTGTGGCATTCCGTATGCCATTTCATTCCATTTCATATCATCGCCTCGGTTTGCGTGCCCGTGTGCACGCATTTCGAGGCACTTCGGTTTTATCCGATTTGCATTCCATATCATCGCCTCGGTTTGCGTGCCTGTGTGCACGCATTTCGAGGCACTTCGGTTTTATCCGATTTGCATTTCATATCATCGCCTCGGTTTGTGTGCCCGTGTGCACGCATTTCGAGGCACTTCGGTTTTATCCGATTTGCATTTCACATCATCGCCTCGGTTTGTGTGCCCGCGTGCACGCTTTTCGAGGCATCTCATTTTCACCTCATTCTCATCTCATTTTCACAGCATAGTGCATACCAGGTTGTATCTTAGATTGCATTCATGTATTTTCTCGGTTTGCGTGCCCGTGTGCACGCATTTCGAGACGTCTCATTTTCATAGCATTGTGTATGTTAGGATTGTATCTTAGTTGCATTTCATGCATATCATGCATGTTGCATCGTGTTCGGGATAGGAGTTAGCCCGGTCTCAATTCCCAAGTCACCGACACTCCGGATTACCCATGATGGAGTTAGGTTTTGTTGTAGCATTCATCTGCATTCACCCTATAGTGAGTTGCGCAATCCGATTCCTCGGCCATCATGCATCGATATGCGTGATTGGTGGCACGAGGATCGAGGCATGCATATATTTGTGAAATACATTGCTATGCCCTTTTCCTGCTCTCTGTTGCAGCAAAATAGAGAATCAGCAACTTTTCGGAGTCTGGCGCGCATTTCAAGAAACATTGCAAACAGAGGCTGATTGGGGCATCCCAGTGGATTTCCAAAAGGCAACCCAGCATGCATCATTTCATTATCCGGAACGAAGCGAGGCAGCCCCTGGTTTGCAAACCCATTTTAAAGCTTTCTAGTTTAATTTGTCAATTAATTAGAAATTTGTATATTATTTGGACGGTATTATTCGGACTGTATTATTTATTTGGACCCTCTGCGCGAGGGCATAATTGTAATAAGTGTGGGTGAGTGTGATGTATGTCTTCCAACCCCCCATTTCTTTCTCCCTTTTATTTACCCGCTTATGATGGTTAGATATAGGGCATATTTTAATTAGCATACAGTATGATAGCATGTTTGCATCATTCATCTGTTTTGCATGCACCGGGCTCGGCACATCATACAAACTGCATTTGTATTTCAATTCCAAATTGAATACGTGTTAGTTGTTACATTCCATATACCATGATTAGAATAGCCGAGCCTGCTATAGTTGCATTATCGCATGTGTTGCATTAAGCATTACTGTATAAATTAGGATCATGCATGGATTTCTAATTAGCTTCTGTTTTGGCTTGGAGTACTCGGTGAGTTTTATGCTTTAGCATCCTTGCATGCGTGTGAGTGATTGCCATGAATAGCATGCTTGCCATGAGGCTATGTGCTTATGTGATATAACTGCCTTGAATGCCTGTGGGTGGAGGTTGAGTTACTTGAATTGGGACGAATCATTGACTGTTTGTTTTAAGCCCACTAGATAGTGGCAAAATCACGTTTTCTAAGCCCACCTGAGGGTGGCAAATCCGCGTCTTAGCCTACCTGCGGGTAGCACCATCAAACCATTTTCAAACAAACAAACATGAAATGTTTTGTTCCAATTCAGGCGATTCAGTCTATACTTGTTTGCTGCGAGCATCACATAGTAACCTAGGCTAATAATCGGAATAAGAACTCACAATGTTTTCAAAAACAGATATCATGGTTAGTAGAGGCCGGTCTTTGACCGGGCGAGCGGGGGTGCTCACGATGTGACCTTCCCCAATCGTACCCAAGTTCCCGAGCCAACTTTGGTGATGACGGACACGTGGCCTTTTGCACCGAGTCAGGGTTTCCTAAATTTCCCATTAAAAAAATATTTAGGTGGCGACTCTGTTATCTGGCGAAGTAGTCCATGTTTGGCACTTCTTTCAAAATCTGTTTTTCTCAAAACGATTTGCCGGATTTGGACTCTTTGGTTCAAGATTAAGAACCATGACATTTGAGTCCTTGAATTGTAGTGACCCCAATATGAACAGAACGGGACCTAACCCTCCCGGGGCGTTCGGGGGACGTCTACACTGCCGGCCATTGATTGAGCCTGCCGGCCATCAATGACCCACTGTCGGCCATCACTGATGGCCGGCAGAACCCCTGTCTCAGCAGGTTTCACTCCAGATCTTTTGAGCCAGCTGGAATCCTTTCATCTCCTCTCTATACACGTGTATGGAGGGATGAAGCTCTTGCCAAGCTTCTTGAAGAAGCTTTGTATTGTTTTCCCTCTATATAAGGAGAGACCCATTTTAGCCATTTTAGAAGAGATATAGCTCTCTCTCTCTCTCTCTCTCTATATATATATATATATATATATTTCTTATTCTCTCTCGATATTGTTGTGGTTTAGCCCATTTTTCTTGCACTTTTACACTACAACACATAGAGATACACCACCACCATTGGACTGAGGTTCTTGGGAAGGTTACTTAAGCTCTGAAAGTAAGTTTTTGGCCCCTGAGGTTGCTGGTTTCGAAGCTGATCTTCAAGGGTGAGTATTTTCCCCTTTTTAGCACTTTTTTGTGCCTCATTTTGGCCATCCATGCATATTGTTTTAGGCCTTGCTTTCAACTAAAAAAAGTCTTGTATTTAAGTGCTTTTGGTGGTTGTTTAAGGTCTTTTGGCTGTTGAGGGTCTTCAACCCTCTTGTTGGCCTTGTTTGGCCTTGTTTTGAGCCATGCTTTAAGGCCTTCGAGCTAGCCTTGGTTTGGCCTTCTAACCACTAAAATTTAGTGGATTTTCAGTGGTAGGCATATGGTTTTTAGGCCTCAAATCAGAGGGGGTGACCCCCTCTCTTCTTGTTTTTGTTTGCTTGTATTTTTGGCCTTCCAAAGGAGCTTGCTTCTCTATGCTTTTAAGGTCTGGTTCAGGCCCTTTTTTGTGACTTTTAGGACCTGCCTTGGATCTTTCCATGGTTGGTTTGGTCATCTTTTGCATGCATCTTGTATGTGTAGTGTAATCCCATTTGTAGCTCATCAAAATAGCATGTTTGCCTAGCTTGTGTTGAGTCCATTTCAGTAGGTTTTTGGTGATGTTTTACCATGCCTTAGATCTATTTTAGGTTGGTTTTTTCACTCCATGCATGTATAATACGCTTGTAGTGTAAATCTCATAAACTAGCTTTATATGCTTCTTGCTTTAGCATGTTATCCTAGCTTATGTTGAGTCCATTTCAGCATGTTTTTGGTGATTTTTGGCCATGTCATGACTCTGTCCATAGTTGGTTTGGTCATATTTTGCATGCTTCATATACTTGTAGAACAAATCTTGCTTACTAGCTTTATGTGCATGATGTTTTGACTCATCATCCTAGCATATTTTGGCTTTGCTCCAGCATGATTTTGTTCTTATTTTGGGTTGTTCTAGGACTTTTTTGGGCTGCCATGGTCATGTCACTCATGTTTTGTATAGCTATAGTGTAAATGCTTAGGCTAGCCTTGGTTTTTGAGGCCCCTACCATGCCATACATGTGATGTTTGCATGCTTTGCCATCATTCTAAATGTTATTTTAGTCCATGAAATGTAGTCATACACTTGCATTTGACACACTTTTAATGCCTTGGAGGCTTGGCTCTTTATGCCTCATGAATGAATCATTGTGCATGCTATTAAGCCTAAGCCTTTGGCTCATCATATCAGTGCATTTTCGGTCTTGTTATACCATGATGTAACTCTGTTTTATGCTGTCCAAGTCATGCCATGTTTGGTTTCAATAAGTGTAGTGTATTGCCTCTTTTGTAGCCTTGCATGCTCCATGTTTTTGGCCTTGTGTTTTAGCTTGTGTTGGCTAGCTTCGAGCTTGTTTTTGGTCTTGTTTGAACCTGTCTTGGGACTGTTTTAGGTTCCCTTAGCCGTTTGGGGCTTGCTTTGTATGGCCATGGCTTAAGTCCCTTTGCTAGTTCTTAGCTTTTGAGCTTCATGCATGCTATGCTTGTGTTATGTGTGTGATTTGGCATCATTCCTAACATCATTTCAAAGCATTTAGTATTGTCATACTTGCATGCTTTTCACTCCTCAAGTGTGCTTAAGAGTTGCATCTTTATGCCATAATTCTTGGGTCCATTGGCATGCATGCTTGTCTAGCATTTTGTGTTATCATTTCAACACATATGGCCACTGATTTGGGCATGGCTGAGGTCTGCCCACTTTGGTTTAAGTCCATCTTTTGCATGTTGTTGCATGCTTGCATGTTTGCATGTTGTTACGTGCTTATCCATTTTGCATGTTGTTGCATGCCATTAGCCTTGTTAGGTTGTTCATATTGCATTGCATGTTTGCTTGCTTGAGTCGCATGTTTGCCATGCTTGTGTTGCATTGTTGTTTGGATTAAGGGTTAATCTGAGCACGAGAAACGAGGGGCGTTTCATACTTCAAGTGATGAAACGTGTCTCAATTCTCGGTTGCCGACGCTCTTGATCACCCATGATAGAGTTTTAGGCTTTATGTGTTTATTTGTGCATTCATTTTCATATTGATTTGCACAAGTTGGATCTTCGGCCATCATGCATCGAGATGTGTGATTGATGGTTGTGGATCCGATTATGCCTCCCCCTTGATGTTTTGAGGTGATATGGGGTGGCATAGTGCGTACATATCCTTGGGAGACCCTCCATTTCCTCTGTTTTGTGCTCTACTGCAGCTTGGTGTCCCATCACATCAGTGGCCAGCACCTCCTCATCCTTGGCCGGCAGGTGGTCGGCAGCATCTCTCCCTGGCCGGCAGGCCACTGATGCACTCCCCAGTATGTTTTTGGTAAGTTCCAACAGCAAGTTCTCAAGGACACCTTGCAGACAGAGCCTCTTAAGAGCAACCGAAGAGCTTACCAGGATAGGAACCGAGCATGCATGTTCATTTTCTTCAACTTGCCGAGGCAGCATTGTTTAATTGCTTACTTGCTAATCGGCATTTGGTTTTGTAATAATTAATTAATTTGTTAATTAGTTAAAGTTTTGTAATAATTAGTTGTAGCTAGTTATTAATTTGGTTGTGTAATAATTAATTAGCTTGTTAGTTAGTTAATTAGTTGGCATGTATTATTTATTTGGACCCTCCGTCGAGAGGGCAATTTTTGTAATAAGTGTGCGTGCGTGTGTGCATGTCTTCTAACCCCCATTTCTTTCTCCCTTTTACTTAACTGCTTACAATGGTTAGTTTTAGGGAATATTTTCAATTAGCATCCTTATGCTCTGCATGCGTGCATCCATTCATCCGTATTGCATGCACCTGGCTCGGCACATCATATTAACTGCATTGTATTTCAATTCCAAATTGAATACATGTATCAAATGTTGCATCTCATATGCCATCTTAGAATAGCTGAGCCTATTTCTAGTTGCATTTCGCATGTGTTGCATTAGCCATCTTAACATGAACTAGGATCATGCATTGATTACTAACTAGTTCTCTGTTTTGGCTCGGAGTACACTGTGAGTGTTTACGCTTTAGCATACTGCATGTGTGTTATTGATTGCCATGAAAACATGCTTGCCATGAGGCTAACTGCTTATGTGTTTATGTAATAACCCGACCCTCGCACATGTTTTCTGATATATTTTCTGTCTTTATTTTGTGCTTTTAAATGCTTGATGTGAAATCTGACGAGAAATTTAGATTAAGTAAATGAACTCCATGTTTTAGGGTGTCTATCTGTTTCACAAGAACATTATCTGTCACTATTAACACATTTGAATAAGAAATTGGAGGCCTTAATGGCTTAATTATTTGAAATTGATTATATATCTGTGCTCAGCATAATTTTTAAGTAATATTAAGCATGTTTACGAAATTTCAATTTTGGAATGATTAAATGATTGGATTTCGTCCTATTCACCTTTATATCTATCTATGTATTTGCCTTCAACCACTTGATTTGGGGATTCATTTTCGTGGCTATCTCCCGGAGAGGGTAAGAAAATAAGAGAAGAAGGAAGAAATGGGGAAAGCAACAAGGAGGTGAGTTGGGGCAAAATTAGAAGGTTTGGAGAGAAATTGAAGCTCAAGGTATGGGTGATTTACTTTCATTAACTCCTCTCTTGTTAAGGGGTGACGAATTTCTTGAATGTTCAAACAAATTAAGGTTGTGTATGTGTGTGTATGGCACCCAAAGAATTGAATAAGTGTTTCTTCATGTTGTTGATGTGTTACTTTGAACCTTGTAAGGGAAATCACATTTCATTCCTCCTTGATATACTTGAACAACAAGATATGAACATGGCTATGTATGTAAAAATCAAGTGTTGTTTATGGGTTATGAAGTAAAGATCTAGTTCATGTCCACATGGGTTGTGATTATGTTTGTAGGTGATTTTTAAGCTTTATTCTTGTGTGAAATTCATCTAAGTGGAATCATTTCTATGTATTAGCCAAGGTAGATTTTATTTGAACTTGAATTCAAGGATGGAAATTGAAAAAGTTGTGACTTGATTAAGCTTCGAATCATGTGTATTTTGTGTTGCTCAAGTTCCAATTCATGCTATGGTGATGTTAGGTTAATATATTGCAAGAATTTCATCTTGGTTTGCATGTAAATTGACTTGGTGATGTTGGAATTTGGGTTGGAACCGAGCTGGCCCAAAACAGGGGTCATCACCGCACGTGCGGAGGTCATGGCCGCACGTGCGGCCAAAGAAGAAAAAACTAGGAATGCATACTGTCTACGGCCGCTCGAGCGGAGGGGGAGGACCGCACATGCGGTGCATGGCCGCTCGAGCGGAGGGTCCGGCCGCAGGTGCGGCTTGGGCTGGAAAAATGGTTCGCTTAGTTTTGCATGCTTGACTCTTTGATATTTTTAGAATATTTTTTGATGATTCTAAGATGGTTGTAAATTCATGCAAAGTGTAATGATTCAGGAAATGACTTAAGAAAGAAAAGGGAACTAATGTGCAAGTTTTGAATGTGTGCAGGACACATTTCGGGAGGAAGTAACACGTCATCTCAACACTGTGAGTAATAGTACGGTAGTTGTACGTTTAATTGTAGTTAATGATTCTTATAAGCATGTTAACAGTATGTTGATTGGAAAATCTAAGGGCATTATCGCGTAGTACATTTTATTACTGTTGATAAAGAATACTAACGTTGTTTGCAAAATAGTTATAGTGATTCATGATGAACCAAGGGAACATATAAGTACTATGGAACCATGGTATTCACGTATCTCTGATATCATTCAATCTGTATAATGTGTTTACCTTTTGTTAATATTTATCAGGAATGTCCTGTTAGACTTAAGTTAACTAAGTTAACTCATGTGACTGGTGTAACGATTACCATTAGTACTTTGTTAATTACAAGTCAACTGTTAACATAGACGAACGATCAAACAAAGGTGTATGCTTCTATGTGCTACTGATTAATAGATCAAGTGAACTACGCCATTTCTTAAAGAATAAAGAGAAATTATGTTCATTCTTGAAGAACGAATTTTGAGTAAATATGAGACAGTTATAGGTTATCAAGAGTAGACACCTTCGATGAATCAGAATAATTGGAAAGCTATGTGTATTCGCGTGAATGGGAAATTATTCAGAAACCAAGACATAAGGGCAAAAGTTTAACATGTTTATGTAACTCTCATGAGAATGTGATTTATTTCTATCTTTGTTAAGCGTATGATAATAACATGATATGACAAGAAATGCCCTATTTCTTAACATGTTACATTTTGAATCACTGAATGATTGTTCATTTATATAAAGGTATTTAAGGTATCCTTAGTGCAAGGCCCTTACCCGGAGGTAATAATACTGTGGTTCAAATATGTTACAAGTTCATGTATGTTACAAGTTTACGCATGTTACTAGTTCATATATGTTACAAGTTTAAGTCTATTACAAGCTTATGTATGTTACAAGTTTATGTTGTTATAAGCTTATGTATGTTACAAGTTTATGTTGTTACAAGTTTATGTATGTTATAAGTTTAAGTTTGTTACAAGTTCACGTATGTTACAAGTTCAAGGATGTTACAAGTTCTTTGTTTCAAGGGCTTTCATGCCATATGTTTCAAGGGCTTTAATGCCATATGTTTCAAGGGCTTTCATGCCATACGTTTCAAGGGCTTTCATGCCACATGTTTCAAGGGCTTTCATGCCACACATTACAAGTTCAAGGATGTTACAAGTTCTTTGTTTCAAGGGCTTTCATGCCACACGTTTCAAGGGCTTTCATGCCACACGTTTCAAGGGCTTTCATGCCATGTGTTTCAAGGGCATTATGCCACTCTATTCAAGGGCTTCAAGCCATTATGATGTAAGATGTGATGTTTCAAGCTTTTATGTTCAAGACTGGGCCTCAGGCCATTATGAAATGAATACAAAATCAGGCTAACTATGTGAACTCTGCATTTTCATACTTTTTAATATTATGTTCAAGCTAAGCATTGTTTTATTTATGTATTACTATTCACTGAGCCCGGCTCACTCTCTGTTATGTCTGTTTCTGTAGGTAACAAACCAGGTAGTCAGTCCTAGCCCATGACACCCGGTTTCTTTTGTCAACCTTCGCATGTCCAGGCACTATACGAGGCCACTTATTTTGTGGAGTCTATTTAGATGATTGGCTTACTTTTGGTTGGCTATCTAAGGTTGAATGTATATAACTTCAATGGTTTTGTGCATGCCCGATTATAGGGCTCGGTCTGTATATGTGTTTGTGTATAAATACTGTTAAGGGATATTTTTGGACCTTATCTGCCTGTTATGATGCATGTGATGTATGAGATCCTGGCATATTAGCAATAGCTCAATGGAGTTTGTTTGTGTCAGTATACTTTTGATGTTTTGTGCTTCCGGCAAGGCCCCATATGTTATATATATACCAAGTTATATGTCTGTTTCTGAATGGGTCATGCCCAAAATTTTAGGGGCGGGTTTGAGGCGTGACAGTTTAACTGCCTGAATGCCTGTAGGTGAAGGTTGGATTACTTGAATTGGAATGATTTATTGAAATCCGTGTTTTAGCCTACTTGCGAGTAGCAAACTTTAAACCATTTCCAAACAAACGGATATGCGATGCTTTGTGCCAAATTAGGCGATCTAGTCTATACTTGTTTTGCTGTGTGCATCACGTAGTAAAATTAGCTAATTAACCGGAATAACAACACATGTGTTTTCAAAAACAAAATATCATGTTTAGTAGTGGCCGATCTTTGATCGAGCGAGCGGGGGTGCTCATAGATGACCTTCCCCAATCGTACCCAAGTTCCCGAGCCGAGGCAACTTTGGTGATGACGGACACGTGGTCTTAGGCGCGAGTCAAGGTTTCCTAAATTCCCCAAAAATAAAATATTTAGGTGGCGACTCTGTATCTGGCAAAGCAGTCCATGTTTGGCACTTCTTTCTTAAAAATCAATTTTCCAAAACAATTTGCCGGATTTGGACTCTTTGGTGATTTATCAATCTCACATTGTACATTGTGAGATCAGATTAAGAACCGTGACAATTTGAGTCCGAACTGTAGCATGAGGCCCTCGGGGCGCGTCTACAGCTATAGATTCATGTACTAGCTTTCAATGAATGTATAATCGCATGTGAGATTATTGGACTTATGTAATGGAATATGGTGAATATATCTTTCCGGCATCTCTTGTGAGTCATGATTATCATTATATTGAAATGGTGCATACTTTTCGGGGCGTTATAGCCTGGGCCAATCATGTTTTCCTCATTTTGGATTTAATACTTAATAGAAGTGTTCTTTTCACCTTTGTTTTGTAAAATGTTATTATTACCTTACTACTGAAAAAAAAAAACTTGATAATGAACTACTTATAATCGCCATGGCTAATTCTAATTTCAAGCTCAAATAATTAGTTGAAATTCATCTATGACTTGATGATTATGCACTGACTTGGACCACGGGCACAGGTCATTGTGCAACGCACAACTCCCTATAACTAGTATATATAAACTGATGTTGATAACAGCTTTATGGAAACATCCTTCAACTGCTTTGTCTTGTAAAGAAATAGTAGAACAAGGTTGGATACTAAACTAATTGACCATCAATTAGAGGGTGTGTGGAGGTATCTTATCCTTTTGATCACACATCATATGAAGCGAGCTTTGAAGAGTCTGTGAAATATACTCGGTGACAAACTCAGCATGAAATTGAATTCCTAACCAAACCAAACCAAATTCAGACCTTTTGCATTTGCTTTGATTCTATATGTTACTATTTTCCTTAGCATAAACAAGACTACTAAAAATCGGACTTTTTGTGACGGAATGAAACCATCGCAAAAAGGTATCTTAACGGTGGCAAAAAGCTTTTGCGACGAAGTGGCAATGGTAAAGGGGAACGCGGAAAGGGGTGACAAAAAGTGACATACCCTCGCAAATGCTCTTTTGCCATCACAAATGCTTGTTTATTTGCAACGACAATTTACTGTCGCAAAAGGTGAAAAACTCTCATTTTTAGAGACTGTAAACTTGCCGTCACAAATAATACTTTTAGTGACAGTATAACTCATCACAAAAAACCTATTCTAATCCCTTAATTTTGCGACGACAATTGGCCGTCACAAATACTAAACCTTTTGGTGACAACTAGGGATATGTGTAGTTCGGTTTGGGCAGTTTGAGAGTAAAATTACAAACCGAATTGTGGATTGACAAATTGCGATTTGGGTGGTTTTTGGCAGATTGGCAGATTGAAAAATATTCTAACTAATTATCATACATTTGCATAATATATAACACTAATTTGTATAATATTTTTAATATATATTACACAAAGTAATTTTACATAATATGTTTCATATATATAACTAGTAATTTGTAATAAATTTCATATCTTAAATCTCTCTCACACTCATTTTTACTTTGATGTTTCATTGGAAGTTAAAAAATATATATGTATTAACTATAGCGGAGAGGAGCGGTTTGGAAGGCGAATTATAAATTTTAGAGTTTAAACTGCGGTTAGCGGTTAGAGCAGTGCGGATTGATATGGATTGGTGCGGTTTTAGTGGATTGGACGGTATTTTGCACAACCTTAGTGACAACTACTGCATCGCAAAAAACCACATTTTTTATAAAAAAATAAAAAATAATAAAAATTACAAAGAAAAATATAAACAATACTTGTACAAATGACATATTTAACGTCTACACATTCACAACCAAATATAAAAACAATTTTAAAAAAGTAAAAAAATATTAATATTACCCACAAATATAGTAAACTTAAAATATTTAAAAGTACATGGTACATGATAATTAAAGATACAATATTATCCCATAATTCCAAAAAAAAAAAGAAAAAAGAAAAAAAAAACTCAATAACGAGTAGCGTTCTCCATTGCCATTGCATCAACATCACCAAGCAAGCTCCCAGCCATGATGTAGCATCTAAAAAAATAGTGTAAACGTGCCGTGCAATATATTGTAAATGGGTGTTCATTTCTTATTACAATATGATTTGGCATTGTTTGTCTGCCATCTTTATCCTTAGGTTCACATAAAACTTTATCCTAAACTCAAATATATATTCTTTTGTCTCAAATCTAGATATATATACTTAGCTCTTCCCCTAGCCACTATAGCGATAGAAGCTACTAGATTTCCAATAACCATTCCAGCAACATTGACCTTTAAGCCTAAGTATAATCTAATATCATGTGAGTTTGAAGAACATGTGGTCTTCGGGAGTTGATTCCAACAAAACCAATAATCATAATACATTGCACAAGTCAATAATGCTACAATAAATAAAACAATGTATTTGGGTTTTCAATAGGTTTACCCACAACGTCTACCCACAATCTATGTAACAAATACAACATATCTAGATTTTTAGTAGGCTCACCATCATCTCCCCATGGATTTTCAGTAGGCGCGTGTGTGATTGTGTACATATGTGTGTGTATATATATATAGATATATCAATGTATACCAACTGCTTCATGTAATGAGATTAAGGTATACCAATTGCTTCATTAGTTAATATCAACTTGTTTCCCTCTTGGCTCCCTCGAAACTAATAAACACACGTGGGGCTAGTTAAAAATAATTTCTATTTTAAATAAAAACAAATGAGATAGAAAGGAGTGAGAAAGCTAAGAAAATAAAATTCCTAGTTTTTCTTGATAGCCATTGAAGCACACCAAAGATTTTCATACAAATACTTAAGATAAGGAAAAATTAAAATCAAATTGAATCAGAAATATCATGCACAATCAAATATGACAACAAAGTATTTGTTTCTCTAAATCCCTAGATATCCCATCTTCCGTTGCTGCAAAGTATGCAAAACAGAAGTCCTTTGGCAGCATTTGAAATTCTGTCCTCCTAGGTTATATGGCCACAAGCTAATAGCAAATCATTCTCAAATTGGATGCCTTTGACAAAGGACAAAGAATCTAATTCAAGTTGAATTTTATTGAAACTCAAATTCGTGCAAAGCTTACCACTTGGATGTTGTCAAAGACTCCACACAGTCAACATCCACAAGATTCAATAATTTCTTAGACAAGGTAGCAATAACTTCCCCTTGTGATCCCTAACAATAACAACTACACCTACTGAGAGGGTAATTTGTGTAGCCAAATTGGGCCGAGCTAGGTTGGAGTGGCGGTCAAAGATGTTTTTAGGACCTAGCTACGAGACCTAGCTATGGGACCTAGCTATAGGACCTAGCTACAGGACCTAGCTATGGGACCTAGCTATAGGACCTAGCTACAGAACCAAGTTATTGGACCTAGCTACAGGACCTAGCTATGAGACCGAGCTACAAGACCTAGCTACGAGACCAAGTTATTGGACCTAGCTACGCGGCCTAGCTATGAGAACTAGCCACGAGACCTAGCTACGGGACTTAGCTACTTCCTAATGGCGGTTAACACTATGGCCGAGCTACCAAGAAAGGTAGTCAAACGGAGAAAAGAGCAGAAGTAACTTGGTTGACCGCAATATTAGCCGAGGTAAAGATATCAGCCAAAGTAAAGGGGTCAGCCGAGGTAAAGGTGTCAGCCGAGGTAAAGGTGTCAGCCACGGTAAAAAGAGCTTAGCAAGTGAATCACAAGTGTTAGCTTGGTCCAAGTGTAATGACGGTCACTGCGGTCGTAGCGCGCCATAGTTAGCTTGGTCGTAGTATTTGGAGCCAAGGTATGATGGCTTCTCATGGTGGACCTCGCTTTGGTTAGCGCAATCTTAACGCGCCATAGTTAGTTCGGTCCAAGTATGAAAAGGGATTGGCAAGTGTTACCACGGTCCAAGTGTGATTAAAGTCACCAGACGGAGTAAAGGTAGTTATCTCAGTCATGGTATTCAGAACCAAGGTATTTGGACTTCTTGCGGTGGACCTAGCTATCGTTAGCTTGGTCGGGGGTTTACTACGGTTAGCACGGTAGTAAGTAAACACCACAGTTGAAGTATGTCAAACCGAGGTACACGCAGTGAAAGGAAGAACCGAGTTAGCTGGAGCTCGGTCTAGTCTGCGGCTTTAGCATGGTCATGTTAGCTCGGTCGTATTGGAATCCGACCATGGTAAAACCATCTCACTTGGTTTAAGCAGTGAGGGGGGTGTTGAAGGATAAGTATTATCTTTCAGGAATGTGATTCCTAGGAGGACTCTACATGGAGGAGTAAGAGTCCTACTAAGATTGTGCCACGCAGAACCTATAAAAGCTCACAACATCACCTATGGAGAGGTAACACAACTTTGATACCCGAATACACAGACCTTTTTGTCTATTTGTCTATTTTGCTGACTTAGGCATCGGAGGGGTATCCGGCACACACCTGCCGGCTAGCTCACGTTTGTGTTTTCAGGGAGTAAAGCGATGACATACGGAGGAGTGCAATCTTGATCAACAGGATTATACGAGGACAATATTTCATGCTCGTACAATTGGCGCCGTCTGTGGGAATATCAGACTAGAACAAAACCTCTTGATTAAGTTTTCCTTACTAATAAAAAGTAATGGCGCACAACGAAGATTTGCCACAGTCCGCAATTGACGGACAAACCCCAGAAGGAGGTGGGAGGCACGAAGGTTTGCCTCCTGTCCCTCCCATGGTAGACTTGGAACCCCAACGACATACCCCAGGAGGGATGCTAGGGGGAGGCGGAATAACAGCCCCCGTCACTCTCGTTCACAAAGTCCTGACAGATAAAGGCGGAGGATCAACCCCCAAACTCTGGAGGATCGCGTGAAAGAACAGGATGAATTAATAAGGAAGATGGCGGCGGATATGGAGGCCATGAAACGCCAGATCAAGGGAAAAGAGGTGCGGCAGGAGAGGGGCGTAAAGGCAATACGCCCCCTCGCCACTCAGAAGATCACAGTAGGCATACCACACCATCACAAACAGAGACTAGAAACCTCAGGACGGGCGATACTCAATCCAGAACCTCCAGGACTTGTTGCTCCAGGTCTGAGAGAACGAGGACTGAGGTTTGTACAGAGGGAAGCACCTATCGGCCCTCGCGCACACACCAGACATCATCCAGGTAGACGGAGTTGCCAAGATCATTCCGACTGGAACCGTGCTAGAAGAAAGGGCACGATGGAAGGAAGGATAATAGGGCGCGCGACCCTCACAGGGTATCTGCCCTTCAGAGGTTGGCTCCTCGGACACATGGAAGCGTCAAGGTTGGAATGCCATTACCACGGCCTGCCTACGAACCAACGGACAAAGCATTAGCAAGGCTGCAGACTTCTCCGTTTGTTCCGGCAATTGAAAATGCGCCCCTACCTTCAGGCTTCCTTCAGCCCAAATTCACCACGTACGAGGGGAAGACGGACCCCTACATGCACCTAAGCCACTTCCGCTAGGTTATGGCAGTATATCGACGCAACGAGGCTTTGATGTGCATCCTCTTCCCATCAAGCCTTGGTGACTTAGGCCTGACTTGGTTTGAAAAACTTCCAGAAGGTAGCATAGCCTCCTGGGCGCAATTAGCAGAGGCGCTCGTAACAAGGTTCAGAACGAACACCAAAATGCCAGTGGAGATCGACCAGCTTCTCTCCATTGACATGGGCGACAAGGGGACACTTAGATCCTACAATAGTCACTATTGGGAGACCTTCAACTAGATTAGGGACTGCCTCACCAATCTAGCCATTGCACAGTACAAAAGAGGCCTTCCAGTCGGGAACAGACTAAGGGACTCAATCACCATGACACCACCACTCACCATGGAGGCCTTGATGGAAAGAGTGCATTAGCACATCAGGGTGGAAGGGGATGGCACCCGTGCCAAAACAAAATCTGGCACGACCGCAATACTGGAGAAAAAGGCCTCAGCAAAGGTCAACACGGTAGACCGTCCGAGCAAAAACGAACGAGGCAGGCGGGACAACGGAGAAGACCAGGATAAAAGATGGTTGAGAGTCCGCACTGCCATTACCACGGTATTCAAAAAACCAATCTATCGAATTCTAAGCGAGATACGCGATGAACCTTTTATCAGATGGCCTGCTAAGCTAGGAGAGGCTCAAAAGGACTACGACGAAAGGTCACAGTGCACATTCCATAAAGAAAAGGGGCACCGCACTGAAAATTGCACGCCATTGAGACAGCACTGGAGGAGTTGGTGGCAGCAGGTCACCTGGATAATACATTGAAGGAGGAACGCAACCAGCCCCCCAGGACCACAATAACCCCAACGGGATGCCAATCGACGCCCCACCTCAAGGCGTAATCAATGTGATACATGGAATCTTCGAACCTGAGCGTGTATGCGAGCTCAAAGGTCAATCAAGAAGGCCGAGCACTTAAGGGAGGTACTAAGTGCACAACCTACCATCAAAAAAGGGAAGACAGAGGCCACGAACATCATGTCTTTTTCAGATAGAGACTTGGTGAGATATATTGTCCCCACAATGATGCCCTGGTTGTCACTCTCCGAGTCAAGGATTTTGACGTCAAGCGGATTTTGATTGACCAGGGTAGTTCATGTGAGATAATGTATTACGAAACATTCAAGCAATTGAAGCTACAAGACAAAGACTTGGCGCCTGCCGTGTCTCTCCTGATTGGATTCAACTCAATGCCAGAATGGCTAGTCGGCAAAACAATCCTACCAGTCAGAGCAGGAAGCATGACAAAAAAAGTGGAATTCTGGGTGTTGAAAGTCCCTTCCACTTACAACATAATCTTGGGAAGAACATGGCTGCATGCCATGCGATCGGTAGCGTCATCCTACCATCAAGTAATGCGGTTCTCCAACGAAGCTGGGGTAATTGAAGAAGTCTTCGGAGACCAGATCATGTCCAAACAATGCTTTGTCACTGTGAATGGCAGCCGCGCTGCCAAAGGATATGTTCATTCGGTGGAAGAACCTGAGAGTAATGAACTGTTCGCAGATGTCGGTAAAGCAGCTAATCAAAAAGCGGTGGAAGACTTGGTAGAGGTAAGAATAGATGAAAAGAACCCGGATAAGTTCTTTTTGCTCGGTTTGTCATTGTCTAGCACTGAGAGATTAGAGGTCTTGGAATTTTTGACCTCTAACATCGAAGTGTTCGCCTGAACACCATACGACATGCCAGGCATTGATCCTAACTTCATCTGTCACCAACTCAATGTCCACCCATCCGCCAGACCAATCATTCAACGCACATGCAGATCGGCACTCCACCACGCCGAAATAGTGGCGGAAGAAGTAGGAAACCTGTTGGAGGCAGGAGCAATCAGAGAGGTGCACTACCCTAGATGGATCTCTAATACGGTGGTAGTGCCAAAGAAGAACGACAAATGGCGTGTCTGCGTCGACTACAAAAAGTCAACAAAGCATGCCCAAAGGACAGCTTCCCCTACCACGGATAGATCAACTGGTAGACCTAACGGCGGGGCACAACCGACTTAGCTTTCTTGATGCATACAGAGGCTACCATCAGATCGCCATGTACGAACCAGACCAGGAGGTCACGTCCTTTACAACTCCAAGAGGACTGTATTGCTACAAGGTCATGCCCTTTGGCCTAAAGAACGCAGGGGCAACATTCCAGAGAATGGTCACCAAGATGTTTGAGCCGTTGTTAGGCAGAACAATGGAGGCTTACATCGACGACATGGTGGTCAAGAGCAAGGATAAGAACGACCATCTAAGGACCTAGGTGAGATGTTCCAGATTCTGAAGAGCACAAGTTGCGCCTTAATGCATCTAAATGCGCATTCGGTGTAGGATCTGGCAAATTCCTGGGCTTCCTGGTGACCAACCGGGGTATAGAGGCAGACCCCTCCCAGATCAAAGCTATTCAGGATCTGGAGAGGCCTAACTCAGTAAAAGAAGTGCAGCATCTCACCGGCATGGCAGCTGCACTCAACCGATTCATTAGCTGGTCGTCAAACAGACTACGACCATTTTTTCAAGCATTAAAAGCCAAGTTCGAGTGGGATGAAAAATGCGACCGCGCTCTAGAAAGCTTGAAAGAGTACATATCTTCTCCACCACTACTTGTCACCCCATTACCTGGAGAAGAACTCTTCTTGTACCTGGCAGTCTCTCAGCACGCAATTAGCGCAGTGTTGGTCCGAACAGAAGGAATCCAACATCTGTCCATCTTTTATGTCAGTAAGACATTACTGGGCACCGAAACAAGGTACTTACCACTGGAAAAACTGGCCTTGGCCTTAATGATGGCCTCAAGGAAGTTGTCACACTACTTTCACGCCCACACCATAGTCATCCTCACAGCTTTCCTATTAAAAGCTCTGTTTGAAAGGGCGAACTTTTCTGGGAGAATTTTGAAGTGGGCAGTAGAGTTGAGATAATATGACATCAAGTTCCAACCCAGGACCGCGATAAAAGCTCAAGCCTTGGCAGACTTCGTCGCTGAATTTATCCCAGGAAGTCATCATATCTGCCCAGTCGACTTGACGGACACAACCGAACTAGGAATGGAAGTTGATGGCGGAATAGCGCAACTCCTGGTACAGGTTACTCAGTCAGACCCCAAGGCAGACCAAAGTAGAGAAAACAAGAAAGAAGCAAACCATGCTACACCAAGCCAAGACCCACCAACAAATAAAGACTTGGTACAATTAGATAGCGAGGGGCAAACAGCAAGCATGGACCTTGAAGAAAACACCAGCAACATTTTGGACCCCAAGGCATCATCTGACCCCTCCACTTGCTGGAAGTTATTCGTTGGAGAGATGTGGAAGCTCTTCGTGGATGGAGCATCCAACCGGCATAGAGCAGGACTCGGCATAGTCCTCATCTCTCCAGACGGCCTAGTAGTAGAGCAAGCAGTCAACCTAGGTTTCCCAGCATCAAACAACGAAGCGGAGTATGAAGCGCTTCTTGCAGGCCTCAAATCAGCATTCTACATGAAGGCCACCGAACTAATGGTTTACAGCGACTCGCAGCTTGTGGTAAACCAAATTTCAAGCGACTACGAAGCAAAGGACGACAGGATGGCTAAGTACCAAGAGTTGGTCAGAACAGAAATCAAGAAATTGAAGTAGTCAGGATAGAACAAATCGGCAGGGAGGAAAACAGCAGAGCAGATGAATTAGCAGGCTTTGCTTCAATGGCAGATACTTCCATCCCTCATCCATTGCTGATCGACTACCTACCTAGACCAAGCATTGAAGACCCCGAAGCAGAAGAGGTATGTTGCGCCGAGTTAGGCCCTTCTTGGATGGACCCCATCATACTGTTCTTAAAAGATGGCACCCTACCAGAAGAAAAGAAAGCAGCCAACAGAATAAGGGCAAAGTCAACGATTTTGGCTCTCCCCACCTTTGGCATTGTACAAGAAATCATTCTCAGGACCCTACCTAAAGTGTGTTCATCCTAGCAAAGTTAAAGCACTTTTATTCGAAATACACGAAGGCGTGTGCGGAAGCCATCAAGGGGGAAGGTCATCAGCATATAGGGCAATCTCGCAAGGATATTGGTGGCCTTACATGCAAGCAGACTCAAAGAAATATGTGAAGAAGTGCGAGAAATGTCAGAAGTTCACACACCAAATACATCAACCTGCCAGAGAACTTCTACCCTTAACCAGCCCATGGCCCTTCGCAATGTGGGGCTTGGATATAGTGGGACCACTTCCAACAGCACCAGGCAACAAGAAGTTCTGTCTTGCAGCAACCGACTACTTCACAAAGTGGGTGGAGGCAGAAGCCTTAGCATCAATCAAGGAAAAAGACGTGAAGAAGTTCGTCTGGCAGAACATCATCACTCGGTTTGGCATACCAAAAGCCCTAATATTAGACAATGGCACTCAGTTCGACGGCAGAATCTTTAGAGGCTTTTGTGAAGAGTACAAGATAGAATTCTACAATTCTACACCGGCATATCCCCAAGCAAATGGTCAGGCAGAAGCATCAAACACAGTCGCCTTGGATGGATTGAAAAAAAGGCTAGAGAAAGCAAAAGGCAAGTGGGCAGAAGAACTCTCTTATGTTTTATGGGCTTACCGTACCACACCTCGGTGGTCAACAGGAGAAACTCCATTCTCCTTAGCCTATGGTATGGAAGCAGTAATCCCACTAGAAGTTGGCCTCTCCACAATTCGAAGCGAAAGTTTTGATCCAGACTTAAATGGTGAAGCCATAGCATTGGAGCTCGACCTTGCAGAAGAAAGAAGAGAAAGAGCACTGGTTCACATTGCCTCATACCAACAAGAGTTATCCAGGAAATACAACAAAACAGTGCATCCAAGGCAATTCAAGATCGGCGATTGGGTACTGCGCAAAGTGATGGGAAACACCATAGTACCAGGAGATGGCAAGTTAGGGCCCAATTGGGAAGGACCTTACAAAGTGATTGGATTAATAGGAAAAGGGGCATACCACTTGGAAGATGAAGACGACAAAGCCATTCCCAGGCCATGGAACACTGCCAATCTCAGATTATTTTATTTTTAAACTTTTTTCAAGCATATGTAATTTTCCTTTTCCTTTCTCAATAAAACAAGTAGATTCTTTTGAGTATAAGTTATTCTCTGTAAAAGATAGTTTTAGTGAGTTAGAAACATTGTAAACATAGTTGGTCGGAAAAACCAACACCATTCCTAAGCCCAGGATAAGGATCCAGGCTGCAAGACGTTTGGTCGGAATAACCAAACACTTTACTCTAGGTTGGCTGGAAAAACCAATCTAGAGGTTGGCTGGATAAACCAACACCCCGCCTAAGCCTAGGATAAGGATCCAGGCTGCAGGACGTTTGGTCGGAATAACCAAACATTTTTCTAAATTGGCAGGAATAACCAATTTAGAGGTTGGCTGGATTAAACCAACACCTCTCCTAAGCCCAGGATAAAGATCCAGGCTGCAGGACGTTTGGTCGGAATAACCAAATATTTTTCTAAATTGGCAGGAATAACCAATTTAGAGGTTGGCTGGATTAAACCAACACCCCTCCTAAGCCCAGGATAAGGATCCAGGCTGCCGGACATTTGGTTGGAATAACCAAACATTTTTCTAAATTGGCAGGAATAACCAATTTAGTGGTTGGCTGGATTAAACCAACTCTTACTACTCTTCAGCCGAAGTAAGGATATCGGCTAAAGAGTGGTTGGCTGGATTAAAACCTACTCTTAGTACTCTTCAGTCGAAGTAAGGATATCGGCTAAAGAGTGGTTGGCTGGATTAAAACCAACACTTAGTGCTCTTTAACCGAAGTAAATCGGCTAAAGAGTGGTTGGCTGGATTAAACCAACACTTGGTACGCTTCAGCCGAAGTAAGGATATCGGCTAAAGAGTGATTAGCTGGACTAAACCAACTCTTAGTACTCTTCAGCCGAGGTAGCTATCTCGGCTAAAGAGTGGTTAGTAGGTATACTTATAGTTGCAATGTTAAGACCAATATAAAGTGTCTCGGCAAATGAATACTGTACCTCATCCTAGACTTCAGTTGGAAAATAAAGAACAAAGCATAGAGATCAACCGAAATAAGAGTTGGAACAAAAAGCAGAGACTTCATTGCAAATTTAAAGAGAGTACAAAGGGTGGGGCCTCAGCCCGATTACAATTTTTTCCAAAAGCAAAGAAAAGAAAAAAAGCAAAAAGAAGAAAAGTACAAAGTCAGTTAAACAAATCATCTAGATCAGCATCAATATCCACCCGGAGCCCGGTTTCAGACCGGAGTACGGTCTCGTTTGGGAGCTCGGTCTCAGTAGGCAGCTCGTTGGTCAGGTCTTCCACCATTGGCTCCAACCGAACTGACTGATCGATAGGATCATTGCCAGCCGGGGTATCTTTGGGCGCGGTGTCTTCTTCATCATCTGAGTCCTCAAGAAATTGTTGCTGAAGGGCAGCAGCATATTCTGTCATAGAGCTCGGAATGAAGTATGCTGGAGTATTGAAGACCTCGGTCTCTGGACCGTGACCGAGCTGCTCTACGGCCGCCCTCTAACCGCACTTGAAGAAAAGATCCTTGGCAGCTTCACATTGTTTAATGTAAGTTGCCTCCCCCTCCTTGAAACCCCGGAGCTCGGCGTCATCAGCGCTCTTCTTTAGCTGCTCTATCTCGACATTTTTTTTGCCCTCAAGTTTTGCCAATTCACATAAATATTTGTCTTTTATTATGGCTGCAGCTTTTTGTTTTTCCACTTCAGCCGAGCTAACAAGTCCGGTTAGACGACCGTTCTCGGATTTTAGCTCGGCTATTTGCTTCATAGCTTGTTCTAGCTCGGCCGTCTTCTCAGTCACTTCGGCCAGCGCTTGCCTTGTAGTCTTGCGAAGCTCAAGCATACGCTTATGAGCGATGTGGCTCTTCTACATGGCCTGCAAAAGGAGGGAAGACTTGTAATCAAACCGAGATAAAAGTAGTACAAATTAGAAAGGTTAACAGGAGAAGCTACTTACAAGCACCATGGATTTCGTGGCCGAACGGATGGCCCTTAGTTCGGTCAGATGTTTGTGGTGCTCCATATCTACTGGAAGGCAGACACTCTTGGCAAGGTTGAATGCCATTAAATGATCTTTTTCAGCGACCACTGAGTCAGTGTCCTGAATATCTCGGTAAAAGTAAGTTTGGGTGCCCAATTGGAGGAGCTGGCTCGGTCAGAGCGCTCCGGTTGCGGGCTCGGTGGAGGGCTTAGTGGAAGAGTGGTCTCGTCTTCATCAACAAGGCGTTGCTCGGTTTGCGTAGTCCGGGCACGCTTACTGGGGCAAGATGAGGAGGGTTGTTGAGATGGAAGGGCCACCACGGTTTCTTGAGTCTGGTTCGGTGGTGGTACCTCGGCTCGATTTGTTTCGGTTAGAAGGGTCCTTACTCTGTTCCTCTTTGTCATCTCTTCTTCGGTAGTCAGAGGGACTAGATTGATCTGGGGCAAGGTGGGGTCCGGTTCAGGTGAAGCTTCCAACAAAAAATCAATTACTCTGGCTTTTCGTTGACTGCTGTATCTGTACGTCGGTTCGAAGTTTAGTAGCTTAGCCCAACTTCTTTCGGGGTATCGTAGTGCGGCACGAAGTACGCCTAAGTTGGGGTAGCTATACAGTGATTTGAGGTGGGCTGAATCTGCATAAAATAGACAACTGTCAGTTTGGTTGAGCAATAGAAAATCGAAATAAAGAGGAACATGCAATAGAGCCGAAGTAATTATATCGGGGGGTTCCTTTATCCCAGTTTATTCTACAACCTGGGATCTGGGCTTGGTGATCTTCAAAATTCCCAGATACCCAGAAAAAATCATCATCGTTCAAGTCTTTATCCGGTGTGTCCTTTATTATTTTCTCTCAGCGGCGGCGTATTCTTAGATAATAGACCCAGCCATCTTCTTTTGATCCTATGGAGTACTGATGGAAGAGTTCGGCTAAGCCGAGGTTAATGCCAGCACGGTGATTTAGTTCGGCTATACCATTTATTATACGGTATGAGTTTGTGGAAAGCTGGGTTGGGCATATCCTAGTTTGCCTAAGAAATTCACAAAGCAAGGGTTGAACAGGAAATCTTAGTCTGGTTTCTATTATGGATAGAAGGGTAAAAGGTACAAAGCCCTGGTTTCCCCATGGTGTGTCATCTTGCTTGGCCAAGGTGAGGTGGACATCATCAGGAATATTATACTCCCTTCGGAATTCGGCCAAGCCACCAGGTGTTTCTACTAAAAACCTATATTTACCCATTTACTCTTTAGTTATGTATAAATTAAACTGAGTGTTAGCTCGGTCGGAGAAAAATGCTGAGTAGCTCGGTTGAGCGCTCAAAAAAGTGTCTGGGCAACCTAAAGTCTGTAAAGTGAAAAACAAAAGTGTTAAGCACAGATCGTATGACCGTGCTAAGAGAAATAAAGGCAAGATAAATATAGTCCTAGCTCGGTCTGAGCAAGGGGTTTGTTATTCCGGTCTATGCAAAGTGTTTGTTATCTCGGTTCTTGCAAGGGGGTTTTGATATCTCGGTTTGTGCAAGGGTTTTTGTCAGCCCGGTTAAGCCTCTAGGGGCAGCGCTCTTAGTTCGGTTCGAACTATGGGGGCTGGCCTAGTCCCAAGTTATAGCTCGGCCATGGTTGAGACTATCGAGCACCCTATTACGCAGACTTAGCACGGTTTGTTAGCTCGGCTAGGTTAAATCAAAAGATGGTTTGACTTGTTAAAACTACTGGTATATAGCATGAAGTGTTAGTTCGGTTGAATGGTCTGTCTAGATTGACGTCAACTACAAATAACTTTTTACTTCGGTTACATAGTGATTTTGGATCAAATACAGCGTTCTACAGGTTGTTTCATGAATACCAAGTGGTTCACACAAGGGTAATTGAAGAGGTCTTTGGAGACCAAATTATGTCCAAACAATGCTTCGTCACAGCAAATGGCAGCCGCGTTGCCAAAGGATATGTACAGTTGGTGGAAGAACTCGAAGCAAGGAGCTGTTCACAGATGTTGGCAAGGCAGCTGAATAAAAGGCAATTTAAGATTGGAGATTGGGTGCTGTGCAAAGTAATGGGAAACACTTTGGCACCCGGAGATGGCAAGACTAGGGCCCAAATGGGAAGGACCATACGAAGTGGTTGATTAGCAGGAAAAGGGGCATACTACTTGGAAGATGGAGATAGTAAGGTTATCCCCAAGCTGTGGAACACTGCCAATCTCAAGTTATTTTATTTTTAGCTTTCCTATAGAGTACTTGTAATTTTTCTTTTCCTCAATAAAACAAGTAGTTTCCTTTTCAGCATAGATTGTTTTCTTTTGTAAAAGTTGTTTTAGCAAGCTAGGGGCATTAAAAGCAGCGTTGGCTGGAAAAACCAACACTTACCTCTCCTAAGCCGAGATAAGGATATCTAGGCTGTCGGAAGTTGGCAGGTTTGACCAACAAGTCTTTGCCCGACTTAGGGGGCAACCAAGAAGTTTGGCAGGAATAACCAAACGCTTAGCTCTATGTTGGCCGGAATAACTAACATTTAGCTCTCCTAAGCCAAGATAAGGATATCTAGGCTGCAGGAAGTTGGCAAGTTTGACCAACAAGTCTTTGCCCGACTTAGGGGGCAATTAAGAAGTTTGGCAGGAATAACCAAACGCTTAGCTCTATGTTGGCCGGAATAACCAACATTTAGCTCTCCTAAGCCGAGATAAGGATATCTGGGCTGCAGGAAGTTGGCAGGTTTGACCAACAAGTCTTTACCCAACTTAGGGGGCAACCAAGAAGTTTGGCAGGAATAACCGAACGCTTAGCTCTATGTTGGCCGGAATAACCAACATTTAGCTCTTCTAAGCCGAGATAAGGATATCTAGGCTGCAAGAAGTTGGCAGGTTTGACCAACAAGTCTTTGCCCGACTTGGGGGGCAATCAAGAAGTTTGGCAGGAATAACCAAACGCTTAGCTCTATGTTGGCCGAAATAACCAACATTTAGCTCTCCTAAGCTGAGATAAAGATATCTAGGCTGTAGGAAGTTGGCAGGTTTGACCAACAAGTCTTTGCCCGACTTGGGGGGCAATCAAGAAGTTTGGCAGGAATAACCAAACGCTTAGCTCTATATTGGCCGGAATAACCAACATTTAGCTCTCCTAAGTCGAGATAAGGATCTAGGACGCAGGAAGTTGGCAGGTTTGACCAACAAGTCTTTGCCCGACTGGGAGGCAATGAAAAAGTTTGGCCGGAATAACCAAACACTTCACTCAGGGTTGGCCGGAATAGCCAACTTTGAGCTCTCTTCAGCCGAGATCAGAATCTAGGCTGAAGAGGTTGGCTGGAAAAACCAACATTCATTGTTCTTCAGCCGAGAGAAGGATCTAGGCTAAAGAGTGGTTGGCAGGGATAAGTAGATTGCAAGGTTGAGATCGAGATTGGTATCTCGGAAAGAAATTGTTATACTTCATACAAGTTATAGTTGAATAATGGATGCAGGTATAAACCGAACAGAAAGATGAGAAAATTGAAGATTTCATTCCAAAAGTGCATTACAAAAGCTTCCAAAGTTAGCATCCAAAGAAAAGAAAGTACATGGTCATACAAAGAGGTCATCTAAATCGGCGTCCAATTCAACCCTGGCTTCACCTAAAGGTAGCTCGGTTATGGCAAGCACACTTTGGTTGAGCTCGGTTGAAGGCACCACATCAGACACAACAGGCAAAGGTGGGATGGAGACCACTGGAGTTGGAGAGATGGACTGGCGACCGAGCTGGGCGTTGTTATCAGGCTCTTGGGATGCATCATCTTCCTTCTCAGCTTGAAGAAATTTTTGCTGAATGACATTTGCATAATCCACCATGGAGCTCGGTATAAAATATGGAGGAGGGTTTAGGAAGACCTCGGTCTCTTGGCTATGACCGAGTTGCGCCACAGCTGCTTTCCACCCACACTTGAAGAAGAGGTCTTTGGCAGCCTCACATTGCAAGATATAGTATCACGGTTGAGCGTGCAAAGGTGTGCCTGGCCAACCTAGTCAGTCTGCAAAGTGAAAAGGAAAAATATTAAGCATGGATCGTTGGACCGCGCTAAAAGAAACAAAGGTGAAATAAATGGAGTCCCCGCTCGGCTAAGTGGAACGAGGGATTCATAGCCCGGTTGATGCTTATGGTGCGGCATTCTTAGTTTGGTTTTGACTAAGTCAAGGAGTTGGTTTCGCCCCAAGTTATTGCTCGGTTGAAGGGTTGAAGTTTTTAGCTCGGCTGTTAACAGGTAATCCCAAATCATGCTACGCAGATGGAATTAAGGGGCAATTGAGAGGGTAATTTGTGTAGCCAAATTGGGCCGAGCTAGGTTGGAGTGGCGGTCAAAGATGTTTTTAGAACCTAGCTACGAGACCTAGCTATGAGACCTAGCTATAGGACCTAGCTACGGGACCTAGCTATGGGACCTAGCTATAGGACCTAGCTACAGAACCAAGTTATTGGACCTAGCTACAGGACCTAGCTACGAGATCGAGCTACAAGACCTAGCTACGAGACCAAGTTATTGGACCTAGCTACAAGACCTAGCTACGAGACCGAGCTACAAGACCTAGCTACAGGACCAAGTTATTGGACCTAGCTACGCGGCCTAGCTATGAGAACTGGCCACGGGACCTAGCTATGGGACTTAGCTACTTCCTAATGGTGGTCAACACTATGGCCGAGCTACCAAGAAAGGTAGTCAAACGGAGAGAAGAGCCGAAGTAACTTGGTTGACGGCAATGTTAGCCGAGGTAAAAATATCAGTCGAGGTAAAGGGGTCAGCCGAGGTAAAGGTGTCAGCCGCGATAAAAAGAGCTTAGCAAGTGGATCACAAGTGTTAGCTCGGTCCAAGTGTAATGACGGTCACCGCGGTCGCCGCGGTCGTAGCGCGCCATAGTTAGCTTGGTCGTAGCATTTGGAGCCAAGGTATGATGGCTTCTCATGGTGGACCTCGCTTTGGTTAGCGCGGTCTTAACGCACCATAGTTAGTTCGGTCCAAGTATGAAAAGGGATTGGCAAGTGTTACCACGGTCCAAGTGTGATTAAAGTCACCAGACGGAGTAAAGGTAGTTATCTCGGTCATGGTATTCAGAACCAAGGTATTTGGACTTCTTGCGGTGGACCTAGCTATCGTTAGCTTGGTCGGGGGTTTACTACGGTTAGCACGGTAGTAAGTAAACACCACAGTTGAAGTATGTCAAACCGAGGTACACACAGTGAAAGGAAGAATCGAGTTAGCTGGAGCTCGGTCTAGTCTGCGGCTTTAGCATGGTCATGTTAGCTCGGTCGTATTGGAATCCGACCATGGTAAAACCATCTCACTTGGTTTAAGCAGTGAGGGGATGTTGAAGGATAAGCATTATCTTTCAGGAATGTGATTCCTAGGAGGACTCTACATGGAGGAGTAAGAGTCCTACTAAGATTGTGCCACGCAGAACCTATAAAAGCTCACAACATCACCTATGGAGAGGTAACACAACTTTGATTCCCGAATACATAGAGCTTTTTGTCTATTTGTCTATTTTGCTGACTTAGGCATCGGAGGGGTATCCGGCACACACTTGCCGGCTAGCTCACGTTTGTGTTTTCAGGGAGTAAAGCGACGACGTACGGAGGAGTGCAATCTTGATCAACAGGATTATACGAGGACAATATTTCGTGCTCGTACACCTACTGTTTTTTTTTTTTCATTTTGAAAATAGTTTCATCAAAATTAACTTTAAACATCAAATCTTTGCTGAGAATTAACAAATTCAGACAGATAATTGCAAGCAAATTTTGCAAGCTCACTTGGATTTGCAAATCCTTAAATTTTGGTTATTCCATATGTTCAAACAAATCACAAAAAACAAGTCTAAACTCGTAGGATCCAATTGGTGTCTCTCAACTTGCTTAGTCACCTAAAAAAATTGCCACAGGTCTCTTGCAACAACCTTGAAGTCAAAAACATTATGAACTATTAGCTACATTAAGGTGGGTTGTTCAATATGTCAATGACCACAGGCATTACATAAGCTAATGGTATGTGTTTGTTTTCTTAGCATTGAGGTTAGGGACTCAAGTTTCATGGTTGTCATGTTTGGTTGTGTTTTCTTTTTTTGTTTTCTTATTTCCTTTTTTAAAAACATAAGTAAAAATTGTTTGGAGAACTGTTTTGGGAAAAACAATAAAAACAACTCATTTTTTAGGAAACATCAATGTCTTGCATATATAGTTTGCAAATACTGCATTTTTTTTATATATATTACAGATAAAAAATTAACCCAAAATTTAAAAATATAATCTGAAAAATAAAACACAGTGATAATTTTTTTTTTTGAAACCCCTTAACATCTATGAATCTAGCCTTGGGCCTTGATACCCAAACAAGGTTCCAAACCACTCGGTCATTATCTTCAACATTTATGAATCTTGCCTGAATGCTTTATCAGAATATATCAGTTTAGTTTTACAATTCTGGCATAGCTTAAGAAACTATGTTGGAAGAAGAATCTAACAACTACAATTAATCTAATAGCTACAACTCAGAAATTTATAGCAACAGATGAAAATAGGGTGATCTGATCTAATCCTCCATGCTTGTAGCATGTAGTTTCTGAAAGCTACAACTACAGAGGTGTGTGAGTGTGACAGCCACGCTTTGTAATTGTGGCCAAGAATTCAAATTCCATCTAGAAAACTCATTCCTCACACCAACACTCACTCTTGCTCATTTCCCTATCAAAGGTCGCATGAAGGCAGGAGGGATTTAGTTTTCATTTTTAACATCCACAAAAGCAAATACAGATTTAAAACATTGGTTGAAGCAGTCGGTTTCGGTTTAGATCGGTGTACAATGTGCTTAAACCAATATCGAACCAAAAACCTAAAAAATTCAAATTTAAAAACTGTATAGACTGATTCTTGTTAAAAAAAAAGACCAAATATAACCAGTTTGGTTCGCTTCAATCGGTTTGGTCGGTTTTTTCGGTTTTTCTTACATCCCTAGGTATTATTAGGGATGTAATCGGTTCGATACGGTCGGTATTTAGGTAAAAAATTACACACAACTGATAATGTCGGTTTTATTATTTTGAACACTGATACAGACTGCTTCTCTTATCAAACCACACCGAACCAAACCAATTGAAACGGTTCGGTTTGGTGCGGTTTAATCGGTTTAGGATTTTTCGAACTTGAGCCACTTTTAAATATAATCATTAATCTATATAAAAATATTAAATTAATTATTTGTCTACCATTTCAAACATATCCAATTCATCCATTTAATACACGTTTTTCAATTCATAAATTAACAAGAATAAAAACAAAAAAAAAGTTAAAAAATACTAAGGTTTCAAGAATAATGAGTTGGAGTTAAGATTATATATAATAAGAGTTTACAAACTTAGGTTATAAAGATGATAAGATTAATTAATTAAGGTTAATAATTTATTATACTTATTAATATCATTATATTATTAGATTATATATATATATATATATTATAAATACAAGATACGTTGAAGCGGTCGGTTTCAGTTTAGATCGGTGCACAAGGTGCTTAAACCGATACCAAACTAAAAATCGAAAAAATTCAAATTTAAAAACCATACAGACCAATTCTTGTTAAAAAACAGACCAAATATAACCGGTTTGGTCCGGTTCAATCAGTTTGGTCGATTTTTTCGGTTTTTCTTATATCCCTAGGATTATGGTGGTGGAACATGCAAATTATAAAAATAAAATTGGTTAGGATTTGTTATTGTATTTGATTATATTTTAAAGTAATGTTAGTTATAATTTATTTAAAACTAAAATTTATAATTTTGTCAATTTAAATCTTAAATTTTTTATTTGTTTTGAATTTAAGTCGTTTACTTATTTTTATTAAAAATAGTATTTAGTCATTAAACTGAATGAAAAAAGAATTGGGCATTCAACCTAGTGGTTGTATAGCACTTTTTATGGTAGGTTTCAGATTTAACTCATATTGTTAGGTCTTTACTTGTTGCCAATTCCGCAAACAAGCTTGTTTATTTGAGTTCTAATTTGTCCTTTGTTTTTGGTCTTCCCGCTCGAGCGGGGAAAGCTGTGCTCGAGCGGAGTTTCCACCTTTACAGTACTTTGGTTCGTCTGAACAAATGTTGCGAGGTGTGATTTTACGCTTGAGCGTAAGTTCTTGCACTCGAGTGTGAACCCTAGTTTAGAACATGCGTATTAGTGTCCCGCTCAAGCGGCCATTCCTGTGCTCGTGCGAAGATCGCGTATTTTGCAGCTATAAAATTGTAATTTGCTCTTTTTCTAGGGTACAGCTTCTAGATCTTCTTTTAGGGTTTTAGGGTTTTCTTCTAGGGCTATTGTGCTAGTTTTTTTTGATGTTTGATTGAGTACAATGCTCATGGTTTGACGAGTATACATCAGAGAGTTGTTTGATTATTTGACTTCAAGAGTGTTCTTCTTCGGTGGAATCCGAAGATTCAAGTGTGGAGTATTCGAAGAAGTTTGATGCTATGCGCAATCCTTGATTCGACAATGGATGTTGTGGATTCAACATCATTCTGATCAATTTCGAGACGAAGGTTGGGGTGAAAGAGATACAAATTATTGAAGACAAATTGACAACGTTTGGGTAATTTGTTTGGTATATTTGTACTCTATCTTCCTTTCATAGTGGATTGATTTATGGCGTTTTGCCCGTGATTTTTTAATCACAATTGGAGGTGCTCTAATGGTAGTTTTTCCACGTAAAAATCATTTGTGTCAAATTATTATTTTCTGAAGTGACAATCTAAATCACTTTCGTATGTGCTAGATGATTTAGGTTGTTAGTTTTAATCGTTTGGGAATCGGTATAATTAAATCTTGATCTAATCACGAATCACTTAGGTTTTCAATTGGTATCAGAGCAGATCACTCTTTATTTTTATCAAAACTATAGGAGTATGATTTTGTGTGATTGGTGATATGGATTCAATTCGCGAAGGTAACTCGACCCATAGACCTCCGTTACTTGATGGTACAAACTATTCTTATTGGAAAGCTCGTATGAGAGCGTTTTTAAAATCTATCGATGAAAAAGATTGGCACTGTGTGATCTATGGGTGGAGTGAACCTGTTGTCACCATTGATGGTGTTGATATCCCCAAACCTCTTGATAAATGGGATGCATTCGACTATCAAAACTCAAGTTGGAATAGTACGGTTCTCAATTCCCTCTTTTGCTCCGTCACACCTGAAGAGTTTCGTCGTATTTGTACCTGTGAGGTACTAAAAGAGGCTTGGGACATTCTTGAAACTATTCACGAGGGTACTACTTCTGTTAAAAGGTCAAAACTTCAACATCTCACCTCCTCTTTTGAAACTCTTTTTATGCATGATGATGAGACGTTTGATGATTTTTATGCTAAACTTAGTGACATCGTGAATTCCTGTTTCACACTCGGTGAAAAAATCCCTAAAGCTAAGGTTGTTGGAAAACTTTTGAGGTCTTTACCCGAGAGGTTCGAATCAAAAGTTACAACTATTGAGGAGGCTCAGGATATTGATACCCTTAAGCTTGATCAGTTGGTTGGAAACTTACAGACTTATGAAGCCCACTAGATTTCTAAGAAAAAACAAAAAGATAGTGTGGCTTTTACTAGTGCTCGTGAGACTACTAAGACCCCTGAGATTGAGTTTGATCTAGAGTCCGAAATGACGGCTATGTTTATCAAATAGTTCAAAAAAATTTTAAAGAAAAAGAAGCCTAATTTCAAGGACCCTAGTTCAAAAGATAAGGGTAATGAAAAACCCAAAACTTTTCCACCAAAAGTTGCTCCAAAAATTGAAAAGAAGACTGTGAAGGGGCAAGGAGTCAAATGTTACGAATGTCAAGGGTTTGGTCATATTGCTCTTGAATGTCCATCGAAAAAGAACCAGAAGAAAGTCTATACAGTGACTTGGGATGATGAAAATGGGTCAGAGCAAGAACCCGAAGAAACCGAATCCGGTGAAGACGGAGATAGTACCTACATGGTATTCTGGTCTACCGTCACTCAACCTACTCCAAAGCCAGTTCAGTTTGCTTGTGGTCAGAATCTGCACCATGCTCCTACCTTTGATGAGAGTAACTACTTATTTTGGAAGATCCAAATGAGGATGTTTCTTAGAGCTCATGACCCTAAAGGTTGGCAAGCCATTGAAGAGGATGTTAAAAATGCTAACAAACCAATCAATCAAAGAGTTTTGATAGCCATCTGTGAAGCAATTTCTGAAGAAGAACAACAGCAAATTGCTTACTGCACAAAGGCCAAAGAAGCATGGGACATTTCGAGTCAATTCCATGAAAGAGAAAAGTCATCGTCCCCATTATCCACCAACTTTCATGCCTTGGTTGCTCGACTGGATGAGGTCAAGGAGAAAGAGAAGCAAAAAGAAGATGAAGATGAAGATGATGAAACCTCAGAAGACAACGATGAGATCGATGGTGATGATCTACAACAAGCTTATGAAAAGCTTTACAATGAATCTCTAAACTTGTCCAAGATCAATGACAAACTGACTTTCAATCTCAAAGCATGTGAAAGCGAGAATGTCAAGCTAAAGGGAGAGATTGCACTAGCAAAGTAGGATGTCATCAAGATCTCCAATGACAGGCAAGACCTATGTAGAAAACTTCTCTCTTGTGAGACCGAAAGGAATGAACTCCTGAAAATATATACCACATATGAAGAGCAAATTGAAATTCTTGAGATGTCAGAAGCTGCATTGGAAGAGATGGTCAGTCAGAAAGAGGAACAACTCCAAAATGCTAGAGCCACGATTGATATGTGGAACAAAGGGTCAAAGGCACTGGAAGACATCCTCGGGTCTCAATAGATGAGTTATGACAAAAGTGGGCTAGGCTATGGTAATACAACAGTTCAAAAGGGACAAGCCTCCACATCTTATTACATCAAGACTCAAACAAAGAGAAAGCTGAAGGTTCAACAGGGTGATCCCTCTCTTCATCAACCTAACGGGGGTAAGATCAATAAAAAGGAGGTAAAACCTGTTTTTCTTTGTCATTATTATGGTAGGTATGGCCACATTCGTCCTTATTGTTTTGAGTTGTTTGGTAAAGTGTCTCAAAAGGGTAGAAATACTAATACTTTTTGGGTTAGGAGACAACCTTACATGTCTAGGTGGAACATCACGATTTAGGGTGTTCACAACGCTAAGACTTTTACCAAGACTGCCAGTCCTATTTCTAGTAGTAAGCCTAAAAAGATATGGGTGAGAAAGAGAGACTTAGCTTGTTTTGTTGTTCACACTGCACTGAAAGCACGTGACTCACACATGTGGTATCTTGATAGTGGATGCTCTCAGCACATGTCTGGTGAGAAATCCTACTTTACATCTCTTGAAAAATATGAAGGAGGAATTGTTACCTTTGCAGATGGTGACACTTCTAGAGTCATTGATAAGGGCTCTATAAGTGTGGTTGGTCCTCCTAAGCTCGAAAATGCCCTTCTTGTTGATGGCCTTAAAGCAAATCTTTTGAGCATTAGTCAAATGTGTGATTTCTATTATGAAGTATTGTTTTCAAAAAATAAATGTGAAATTTTGGATAAGAAGGGAAATACTGTCATGCATGGGGTTCACACATCTGATAATTGCTATGGGATTGTCACCATGAATGATCTTACTCGTCACTCAGCCGTCATAAGTAATCATGACTCATGGCATCAAAGATTAGGTCATATGAATTTCAAGGTCCTAACCAAGATAGCCAATAAAGAGCTTGTGAGAGGAGTACCTAAAATAGGTAAGAATGTGAACCATGTGTGTGGGCCATGTCAACTTGGGAAGCAAACTCGTGCTCCTCATAAAAGGTGAACAGCTTCACAACGAAACGTCCTCTTGAACTGGTTCATATGGATCTTACGAGACCCACTCACACTGAAAGCATTGGAGGTAAAAGATACATTTTTTTTGACTATGGATGATTACACTCATTTTTCATTGGTTAATTTTTTAAGAGAAAAATCTGATACGTTTGATGCTTTCCAGGCCTTAGTCCTTAAAATCCAAAATGAACAGGGTGTCTCTATTGGGCGTATCATAAGAATCCAAACTGATTATGGTCGTGAGTTTGAGAATAGTTTGTTTTTGGATTTTTGTGATATGTATAGTATTAAGTATGAGTTTTCTGCACCTATTACTCCACAGCAAAATGGAGTTGAGAGAAAAAACAAAGTTATTCAAGAGATGGCTAGGGTCATGCTCTTTAGCAAGAAAGTTCCTCCAAAGTTTTGGGCTGAAGCCTTAAATACCGCTGTTTATGTGGTAAATCGTGTGTATTTAAGGCTCGTCACTTTACACACTCCATATGAATTGTGGAAAGGTTTGAAACCTAATGTAAAATATTTCAAAACTTTTGGGAGTAAATGTTACATTTTCAAAGATAAAGAGCCCTTGGGCAAATTTGACTCTTGAAGTGATGAAGGTATTTTTCTAGGGTATTCAACCACTAGTAGAGCTTTTCGTGTCTATAACTTGCGTACTTTATCTCTAATGGAATCAATCAATGTGGTTATAGATGACACATGTTCTCCTACTTCGGCGATACATGAGGAAGAAAATGATGAGTCTCCAATCTTGGATACTGAACCACAATGTCAAGGAGTAGCACTAGGTCAAGCTCAATAAGGTGAGCCAGCACTAACTTCAATGGTAAGTCCGAGTCCAAAGAGTGCACAAAGAGACATCACCTCTAGTACTTCCGTTACTACCAATCTAGAGTTAAAACCATCAGCAAGGGTAAAATAGAACCATCCGGTTCAACAGGCAACTGGTAGTGTTTCGGATCGAATGATAACCCGAAAACAAGTTGGGGAAGAGGTAACTCACATGTGCTATGTTTTGTTGATTGAACCCAAGCATGTAAAAGAGGCCTTACTAGATGATAGTTGGGTTAATGCAATGCATGATGAATTAAGTCAATTTGAATGTAACAAAGTTTGGACTCTTGTTCCCAGACCTAGAGACATGAATGTGATAGGTACCAAGTGGATCTTTAAAAATAAATCTAATGAGAATGGTACTGTGGTTAGAAATAAAGCTTGGTTGGTTGCTCAAGGCTATACACAAGTAGATGGTGCTGACTATGATGAGATGTTTGCCCTTGTGCTAGGATTCAAATTGCTTCAAATGGATGTGAAAAGTGCCTTTCTGAATGGGTACTAGAAAGAAGAGGCTTATGTTGAGCAACCAAAAGGGTTTGAGGACCCAAAATGTCCACATCATGTCTACAAGTTAGACAAGGCATTGTATGGGTTGAAACAAGTTCCTCGAGCTTGGTATGATAGACTTACTACCTTCCTTCTTGATAATGATTTTTAAAGGGGTAGTGTGTACAAGACCTTATTTGTGAAACATATTAAGTCTCATATACTTGTTGCTCAGATTTATGTTGATGATATTGTGTTTGGATCCATTGCTGATTTTCTTGTGGAATATTTCTCGGATTGCTTGACGTATGAGTTTGAGATGAGCATGATGAGGGTTCTTGGATTTTCAAATTAAACAGTCTCTTTCGGGTATGTTTGTTTCTCAGACCAAGTACGCCAAAAACCTTGTGTCTAAATTCGGTCCAGAATCAGCCAAACATGCTCGCACTCCCATGAGCACTAGCCTTCACCTTTCCAAAGATTCCTCTGGTACTGATATTAATCTTACTCTTTATAGGAGTATGATTGGGAGTCTCTTGTACCTCACAACCAGTCGTCTTGACATTGCATTTAGTGTAGGTGTTTGTGCCCGTTACCAAGCCTGTCCTAAAGAGTCTCATCTGCTTGTAGTCAAACATATCATTAAGTATGTTAATGGGACATTGGGGTATGGGATTTAGTTCATGACCAACACTACCGTTGAAATCACTGGTTTTTCTGATGCCGACTGGGCAGGGTGTGCCGATGATCGTAAGAGCACATCCGGGGGTGTTTTTACCTTGAGAATAATCTGGTTGCCTGGCATAGTAAAAAAGTGAAATGCCATTTCTTTTTCGATCGCTGAGGCTGAGTACATTACTGCAGGGAGTTGTTGTGCACAAATGTTGTGGATGAAGCAAATGCTTCATGATTATAGTATAGACCAGAACACTCGTGATAACACAAGTGCTATTAACATTTCTAAAATTCCTGTCCAACACTCTCGCACCAAACACATTGACATTCATTATCATTTCATTTGAGAGTTAGTGGAAGAGCACCTTATTGTTCTTGAACATGTACCCACTGAACATCAGAAAGCTGATATTTTTACAAAACCCCTTGATCTTCTTAGGTTTGAGTTCCTTAGAAAGACCTTGGGTGTAGTGCTCAGTCACTAGGGTGTTACCTGTTACTTGAGTGGGTGAGAGTGATTGGGTTTATGTGTACTTGGATGTTATAATCTCATTGTCATTGATTCCTATCATCTTTGCATTTAGACTCTTTTGACCACCTCTCATGCTGCTTGCAAGACTTCATTTTTCTTTGTTCATAGCTCATTCTGAATGCTCATACTCATTGACTTCATGATCTTATTTTGTATACATTCTTGAGATAAACTGTTGCAGGGGTTTCCGCACAAGTGGTCAAAGTTCTCTTTGGACCTCTAACAGTGTCTTGTATACATTTTCAGAGGAATTGACCTATACTGGTATATCATGGATGATGTTGAGATTCTTAACCATCTACCATCATTGTCCACTTTCACGATTCCTCCCTCAGTTCATTGATGTTTGGGCATGAGGAAAAGGCTATCTCAGAAGCACCAACCAGTCCATTCTTAATGTTTTCATGCTTTTCTGGTTTGGTCTCCATACTCTTGAGCATGCATGCCACCAGTGAGTGCCCACAAGCAAGAAAAGTCAAAAATCAACTGAAAAAAAAAAAATTCATTGATTGAGGGGGAGTCTCCGCGTTTACTCAACAAATACCCCGTGATGTCTAGTGGTTTGACTTTTCTCCATGATGTTTAGTTACTTTTGCCGGAGGTCCAACCATCCGATCACTACGAGGATTAACTCTAGCTCTGTGGCCTCTCAAGGATTGCACACACACACACACACATTCATTTTGTGAACTCTCATGTTTGTTTTTGAGTTATGTATTCTCATGTAGCTTATGCCCATTGATCGATGATTACCTAATTTGCTCATGATACTGTGCTTCATATTGTCAAAATTGCGAGTTTACGGGCTTCATGGATTGTGGATTATCACATCTTAGTGTCATATTCTGGCTATTGTGCTCACCTCTTTTTGTTTCAGGTCTCACTTGAAAGTGTGAGTGGGTTTTAACTGCTCAGAAGGGTGCTTTTTCGCCTTTTTTTTCTTCTTCTACGCTTGAGTGGCAACTCTGGCACTTGAGTGGAAATTCCTCTCATCCAGCTCTTTTACAGAGGTGACCAACTTCTGAGAGATTGTTTTTTGCGCTCGATCGCATGAATCTTGGCTCGAGCGAAGCCACGAGTGTAAGTTCTCACGCTCGAGTGTCAAAACCCTCGCTCAAGCGAACTACAATGCTTTAAAAATCCAGCCTTCGTCGTTTCAATCCATTATTTCCCGAAATTATGCCGTCTCTCTCCTAGGGCTTCTCTTGCACTCTTATCCTTCACGATTTCCTATTGGTCTTCCTGTTCCGGTTGTGCTCTTATCTCCCTCCAGTTGTCCATTTTGCCTCAGGTATGTCTTTATTCTGTTTCTTGTTATTATTATTTTTTTGATATGTGTTATTTTCTTTGTTTGTCTCTCTCTGTTCCTATTTGTCTTAAGACTTGGGTGGGGTAGCTTGGGCTTTGTTTGTTTTTGGTTTTCTCTAGTTCACACACTCCCACCGTAGGCCTGAATCGTTTTTGTGTTGCTCTTAGTTTTGATTGGATTTTATTTGGATTGAGTATTGGATTTTTTGATGGTCTGTATCTAGTGCTATGGCCACGCTATATTGGGATGTTGGTAACTCATATCTTTTGGGTTGCTTTTTATGTTACTCTTGCTGTGAACCTTGATCTCAATGGTTGTTTTATTGTTTTACTGGCTTATGTTATATTGTGTTATCCCCTTTGGTTATTTGGAGTTTGATCCCACTGGTTTGGTTACTACTCTTGGCTATTTGAATATGGTCTATTTGGACTTTGCTACTAATGGTTTGTTTTTGTCTATTTGGGCTATGCTACAAATGGTTTGTCTTTTTCTATGGTTTTGCTTCTTGGTTTGGGTATGGTTGGTTTAGTCATGTCTACTTCTAAACGTAGGAAGTTCGTTGCCTGTCGCCCCTCTTATAACACCGACCGGTTTGCTTCTGCCGACAAAGCCAAGTCTTTTAGGGAGGTATATGCTTCTAGGACTATCCATCTTGAACGTAATGCCCAGTTCAACATTTTTGAGTCCATCCCCATTCGTCTATTGTTTGATCCATTGGCGGTGATTTGGTTTTATCGTTCTCCAACCGTCAAAATCTTGATTGGGTCTGGGAGTTTTATTGTCACATCGAGGGCATTGATGATATTGACCCTTCTTTTACGACCTGGGTTAGGTCTAAATCCATCATCATTACCCCCGATCTTATCCGTGAGCTCTTTGGCATAGGCCAGGTCTTTTTGTGTCACTATCCTTTCCCTGTCTAACCCACCTGTGATTTCAACGAGGTAGCCACTGCATTGTGTGGTACGCCCCGTACTTGGCTCAAGGGTGCCTTGATCAAACAGCATGAGCTCCTTCCCCGGTTCCATTTGCTATACCTCATTGTTTGTGCCAACATCATTGTCACCACTTATAGCTTTGAAATCAATCAAGAACAAGGCTTTGTTCTCTTTTGCATTGATCAACACCGTTCTATCAACCTTGCCACCCTCATTGTTCAAAAAATGGTAGCCACTTTTGAGCGTAACAACTTAGGTCTTCTTTACGGTTGCCTTATTAACCGTCTTCTCACCAAACTTGAGGTTCCGTCTTTTGACGAGGATGAATTTTCCTTTCCTACCCGACCATTCACCAAAAAGACCATATCCCAAAGTCAGTCACATGTCAAGGGGGGTTCTTCTAGGGTGGGTTTCAGGTACATGTCATGATCTTCTGGCCGATGAGGCAGAGTATGACGCTGCTACTGCAGGTGAGGCTGTCGGTGAGGGGGAGCAGCCTCCTCTAGCTCGTTCTATTAAAGGCCAGTTGCGTCAGTTTGAGCAGGCCATGGTTTCCCATTTTGATCGTCTGGAGAGTCGAATAGACATTTTCGATGCTCGTCTCACCGATCTTGAGACTACCACCGATGCTCAGCTCACTGCATTGGAGGCCTCTTCTAGCCGCATTGAGGAGTCCGTTGCTCAATCATCCATTCATCTTGCCCAGATCTTGTCCCTCCTGCAGATGCAGCCATCTCCACCGCCACCGATTCAGTGATGCATGTTTCCTTGGATAGTATATGTCTTTGAAAAGTTTTCTTCCCTTGTTTCACTTCTGTTTTTTTTTATTCTTTTTGTGCTTGTCTCCTGGACAAAAAGAGGGAGTAGATATTTGGGGATTATATGATTGGGCATGTACATGCATATTGGGATATGGTGGAATTTTGGCATAGATAGATTTGGTTATACATATTTGGATATTTTGTTTATTCCTCTCTATTTATCTTCGTTATCTTATTTCGTTCTAGAGTTTTGGTTTGTGTGGTATTTTCCACAGGTGGATTATTCAAAATGTTTCTCATGTTTCTCAATCGGTGTTTGTGGTTTGATAGTTTCGGTACTTGTGATTGTGTTTGTTAGTGGGTCTAGTGCGTGTGTTAGTTAGGAAAAATTGTTAGGAAAGTTTTGTCTGGGAATTGACAAAAGGGGAGATTGCTAGGTCCCTACTTGTTGCCAATTCCGCGAACAAGCTTGTTTATTTGAGTGGTAATTTGTCCTCTGTTTTTGGTCTTCCGCTTGAGTGGGGAAAGTTGCGCTCGAGCAGAGTTTCCACCTTTGTAGTACTTTGGTTCGTCTGAATAAATGTTGGGAGGTGTGATTTTACGCTCGAGCGTGAACCCTGGTTTGGAACACACGTATTAGTGTCCTCGCTCGAGCGGCCATTCCTGCGCTCGAGCGGAGATCACGGTATTTTGCAATTATAAAATTGTAGTTTGCTATTTTTCTAGGGTAGGGCTTCCAGATCTTCTTTTAGGGTTTTCTTCTGGGGCTATTGTGCTAGTTTTCTTTGATGTTTGATTGAGTATAATACTCATGGTTTGACGAGTATACATCAGAGAGTTGTTTGATTATTTGACTTCAAGAGTATTCTTCTTCGGTGGAATCTAGAGATTCAAGTGTGGAGTATTCGAAGAAGTTTGATGCTGTGCGTAGTCGTTGATTCAACAATGGATGTTGTGGATTCAACATCATTTTGATCAATACCGAGACGAAGGTTGTGGTGAAAAAGATACAGATTGTTGAAGACAAATTGACAGCGTTTGGGTAATTTGTTTGGTATATTTGTACTTTGTCTTCCTTTCATAATGGATTGACTTGTGGTGTTTTGCCCACGGTTTTTTAATCACAATTGGAGGTGCTCCAATTGTGGTTTTTCCACGTAAAAATCGTTTGTGTCAATTTATTATTTTTTGAAGCGATTTAATCGTTTGGGAATTGGTACAATTAAATCTTGATCTAATCACGAATCACTTAGGTTTTTCACATATGAACAGAAATTTGATACATTTTGTGGTGATATTTAATTCTCCCCCATTATTATGGGATTGCATGTGATTAGTGGTTGTTGAGTTTGGGCTTCAGACATTTTCTATATATATACCTTGAATTTAATGAATAAAATTCTCTTTTTCTTTCTATTTTACTTGATGAAAATATATAAATCATTTAGATTAAAAATAAATTAAGGAATTAAGAATTTAATTGATAAAACTAAAAAGATTTATTTATTTATTTATTAATTTTCCCAATTTTGTTTGGAAAAAATGCAAATTAATATATGCTTTCAAAAATAATTTCAAATTAATAGTAAAATTTATTAATTTTAATAATTAAAGCTATAATTTTTTTTTGAAGAATTTATAAATATTTTGTCAACTCTCTCTCTCTCTCTCTCTCTCTCACTTACACACATAACTTGAAGAAGATGTCAAGAAGTAGAGTTTGTGTTTCTTCCATTATTGGACGAAGAAGAAGAAGAAGAAGAAGAAGAAGAATTGCTTATCATAATTGTCAAAAAGGTACAATATTTCCCTCTCTAATTAATCATCCCTCTTCATTCTTATTTCTTCTGTTTCAGTCTCTCTCTCTCTCTCTCTGTAATTAGGTTGACTTAGTGCAAACAAGCAAGCGACAAAAATCTAATTAGTGAGAGAGGGTATAAATAGATGAATGTTAGTTTTTATTTTATTTTAAACTCCGTTTATTTGTTTATTTGTACAATTCACTTACCAGTCCGTCTATTTTTCTAAATGTTTTCTATCTATCCGCGTGCTTTCTTCCTATTTGTTCATATGTCATTTATATGTCCCCCTAATCTACATGTTTGTCCATATTATCGCCATTGTTGTCTACATAAACTTTCTAGCGATTGAAACATGTCCTTATCACCAAAATAAATAAATAAATAAATAAATAAATAAATAACTCCATAGGTGTGAACATTTTACCAATTATTTCATTTTTTTAATGCTATATTTGTTTTTACACAAACATTGTAGCATTCTGAAATTTTAGGGACCACTTGAGCGGTGGAGTTACTATTCAATTGGTGAAGTGAGGCTCTTAGAATCTTCTCTACAGGTCTGAAATTCTAGAAGGAGAGATTTTTCGCTCGAGCAACCAAGTCACCGCTCGAGCAGTGGATTGACTGCTCGAGCAGTATGTTCGGGTTCTGTCACTTAAAAGGTCACTTTTGCTTCACTTTTTCTTTTCCTCTCTCTCTCTCTCTCTCTCTCTCTCTCTCTCTCTCTCTCTCTCTCTCTCTCTCATTTCATTTTCGAAAAACCCTAACCTCCACTTGTAGATTTTATCCACTTTTACAAAGAATGCCCCTTAGATCTTGCAGTAGAAGTGAAGAACAAGTAGGGATCGTCACTCTCACCGATTGGATTGTGATTTCTTGAAGTTTCTTCCTTGGTTTTTCATCTCTTGCTCACATTGTTGAGGTAGGGATACTTTTAACTTAATATATCTATGATTTGGGATGTGAATGTGGTATTTTTTTTTTCTAGTTATATTGATGTATGAGCTGAATCTTTGACTTTCAAGGAAATACTGATGTTAAAAAGAGTGATTTTTCCAAATTCTTGAAGTGTTCTTGGATGTTGTGATGTATTAGAAGATGATACTTGAAGAATTGATGATTTATTAAAGAAATGGGAAAAAGCCCCAATTTCTTGGAAACCCTAAAATTAAATGTTAACTAATGGGGGGATTTTGAAATAAATTGATTTTCTATTATGAAATTGAGATTGATTGGATATGATTATGTGATAAATACTTGATTATTACAAACTTTGAGATTTGGTTAATCTTGTTGAAGTTGGTAAAAAGGGTTGAAATTGATGTCGAGACTCTTACACTATGAATTTCATATTAAAGATTTGGATTTCTCTTTTGATTAAATTGAACCTTAGCTGACATGAAACATTTGCAAACTCATGCATGACATAGCATCCATGGTGATCCTTATGATGGTGCACTTGTTGGTTGTTGAGAAATATAAAGAGGAGATCAATTGTGTATGAGTCTTGGTAGTAAAATTGGATGGTGTTAATGAGTCGAGTATTATATTGATACCTGTGCGGGGAGTCTAGGTGTCCAATTACCTTGTCTTGAGCATATCGTTGAATGAATATGGAAAATATTTTTAGGTGTCCACAGGCCCTACCGTATCAAGTCGGCAAATGTGGGAAAACAAATGTTTTGGTTGTCTACTGGCCCTGCCATATTATGAGCTAGCAAATGTGGAAAGGTTATGCGTGTTTTAGGTGCTTATCGCCCTACAGTACTATGAGTCAACAATGTGGGAGTAGCTTAATGATGTTTGAGTAATTGGACATTGCTAATTCTTAGTATCACTTGGGAGTCATTGCATCGCGTGTTCTTAAAAGACGGAAAACAAAGATTTCGTTGAAACATTTGCATAACATAATCATACTCATTTCAAGCATTTATATACTTTGTTAAAGAGTAAATTACACTTTGCACCCTAGCACTTTGTACCAAATCTCACTTTGACTCCCTACACATGAAATCATGACAGTTAACCCCCTGCACTTCTGGTCAAATTTCATTTTGGTCCTTACACATGAAATTGTGATAGTCAACCCCTGCACTTTTATTAAAATCCCACTTTGGTCCTTACACAAGTGTCAATGTCCCTCTTATGTTATTTCATTTTTAAATCTTTAACAAAATCCAGTTATGTGACAAAAATGTGACTATGAAATGAGGTTAAGAGAGGAAAATCATCCATGTTTCCCATCAACACACTTTGTCCTATGTGATAACCATACGAAAGTTATATAAAACAATATATATATATATATAATATATTTGCATGGTAGAAATTGGACGAAAAGGCAAAAAAGTAGAACTTTTGAAATTAAAAAAAAAAATGCGACAAAGAAATCAAAGAGAAAGAAATATGAATAGACAGAAAGTTGTGATATCGTGAAAAATGGAGTTTCATGATTCCAATTTATGCAAACCCTAGTTCATCTTCTTAATTATTCACAATTCGCATTTTGTTTTAGCCTAATACAATAATATTTTGATGTAAAATTTGGGATAAAGTGTGTATTAGTGAAAAATGTAGATGATTTTTCTTTCTTACTCTCATGTCGTAGTCATAGTCTTATCACATGATTAGATTTGTTAAAAATTTAAACAATTGAGTAACAGAAATCGGACATTGACACTTGTATAAGGACTAAAGTGAGATTTAACTAAAAGTACGGGGGGTTGACTGTCACAATTTCATGTGTATGGACCAAAGTGGGATTTGACTAAGAGTGCAGGGAGTTGACTATCACGATTTCATGTATAGGGGTCAAAGTGAGACTTGTTACAAAGTGCAGCGGTGCAATGTGTAATTTACCCTTTGTTAAATGTGTTCCTACTAGGCAACTTTGCTCATCCCAATCATTAACTTTTTAGGGATAGGTGATGTGTTTCCACCTAATTGATGGATGGTGGTGATTGCTTTTGATGGAGCACGGAATGCTCATTAGATGTTGAATTGTGCTCAAGCTATCGAGTTTTAATGTTTTGGGATTGAAATTCATTTTGTGTAATCAAGACACATGTCTTGAAATATGTAAGCCATTAGGGCATTCTCTTTGATATCACTCTAACTCTTTGAACTGTAGTGTATAATCAAATGCTCATTTTTTGAAACAATTATGTACTTGATGGGAAATAGTTTAATGACAAAGAGTATGTTACATAGAAGTCTTAAGGAATATTTTATCATTGTTGAGGATCATATCTTGGTAATCACCATCTTCACCATCACCATTACCACTTGACTCTGTTAGTGTACCAACATCACCCAATAAATATGAAATTATAATCACACTATCAAAAAAATATACAGAAAAATTAATATATATTATTAAAAAATGTCATGAGATATTTACTATTCAAAATTTAATTAATTTTTGTAAAACATTTTGATAGATATACTATTTCCTTAAATTTCTTTGTTACTAGTACAGATTCCATTTTTGATAACATGACTGCAGTCATCTTTGGCTAGCGAGGGTTGATGGAGAAATAAATGAGACAGAGGGAGAGATCTTCTTCAGATAAAGGAAGGGTATTATGGTGGTGGAGCAAGTAAATTATTAAAATAAAATCGGTTAGCATTTGTTATTGTGTTTGATTATATTTTAGAGTAATGTTAGTTATAATTTATTTAGAACTAAAATTTATAATTTTGTCAATTTAAATCTTAAATTTTTTTATTTGTTTTGAATTTAAATCATTTGCTTATTTTTGTTAAAAAAACTTATTTAGTCATTAAATCGAATGAAAAAAGAAGGGGAATTTTTTTTAAGGTCCCTAATAATAGTAATTTAAAGGATAGAGGACACCAAAAAAAAAGAGGGATGATGCATCAGGTCCCTCAACTAGAACACGTGCATTTTTAATTGTTTCTTGGACCAAAATACCCTTAACAAATCAGCAGAGAACACTCCACTGGATTCCGACGACTCAGTTCCATTCCAAACATCCAACCATCTTCATGAGCAAGAGAACAAGAGAATTAGGATTTCACAATTATCTTCACTATCGACATTACGGTTTCATTATCTTCCGCCAAAATCTTTTCCATTCCTTCCTCACAAATTTCTCTAACCCGTTTTCACTGTTCACAGTCATCTCAGTTCATCTTCATCTCATTGCATCTTTATCTTAGGGCATATCAGTTCGTAATTAGGGTTTCATCATCACTCTAGTAAGTTTTCTACAATCCAACGAGTTTTTCTTTGGAAACACAGTTAATTGCATATTATATTAGCCTTCCATTTATTGGGGTTTCAATTTTGTAATAAAAAGCTCCATGAATTTGAAAAATATTAATTCTCTAAGTTTTGAACTTAATCTTGAAGATGTTTGTGTGATTTTGTCTGCAAATTTCTCTGTCATTTGAATTTCTCTAGTATTGACTTGATCTATTTTTCTTCTTTGAATTTTCTCTGGCATGTTTATTCCCCCATTTGTTTCTATTTATTCCCCCATGTTCTCTAGTGTGGTTAATTTCTTGTATTTCTCTGTGTAATTTTCAAATACAATTCATTCAAATTTCTCTGCTCTATAAATTTTTTCTGGCTTGCCACGTTTAATTTTCTCTGGCATGTGTCATTTTTATTTTCTGTGCTTGCTAGATTTATATTTCTTTCTTGAATTTTCTCTAGCTATATTTTACATCTATATGTAATTTTCTTGTCTGTGTCTAAGTTTCTCTGGCATTTATAATTTTCTTGGCCATATCACTTTTCTTCCTTGTGTGTCTTTGTCATGTTTAAATTTCTCTGGTTGTGTATGTAAATTTCTCTGGCATTTTAATATCATGGAATGGAAATTTTCTCTGGAATGTGTTTGAATTTTCTCTGGCTATATTTTACATCTATATGTAATATTACTCTCTTGTCTGTCTCTAAGTTTCTCTGGCATTTATAATTTTCTCTGGCCACATCACTTTTCTCCCTTGTGTGTCTCTGTCATGTTTAAATTTCTCTAGTTGTGTATGTAAATTTCTCTGGCATTTTAATATTATGGAATGAAAATTTTCTCTGGAATGTGTAATTTTCTTTGGAATGTGTTTGAATTTTCTCTGGCATTTTCATTTTCTGTAGTTGCTAGATTTATGTTTCTTTCTTGAATTTTCTCTGGCTATATTTTACATCTATATGTAATTTTTATCAATTTTAAAAAAAAATTCTGTCATGTTTATGTTGCTTTGTTTGTTTTCTCTAGGAATGAAAATTAGCTATGGCAACATGTATTCCACATGAAAACACTTAGTATTCTCTTGTCAATGTCTAAGTTTCTCTGGAATTTATAATTTTCTCTGGCCACATTACTTTTATCCCTTGTTGATTTCTCTGGCATGTTTATGTTGCTTTTTTTTATTTTCTCTGGGAATGGAAATTTTCTGTGGCTAGATGTATTCCACAGGAAAATAATTAGTACTCAGACATTTAATTTTCAGTGTATAATTTTCTCTGACATTTATAATTTTCTCTAGCCACCTTAGTTGTCTCCCTTATGTGTAATTTTCTTTGACATGTTTAATCTTCTGTAGTATGTTTAATTTTCTCTGGGATTTAATGTTGACATCTTTATGTTTTCATTGTCTAGAAATAGCGAAACGCAAAAGCAGCAAAACACCAAAAACACCACAAAAGAAATAGAAACTCTTTGAGTCTTCTTATGATCTTAGATCAAAAAGAAACAAAACACCACAAACTCCTCGCCAAAAAACACAAGTCCAAGGTGATGAAGCAACAAGCGTCAAGATGAATACCCCAACTTCAAAAGATTCAAGCTCAAGGGGAAAAAAACTTGTTAAACTCCAAAGAAGGAGAGCTCATTATAGCATCTAATACCGATCCAACCTCTCATCTATTGTCTCCTTTTTTCAAACACTTAAATTCAATTCAAACAACTTGAAGAGCTTCAAAAGACTCCATTCTGGTATTTGATCCAAGCTCTAACCATTGGAAGGTTGGATCCAAGGAAGTCTAGGAAATCTGATGATGATGTAATTGCAATAATTCAATGTTACAATGAAAAAATGAAAGCATTCACAGTTGGTAAAAAGAACTTGACATTTATAACCAATGACATGACCTTGATTTTTGGTTTGCAAGGTGGTAAAGGAGCCATGTCATTGAGATACTAAAAAAATCCAAACATTGCATTCCTAAGGCGAAGATTCCCAAAGGACACAAGGCTCACTGGTCCTGTTCTTAAGAATGCCTTGGTCAAAGCAATGAAAGGCAAGCAACCAACTGACTTCAAAGATGTAGCAATCATTGTTACCTTGTACTTGTGTCTCACCCTATTTTTTGCAACGAGTGGGAATTCAATAGGGTGGGTTTTTATCAAGTACGTGGAACCTCTTGAATCAATGAAGTAGTATGATTGGCCAGAAGCAATCACAGCAACATTGATCGATTCTATCACAACATTGCACAAAACTCCAGAAAAAGTTACGAGGTGTGTCATTGCATTGTTGGTAAGTAGAATTTATAGTTATGATACTTACAAATTTGTGTGTTTAGCAAAATTTAATTACTTCAATTCCATCACAGTATTGGCTATGCAAACATGCGACTATCATTGACTCGAAAGACAGTAACACAATTGAATTCCCAAGATGTGCGAAGTGAAACCTGCAAAGCTTGACCAAATAGTTACAGAAGACACTAATCCACTCTCTTGCATCTCGACAAGTTAGATTTCTATCGCCACTGAAGTCTTAGTGAAATTCCAAAATTTCTCTGACCACTATTTTGTTTCCCTCCTTGTGCCTTGATTAATTGAGATCAATTTTATCTGCGATGCAATGTCTTATATGGAATAACTTATGTGCCTTGACTGATTGACATTAATTTTCTCTGAAATTTCAATTTATGTTGCTTCTTTGATTACCATTGTTTATTTCTGGCCTTGTAATGAATTTTCTCTGGAATCCAAATTTCTCTGACCACAATTGTAACACATTAACTTATATGCCTTGATTGATTTTTCTAATATCTGAATTATGTTGGTTGTTTCATAATTTTCTCTGGCCCATAAAATTATTTCTCCTTGTGTGTAATTTTCTCTGGCCCATAACTTATGTGCCTTGATTGATTGTGATCAATTTTCTCTGAAATTTCAATTTATGTTGCTTCTTTGATTAACACTGTTTATTTTTGCCCTTGTAATAAATTTTCTCTGGAATTCAAATTTCTCTGACCACAATTATAGTGACATTAACTTATTTGCCATGATTGATTTTCTCTGATATCTATATTATATTGCTTGTTTCATAATTTTCTCTGGCCCATAAAATTATTTTTCCTTGTGTGTAATTAAAATTTTCTCTAAAGTTTGTATTCCATTAGTATGATTTAGATGAATTTTATCTGGCTCATAACTTATATGCCTTGACTGATTGAGATCAATTTTCTTTGAAATTTGAATTTATGTTACTTCTTTGATTACTACTGTTTATTTCTGCCCTTGTAATGAATTTTCTTTGGAACCAAATTTCTCTGACCACAATTACAGTAACATTAACTTATATGCCCTGATTGATTTTCTCTGATATTTAAATTGTGTTTCTTGTTTCATAATTTTCTCTGACCCATAAAATTATGTCTCCTTGTGTGTAATTTTCTTTGGCCCTGTAGACACCCCATTTTTGACCGCCCTTAAGACTTGGGCGCTACTGATGGTTTGCTCGGTGATGAAAGATGTGCAGGGCAAAGGTTCAATTTCTTCGGCAAGGAGAGGGCCAAATCCCAACTTCCCACCCCTTTTTGAACCAAAGCTATTTTGAATGGTTTTTAGACCTTCAAACCCTCTCTTTCAAAACATTTTTGAAATAAAGTTTCCGCGATGTTCCGAGGCTTGCATTTTGTCAAACGTTGTGCTTTTCGGTAAACTGAGCAAGGACAAAGTGGAAATGAATGAAAGAGAGATGAAATCTTTGAAAAATCTTTCAAAACACCTTGCTTAGGGGTTTGAAGTTGAAGAAAAGGGGAAAGGAGAGAAGAAACCAAGTTGGAGAAGAAGATAGGCAAGAATCGCTAAGAGAGGGACGAGCAGTCCTCGCTAAATCAAGCTTATCTTTCTATACACTTGGTGTTAAGCTATGAGGCTACCACCATCGGAAAGAAGACTTCCGGGGCTTCATTTTTCATTCAAGAATCTCTTAAATCCGAGTCCGGAGGGCGGAGATATGATTGGTTGAAGTTGGGCATCATCCCGGTTGGACCGAAACTGAGCATCCTTCACCAAAACAAGCATAACTTTTTGCACAGTTGGAATTTTGATGCAAGGCTGGTTTCATTGGAAATCTTACTTCCGGGGCTTCAATTTTGACACAAGAATGACTTGAAAAGGAGTTCATATGAAGAAGTTATGCCCGTTTGAAGTTGGACCTGCAGAGCAGATTTTTCCTGCCGACCGACCAAATAGATGGCCGACCGACCAAGTTTGCTAGCCGACGACCTTCCAGAGTATTCTACAGATTGAATGGATGCCAGCTGTGCCAGCTGGAATGCACAGACTCTGCTCCCCATGTACGTGTGTGGCTGTTTTGCACCCTTTGCACCCCTTTTGACCCTCTTTTTGCACCCTTTGCTCAAAGCTTCTTGAGGAAGCTTTGACCCCTTGTCTTGGCTTCCTCAAGAAGCTTGCACCTTTGCATTAGATTCTCTTAGAAGCTTGGTTCCTTTGACCCTTTTGTATAGCTTCTTTGAGAAGCTTTATGCCATTTCCTTGCTCTATAAAAGAAACCCATCCTCCTCCATTGTTTTGGTTCAGAAAAATCAGACCTAATACATACATATAACATATATATCACCCTCTCTCTCTATATCTCCCTCTCTCTCTACATTTGGGTGTGTTAGAGTGTTCAAAGGCCCTTGTTCTTGGCCTATTGCACCACACCTCATAGCCATATGCCACTACCATTGGACTGAGGTTCTTGGGAGGGTTTATTGAGCTCCAAAAGCCGGTTTTTGGACCCTGAAGCTGCTGGTCCCGAATTTGGTCTTCAAGGGTAAGTTTCTTCCCCTTTTTAGCACTTTCTTGTACCTCATTTTAGCCTATCTTGCATGCTGTTTTGGACTTTGTCATAAACTGAAAAAAGTCTTGTTTTTAGCTCCTCTTTAAGTTTGTTCAAGAACACTTTTGTGTTTGGGGTTGTCTACCCCCTCTTAGGCCTTGTTTGGCCTCATTTTTGTGCATTTTTAGTGAGCTTCGGGACCACCTTGTTTGGGCCTCCTCACCACTGAAATCTTGAGGGATTTCAGTAGTGAGGATGGTGGTTTAAGGTTCTAAGAAGGAGAGGGCCATCCCCTCTCCTTGTTGTCTTGTTTGATGCCCTTTTTGGCCTTACAAAGGGGCCTATATTTGCACACTTCTTGAGCTCAGTTGAGGCATTTTTCAGTGGGTTTTAGGACCCCTATAGGCCATTTCCAGAGTTGGTTTGGCTTTGTTGAGTGTCCATCTTGTATGTGCTTAATAACCCCTTGTATAGCCCTCTAAAGGAGCTCATCATTTTCGCATGTGTTGGCTTCATTTCAGTGGTTATTTGGGCATATTTTGGCATGTTTTGTTCACTGATTTTGGCTGGTTTGGAGAGATTTCATTTGCTTCATATACTTGCCATACAACTCATGCTTACTAGCCTATGTTGCATGTTGTTTTGGCCAAGCATGCTAGCTTATTTTGGCTACATTTCATACACATTTTAGCATTATTTTGGGCTGCATAGGGACTGTTTGGGGCTGGTTTCATCATTCGAGCATCGCTTTGCATGTTTATAGTGTATTGCATTTCACTAGCTTTAGTGCTTGAGTCCTTGACAATGCATTACATGAGTGTTTGCATGCTTTGGAATCATTTTGGAGTCATTTGGCATGCCATTTCAGATCTGGAACATGCACCATTGTATGCCATATTTCCTCCTTGCCATGCTTTGGTAGAGTTGCATTTTTGTGCCTTAAGCTTGGTTAATGCATTGTGCATGCATTCCATGTATTTTGTTGCCTCACTTGCATCATTATGGCCACTGATTTTGGCATGCTTGAGAGCTACCCATGTTAGTTTAAGTCCATCTTTGCATGTTGTTGCATGCTAGTTAGGTTACATGCTTGCCTATTCTCACATGTTGACACATGTTTGCATCTTGCATGTTCACATGCTCATGTTGCATACTTAGCTTGCATGTTTAGGTTGCATATCATAGCATGCATCTCTTGCCTCTTGAATTGATTATGATAGGGGTTGGGGCCCATTATTTGTATTGTGCATTTCATTCCATATTGAAATTGCACATCTTGACTCTTTGGCCATCATACATGGAAATGCGTGATTGGTGACCCGAGAGCCAAGGACCATCCTCCTTTGAGTCATGAATATGATAAGGAGGGTGGTGGTGCAAACATTGCTTTGGAAATGCATTGCCATGCCTTGTTTGCCCTCTGCTGCTGTCAAAACAGGTATCTGCAGGAATTTTTGGCCGGCCGACCATCTACAGTGCCGACCGGCCATACATTGGTGGCCGATGGATTAATAAGTGGCCGGTGAGTATTCCCCATGGCCGGTGGCCATTCCTCTCAGCCGGTGGCACTCCACAGTGTTCATGGAAGCATCCTTGGGACTTGCACAATTTTCAGAAGAGCAGAGCAGGGAAAACAGAGGCAACATGTGTCATGGCAGTGGATTCCCGGGCGAAGCCAATCCGAGCATGCGTGCATCCCTCTTCCCAAGGCCTTTTACTATTTTCAATAGCTTAATTAATTTGTTAATTAGTTAAGGGCTTGTAATATTTAATTAGCTAGGATAGTTAATTATTTATTTAGTTTGTATTATTATTTGGTCCCTCCGAGTGAGGGCGTATTTGTAATAAGTGTGGGTGCGTGTGTACATGTCTTCTAACCCCCACTTCTTTCTCCCTTTTACTTACCTGCTTTGATGGTTAGTATTAGGACATATTTAAATTAGCATACCTTATGTTATGCATGCGTGCATCCATACGTTTGTTTTCCATGCACCGGGCTCGGCACATCATGCTAACTGCATATGTATTTCAAATTCCAAGATGAGTACTTGTTAATTGCAACATTTCACATGCCATGTTTAGGATAGCCGAGCCTATTATAGCTGCATTTTGCCTGTGATGCATTAGCCACTTAACACGAACTAGGATCATGCATTGATTACTAACTAGTTTCTGTTTTGGCTTGGAGTACTAGGTAAGCTTTTATGCTTTAGCATATCGTATGCGTGTGAATGTTGCCATAATAGCATGATTACCATGAGGCTAGCTGCTTATGTGATATAATTGCTTGAATGCCTGTGGATGGAGGTCAAATTACCTAAATTGGAATAAATGCATTAAAACTGAGAGTTTTAAGCCCACTAGATAGTGGCAAAGCCATCTTTTCCAAAGCCCACTCAAGGGTGGCAAAATCTTCATTTTAGCCTAATTGCGAGTAGGGAACCATTTTCAAAACAAACATGAAATGTTTTGTTCCAATTTAGGTGATTTGGTCTATACTTGTTTGCTGTGCGCATGACGTAGTAATTCTAGGCTAATAACCGGAATAAGAACACATAACGTTTTCAAAATTGGATATCATGGTTAGTAGAGGCCGGTCTTCGGACCGGGCGAGAGGGGGTGCTCATAGCTGACCTTCCCCAATCGTACCCAAGTTCCCGAGCCGAGGGAACTTTGGTGATGACGGACACGTGGCCTTTGGCACCGAGTCAGGGTTTCCTAAATTCCCCATTTAAAATATTTAGGTGGCGACTCTGTATCTGGCAAAGTAGTCCATGTTTGGCACTTCTTTCAAAAATCTGTTTTCTCAAAACGATTTGCCAGATTTGGACTCTTTGGTTCAGATTAAGAACCGTGACAATTTGAGTTCGAACTGTAGTAAACCCACAAACGAACAAAACGGGATTCCCTCCTGGGACGTTCGGGGACGTCTACAGGCCCATACAATTTTCTCTGATTAGTATGATTTAGATGAATTTTATCTGCCTTATTTGAATTTTTCTCTCAGTGAATTTTTAACATTTTTATAATAAAAGAGCCTCCTGTTATAGATAGATAACAAGGAGCTAGTTAAAAATCCATCAAAGGAGTTTTGTTTTCGTAAAAAGAAGAAAAAAGAATCAAAAAAGGCATTGGTCAAATTCAAGGAGACATTAGAAGATTCATCTGAAAAAGAAGGATGGAATGAAGAAGGAGAAGGCAACACAGAAGAACAAGAAGGAAGCAATGGAGAAGAAGATCAAACAAGCAGTGCAGAAGTGGAAGCTAGAGAAGAAAATGAAGAAGTAGAAGAAAAAGAAAAAAATGAATAGAAAGAAGAAGAAGACAATGAAGAAGAAGATAAAGGCATTGAATCTAAAGAGGAAGAAGAAAACAATGAGGAAATGGATGAAGAAGAACATAATGAGCCGATGGACCAATATCATGATAGCATTTGTGGCTCAGCAATGCATCAGCCTTAAGAATATGAGGAATCAAAGGATGCTCAAATTGGTAATCTACATCAAAGACTAAAGGCACTTTCTAAATCCAAAATAGAACAAGAGAAAATTTGGAATGAATTACTTGCAGAAAGGACATTGCAATAAGAACCTTGACATCATATAACTCGGAATTTCAAGAAAGAGACAGCACGAACCAAATGAAACTAAGGATGTTGGGGGTTCAAAAAGAAGATGATACAAAAACAACTCAACAGTTGAGGTATTCAATTTCAGAGCTTGAAACTGCAAATGCTAGATTGCATAAACAAATTCAAGAACTATCCGTCCAACTAGCAACACAACCTTACTGAACACCAACACAAGTTCAACCCCAAGGTTAGTGAAAATCTTGAGCCAGAAAAAGTTATGTTCGTGTGTCAACATAACTCAGAGAAATTTTTATTTATTACAATTTTCTCTGTCAATGGTAATGTTCTGTGGAAGTTAAATTTCTTTGACCACATTAGTTTGGCTGTTTTGATTTCTACTGCTTATTTGATTTTCTCTATCTATTTGCTTATTTGATTTTTGAGGGTTGTTTGATTTTCACTGTGTATAGTTGGAATAGAAGTGGAACAACAACCAACAGCCCAACAAGAGCAAGTGGCACACAAACAACAACCAAAACAAAAGTCAAAAGTCTATGGTAACTGGAAAATATTGAATTAAATAAATTTAAATATTGAAATATGATCTGTTACTTCAGAGAAATTTAACTTTTACTGATATTTTCATTGTCTATAGTGAAAAAAGATCCCACATCAATGATAAAGAAATTAAAGGAAAAAGAAAGGAAAGAAAAGCAAGATCTAGACTTTCAATATCCCAAAGTTGTCAAGGTGACTAGAGGCTCAAAGCAAGCTGCAAAGCAAATAGAGCAAACCAACAAAGACAAAGAAGTACTTGATGCTGATGAGTATGTCTTGCCTCAACCAACAAGTGTCAAAAAATCTTGGATTTTTCCACAAAGTCTACCAGTTGCAAAATTGGTAAAAGAACATGTCAAAGATGTCTTGCAACACATATCAAATGTGTCTGGACTAGAGTAAGTACAAGAAAGAAAATAGAAGATGACAAACAACAATTTCCTAACTTATATTGCATTAACAACTATTAAATCACTTCTTTGTCATCTTGTAAGGCTTTAATTTAGACAAGTGAGTTGAATCTAATTACTTTTGAATATATTGGAAACCTAATAAAGGAAAAAAAAATTGCCAACAATGTAAGTCTTTCATCAAATTTCTCTGCAATGTTCCATCAGCCTTTATAAACCAATGTTACAATTATAAATGATATTTTTCAGGTCATTGATGGTCATGGAGAGATCCTATTGGCTGACCAAAAGAGAAAAGAACAATAACCAACTTCATTTTTTTTTTCACATGCATGAGCTTGGTATGTTACTACTCTTTTACTTGATTTTCTCTGCAATTTACTTACTACTTTCTCTTGTTAAGATACTTCTTGAAGCCAGTTGTGTCACTAGTCTAATTTTCTCTGGCTAGTTGTATGCATTTAAAATTTCTTTGTGTTTATATTTTTGAAATTCCTATCATTTCAACTTTCTCATAACCATTTTTTGATTTTCTCGGACCGCAGAACTTCATCAAGATGACAAAAAATCAAATTTTCCGAGTGTCATTATTTGACAATCATCTTGAAACAGCATGGAGGAACTACAAGTTCCTCCATTTCCCAATAAATACCAGGGGCAATGAGAAGTCAATAGATGGAAATCACTGGACCTTGCTAGTCTTGGACAGACAGGACAATTTATGGAGGTACTACAACTCACTAAGGCTAAGGAAGGATGATGCACAAGACAAATATATCAAAGATGCAAAACAATTGGTAACGAGTGCAAATTTCTCTGAACCATGATAATGTTTATGTGATAATAATTTTCATAGAATCCCATTAATTTGTGTGTAAATTTCTCTGTTATTTAAAAATTATTTTCTTGCAGCAAGATTATGTGGAGAACTTTTTGAAAGCTTGCCTTAAAAGAGAGGCACAATCACAACCCTTTTTCAAATTGATAGACTTTCAAAACACAAATTATGACTTGAACATGTCAACAATGCTCCACAACAAGACAGTTATTCGTAAGTTTCATACAACATCTATAAATAAGATAATCTAATTTGAATGTTTCTTGAAACTAACTATACCTATAATTTGTATGCAGTGTGGATTGTGATCTCTTTATATGCTACATAATGAGACAATATAGCAACCATGAACCTATCAGCTCGAAATTGTCGACACAAGATTTAAGGTTGATGAGGGCAGAAATCATAGAGAGATTTGCGATTGAAGTTGGTCGGTCATGGACAGAACCAATTCAAATACCACCAGAAGAAGAACCAAAAGTATAATAGTAAAAGCACACTAGTGAAAGGAAGACAAAGCACACAATGTAATTAGGAATAACCCTTCAATTTGTTTTTTCATACATTGAAGGAATGATGATTTTTGACATATATGTATATATCTTTTTTTGACTAATGCAAATTTCATAGCTATCAATGGTTAAATATTATTTTTTTAACTCGTATCGTGCCAAGAGGGTGCCTATATGATCATGTAATCTGTAATGCATTGTGTTAGTACCAAACAATCATCAAATTCAAAAAACACAAATCGCACAGTTATTTTCTCTGTTATTAGCAAATTTCTCTAGATGAATTTGACCTCACAAAACACAATGCACAGAGAATTTTCTCTGCTAGTGGCAAATTTCTCTAGATGAATTTGACTGGTATTTTAATCACACTGCCTATAGTATGTTTCAACAAACACAATGCACACTATAATTTTCTCTGCTATTGGTAAATTTCTCTAGATGAATTTGACCTCACAAAACACAATGCGCATTTCGACAAATACAATGCCCATAGTAAATTTCTCTGGACAAATTTGACTGGTATGAAGTTCTCAGAATTTCATAGAGAAATTTAACTCATATCGTGCCAAGAGGGTTCCTATATGATCATGTAATCTGTAATGCACTGTGTTGGTACAAAACAATTATCAAATTTAAAAAACACAATGCACATAGTAATTTTCTCTACTATTGGCAAATTTCTCTAAATAAATTTGACCTCACAAAACACAGGGGTGCTTTGGGAAGATGGTTATAATCTGATTTTTGGTGAAAAGCTGATTATAAGCAGATTATAATCAACTTTTCTGTGAGAGAAGAGGTTGGTTATAATCTGAAAATCAGATTATAACCATGTTGCCAAAAGAGGCCACAATGCACATAGAATTTTCTCTACTAGTGGCAAATTTCTCTGGATGAATTTGACTAGTATTATAAACACACTGCCTATAATATGTTTCAACAAACACAATACACACTATAATTTTCTCTGTTATTGGCAAATTTCTCTAGATGAATTTGACCTCAAAAAACACAATGCACATTTCAACAAAGACAATGCCCATAGTAAATTTCTCTGCTATTGGTAAATTTCTCTGGATGAATTTGACTGATATTATGAAGGTACTCCCAAAGTATGTTTCTAAAAACACAATACAAAAAGTAATTTTTACTGCTATTGGAAAATTTCTCTAGATGAATTTGATTGGTATTATATACACACTGTCCCAAAAATATATTTCACAAAACAAAATATACAAAGTAATCCTCAAATGTATTATTCAATCAATAAAATGTATTGTCCTTAATTATTTAACAAAGGTTCATTGCATGTCCTCTTAATATGGCAACCAATACTCTCACATCGACTACACTTCATCACCCTTTTAAACTCTCCAATAGAAGCAATTCTGTTCTTCTTTGGCCTCCCAGCTGGTCTCTTACTCAATGGAGGTAAAATCATAGCATCGTCAATGCTACACACAGGTTTTTCATCAGTTAGAACTGGGCCAATCGAAAACGAGTATGCTTGACGATACATATCAGCATGAAAAAATGGTTCAACAAATGAATTCAAATTCTTTCCACTCCTAAAAATTGCAACAACAACATGTTGACATGGATATCCATTTATTTCCCATTTTCGACATGATCAAGTTCTCAACCCAAGATTAATCATAATCGAAGGAAAACAATGCACTTCAAACACATTATCAGATGATAAACTCACATTCCATGTCCTCCCATCCATGAAAGCCTTCTCCAATACACTATCCACACGAGGACAGAGAACTTTATTCAATTTACTAGAGAGCAGCCTCCTATTAGACCTCATATTCATGATTTGCAACCGTATCATGTTCACCAAATTTGTTATTGGCAAGTGCCGAGCTTCTCGTATCCATGAATTGAATGACTCAGCAACATTTGAATACATCTCACCATAACGTTTTCCAATTTTCATATGGTAAACTTCTCAAGAAAACACTCACAATGTCTCCCTCTCACTTTTTAATTCATTTAACTTGAAATGGAATGATGCCTTTGTTGGTGCATATGCACATTTTGAAAACTTGGACACAATCGTCTCCTTAACCAAATTTGTGTTTCCACATGATAACCTATCTCTCAAATTTCTCTTTAGATGTTCAAGACAAAATCTATGATAGCAATTAGGAAATGTAACGCCCTCAAAAATAAACCCATTAAACATAACACAAGGCATGCATTATTAAAAGAAAAACATTATATTATTTAAATCATCAGAGTAACATGAAATAAAACATAAAAATATATGCCCTACGGGCTTACATCTTGCCAAGCCAACACTTGGACACAAATTCATGAGTTCTAACTCAAACAAATAAAGCCCTAGGCTTGAATGTTTACATTATTCAAATAAAACGACTAAAACAAATAAAACAAGTCTTCAAGTCCAAATCCTCACAAGCTAAGTCCTTGGAGGTAGTGAACCGCCTGAACCTGAAAATAAAGTTCCCATATAGGGTGAGCCACAGCCCAGTAAAGAAATACTAAACCAAGCATAAGAATTAACTAAAGCAGTAGCAGCTGATACATGGTTAACACAAAATAATCCATTTACAAATTTCATGACACAAATGTCTACATTGCCTATGACACTTTGTCTATGGCATAATTCACCTCCCAATTATGGCTCAGAACCTGACCCAAATAACTCAACGGGGATTTCATCTCTTATTAACAATCTTTCCAATTCAACAGGGATAACAAATCAAGTTAAACCTCTCATATAGCATAACAAATACACAAGTTGGTATTGCATCAATCACTATCAAATTCACTTCCATACTTCCCAACTGATACACATTTTGGTGATGTATCATATCAAATAGATAAGCATATGAGCTATTGCATCAATCACAATCAAATTCACTTCCATACTTCTCAACTGATACACATTTTGGTGATGTATCATATCAAATAGATAAGCATATGAGCTGTATCTCTGCTATAGGCGCGCATATAAGCAGCAACCCTGGGTTCATCACCTATCTCCCCATAATCATTAACCGGTTTAGAGGTACATCCCCCATCTTCCCCTAAACCGTGGAGTACATCACCTATCTCCTCCCATACACAAGTAAGGCATATAAACATAAAGTCATATACACAATCCATCAATACATAACTTTTAACGTATTATTCCAACCTTTATACTCAACAACTTAATCAAGTGATTAATTTCAATTTTGCCTAATCCACATGCAATGTCTACAACAATCATGACTATCCTCCACCGATAGCCCAAAACAGTTATTTCTAAGCAAGAAATAAATACACAACACATGTAATTTCAATAGGTGGTTAAATTATCCAACTACGTCATTCAGTCTCATAATCCCCCAATTTCATGAATTAAACCCAATTCCACATTTTTCCCAAATTAATTATACAAATTAATCTATGTCAAACCCTAGGGTTTCTCCCAAATTTACCAAACTACCCCCACATACCAAAATACCAATACTTAGGATTAAAACGTATAAATGGAGTAGGAAATCCCTACCTCGAAGCAAAGAAGCCAAAAGGAAGACGAAGATGACAGCCCAAATTCCAAAGTGCTCCAAATACAAGTTTGCTCAGATTAAATGAAAGCCCTCACTCTCCTCTACCTTATTTGTAAAGCAACTAGGGCAAAAACCCACCCTAACTAGATCAAACCTAGGAGAGAAGGTGTTTAGAGAAAGAGAGAACTCGGAAATTAGGGTTTTAGATCAAAAGGGGCTGAAAAACTGTTTTAAAATACGCTGCTGCGTATTTATACCTGACAGGCTCGCTCGAGCGAAGACCTGGTCGCTCGAGCGACCAGACACAGAAAACGTCGCTCGAGCGAAGAAATGCTCGCTCGAGCGACTAACAAACCAGCTCGCTCGAGCGAAGAAAGCTCGCTCGAGCCCACAAACACTGCTTTCAGGTCTAAGTACTGGACGCGAAGCTCGCTCGAGCGAAGGGACCCTGGCTCGAGCGAAGGACCAAAATCAAAGACCTCGCTCGAGCGAAGAAGAGCTCGCTCGAGCGACCAACCCAAAAACTGAACATGAACTCTTGGTTTCAAACCCAACCAACCTGTAAACAACCTGCCCAACAAATCCTATAACTCAAAACTGAAGAATTAAAGGACAACAACAACAACAATATGATAATATAATCTACGGAACATAAGTCCGGATACAATAATCAAATGGGAAAAGACCGGGGTCGCTATAACCTCCCCCCCTTAAAAGAATTTCGTCCCCGAAATTAAGCATACGTTTGTAAAAACAAGTTTTTCCTCAATTCCCAATGATATTATAAAACAATAAATAACAACTTGACCCAATACCGGTCACTTCATCTCTTATCAAGAGGCATCTCACAATATGTATAAATCAACCTATATATCAACCTGCATCAATATTATGCATTATTCCTTTCAATGTTAACAATTTCCATATCATATTCAATTTCATGATATAAACAACACATTCAATATTAATGATACCCTTACATTTTAACATGTATAATGCTAAATAGATTCCCATTTTCAAGACAAAACCCCAAAGTACTACCACAAACCATAACATGTACAATGTTCACCCAGTTCAACAATACACCAGAAGATATAACGTATGCTCAAATACCCATTAATGGATCCAGGGATTCCTGTCGGATCCAAAATTCATTCACCCCAGTGGTTCTTCCAACCCCAACATAAATTCATAACACCTTAACTAATGGCAAGGTCCGATTACGGAAGACCCATTAACAATGATAATAGTAAAACACATACTATCACTACCACGTTCTGAAACATCCACTACACCTCGACTACCAACCACACTCAAACTAGTGTTTAGCACTAAATACCCCAACAAGGGAAACGCGAAAATATTCGCACATAAGGCTTCTAGTTAGCTTCCACAAAACAAGTATATGTAACAAAGTGCTGGTAAGGAACAATATTACGGCACATTACCACCCCAAAATTGTAATGTCCAGCCAACGCGCACAGCAAACAAATAACTTAGGCTAGGCTGAGTCTAACTCCCCACAAATTATTTGGATTTATACAGCCACCACCAAAACATGACACTTACAACTGGCCATAGTCAAGCTCAAAGATTCCTCTCAGATTATTTAGTTTACAAAGGGTACCCAATGAACCCCAAGTGAAACACACAAAGCCAATCCACAACACCCGCCATACCCATGGTGATGACGCGATGCTCACCACAACACTTTCAAAGAAGACTCCCAAACACTTGAAATTTCCCAACAACGCACGACCTAAAGGATAACATTGCACACCCTCGTGTCTTACACCACACAAATACGAACCGAACTAGTCAAAATGATTCGAATAGGGTGGCCCACTTACTCTTCACAACCTTACCACCTCACCTGTGTTGTCACCATCCGAACTGAGCGCCGGACACTTGTGCCGAAGTGACCTAGCCTACCAAACCTCCAACCTCTCGGTTTCAGTCAAAAACCAAACCAAAACCTCACTAAGGAATTTTCTGGAATTTCCTATGATTAATTTCCTTCTATTCATCAACTAAACAGCATATACTAACCACATACTATCATGCATCGCACGGTGCAAAACTCCCTCATTTAGCGATTTCCCTCACCACCTCGACCGAACTTGGAGTAACAAAATTTGCTTACTCCTTTCCCCCTAACTGGGTTCGCTACACCGAGATGTTCACTACTACCAAGTCACCATTCGTACCGAATACAAACTAATATCGTATCTTCATCCGCTAACGACCTATAGGGTCCACCTTTCATTCCAAATCTGACTTGTCACTCACCCCGAGAGTACGATTCAGACACCCAACCCCGAGCCAAACCACTAGCCAATCTATTACTAGACAACCACCATGAACCAACCCCGACACCGTTACATATCACCAATAAGGCTTTCAAAGCCACACCATTCAAACTTCCCAGAGGAGTAAAAGTCCTCAACCTTCTCATTAACATTTCAAACCTTTCTTCGCAAAAGACTTACCACAGTGACTCGACTCACGGGTCACACCTCAACCACGACTATACACCCAATCAACCCTTAACGTCACCTGACCTGACTAGTGCTAAAATACAAATTTATCACATTCGATCCAAATAAAGGAATCTGAAAACTTAAGACACATCAATTTTACCACTGCCCGAGATATATTACCAGCTACTCACAACATACCACTCCCAATACGACAACCACTACCTTATATAGGGACTAACATCCTCTTACTCAAAACGGCTAAACTGTACTCATGCAATCTTGACAACACTACCTACCACGAGGGTACAAGTCCAATCCTAACCAAATTATGCATTATGCTCCCCGTAGGACACCGTATTAAATACTTACTACAACTAGTATTAATTGCACCCTTCACATCCTCTCGAGTTCATCCGACAGTAGACCAACGTCTATACTACGCACAAAATTTAAATGGGTAACACCCCTGGAATCCCGCACACTCGGCAAGTAAAACAGTTCTCGCCCCAATAATGTCTGGGTTAAGACACGCAACCCTCAGTGGTTCTCAACTTATGAAAACATGGCTCTGTAGCCTTTATCTTTCCCAAATCAAGTCACCCACATAAAATGCATTAATACCAAAAATTTTATGGCCTTACAGCAGCTTATTACATTAATAAAACTGTAGAGCTATTACAATCCACCCAATCCACGGAAATTAACAAACAAGGCATATATATATATGTATATAGATAACCAAACAGTTTAGATGTTTCAACATTCCCAAAACACATAGGTTACACAACCGAACCTAATGATCACAAAACAATAATCCACTGATTACAAAACGGATTAGTCAAAACAAAATCATCCCATCGATTTTACCACCACTACTGTCCCTCGCTGGACCGTCAAAGTTGGTCATCCCCAAACACAAGATAACCTACGAGCTTACTAGCCACGGACAAGAACTACTGACGTGACCCCTCTGTCCACACCTGGAACAACTACAAACTTCCCAACTGGGGCTTTGGAACTCGACTCTACTGAGGCCCTCGAAGTCTGGCCTGCTAGTCCCCCAAAACGATACTGCTCCTGCCCAGTCGAATGAAACTGAGCCTGACTAAGTTGCAAAACCTTTAAAGAAGCCCCCGGCTGTTTACAGAAACGTTTAAGATGACCCTGCTGTTTACACCCCCAGCAAGCAAGTGGATCCCGATTATACGACTGGTGCAAAACCTGAACTGGTGGGGATTCCAACAACTGCCTCCCCACTGTGCGCTCTGCCGATCCAAAATCTGGCTGACCAAAAGATTCTGGTGGTGCCACTACTGGTCGAACTGTCAACCCAGCCCTCTTCCTCAGTGGGCAAACCGACACCTTGTGGCCCAACAGACCACATTTAAAACAAGTGACGCCCCTCTGTTTACTTCCTCCCGAACCCAAATCCGTCACTGAAAGGGTAGTTCTAACCCGACCTCCCTGTTGCGAGTTTAAATACTTCTGCCTCTTAAAAGGCCTACCAACACCTGAATCACAGGAGTTGCCGAGATGGCCTCCTCCCTGACCCAACCAACACTCACATTCGTGGCCCCTTCCTTATTCTGCCCCATAGCTAGTACCGCTGCCTCTATATGAGTCGCAGCCTCAACAAGTACACTGTAACTCCTATGCCAAGATCTCGCAATCCTAACACGGATGTCGTCACACAACTTACTCTCAAACTCCGCACAACGCAATTCTTCCGTCTCCACTAACTCTGGAGCAAACATTGACAGGTTAGCAAACCACGCTTCAAACTGTGCCAAAGGTGTAGTACCTTGGCGTAACCCCACAAACTGTTTCCTCAATTCTTCCCGAGCGGAAGGAGGAAAATCCAAACTTCCTCGTCCTGACATCCTAATAAAGGAAACAAAGACATTAGCACTCTAAATAATGTGCTAAAACTATAACATTCACGTCCTAATACATTGGACAACAATAAATCACACCACATAAGCACATAATCACATAAGCACCTACGAATTTCATTCCTGGATAATGATAGTCCCGAGGCGCTACTAAAGTTCCGGTTGGAAACAACATTGATCAAGTGCCTTTCCAACAAGACTTTCAGAGACTCAAGGATCCAATCAACATCCTAGGAACTACATTCCATACCCACATAATCACATAAACATGTTATCATATAAGCATGTAATCATTACACTAAGTCTCTATCAAACGAGACGAACCCATTGTGATACTAATCACTTCCCACGTACCCAAAGTATTCAAACCCGGTACGCTCTGATACCAAGTTGTAACGCCCTCAAAAATAAACCCATTAAACATAACACAAGGCATGCATTATTAAAAGAAAAACATTATATTATTTAAATCATCAGAGTAACATGAAATAAAACATAAAAATATATGCCCTACGGGCTTACATCTTGCCAAGCCAACACTTGGACACAAATTCATGAGTTCTAACTCAAACAAATAAAGCCCTAGGCTTGAATGTTTACATTATTCAAATAAAACGACTAAAACAAATAAAACAAGTCTTCAAGTCCAAATCCTCACAAGCTAAGTCCTTGGAGGTAGTGAACCGCCTGAACCTGAAAATAAAGTTCCCATATAGGGTGAGCCACAGCCCAGTAAAGAAATACTAAACCAAGCATAAGAATTAACTAAAGCAGTAGCAGCTGATACATGGTTAACACAAAATAATCCATTTACAATTTCATGACACAAATGTCTACATTGCCTATGACACTTTGTCTATGGCATAATTCACCTCTCAATTATGGCTCAGAACCTGACCCAAATAACTCAACGGGGATTTCATCTCTTATTAACAATCTTTCCAATTCAACAGGGATAACAAATCAAGTTAAACCTCTCATATAGCATAACAAATACACAAGTTGGTATTGCATCATCAATCACATCAAATTCACTTCCATACTTCCCAACTGATACACATTTTGGTGATGTATCATATCAAATAGATAAGCATATGAGCTATTGCATCAATCACAATCAAATTCACTTCCATACTTCTCAACTGATACACATTTTGGTGATGTATCATATCAAATAGATAAGCATATGAGCTGTATCTCTGCTATAGGCGCGCATATAAGCAGCAACCCTGGGTTCATCACCTATCTCCCCATAATCATTAACCGGTTTAGAGGTACATCCCCCATCTTCCCCTAAACCGTGGAGTACATCACCTATCTCCTCCCATACACAAGTAAGGCATATAAACATAAAGTCATATACACAATCCATCAATACATAACTTTTAACGTATTATTCCAACCTTTATACTCAACAACTTAATCAAGTGATTAATTTCAATTTTGCCTAATCCACATGCAATGTCTACAACAATCATGACTATCCTCCACCGATAGCCCAAAACAGTTATTTCTAAGCAAGAAATAAATACACAACACATGTAATTTCAATAGGTGGTTAAATTATCCAACTACGTCATTCAGTCTCATAATCCCCCAATTTCATGAATTAAACCCAATTCCACATTTTTCCCAAATTAATTATACAAATTAATCTATGTCAAACCCTAGGGTTTCTCCCAAATTTACCAAACTACCCCCACATACCAAAATACCAATACTTAGGATTAAAACGTATAAATGGAGTAGGAAATCCCTACCTCGAAGCAAAGAAGCCAAAAGGAGAAGACGAAGATGACAGCCCAAATTCCAAAGTGCTCCAAATACAAGTTTGCTCAGATTAAATGAAAGCCCTCACTCTCCTCTACCTTATTTGTAAAGCAACTAGGGCAAAAACCCACCCTAACTAGATCAAACCTAGGAGAGAAGGTGTTTAGAGAAAGAGAGAACTCGGAAATTAGGGTTTTAGATCAAAAGGGGCTGAAAAACTGTTTTAAAATACGCTGCTGCGTATTTATACCTGACAGGCTCGCTCGAGCGAAGACCTGGTCGCTCGAGCGACCAGACACAGAAAAGCGTCGCTCGAGCGAAGAAATGCTCGCTCGAGCGACTAACAAACCAGCTCGCTCGAGCGAAGAAAGCTCGCTCGAGCCACAAACACTGCTTTCAGGTCTAAGTACTGGACGCGAAGCTCGCTCGAGCGAAGGGACCCTGGCTCGAGCGAAGGACCAAAATCAAAGACCTCGCTCGAGCGAAGAAGAGCTCGCTCGAGCGACCAACCCAAAAACTGAACATGAACTCTTGGTTTCAAACCCAACCAACCTGTAAACAACCTGCCCAACAAATCCTATAACTCAAAACTGAAGAATTAAAGGACAACAACAACAACAATATGATAATATAATCTACGGAACATAAGTCCGGATACAATAATCAAATGGGAAAAGACCGGGGTCGCTATAGGAAAAAACCTAGCAATTCCTTCCACAATACCACAATGTCGATCTGATATGAAACTTATCACCCTCTCCGATCCTAATACTTCACATAAATGTTTAAGGAACCAACACCAATTGTCTTTATTCTCAACATCAACAACGGCAAAAGCTATAGGAAAAAAACCTACAAACAAAATAGGAACAAGCATATTAGATATGCACATACAGAGAAAATTAGAAACAACTAAAGAAATTTGACACTGCCAACATCCAAAGAAACTTCACACAGTGGCCAAATCTAGAGAAAATTCACACAATGGCAACCTCCAGAGAAAATTCACATATTGGCAACATCCAAAGAAAATTCACATAGTGACCAACTACTGAGAAAATTCACACAATGACAATATCCAGAGAAAATTCACTTAGTGACCAACTACAGATAAAATTCACACAATGACAACATCTAGAGAAAATTCACACACTAACCAAAATCCAAAGAAAATTTACACAGTGGCCACCTCCAGAGAAAATTCAAAGTGTTAGAGAAAAATCACAAAACATAACCACAAAAATAGAAAATTCACTCAATTTCCACATGTATAGAAAATTCACATACTTAGAGAAAATTATATATATATATTTACAATTACCTTCATTTCCATTTTTCCCCGTCGCAGCAAGCATAACTCCTTTGTATCGTCCTTTCAAAAATATTCCATTAAGAAACAGCAATGACCGACAATATTTGAAACTAGCAATACATGCATGAAAAGCCACAAACACTCTTTTGAAGTGCTTGCTATCTTCAAAATCTAACTCAAAACGACTACCTGGATTGTTCTTCAATGCCTCATTAAAATACCACCGTAATTGATCGAAGAATTCCCATATATACTACATTTTGCTTTTTCAACCCCTAACCAACCACAGTTATAACTGATTGAGACCCCATACTTGTCTTTCATTTCTTTGACAACATCCACTAGACGAGTTAAAAGTTTTGCACTTATCTCTTCAAGTATCAGCTCAGAAACTGAGCTGCAAGTCATCATAGCATGTTTACTAGTACGAACCGCCACACCACATGTATGTTCATTATTCAAAGTTTTTATGTAAAAGAACCCATTTATTTTTTCAACTGAAGCATGTATACGCCACATACATCCCCTTGATTCCTTATATGCACATTCTACCGTAACCCTTATCTTGTCATTTTTAACATACGTAAACTGAAAACTAATCTTAATAGCATACTTGCATAAAACAATATGGAACTTAACCACACCACCCTCAAACTTTTGTCCAACACTCGCAATATTATTTCGCCAACCAACTGACAATAACACCTTTTCTTGGTGAGAACAAAACTTAAAGAGTGAATTCCTTTCAATATCCACGAGCCTATCACATTCACCATGCACAACATCTATCCAATTAGACCCCACTTCATCCTCTTCATCAGAAGTACTACACCTAATAACTGAAACATCAACTATATCAACACCACGTGCACAAACAACTTTCAACATATTCAAAAAATTAATATTATTTCGAACCATACAATTCGGATGACCCACAATAGAATATGAAATACACATCATCTCAGGTTTCAAATTCTCCCATGGTTTACACAAAATGCCAACCAATTTCTCAAACTTCAATTTGCATGAAATATTAATGACGATAGTATCATTCCCATATTTGCACAGCAACAACACTGCACTGTCCATCGAAACTGAAAGAAAAAAATAAGAAAAATAATTTCTTCAATATAAAAACACTTCACAAGAACAACATAAAAGTCCAGAAAAATTTCTAATAATTATAATTTTCTCTGGATTATAATAACGATCTTATAATTTTCTCTAGACTCAAATAAAATTCCAGAGACATTTACAAACTTATATTCACCTTCAAGATAACAAAAACAAAATCATAGAAAACTTAACGAATCCAGAGAGAATCACAGAGAAATTTACTGTTAACTATTAAACACAATCATAGACAAAAATCACACAGAAGATCTGTTATGAAATTATAAGCTTCCTGTGATTTTCACTGAACTGTAGCTTACAATTTTCTCTGTGTGATTGTGCAATATTGCACTCAAATAAAAATCTAGAGAAATTTACAAACTTATAAACACCTTCAAGATAACAAAAAATACTAATTTGTCCATCAAAATTGAAAGAAAAAGCACAAAAAATAACTTTTGCTTAGAGAAACAAAAACTTATATTCACTTTGAACTACAAACTTATAATTTTCTTTGAACTACAAACTGAAAGTGAATAACAAACTTATAATTTTCTATGAACTACAAATGAAAGTCCAGAGAAATTTAAGAACTTATATTCACTTTTAAGATCACAAACACAAAAACACATTAACATCAAATTGACAAAAATGCTAACTATTTCACACAAATGCAGAGAAACTCATAGAGAAGTTCTGTTATGCTCACAAAACATTCAATTGAGGAAAAAAAATAAAAAACAACAAACTTATAATAACATGTCCATAACAAATTACAATTTTCTTTGTGATTTTCACTGGACTACAAAATTATAATTTTCTCTGTGATTTTCACTGAACTACAAACTTACAATTTTCTCTATGATTCTACCTACATTAGAAACTTATAATAATATGTCCATATCAACTTATAATTTTCTATGTGATTTTCGTTAGATTATAATAACAAACTTACAATTTTCTCTGGACTATACGACCAAAAGTGCAGAAAAAACAGAGAACAAAACTTAGAGAATAAAAAATGATAAGAAATTTACACTAATCTCTGGTTTAAAGAAATTTCTCTGGTTTGAAAAATAAAGAACAAAACTTATCATTGATAAGCATGTTGATGAAAAACAGAGCACGGAAAATGAACTCTAAAAATCAAAATCAACTCCACTATCAACTTTCTTTGAAATTGATCAAAAAACAGAGAATGAAAAATGAACTCCAAAAATCAAAATCAACTCTATCAAGCTGGTTTGTCTCTAAAATTGATCAATAACAGAGAATGAAAAATCAACTCCAAAAATCATAAACAACTTCACTAAGCTAGCCTCTCTTTTAAATTGATCAAAATTGAAAACAAAAACCTAATGCAAAATACACTTAAAAAACTAATATGAAATCAAAATCCTTACATAAAATTCAAAACAAAAATCGAAATCCATATTGAATCTCTATAGCGATCTCGGTTTTGACCCGACTCTTGTGGTAGTCCAGACTCGGGTTTATGGTTTCTGAATGCTGTTCATTGTCTTTTCCTCTTATTTCCTCCTTAAATTTGGTTATTTGGACGTGTTAAGCGTGTTTGGAACAGGTTGGTTGCTTGGTTTTCAAACCTTATGTTGCCCAGAATTTTGGTTCTTCGCTCGAGCGGCCCTTCTTGTGCTCGAGCAGAATTTGCAAACTCTCAGTACTTTACACGTCTGTAAAAGTACTGGAGGGGTGTTTTCTATGCTTAAGCGGCGTTTTCTACGCTCGAGTGTGTTGGTGCTCGAGCGGCCTTTCTTGCGCTCGAGCAGAACAACTTATTGTGTCTGATGCTTGAGCGTCAACTCTTGTGCTTGAGCGGACTGTGCGTATATCATATCACGAAAATAACTTTTTACATCACCTTTTCAGATCTTTTCATCCTAAACCCTATAGTTGAGACTTTCTCTCTTTAAAACACACACACTCTCTACATTTACACCTAGATCTAGTGATCTCTACACCCGTGTGCCTTTATTAAAAAGATAGTGCGTCTCAAGAGCTTCCTTTTGGTCCGATTGAAGTTTGATTTTGGCGTCTTTGAAGATCCTTCATCTCTTCATTTACTCTTCTAAGCTTGAGGTAGAGATATTCTACACCTTAATATGATTTTTAGCCTAGTTACTTGTTGTTATGTATAAATGGTGGAATATTGGGGATATTTGTGGATGAACTTAGGGTTTGGATGTGGAATGAAAGAGGGGTTTTCAAATGTAATTCGTAAAAATGTTTTGGGTGTAGACGTAAAGGTTTGTTGTTGAAAAAGGGTTGATTTGGACACTTGAGTTAATATTTGGAAGAATGGGAGTTGTGCCCTAGATGGGTCGATTTGTGTTTTGTACAAATAAACGAAATTGATTATGGTGACATGGAATTGGATAGTTGTTGATATAAATGGTGGGGCCAGATACGTGTTATCTTGCTCCTACGGAAATTTGAATAAATTATTTGTCTTGAGATTGAATATCTGTTTAGAAATATCTGTATTGGGGTATTGTAGACACCCCATTTTTGACCATCCTCAAGACTTGGACGTCACCGCTTGAACACTCAGTGATTATCCATGTTCGTGTTCGTTTGGAGTTCCCGGAGTTCTCGGCAACGCGCCTTGCCTCAGGATCCCCGAACTTGACTGTTTTGTGTCTGGTTTTGCACCAAACACTTGTGCTTTGCCTTGGAGGGGCAGGCAATGCCTTGTGAGGCATCCCCACACACCACCGGCAGTGGCTAGAGGCCACCGGCTGGTTGGTGTTGCCATCGGCACTATATTGTGCCGGTCGGCAGTCAATTTTGTCAAAATGACAATTTTGCCCTGCCGACTACTGTGTAGTTGCTTTTTGAGATATTTTGAAGCAGCTGTATAGCATTTGTTTTCCCTCCATACACGTGTATGGAGGGATGAGCCTTTGGTTTGCTTAGCTTGTAAGCTTTGTTGCCTATAAGAGAACCCTTCCTCCTCTTGGCTCAGGGGTTGGAGAGTTAGACATTTTTAGAGAGAAAAGCCCTCAGAGAAGCTCTGGTTTTAGGGTTTGAGTTCTATATCTATCCTATCTCTCTTTTGCTCTCTTGTTTGTACACTAGGTGCTCTAGTCCACATTATTTCACACAAGCACCTAGTGTTTCACCTTTCCTTGGCTGTTGAGGTTCCAAGAGGTAGTTCTTAGAGTTTTTGGCTGGATTAGAGCTTAAGGAAGCAACAACATCATCTTTGGTGAAGAAGGTCAACAAGGGTGAGAAACTTGCTTTATTTCCCCCATTCTTGCATTCCATTTTTACCTATCTTTGAACTGTTTTTGTGCTTGGTGTTTAATACAAAAAAGTTCTATTTTTTAGTCCTCTTGATAGTTTATTAAGGGTGCTTTGTGCTTTGGGGAAGTTTGGCCCCTCTTAGGCCTTGAAAGGCCTCATTTTTGTGCTATTTTGTGAGAGCTCCGGGATTTTGGTGTTGGGGTCTCTTCACCACTGAAATCTTGAGGGATTTCAGTGGTGAAGATGATTCCTTGAAGTCCCAAGAAGGAGAGGGCCACCCCCTCTCCTTGTTGTCCTTGAAAAGGACAAGTTTTGGCCTCTTAAGGGAGCCTATGTTTCAAGTGTGTGTTGAGCATGCCATGGCTGTATTTTATACTTATATTGCCATGTTTCAACTTTGTATTAAGTTGGTTTTGGTCCCTTATGCATACTTAGCATAGTTGCCATGTAATGCCTTGTATTGCCTTAACATGCCTTAGGTCGTTAGCCCTAATTTGAGCATGCTTTAGGCTTAGATTCATGAAGATTTTGTGCTTATCTTGACATGTTTTAGGTCTGTCCATAAGTGTTTGGGTTGGTCTTGGCATGCTTAGTATAGCCTCTTTGCATTTTAGGCTTGTTAGCCTTGAGCATAAATGTGTAACATGCCTGGTTTGCATCATTTCAATGGTTTGAGACCATTTGCCATGTTATTTCAGTCCATTTAACATGCTCATATGTTTACATTGCATGCCTCTTTGATGTTTCAAGAGCTCATGTTGTATGTTCCTTGGGAGTGCATGTGTGCATGACTTTTAATTTAAACCATATAGATGCCATCTAAGTGGTCATTTGGGCTTGCTTTGGTGTGCTAAAAATCTGTTTTTAGTTGCTTAAGTCTTGCCATGTTTAGTCTCGTCAAATGTAGTTCAATACTCCTTTGGCTTGCTTTGAATACTTGGCCCCTTTTGCATGCATTTGCATGTCTTGTTTAACATGATTTGGCATCATTTTATAGCATGATTTTAGGGCTCATGTTGCATGCTAATTGTCCATGAAATCTCTTTTCAAACGTGCTTGAATGTTGCTTGTTTAATGCTTAAGGCTTGGACCATAACATGTGTATGTGTGCATGTGTGTTTAGCCTCCATTTTTGGGCATTTTGACTACTGATTTTGGGCCTATTTGGAATGGCCTAAGTCATGTTTAAGTCTACCTCATTGTTTGGTTTACATGTTTGTCTTGTGGGCGTGTTTGCATATTAACATCCTTACATTACATTGGCATGATTGCATACTAGTTGACATGTCTAGGATTGCATCACATAAACATGCATGCTCTACCTCTTGACCAAGTCATGATAGAGGCTTAGCACCCTTGTGTGTTTGTTGGTTTGCATGCATTTGAAATAGAAGTTGCACATTTGGTTCTTTGGGCCATCATGCATGGAAATGCGTGATTGGTGGCCCGAGAATCGAGGCGCATGCCCCTTTTAGTCGTAAATACGATAAGGGGCATGATTGGTGCACACATTGTTGGAATTACATTGCCATGCAAGTTTTTGCCCTCTGCTGCTGTGAGTTGCAGGTTCTGCAGACATTCAGTGCTGGCCGGCAGTATTTAGTGCCGACCGGCAGTCTATTTATGGCCGATGGATGTATTTTGTGCCGGTGACCTCATGCTGATGCCGGTGGAAGTCCTACTCAGCCGATGATGTCCCTCAGTGTCCTGGGAGGCACTCCTGAGACTTTGGCAGTCTTCTGAGATGCAAAGCAGGGAAAACAGAGGCAATCTAAGCATGGCAGTGCAATTCCGAGCAAGTCCCGAGCGTGCGTTGCATCCGGCCCTCATCTCGAGGCGGTTTACTGCTTTAATTAGATTAATTAATTTATTTGATTAATTTAGTTGGACTGTAATATTTTAATTAGCTTGCGTAGTTAATTAATCTGTATTATTATTTTGGTCCCTCCGAGTGGGGGGCAAATTTGTAATAAGTGTGGGTGAGTGGTTTGTATGTCTTCCAACCCCCACTTCTTTCTTCCCTTTTATTTACCTGCTTATGATGGTAGATTAGGGCACGTCTATTTTAGCATACCTTATGCAATGCATGCGTGCATCCATGCATTTGTCTAAACATGCACCGGGCTCGGTACATCATACAAACTGCATCGTACTTTCAATTCCAAATTGAATACGTGATAGTTGTAGTATTTCGCGTGCCATTTTAGGATTAGCCGAGCCTACTCTAAATTGCATCCTTGCCTGTGTTGCATTAGCCACTTAACATGACCTAGGGACATGCATGTCTGCTAACTAGTTTCTTGTTTTGGCACGGAGTACGATGTAAGTATTTTACGCTTTAGCATACCACATGCGTGTGAATGTTGCCATGACAGTATGCTTACCATGCGGCTAAGTGCTTATGTGAGATAAACTATTTGAATGCCTGTGGGTGGAGGTTGGGTTGCTTGAGTTGGAAAACTCATTGAAATCCGTATTTTAGCCTACTTGCGAGTAGCAAAACCCGAAACGCATTCAAAACAAATGGATATGCAATGATTATTTCCAAATTAGGCAATCTAGTCTATACTTGTTTGCTGCGCGCATAACATAGTAATTCTAGGCTAATAATTGGAATAAGAGCATGTAATGTTTTCAAAATCGGATATCACGGTTAGTAGAGGCTGGTCTTCGGACCGGGCGAAAGGGGGTGCTCATAGTTGACCTTCCCCGATCGTACCCAAGCTCCCGAGCCAAGACTACTTTGGTTATGACGGACACGTGGCCTTCGGCACCGAGTCAGGGTTTCCTAAATTTCGCATTTAAAAAAATATTTAGGTGGCGACTCTGTATCTGGCAAAGCAGTCCATGTTTGGCACTTCTTTTCAAAAATCTATTTTTTTCTCAAAACGATTTGCCAGAGTTGGACTCTTTGGTTCAGATTAAGAACCGCAACAAAACAAAAACAGGGGAGTCCGAACTGTAGCGAAGGTCCCCCGCGGGCTTGTTACAGGTATCGGTGGAGGATAGCTATGATTGTTGTAGAAATTGCATGAGGATTAAGTGAATTGAAACTAATCATTTAATTGGTGTCATTGAACATGACGGTACTTTAAATATATTGTATATGTATAATGTTTTGGGAGGAGATAGGGGGTGTACTCCATTGAAATTAAGTTGGTCGGAGTGTTCAGGGTGAAAGTCCCGAAATCATGTGTATACATGGGTGTCGATCCCGCGGACGAAATTTTCATAAAATGGCAAGATTGAAGTGCTTGTATGATGATTGTGTTGATTGAGAACCACTGAGTTGTAATCTCAGTTGGCTTATTTGGAGAATTATAAATTTGGCCCATGGATTAAAACAGAATGAATTAATTTGAAATGAATAGATGGGAATGGATTGAGATGTGAACATCAGTATTGTATAGTCATGTGGAGAATATGTGTTTTGTTATAAATATTGAATATACACTTAACACTTATATCTTCGTTAAACCTTATATATTGTGATAGATTGTTCCTACTAGGCTTTGGCTCACCCTACTTGGGAAACTATTTTCAAGTACTGGTGACATGCTTCCTCCAAGGACGTAGCTTGGGAGGACCTAGGAGCTGGAGGCTCTATTTTGTTGTTTTGTGCTTAATGTTTATTCAAACCAAGGGCTTTATATGTACAGAGCTTATAACTCTCTTTTGTGTAACCAAGCAATGTCTTGGAAAGATATAAGCCCGTAGGGCATTTATTTTGTTGATCATTAACTGGTATTACATGCTATAGATTTAAGATGTACATTTATGAATGTATATTGCATGTGCTATCTTTTGTAATATGAACTCTGATGAATGAAAGTATTTTATTTCTGTTATTCTTCCGCTTACGTGTTGGATTTATTATATTATTTTGGATGCGTTACAATCTCCATCGAAAACATACTTGATTCAACTCTACTGAAAAACCTACACGATCAACACCACTGTAACACCTACACGATCATAGCAATCTCCATCATCAAGTCCACTCAACACTTGCAAAATCTCTACGAAATCTCCTACGAAATTTCCACCATGAAGTCTATCCCCATGAAATCTTTTACAAAACAGCAGTAGAATATTCAGTTTGCCAAAATCCAAACAAACTTATGTTATAAAGAAGGGTAAATTAGGTATTTTATAACGTAAAATAAAGTTGAGGGACTTTAGGCATCAAAAATTATTATTGTGGACCTCTCCTCCTATCAAAAGTTGGGCAGAAATCTTAGACCAATTTTCCCAAAAAAGAATTGGACATTCAACCTAGTGGTTGTATAGCACTTTTTATGGTAGGTCTCAGATTTAACTCTTATGAATAGAAATTTGATACATTTTGTGGTGATATTTAATTCTCTCCCATTATTATGGGATTGTATGTGATTAGTGATTGTTGCACTTGGGCTTAGACATTTTTTATATACTTATATTGAGTTTAATGAATAAAATTTTCTTTTTCTTTTGATTTTACTCGATGAAAATATACAAATCATTTAGATTAAGAATAAATTAAGGAATTAAAAATTTAATTGATAAAACTATAAAGATTTTTTTATTTTTCTATTTATTTTCCCAATTTTGTTTGGAAAAAATGCAAATTAGGGTCATTTTGGGAACAATGGTAAAAAGTCAGCTTTTTAGCTTTTTTACCCAAAACAACCCAGTTTTTTTGCCAAAAAAGCCACCAAAAAAGTCAAAAAGCCAAAAAATCAATTTTTACCAACTTTCCAAAACACCACTTAATATATGCTTTCAAAAACAATTTCAAATTAATAGTAGAATTTATCAATTTTAATAATTAAAGCTATAAATTTTTTTGAACAATCTATAAATATTTTGTCATCTCTCTCTCTCTCACTCACTCACACACAGAGCTTGAAGAAGATGTAAAGAAGTAGAGTTTGTGTTTCTTCCATTATTGGACGAAGAAGAAGAAGAAGAAGAAGAAGAAGAATTGCTGGTCATAATTGTCAAAAAGGTACAATATTTTCCTCTCTAATTAATCATCCCTCTTCATTCTTATTTGTTCTGTTTCGTTCTCTCTCCACTACTCGAAGCCCTAGTCTCCTCCTCTTCGATGCAGTGATCTCTAAGAAGCTGTAAATTTGTTCAATCGCATGATGCAAATGCGACCTGTGCACCCCATTTCTCATTTCAAAAAAGCTTTAGGTCCTCTTTTGAAATTGGGTCATTATGACATCGCTCTTCCTCTTATTGGGAAATTGCATTTTCTAGGCATTCAGGTCGACATCTACATCTTCAACATTGCTATTAACTGTTATTGCCGCCTGAATCAAGTCCATTTTGGGTTCTCTCTTTTGGGTACCCTCTTCAAACGTGGTTATACACCTGATGTAACTACCTTCATAACTCTGTTAAATGGACTTATTTTGGACGATAAAACCCTTGAAGCTGTAGAGTTATTTAAGAAATTAATGAGAATGAGAGAAATTGAACCCAACGTGGTTATATGGAACCATTGTTAATGGGCTCTGCAGAACGAGGAACACTATCAGGGCTGTTAGTTTGCTTAGGATAATGGAAGAAGGAAGTTGTAAACCTAACACCGTAGTGTATAATATGGTCATTGGCAATCTTTGCAAGGATAGAATGGTGGATGATGCTTTGAAACTCTTTTCTAAGATGAATGAACAAGGCATTCGTCAAGATGTTGTCACTTATACTTCTTTGATTCATGGCCTATGTAATTTTGGCCGGTGGAAGAAGGCTACCAGAATGTTTAGCGAAATGTTGGATAGTGGTATTGCTCCGAATGTTCGTATGTATAGTGTGTTGCTGGATGTATGTACCAAGGAAGGGAAGATGAAAGAGGCAGAGGGGGTACTTGAAGTCATGATACAAAGAGGTGTGGATCCTAATGTAGTCACATACAGTACTGTAATGGATGGATATTGTTTGCAAGGCCACATCGATGAAGCAATGAGAGTGTTCAATACCATGGTGGAGAGGGGCATTCATCCTAATGTTTTTAGCTATACCATTCTAATCAATGGATTTTGCAAGAAAATGAAAATAGATGAGGCTATGCATCTCTTTCAAGAAATGCCTCGAAGGGGGTTGCAACCTAACACCGAAACCTTCAATGCTATGCTACAGGGCCTGTTTCGATCAAGTAGATGCAGACCTGCTCAAGAACTTTTTAATGAGATGCAAGCTGTAAGAATAATTCCAAATTCTCAAACTTATGGTATCTTATTGGATGGGTTGTGCAAAAATGGGCATATTTCTGAAGCATTGTCGTTATTCCACATGATGGAAAGGAATGGTTTAGATCTTAATGTTGTTATGTACAGTATTCTCATTGATGCATTCTGCAAGGATAAAAAGCTTGATACTGCAAGGGCTCTTTTCAGTAACCTTTCTTCCATGGGATTAGATCCTGATGTTAAGACATACACTATGATGATACAAGGTCTTTGTGAAGAAGGCCTACTACTTGAAGCTAAAGAGTTGTTTGTTAAAATGGAACATAATGGTTGTTTGCCAAATGATGTCACTTACAACACTATTATCCGAGGATTTATTGGACAACACAAGTGCTATGAGGCATTAATACTCGTTGAGGAAATGGTTCAAAGGGGTTTTTCGGTAGATGCATCCAATTCTTCCTTGATCATAGATATACTCTCAACTAAAGGACAAGATCTTGCTCTCCGAGAAGTGATAAAGAAGTTCATACCAAAAGATAGTCATGGAATGCATGATGTTGAGTAAATTTCTTAAGATGTGAAGGTAAAGCTACACACATTAAAATATATATTATTAGGTGAAACTCCGTTGTTTTTTTTGGTTATACATTAACATGGGCTTATACTTCTCCATCAACTATTTTGGACTAGTTGCTACATGACTTTGCAACATGTTTTCACATGTTGTAGATTCTTGTAGACTATTTTTTACCTCTTTCTGCAGTATTTTAATTCACATGTTACAAAGTCAAGTATGTTCTTTTTTAGTCCCCACTGAATTATGTACAAGTGGTCATTTCTTAGGGATTTAGGACAAATGACAGCCAGTGATACTTTTGAAGATTTCTTTCTTAGGTACGTGGTCATCAACTAGTTCTCTGAAGGAGAATTTATGGTCTTAGTAGTTGTAGAAGATTAAATATCTCCAAATGTGGTGTTGGAAGAGGCATAACTGTTGTAGTATGCTAAATTGGGTACAATTTACAATCATTGTTGGTCTTTGTGCTCTATGAGATTTATACAAAGCTTGAGAAGATTTACATCATAGATAAGATTGTCATTGTTAAATGGAAGGGGAAAAAAAAAAACAAGGAATAAATCCATTCAGAAGTTGATACTCTTCCCAGTAGTGGGTGAGCCAATTCTAGCCTTGTTTGAATGCCTATTGTTGTTTTATAATTTCGATTTATGTATTTTTGCATAATGCCTCATAATTCTTTCACCCTGTCAAAATTTTTTGTTCCCCTCTTTTGAAGGTTCATATCGCCACCGCAGTGCCAAGAAACCCCCCTCACATACCTCGATGCTAACCTAATTCAATGGCAAGAGCAAGTTCCCGTTGAATTGACAACTGTTCCTTTTCTTCTAAGCTATTCAAATACATATTATTGTTATATTATTCTATTGGTATTTATTAGCACATATATTCTTGTGTTAATTGTGATGACTATCAGAAGTTCATTCATGTTTTTGCTCCAATTGAAGGTCATGTACTGGTAATTGACTTCATCAACTAATCGATCTAGTTTTAATTTGCACCCTGTGTGTACCAGATTCCGCACTAGATGAAAGTGGATCGAGGCTCCGCACTCGGTTGGACTATCCAAGGATTGAGGTTCCTGCCACAAGAAGCACCGTAAGAGCTGCCCGGCCGAGGTTGGCCGGATAACCCCTCGGGTGTGGGAATCAGTGATCGGAGAAGAAGTGTAGAGAGTTGAGTTTGTAAGTAAGTGGGGTTCATCTTGGAATCATCCAATTACCTTCAATGTGAAGTTAGGGTAGTTTATATAGTACTCCGTCCTTGCTTCCCAAAATGGTTTCATGGGGCTTTGGTGCTGCAAAGTTTTCCTTTAGCATGGCACCAGGTGGGGGACTATCTAGTAGTTGTCAAGAGGTGCTTATACTCATTGTAGTCATGCTGATAACAAACCACATTGCTTTGGTTTAACTACTTCCGTGATTCTAGGTGTTGGGGACCAGCTAAGGTGGCAACTTGCACATGCATATCCTCATGGCTTCCACGTTTCTCTGTGAGGTTCCCTCAGCTTGGCCCTAGATGAGGCTTCTGCTGCGATGGACTGGTCCATTTGAATATCTTTGTATGGGCTCGGCCCACTTTAGTTCGGCCCATAGATTAGGTCTTGCAGCTCGGCCCAGCCCAGCATCGTGGCTGGACTAGCCTTTCCACTACGAGTTAGGCCCAAGTGCTTAAGGACTAGGGTAGACTATTGATCATGGAGTTGGGCTCAATTGGCTTGCCCATATATTCATCTAACCCACTTGGATTTGGGCTTTAGTGGATTGGGCCGGCCCAAGGCTTGGATCCGACCCATTTCATATTCAGCCCCTTCATTTGCCCCATAGCTCGCGCTAAGGTTCCTCTTAGGGGGAGCTATTGTTCTACTCTCCAAGCGTTGCCTCGCTTCGATTTT